>OV702284.1:326762459-327962459 GCA_916181665.1 Avena sativa | reverse complement strand
AACCCGATGAGTTAACTACATTGACTCGCTGGCCCCGTCAAATACTAAATGGGGTATCCTACGCGCACTAATGCGTGCCCCCAGAAAGGTTAAACTGGACTTGTAGTAGTCCTGGCGCCTACACTTGCGATACACAGAGAGGTGGGTCCCAGCATAAATAATGGAACTCATGGGTGCGGGTGGGTGGACATACGGGTTTGTAGCGAACAGTACTAGTACTACTACTTCCATGGCTTTGTTGTTAATCAACGCCGGATAATGCTAACGAACTACTAGTACTAGCGTATTTTCAGCCAAGATAATCTTAACCGACTTAAGGACATCTCTATCGGGTCCAATCTAAAACGTCTGATTCTTTCCGTTTAAATCGGGCCACGGGTAATTTTAGGTCATCGTTCGACATGTTCGGCTAGCCGCGTCCAGCGGCGTGATCCATCTGTTCACGCTAGCCGATTTAAGCGGAAGAATACACGATAAAACTGCCAAGTTCATACGTAGTTTACATTCAAACTATAAAATACAAAGTTTAAACTACCTTAGCTACTGATCTTCGCGTGCCTGTGGCGTCGCGTCCATCTAGGGGTCGAGGTCGATATACTCTGGCGGCTTCAGAGGTTAGCCGGTAACAGGGCCGGAGCAGGCGTGAGCGGGTCGATCACCTACCCAGGCCACGCTACCGGCGGCGCCATGCGGAGGTGGAGGTGCGCCAGCTCCATCCCCTCCTCCGACTGATGGGTGACGCCCACCCCGGCAGCAGCGACGATAGAGGTGTAGGGGTTCGTAGCATGGAAAACAAAAAATTACTATCACATGCAAACAAACAAGCCAAGATCTATCTACTAGATTGTAGCAACGAGTCGATAGAGGAACTCACCCTCGAAGATTCCAAAGCGGTTAACGAAAGCATATTCTCGTGGGTGATGTAGTCGTACTCTTGCCGATCTCAAGATTGCGTAGATGATCCTTCGGGCGCTGCGTTCCGGCAGCGCTTCCGCAGTCGGTCACATGTTCGGTACTCGATGAAGACCTTCCTTTCCCTTGTTCCAGCAGGCAGCGGAGGTTGTAGCACTCTCCTCGCGATTCCGGCAGCACGACGGCGTGGTGTCGGAAGTAGAGGGGAGATCTCGCAGGGCTTTGCCTTAAGCTGAAGCGAGTATGGTGGAGTATGAGAGAGGCATTGGTGATCTAGGGTTTAGAGGGCACCAAGGGGGGGCTTGGCCGCTGGCTAGGGTTTGGGGAAACCCTAACTCGCTGAGTTAGAGAAGGCCCTAGGCGGCAGCGACTTGGAGGAGGCCGGCGGCTTGGGGCTAGGGTTTGAGGTGTGAGGGGTAGGGGGCGCCCTACCCCTCCTTATATAGGTGGAGGGTGGCCGGTTGGGAGGAGGGAGTCCTCCCCCAACTCGGCCTCCTTGGCCGGCGGGTGGAGGGAGGGGGCTTCCTCCCCAAGTAGGTTTCCTACTCTCCCTCCACCAAGCAAACTTGGCATTTGACTTTTTCAAATTGGCGTTTGACTTTCAAACTTGGATTTGATTTCTCTCTCCATATTGTCCAGCCAAGTGACCTAGTACATGATGCAACCATTCCACATTGTCATGACACATTCATGTACCCTTCCCCTCCGGAGTGCCGGACCTTCCGGACCCTTCTAGAACATTCCTGGTGAAAACACCGGAATCATTCCCAAACTCCGAAACAGGACTTTCCTTATATGAATCTTATTCTCCGGACCATTCCGGATCTCCTCGTGATATACCGGATCCCATCCGAGACTCCGAACAACATTCGGTCTCTTACTCATCATTCCATAACTACTCAACAACATCGAATTCTTAAGTGTGTCTCCCTACGGTTCGTGAATTATGCGGACATGATCGAGACACTTCTCCGATCAATAACCAATAGAGGAATATGGAAATTCATATGGCTCCCACATATTTCTACGAATAATTTGCGATCGAATGAACCACTTACATACGATACCAATTTCCCTTTGTCTCACGATAGTTTACTTATCCGAGGTTTTGATCGTCGATATCTCTGCATACCTAGTTCAACCTCGTTACCGATAAGTACTCTTTTCTCGTTCCCGTGATATGTGATCCCTTGTGAGCCAGTCACATGCTTGCAAGCTAATTGGATGACATTCCACCGAGAGGGCCCAGAGTATATCTATCCGTCATATGGATGGACAAATTCCACTCTTGATCCATGTGTCTCAACCCATACTTTCCGAACACTCAATGCCATCTTTATAGCCACCCAGTTACGGTGTGGTGTTTGATTGCATCAAAGCATCCTTCCGGTGATGGTTATTAGCATGATCTCATGGTCGAAGGAATTAGGTTACCATGTATGAGAAAGCTTATAGCAATTGAACTATTAAAATGACTTGATCTTTATGCTACGCTTATCTATAGGAGTATGTCCATCATACCATTCTCCTAATGATATGATCTTGTTGTCAATAACATCTCAATGTTCATGATCAGGAAACCATGATCATCTATTAACCAACAAGCTAGTATTATTAAGAGGCTTTACTAGGGACTCTAATTTAGTTTACAAATCACACAAGTATTAATGTTTCCGGTTAATACTGTTATAGCATGAATGTAAACATTTATCATAAACACAAAGATATAATAATAACTATATTTATTTTTGCCTCTAGGGCATATCTCCAACAGTCTCCCAATTGCACTAGAGTCAACTAATCTAGATTACATGGTAATATACCGAACACCCATGGTAGTTTGGTGTTGGTCATGTTTTGTTCTCGGGAGAGGTTTAGTCAACGGATCTGCCACATTTAGATCTGTGTGTACTTTGCAAATCTTTATGTCACCATCTTGGACATGTTCTCGAATAGCGTGAAAACTGATGTGCTTCAGCTTCTTGTGTGACCTTGGTTCTTGCGCATTGGCTATGGCGCACATGTTATCACAGTAGATAGACATTGGGTCCAGCATACTTGGAACCACACCGACCTCTGTAATGAACTCCTTCATCCATATCGCTTCTTGTGAAGCCTCCGAAGCAGCTATGTATTCCGATTCAGTTGAAGATCTCGCCACAACGCTTTGTTTTGCACTCCTCCAGCTAACTGCTGTACCATTCAAAATAAATACGTATCCAGATTGAGATTTAGAATCATCTGGATCGGTGTTCCAACTAGCATCGGTGTAACCATTAACAACGAGTTGTTCATCACCTCCATAAGAAAGAACCATATCCTTAGTTCTACTCAAGTACTTAAGGATGGTTTTGACCGCTGTCCAATGATCCACTCATGGATCACTTTGATATCTGCTAGTCAAACTAACAACATATGCAATGTCGGGTCTAGTACATAGTATGGCATATATAAGAGATCCTATGGCTGAGGCATATGGAGTCTTACTCATCCTTTCTCTATCTTTTGTCGTTGCTGGACTTTGAGTTTTACTCAAGGTCGTATTGGGCAACATGGGCAAGAACCCTTTCTTGCTATCTTCCATTCAAACCTCTTTAGAACTTTGTCCAAATATGTACTTTGTGACAATAATATTAGGCATCTCGATCTATCTCTATAAATCTTTATGCCTAATATGCAAGCTGCTTCGCCAAGATCTTTTATTGAAAAACTATTATTCAAATAATCCTTGACACTATTAAGAAGGTCTACATCATTCCCAATCAACAATATGTCATCTACATATAGTATTAAGAATGCCACAGAGCTCCCACTCACTTTCTTGTAAATACAAGATTCTCCATAAGTTTGTATAAAACCAAAGCTTTTGATTACCTTACCAAAACGTTGATTCCAACTTCGGGATGCTTGCTTCAATCCATATATGGACCGTTGAAGTTTGCATACCTTGTTAACATCTTTAGGATCGATAAAACCTTTGGGTTGCATCATATACAACTCTTTATCAATGTCTCCATTGAGGAACGCCGTTTTGACATCCATCTGCCATATCTCATAATCGTAATATGCAGCGATTGCTAACATAATCCTCACAGACTTCAGCTTCGCTACTGGTGAGAAAGTCTCATCGTAGTCAACTCCTTGAATTTTTCGAAACCCTTTTGCGACAGGTCGAGCTTTATAGACAGTAATATTACCATCAACATCTGTTTTCTTCTTGAAAATCCATTTGTTCTCGACAGCCTTCCGGCCATCCGGTAAGTCCACCAAAGTCCATACTTGGTTTTCGTACATGGATCCAATCTCGGATTTCATGGATTCTTGCCATTTATTGGAATCTGGGCTCATCATCGCTTCCTCATATGTCGCAGGGTCATCGGTGTTGTCCACCAACATGACACTCATAATGGGATCATACCAATTAGGAGTGGTACGAGTTCTCGTTGACCTGCGAGGCTCTGTAGCAACTTCAACCGAAGTTTCATGATCATTATCATTAGCTTCCTCTCTTATTGGTGTAGGCGCCACATGAACTACTTCCGGTGCTGCGCTACTCGCAAGTTCGAAAGAAGGTTCAACAACCTCGTCGAGTTCTACCTTCCTTCCAGTCACTTCTTTCGAGAGAAATTCCTTCTCTAGAAAGGATCCATTCTTTGCAACGAAGATTTTGCCCTCAGATCTATGATAGAAGGTATACCCAATAGTTTCCTTTATGTATCCTACGAAGACACATTTTTCCACTTTGGGTTCAAGCTTGTCCGGCTGTAACTTATTTACATAAGCTTCACAACCCCAAACTTCAAGGAACGACAATTTAGGTTTCTTCCCAAACCATAATTCATACGGTGTCGTTTCAACGGATTTAGATGGTGCCCTATTTAAAGTGAATGCGGTTGTTTCTAATGCATAACCCCAAAATGATAGCGGTAAATCTGTAAGTGATATCATAGATCGAACCATATCTAAGAGAGTTCGATTACGACGTTCGGACACACCATTACGCTGTGGTGTTCCCGGCGGTGTCAATTGTGAAAGTATTCCTCATTTCTTCAAATGCTCGCCAAACTCGTAACTTAGATATTCACCTCCACGATCAGATCGTAGAAATTTAATCTTCTTGTTACGTTGATTCTCTACCTCACTTTGAAATTCCTTAAACTTCTCAAAAGTTTCGGACTTATGTTTCATGAAATAGATATACCCATATCTACTAAAATCATCCGTGAAGGTAAGAACATCACGATAACCACCGCGCGATGCTACACTCATTGGACCACACACATCTGTATGTATGATTTCCAATAAGTCCGCAGCTCGCTCCATCATACCAGAAAATGGAGTCTTAGTCATTTTACCCATCAGACATGCTTCGCATCTTTCAAGTGATTCGAAATCAAGTGATTCGAAATCAAGTGATTCAAGAAGTCCATAGGAATGGAGTTTCTTCATATGCTTCACTCCAATGTGACCAAGACGACAATGCCACATATAGGTCGAGTTATCGCTCAATTTCAAACGTTTAGCTTCAATGTTATTAATATGTGTATTTCCACTATCGAGATTCAATAAGAATAGACCATCTATCAAAGGTGCATGTGCATAAAACATATTACTCATATAAATCGAACACCATTATTCTCGGACTTAAACAAGTAACCGTCTCGCAATAAACAAGATCCAGATATAATGTTCATGCTCAACGCAAGCACCAAATAACAATTATTTAAGTATAAAACTAATCCTGATGGTAGATGAAGAGGTAGCGTGCCGACCGTGATCACATCAACCTTTGATCCATTTCCAACGCGCATCGTCACCGTTCTTCGCTAGCTTCCGTTTATTCTGCAGTACCTGTTTCGAGTTACAAATATGAGCAACCGAACCAGTATCAAATACCCAGGCACTACTACGAGTACTAGTGAGATACACATCAATAACATGTATATCGGATATACCTTTCTTCTTGATGTTGTCATTCTTCAAATCCGCCAAGTTCTTTGGGCAATTCCGCTTCCAGTGACCTTCTCCCTTGCAGTAAAAGCACTTATCTTACCGCCCTTCTTGAAGTTTCCCTTTTGCTTGGAATTGCCTTTCTTGAATTTGGTGGTCTTATTGACCAACAACGCTTGCTGCTCTTTCTTGATCTCCACTTCTGCGGATTTCAACATGGAGAAGAGTTCTGGCAACGTCTTGTCCATGTTTTGCATATTGTAGTTTATCACAAAATTCTTGTAACTTGGTGGTAGTGATTGGAGGACACGGTGAATCCCCAAAGAATTAGGAATCTCTATACCCAAACTTTGGAGTTTGTTTGCGTGCCCAGATATCTTAAGCACATGCTCACTGACGGAGCTGCCCTCTTCCATCTTGCAGTTAAAGAACTTTTCAGAAGCCTCATAACTCTCAACTGCCGCGTGAGCCTCAAATATCATTTTGAGTTCACGGATCAAATCATGTGGGTCATGGTTCTCAAACCTTTTCTGAAGCTCCGATTCCAAACCATACAAGATAGCACACTGAAATGTGGAGTACTGATTCTTCCGAGTGAGGTAAACATTCTTTACTTCATCGGTAGCAGTAGCTGCAGGTGGGTCACCCAGCGGTGCATCCAGCACATAGGTCAAATTACCAGCATTGAGGACAATCCTCAAATTGCGGAACCAATCCGCGAAGTTGCTTCCATTGTTTTTCAACTTTTCTTTCTCTAGGAACGCATTAAAATTGATGGTAGGGGCCGCCATTGATCTACAACATATTTGCAATAGTTTAGACTAAGTTTATGACAAATTGAGTTCTAATTAATATTTAAATTAATCTAGGTGAACTCCCACTCAAAACAATATCCCTCACATTGTTTTAGTGATCACACGAACCAAATCCACCACATCAAAACCGATCATCACGAGAGTTCATGTAACTTCAATGGCGAACAATCAACATGTTCATCATATCTACTATATGACTCATGCTTTACCTTTCAGTGATCCGTGTTCTGAGACCATGTCTGTTCATGCTAGGCTCGTCAAGATCAAACCTTAGCTTCCGCATGAGCAAATCTGGCTTGCTCACGTTGTATACACTCGCAGAATCTAACACACCCGATCATCACGTGGTGCTTCGAAACAACGAGCTTTAGCAATGGTGCTTACTAAGTATGAACACTTTAAAACTTTAAATTTGTGTGCTTGAGGGATCATCTTATAATGCTACCGTCGGTAACTAAGCAATACAAGATGCATAAAGGATTAACATCACATGCAATTCATAATATGTGATATGATATGGCCTTTCTTCTGGTGCTTCCGATCTCCATCTTCAAGCACGAACATGATCTCCATCATCATCGGTATGGCGTCAAGGTCGATGGCGCCGTTTCATGGTTGTCGTCCACCAGCTTCAACTATTACAACTACTTTGAATAGACACGCGGGTCTTAACGGAATTTAAAGACAACCATATGGCTCCTGCCGGTTGCCAACTTACAATAAGCAACATTGCATACATCAAATATAATCACAATCATGGCCATATCACATCACAACACACCCCTGCAAAACAAAGTTAGACGCCTCTAATTTTCTTTGCATATTTTATGTGGTTTGGGGCTTTCAATAAGTGTCGTTCTAACTTACGAACAAGAACCACAATGTTGATGCTTGAACTATCAAGTGCCCGTTGTAAATTGGATCTATACTTTGATGGGAGAGACAGGCACCCGCAAAGCCACTTATGCAATACAACTTACATGTTGAGCGTGGAGCAAGTCTCATGAACGATGTCATGTAAGGTTAGCCCGGGCCGCTTCATCCCATCATACCGCAAGATGCAAAGTACACAAAAAGCAATTGATAATAAAAGCTCCACCGCCCACAATGACCATTGTGTTCTACTCGTGCAACAGATCTACATATAGACCTGGCTCTGATACCACTGTAGGGGTTCGTAGCATGGAAAACAAAAAAATTCTACCGCATGCAAACAAACAAGCCAAGATCTATATACTAGATTGTAGCAACGAGTCATTACAGGAACTCACCCTCAAAGATTCCAAAGCGGTTAACGAGAGCAGATTCTCATGGGTGATGTAGTTGTACTCTTGCCGATCTGAAGATCGCGTAGACGATCCTTCCGGCGATGCGTTCCGGCAGCGCTTCCGCAGTCGGTCACACGTTCGGTACTCGATGAAGACCTTCCTCTCCCTTGTTCCAGAAGGCAGCGGAGGTTGTAGCACTCTCCTCGCGATTCCGGCAGCACGACGACGTGGTGTCGGAAGTAGAGGGGAGATCTCGCAGGGTTTCGCCTTAAGCCGGAGCGAGTATGGTGGAGTATGAGAGAGGCCTTGGTGATCTAGGGTTTAGAGGGCACCAAGGGGGGGCTTGGCCGGCGGCTAGGGTTTGGGGAAACCCTAACTCGCCGAGTTAGAGGAGGCCCTCGGCGGCGGCGACTTGGAGGAGGCCGACGGCTTGGGGCTAGGGTTTAAGGTGTGAGGGGTAGGGGGCGCCCTACCCCTCCTTATATAGGTGGAGGATGGCCGGTTGGGAGGAGGGAGTCCTCCCCCAACTCGGCCTCCTTGACCGGCGGGTGGAGGGAGGGGACTTCCTCCCCAAGTAGGTTTCCTACTCTCCCTCCACCAAGCAAACTTGGCGTTTGACTTTTTCAAATTGGCGTTTGAATTTCAAACTTGGATTTGATTTCTCTCTCCATATTGTCCAGCCAAGTGACCTAGTACATGATGCAACCATTCCACATTGTCATGACACATTCATGTACCCTTCCCCTCCGGAGTGCCGGACCTTCCGGACCCTTCTAGAACATTCCTGGTGAAAACACCGGAATCATTCCCAAACTTCGAAACAGGACTTTCCTTATATGAATCTTATTCTCCGGACCATTCCGGATCTCCTCATGATATCCCGGATCCCATCCAAGACTCCGAACAACATTCGGTCTCTTACTCATCATTCCATAACTACTCAACAACATCGAATCCTTAAGTGTGTCTCCCTACGGTTCGTGAATTATGCGGACATGATCGAGACACTTCTCCGATCAATAACCAATAGAGGAATCTGGAAATTCATATGGCTCCCACATATTTCTACGAATAATTTGCGATCGAATGAACCACTTACATACGATACCAATTTCCCTTTGTCTCACGATAGTTTACTTATCCGAGGTTTTGATCGTCGATATCTCTGCATACCTAGTTCAACCTCGTTACCGATAAGTACTCTTTTCTTGTTCCCGTGATATGTGATCCCTTGTGAGCCAGTCACATGCTTGCAAGATAATTGGATGACATTCCACCGAGAGGGCCCAGAGTATATCTATCCGTCATATGGATGGACAAATTCCACTCTTGATCCATGTGTCTCAACCCATACTTTCCGAACACTCAATGCCATCTTTATAGCCACCCAGTTATGGTGTGGTGTTTGATTGCATCAAAGCATCCTTCCGGTGATGGTTATTAGCATGATCTCATGGTCGAAGGAATTAGGTTACTATGTATGAGAAAGCTTATAGCAATTGAACTATTAAAATGATTTGATCTTTATGCTACGCTTATCTATAGGAGTATGTCCATCATACCATTCTTCTAATGATATGATCTTGTTGTCGATAACATCTCAATGTTAATGATCAGGAAACCATGATTATCTATTAACCAACAAGCTAGTATTATTAAGAGGCTTTACTTGGGACTCTAATTTAGTTTACAAATCACACAAGTATTAATGTTTCCGGTTAATACTGTTATAGCATGAATGTAAACATTTATCATAAACATAAAGATATAATAATAACTATATTTATTTTTGCCTCTAGGGCATATCTCCAACAAGAGGCAGCTGCACGTTTTCCTGCACCACTAGGCCGGTGAGCCGGACAACCTCTTCGTAGCCGTCCCACAAGGCGTCCTCGTCTCGCGTGCATGCCGCAATGGCCTACTCCGTGAATGGGTCCTCGTCGTATCCCCGCGTCAGGAGCTCCTGGTACTTCGGGGGCAGGTGCGCGGCTGCGACTACGCCCACCTCCTCCTCCTTCTTGATGATGATGTCATCGTCATCGTCGCTGCCGAGCTCGTCGTCTGAGTGGTTGACGGCGTTGTTGTCGTCGGGGTTGAAGTCGGGGACGTCGTAAACCTCCCCGGCTAGAACTCGCCGCGGTAGTTGCTCGCGCACCGCGCAATGTGCTCCCAGACCAGGAATTCTTTCTAGAAGTCCTGGCTCTGGTATCTGCCCTCCCACTGGAGGGCAGGCGAGAGGTTGCAGATGCGGCGGCGGATGTCCTCCTCTAGCCCTTTCCGTCCTTGGGCACGGGCGGCACCGGGACCCGCTCCCGGTTGAGGTGCTAGCCCGTGGGGAGGGAGACATCATGGTGGTCGATGCCTCCTCCCTCCCTCCATCGCCGCTCACACTCCGCCAGGCGAAAGTAGCAGCGGTCGCGGCGGAGGTCCTCCACCCGGCACACGGCAGGACGGTAGGCGAAGTCATGGGGCCGTGGAGGCGGCACGGCGCCGCGAAGGAAGGCCGGCAGGCCACTGCGCCAATGACCCAAGCCGGATCCGGTCACCTCGTGGTCACTGCTGGCCTTCTTAAACCATCCCGGCGTCTTCATCGTTGGCGGTGGCGGGGACGACGATGTGAGGGTTGTATCTGGCGATGGCGAGAGGGTGGGGAGTTCGGCACCAACACGCGCAGGTTCCCGCTTCTTCGCTGTCAATGTCGGTGCGAGAACTCATGCGGCGTCCCATTAGTCAAGATGCCGTCACATCGGTATTGATGGCGTAGGCTGCCGCCGATCAGGTTGCCGCGTTCGCCTCGATGTTATCCAAATTTTATATACAGATGAGTCGAAACAGACAATCGGTTCGGATGGGTTATACAGCTAAAAGACCGCACAGGCTTTGTAAGGTTTGCGCTCGAATGAGTTGGGTCGTGGTGGTGCAGGTGCCGTGACTGATCGCCAGCGAACAAGTGGAAAGAGTCCTGCCGCTCCTTGACGCATTCAGGCTTTTATTGGTTTCTAGACCACGTGATGTCGAATCGGGCCAATTCTTAGCAAGAAAAACTCTACAGGTTCATATTTCTAGAGAGGAAGATAGTTTTTTTTTTGTGGCCGCTAGAGAGGAAGATACTCCGTTCACATGTATATGGCCAAGACTGATGTGAATATGTGATTAGTATTGACCAAGATGTACATATGATACTATATCGATTATACTAAGTTATAGCCAGAAGCCCAAAACCAATAATTAAGAATATGTGCATGTGGCCATGCATGTGGCAGCCAGTTGGTAGTTAGCACGGATTCGGGTAGTTTTTGTGGATGGATGAGACTAGAGAACAATGCTTTAGTTCGTCCGAGGCGTACGAATGGTCAGGGTGATTTGTTTAAGCATGATTACTATGAGGATTAAAGAATCATTAGAAGGCTTCTAATCAGAGGCGCCGGCGGGCAGGAGAACACCTGTATGCATGCATCCTCTGCCATGCCATGGCTGGAAAGGAGTAACACGCAGACAGGGAGATTATGTTATAGTAAATGATACTATACCCCGGGGATATTTGCGTTCCATCCTCCGGGTCGTGGCTAGCGTACGCGTGTGGAGGCCTATCTTATCGCTTCACGGAACTGCTTCGTCTTGTATCACGCGAACTGCATCCCTCCGCTTCCAACGTGCAGCCGCCGCCTCAGGTTCCTTCTGCCGCCGCACAACTGCCGCCTTCGGTTCCTACCAACGCCACGTGCAGCCGCCGCCTCCGGTTCCTTCCGCCGCCTCTGGTTCTTTCCGTCGCCGCGCGCAGCCGCTGCCTTCGGTTCCTTTCGCCGCCGGGCACAGCCGCCACCTCCGGTTCCTGCCGCCGCCACGCCCGCGCAGTTGCCGCCTCCGATTCCGGCCACCGCCGCCAAGCAAACCAAGAGCCCTCCGTCTCCACCCTGCAGCCGCCAAGCAAACCAAGGGCTAGGAGGTGTCCGAGCTTCCACAGGTGGCGGCTTGACTGTGGTCGTCGCCGTCCTCAACAGCCACCAGGACCACAGGTGGCCGCTTTGCTCCGCCTCCGACCTCCTCCCATGTGCCAGCGCCTCGCCACTAACATGTGGTTGTCAATCTGAGTGCTGCTGCTAGGGGATGCCGGGGATGCTACCGATGGCAGACTGCTTTGCTACATATACCATCCGGTGATGCTACCTTAGTTTAGAGCCCTTGCTACTCTAGTTGGTCGGGTGATGCTACTTTTGTATCTGTCTTTGCTACGAGCGTTTTGCTACCTTAGCGTATTAATTTTGCTATGTATGCATATATTTTTTGCTACTTTGGCACAAGTTTTTTGCTACAATCAATCTCTATGTTTTTGCTACCAGATCTTCGGCAAGAATCTCCGGTGATGTCTCCGGCGATGTCATTTTTGCTACATTAGAAAAAATATTTTGCTACAATCGTTTTGTGGTTTTGCTACAACAGCGTAATTTTTTTGCTACGAGGTCTCCGGCGAGGTTTATCCCGGCGAGAGTATCCGGCGATGTCTCCGGCGAAGTCGGTTTTGCTATATTAAAATATTTTTTTTGCTACAAGGTCTCCGGCGAGGTCTGGTCTATTTGTTCTTTTTTCTAAAACAAACCGTTTTCTGCTACATGTAGCAAAAACGGGGCTATTTGTAGCAAAAACGGGTATGTTTGTAGCAAAGCGGAATAAAGGGACGGAAAACAAATCTAACCGTTGATCTGTCTCGATCGAACGGCTGAGGACCCGGGGGATGGACCCCCGGGGACGCGTAGCACTGTCCTTATGTTATGCAATGTAAAACATTCTTTTTAGCGCAGAAAGAGCTGCGCCGTGACGACAGCGTCATGATTAGCTGAACGAGTATAGTAAGGTGGTTTACAAGTTTGCTGCTATTGATAATACTAGGGAGCATGTGCGATCACGCTTTCTGTTTTTGAAAATATCCAAGTGCCAACTAGTTAGAAAGATAAACATAATAGTATCTAATGAAGTCATTAACACCTTTTATCAAAAAAAACCATTCCTCTCACAGACAATCAAAAGTATAACTTCTAGCGGTGCTTAGTTTATTGGTTCTGCAGCCGTATAAGACTTGCGGGCTTGCTTTGTTTGTACGCAAACTTAGCACTTAGAACGTTTGTCATTAGTGAATTTTAGAGTCAAGAATGCCAAATATTGGACTCGTTATTATTGCAAACATGATTAATAACTTTAGTACATGAGTCTGATAAAGGTTCGGTGTACATAGAACTCTACTAGTACTAGCAACGCGTCATGGACGATCGGTGTACATAGCGCAAGGTCCGATCATCGCGCTCCAGGTGACAAGTGGCATCGTGGCCGTCACGCTCACACACGTACATGCCTAAGTGCCGAGTAGGAGCGCGTCGTCTCTAAATTACACTACTTCGACCAGTTAGATCATGCACTATGTGTCGCCGGTTCTAAGCAAAAGGTTGTCACGTTTTGAACCGCTATTGCTTTGCTGCTATGTATGAACCGGACTGGGATCTGGTGCCCTGACTGAGGCAGGGCACAACGTGCCCTGAGGCCCTCTATCCACCGTTCCCTATAATCCAACGGATTAGAACGAGTCAGCAGCAAATGAACCAGCGTCCAGGAACAAGTCAACAAGGAACTTACCCAGTTTTACCTCGCGCCCAGGTAGCAGAACAACGAGCAGGAACTGGAGAAAAAGTGCGCGCGCGTTCTGGCAGGGCTGCCGCGGACGTCCAGCCGCCGCGCCGCCGTGGGCAAGCCCTCTGCCCCTCTCCGAAGAGATCCTCCCCATCCAGCTCCGACGTCGCACCTCCGTCCCGCTGTGATGGCGCCCGCTCCGATGTGACGGGCCTGCATCCGTCCCACGCGGCGCCGGCGACTCCCTCTGCCCCACACGGCGCCGGCGACTCCCTCTGCCCCACACCGCGCCGGCGACTCTGCCCCACGCCGGAGACTCCCTCTGCCCCGCGTCGCCGACTACGTCCGCCCCGCAGGTAGCCTGTCAGACTATGCCTTCATCTGAAATTAGTACAAAACATGATGTACATATAAAATGCAATTTGTTCTAGATGACCTTCTAATGTTGTCTATAGTGTTATGTTCTGCATTCATACTGCCTTTTTATAGAGTTATATGCAACGCAAGGTGTTCCAGATTACCTGATTTGGTTATTGTTGTGCATTTACTAGTGTTGGCAATGGGAGAAATTGACAAAGGGACACCTCAAATTGGTATTAAGTTCAGAAGTCTGGATGAAGCCTGGGAGTTTTGGATTGCATATGGAGGCCGTGCAGGGTTTGATGTGAGGAAGAGAAACAAACATGTAAGCAAGTTTGATGGTGAAGTAACTTCATGCAGATTTGTTTGTTCCAATGAGGGTTTTCGGAAAAAAGGGATAACATTGGATCATGCGCCGAAACGTATGAGGGCTGAAACAAGAACAAATTGCAAAGCTCGGATGATCTTGTCATTGGACCGAGTGGCAAAAAATTATGAAATCATAGAAATACAATTGGAACACAATCATTGCCTACAATTGCCACAAACCTGCCACTTGATGCCATCACAAAGGAAGATTTCCAAAGTACAAGCATTTGAAATAGAAGCGGCTAATGATTCTGGAATCATGCCCAAATCTGCACACGAGTTAGCTTGCCGTCTAGTTGGTGGACCATTTAACCTCGGCTACACTTGTCGTGACCAAAAGAATCATTTGCGAACCAAACGGCAGAGAGAGTTGGCTTATGGACAAGCCGGTAGTATGTTGAAGTATTTCCATGACAAAATCGTTGACAATCCATCCTTCCAATATGATCTACAGTTGGATTGTGAGGAGCACATAACCAATATTTTCTAGGCTGATGCTAAAATGGTTCTTGACTATGCACACTTTGGTGATGTTGTCACGTTTGATACTACTTTTGGCACAAACAAAGAATATAGACCATTTGGTGTTTTTCTTGGGCTTAATCAGTTTAGAAAAACCACCATATTTGGTGCTGCACTCCTATTTGATGAAACATTTGACTCATTTAAGTGGCTTTTTGAGACGTTTCTAGCTACACATAATGGGAGGCAGCCTAGAACTATTTATACGGATCAAGATGTAGCAATGGGGAAAGCTATTGGGGAAGTCTTCACGGAATCATATCATGGATTGTGCACCTTCCATATAATGCAGAATGCTGTCAAACATTTATGTCCATTGAAGGGTGAAGAGAAAGATGGAGGGAATGATGAAGGGAAAGGTGAAGATGAAGAGGAAGAGTCTCATATTATCACCGATTTTAGTGAATGCATGTATGGCTATGAGGACAAAGCGGAATTTCAAGAAGCATTTGACAATATAAGACTTAAATCGCATAAGCAAACTTGGTTAGATAGTATCTACAAGTTGAAAGAAAAATGGGCTGAATGTTATATGAGAGATGTGTTCAGTTTGGGAGTGAGAAGCACACAACTTAGTGAGAGCTTCAACAATTCATTGAAAAACCATTTGAAATCAGATTTTCATATTGTTCGGTTCTTGAAGCATTTTGAGAGGACAGTGGAGGTAAAAAGAACCGAGGAATTGCAATCTGAATATGAGGCAAGGAAGAACATACCAAGAATCAAGATGAACACACCTATGTTGGTGTTAGCAAGCAAAGAGTACACCCCAATTATTTTTGATTCTTTCCAAGGTGAATATGAAAGATCCATGGCTGCATGCACTAGAGTGTTGGATGGAAATCACAAATTTGCGGTTGCTATTGCGAGCTTACATGGTGATTTAAAATATGAGGAGGAGCGCATAGTGATTGGTGACCTTTTGACCAAATCAGCTTCATGTAGTTGTGGAATGTTTAATAGGACGGGAATATTGTGTGGACATGGTATCAAAATTCTTGATTTGATGAATATAAAGACTTTGCCATCACATTATATCTTAAAGAGATGGACAAGAGAAGCAAGGAATGGAAGCATACAAGATAGACAAGGAAGGAACGTGGTAGAAAATCCAAAGTTTGAAGCTCAACTTCGGTACAAAAATCTGTCTTACAAATTTCATAGTTTGGCATATAAAGTAGCCAACTCTCAAGAATGTTGTTTGATCTTAGAAAATGCAATTGATTCTGTTCGTCCCTAACTAGAGGACATGCTCAATGCAACTGCCAATGCTGTGAACAAGCCATTTAATGATCAAGAAAATATTGAGCCAAATGTGCAACAAGTAGCTGAGTTTACTGCTGCAAAGCTTAAGAAAAAAGAGGTCCAATCAAAAAAACTGAGGAGAACTAAAACCTGGCTTGATAAGTTACTCAAGGGGAAGCGCAAGCCGACTAAAGGTGCTGCATCCAGAAACAAAGGAGCAAAGGTTTGTTCCAATCTATACATGATATGTTATACCCTTCATTCATAAACTACTTACAAGAATTTCTATTGCAGGAACAAAAGAAAGATGATGGTGTGGAGCCTCAAGTAAGAGTAGAGAAAGATGACACCAACAAAGGACCAGACCAGGAGCTTCAAGAATGCAGCGCTATTATGAGTTATACGGAGCTCTTGAGAGCTCCCCCTTGTGTTCTTTATGATGAAGATATGTTCTAGCATGTTCAAGCTTGTTAGATAGTATCTTCGACATGATTGACTATTATTTTAGACAGAGTTGACTATAGTATTTTGGATTTGGGGGCTAATATAGTCTTTTGTGGCCTAAGTGTACAAGTAGATTGGCCTAATTTATCTACTTCAAAAATTATGTAACAACATATTATTGGTGCAGAATTTCTGTGCTATGTGATTTGAAATTTGAGTTGTTCGGACCTATAAGTGGTCAGCTTTCTTTTATAATGTATGCCTCAAATTTTACTACTGAAACTGAACTGCTATTTTGTGCACTAACACACTGATTTGCTACTCTGAACCTGAATTGATATGCTATTTTGCTGCTGAATTGATCTGCTATTTTGTTTCCGTTTTGCTGAACTGTACTGAACTGTACGTACAACAGGAAGACAATTAACTGAATCGTTGTGTGTCCTGCAACTGCAAGTACTACAGGATTCATTTGCTGCTGACTCGTTCCAGTCCGTTGGATTACAGGGAACGGTGGATGGAGGGCCTCAGGGCACGTTGTGCCCTGCCTCAGTCAGGGCACGAACTGTATCATACGGCACCGGTAGGGCCTAGCAGGAATATAAAAATGCTTCTTTTCTCCTTTTTTCCTACCAGTTCACATGAGCAGCAAATTTCTTTTCTCTGTGTTTCTGCAGAAGAATCCTTATTTAATCGATAGGAACTGAACCAACAAGTTAGTGCGCTTTTTCTGTCAGAAATCAAGAATCGATGCTTTACTATGTGTAGAATCGATTTCTAAGAGCCTTCGAACCGCTTTAGGTATACATAGTACATGGTCTTAAAACATACATGCATCAGCTAAAAAAACCAGACATGCATATCTCCTTTCTCATCAGTCGCTCTCGCGGCCTAGATCCACTAATATAAGATTTCTATAAAATGGTGACACATTGTATAGGATTAAGAAAACACCAAAGTGATAGAGCTTCCTTCCACATGCGTGCAAGCTGCAAGGACCAGATTGTTTGTTTGTATGCTTATTAGTAATCGCCTTGAGCCCCGGGACCGGCACGCAATGGTCTTGTTTAGCAGCCACATGGGGCTACGTAATCCTGCTGGATAGACACATTGAACTGGTCAGGCAGCCAGGCTCAAGAAATGCAGTATACTACTCCTACTGGTAATCTGATCTTGGAAGCTAGCTATCCTCGTTAGATCTGGAGAAACTTCAAACTGCATTAACAAAATTGTCACGTACTCCTTCCGTTTGGAAATATAATTTTTTTTAATGTATAGGTTCTAATAAATCAACACACTAAAATGTGTCTAGATACATTTTTTTCACAAACATAAAACATCTTATATTTCTAAACGGATGGAGTAATAATTAATTACAGAGTGAAGATTTGGCGCACGTGCGGATCAAAAATCATAGTATTTTTTAGCTTCGAAAATCCTGAGAAACAATCTGAGACGATGTAGCCAATGATTTGTCCTATAAAAGTGCAAAATACCAATTTTTGTATTATGAGCTACATGGAATTAAAAAAAGTATAGATCTGATTATGCATAGTTTTATATCTCTAAATTTTATCAGATTTTGTCATCTTTGTATAGCCTACAATGTAAAAATAATCGGGTCGCAATTTTCCAAAGCTTATAGCATTGAGTATGGCTAAAATTTATTTTTAGGTTTTTTTAAGTTATAAATATTGTTTTTAAATTTTTTAAATGAAGGGAGCAATGTAACTGGTGGGACAAAGACACTTTCCGATCAATTATAGTATAGTACTACTACTAATAGTACCTGGCATCTAACCACCCATGACCTGACTCCTGAGGTACTATATAAACCCGTTGTACTTGCCAGGAGAAGGTCTGTCAGTTTGCGTTGCATTTTTGGACTTTGGAGGATGGCTGCTGCCATGAAGGCATGGAATGAAGGGCAGCACACTCCAGCTTTCTTGCTTCCTTGCCGGTGCTTGGTTGCTAACAAGACCGCACAAAATAATACTATGGTTTGCCTGCTGCATGTTGCCATTCTGTACTTTTTTTTTTTTGAAACGAGATTTCTGTACTCTTTGGATGTACTCTTTCATGCTTACAAGTGACGAAATGTAGGCTTAGCCAAAAAAAAAAAAAAAAACCCACTCCCGGGCCGCTCGCGCGAGGCGTCTCCGAAGCCTCCAAGCGACAAGGCATGCACAGTCGCACGCGGAGATCGTTGCAGGGCGTTCTTGGTGGACGCACCGCACGCTTGGCTTGGCAGAACGAACGCGTCCACTCTCCACAGAGTGACATGGCCAGAGCCCAGCAGTGGGCACGAGTCGTCGTGGGCGTCCGTCCACATGTGCCCAGGCGCACCTGCGCGGCCTGAAATACGGTCGTTCCGTTCCGCCCGGTCAAATTCTGGGGCCGCCCGGGGGCACCGCGATCGTGCAGCGCAGCGCCCACCTGTTTGTGGGTGCCCGGAGGCGCTGCTCATCCGGATCTTCCCGTCACCATTTGCCGACGACCATTTCCCGTGACGGAGCTCGGGCGTCGAGGACAGAGACAGAATTCTCCGCTGATGCTCCCTCTCACGATCACGTAAAAATAACCAACTTTGGAACGAAAAATACGGCAAGTAGTACGAGTAGATCTGACGGTCCGCTGCATACGGCCAAACCAGCCGTCAAACGTGAGACCACCAAAGGCGCCGAGCTGATGATGACCACCCCATGAGTTAACAGTACTAAATGAGTTCTTTTTACTACTACTACTTGAATATTTACTTGAGCTGCAAATAAGTGTACTTCTAGCGTTGTCTTAAGTCAAAGTTACTCCCTCCGGTCCGGTTTATTAGGCACACACATAGTTTAAGAAAATCTTTGACCATCAATTTTGATCAATAAATTTTACATAATATGTCACAAAAATTATATCATTAGATTCATCTTCAAAAGTATTTTTCAATGGTATATTTTTTAGAACATATATTGCATATTTTATTGATCAAAATTATTGGTTAAAGTTGTTCTTAAACTATGTGCGTGCCTAATAAACCGGACCGGAGGGACTAGTAAAGTTTACCTAACTTTATAGGAAAACGTTGCAATATTTATGACTCTAAATTGTTACTAGTAGATATGTTTTCAAATTTACTTTTATAATATATCAATTTAATATAATATATATTATTATATTGTCTATAAAGTTGGTCAAATGTGATAATGTTTGACTTAGCCAAAAGGTAGAAGTACACTTATTTGCAGACGGAGAGTGTATATAATAAGTTAATGGACGTGAAGCTATGCGCACCAATGGGTGTCCCCATAAAGGTTAGGCTGGTCATAGCGGGGAGTAAATTAGAATAGTAATATGTATATGTTACTAGTCTAAATTACTACTCCCTCCGTTTCAAAATATAAGATGTTTTAGGTTTATAAAGAGAATGTATTAGACTTCTTTCAGTGTGTAGGTTCACTCCAAATCTCAATGAACCTAAAAAAAAAGTCTAGATACATTTTCTTTACAAACCTAAAACGTCTTATATTTTAAAAGAGAGGGAGTACCTCCATACTGCAAAATAACATAGGTATGTTATCATACAAAGCCTTATTTATTACAATTTAGACTCATTTTGTCTAAAAATGTGTGATGTTATGGTAACATAGCTAGTTACCACAAGCCTCTCTTTTATTATTTAATTACATGCCATGTCATCTAAATGTTTACTTGACAATACATGTAGGACTAAAGGGACAGCTGTGTACCGGTTCAGCGGGACGAACCGATTCACACGGACCGATCATTCATACAACAAACTTGGGTCATGATTGCGTTGGTCTAAACAGTACGCTTGATCTCTCGTGTCCTCTTCTAGTCCATCTAGGCCCTCTGGCCACTGACTGGTCAGCGTCGACAGATGGATTATACTGCTAGACATGCCGGACCGGGGCCGATCCAATCGAACAAGTTTTGGGTAGGCACGGTGGGTTTGTTGTTCATCAACGACGGATAATGCTAACAAACTAGTAGCAGCATATTTTCTGCCTAGGATAATGCTAACCGACTTAACTGATCGCCAGCCACGACGCGATTTAACAAGTGGAAAGAGTCGCTTGTTGACGCATTCAGGCTTTATCTCTACTAGACGACGTGATGTCTATTCGGGCCAATTATTCACGAGAAAAATTGTACAAGTACATACTTCTCGAGAAGAAGATAGTTCACATGTATATATATGGCCAGACTGATGCAAATATATGTGACCGAAATCAAGTCAAGGAGTGTTCAGTTTGCGGAGTGCAAGATATCTTTTGAAGAAAGAGCCTATAACTTGGAAGCTCCCGATCTAGCTAGACATGTTCTACCCTCTAGATGCTGGCCGCCACATGTTCTACGTATCGATATTCCTGTAAACAATGCTTTAATATATAATATGTTCATAGGAATACTATATCGTTTACTAGTAAGCTAGCCAGAACCACTAATTAATAATATGTGGATGTGGCCATGTGGAGGACGAGACTAGAGAACAATGTTTTACTTCGCCGAGGAGTACGAATGTGTATTGTTTAAGCGTGATTAGGAGGATTAAAGAATCATTAGAAGCCCGGTGGGCAGGAAAACAGCTGTATGCATGCATCCTCTGCAATGCCATGGCTGGAAAGGAAACAGGCGATTATGTTATGTAAAACATCCTTTTTAGCGCAGAAAGAGCTGTGCCGTGACGACAGCGTCCTGATTAGCTGGACAAGTACAGTAAGGTGGTTTAGAAGTTTGGTGCACATGGACACCGGTTATCTATTCGTTTTTAAAAATAAAAAATGTATTATTAGGTTTTGAAAATATTTAAAAAAACTCTTAAAAATACATGTACATGATCCATATACTTGTGTGAATTTTAGTAAAGCAAATTTTCTATTTTATGCTATAGAAAAAAGACAAATTTCTAAATTATTTAAACCCTCTGACCCATATTAATTGACTTGGATTTGTTAAAATTTGGATGAACCTATATATTAAATAGTGTTTAGATTCATTTAAATCTAGATAAATATGAGTCAATTAATATGGATTGGAGGGAGTAGCAAAAAATACAACATATTTTTAAACAAAAGTTTTGGTGTACATTCTGGATATATATCTAGTTATATATTTTTTTCAGAATTTTTGGAGACCTAGAAGTACAAGATTTATTTTTTTCTAAAAAAGAGAGCACGGGCGTCCATGTGCCAAAGAGGCTTTGCGACAAGTTTGCTGCTAGTATTGCTAATCCTCGGAGGATGTGGGATCACGCTTTCTGTTTTGAATTATCAAGTGCCATATAGCTATGGGGTTTACTTGCGGGTGATCTTTTTTTTTTAAATACTGCTAAACCAGCATGGTGTTTGTGCGTATTGGATTCTATTTGCATTAACTAGTCTAGATCTATTCGGTAGCTCTTTGCCTCTGCATATCTAGACATGAAACCGAGAGAGGGAGAGAGGGATCTGAGAGGAGAGGAACCACCTACGCCCTGACTCGATGTGCATGAGCCAGAGGGGATGCCGGAGTTGGTGATGCTGCTAGCGGCCATAGGGAATGGGGCGACGGCGTGGGTGTGCGGAGGTGGCAAAGCTTCCCGTCGTCTCACGCTAACCCTAGATCGGTAGGGATGTAGGTGGGGTGAGCGGCACAGCGACAAACCTCGTGACACGTGCTGTCGGTCCCCCACCACTTTATATAGCGCGACGACAGGGACCCACCAATCATGATAAGGTTGGGCGCCCCCGATCAGAACGAGGATAAGGGGCTCCGTTCGGGTCGTTGGGCTCGAACGGGAGAGATCAAACCAACATTCTCCCCCTTGATCTCGACTTTTCTTTTAACTTTATACTTTATACTTGAAAGAACATGTGGAACCCCAGGTGTGGTTTTGGTAATTAATGACAACCTTTATGGGCCAATATGTGTATTAAGTTACACTTGTAGGATTTGTCCATTGGCCTCGCTTGGAGCATGTGTTGGCTTCAAGGTCTATGAAATAAGGAGAAGATGTGTTGTGCAAGCTCAAAATGCGCCATCTCTAAAAGATCTCATGTTTGATGCTTGCCCCTCGATGATCATGGATCGATGATGAGGAATCAATAAAGGCGTTCCATATTGAGAAGGTCAAGTTCGTCTACATCGAGCTCAAGTGGAATGCTCAAGGCAACTGTATAATCTTGATAGGTTTTCCCTTTTGCCGGTCTCATGTTGTGTGTGGGAGACTGAGTTTAGGATAGATAACCGTACTATCAAGAGAGGCTCTCGAATGAGTAATTCGGTCACATCGTTCGGAGAAAGCTCAAACCTTTGCATACTTGCATCATCATATTTGGTTGTTATTTGGTCTCATCCATGTGAGGATATAGAGCTTGTGGTAATCTCCATAACAAGCTCTTGTTCATCAAAATCGGATCTTCCGTTTGTATCTTGTTGCGATTTTGATCTTGGCGGCTTTTCGGTTTTTCACCAAGTGAGGTATCTCATATTATAATACATGATACATTCTCAATTGGTGATAACCAATATTTTCTGGGCCATTGTCGTCCTCTTTCCAACGCACTTGGAATCGGGTCAATCGGAGCTACCAGTCAAAAGTTATTGACGTTTAAATATTTGCTATTATTCGGTTTGAAAAAGAAAAAGAAAAAGTTATTTTCTGGGCTGTCCGGTACTACCGGGCCCAGTACCGGACGAGCTTGATTCATCCCACTCGCCTACTGCCTGGCCCGGTACCCGTGGTCGGCACTACCAGACCGGCCCGGTAGTACCGCACGGGTGGGCCGGTACTACCGGCCGGCCTAGGTACACCAGCCAAGCGCTCCACCTGCCGCGAGCCGTCGCGCTGACTCTCGTCCGCTGGCCCCGCGCGGCCCCACTCGCCCTCTCGCTCGCACGCGCCCGCATCGCCCGCATCACTTGTTCGCTTGCGCGCCGCTGCCGCGTGGGTCCCGCTGCTGCTGCCGCTTTCCCACCCGCGCGCGCGTCGCTGCTGCTTTCTCGCTGGCACAGCTGTGCTGGCCCCTGCGCTGTCTGCTGAGTTGACCCACACGCACGCTGGTGCCGCTCACCTGCTGGCCCCATCTCGCTGCGCGCGCGTGCTCACTGCGCTGCTGCTCTCGCTGTGGCCCAGCCTTGGCCTTGCTGTTGCCGCCAATCATGCGCGCCGACTCGCTAGCTCCCCTGCTGCTTCACCTTTTCCTGGAGATTATGGTACTACCGGAGTACAGGCCCGTTCTAAAAAATGCTCCAAACGGCTAGTTTTTTGGGCCCCTATTAAAGGCTTTGTACTTTTTCAGTTTAGGCTGCTTCTTCTTTATCTATTAGCCTAAGCTTTGCCCACACTTGCTCTAGATTTTGAATCTTGCCTAATCTCTTCTCCTCCGATGATTCTTGCACATATTTGAGCGGAAGAGAGAGGATATCTAGATCCACGTTTTGACCTAACTGATTCATCTCTTTGTGAGTGTATCTTTGGGGATCTAGATTTTGGGGGATTTTGTGTCCCTCTTTGATTCCTCCTCTCTTGTTCCCCCAATAGCTTTAATAGTTTTGTTGGAACTTGAGAGTGAGGGATTGGAGCACTTTTGTGGTGTTCTTGCCATTTGCATTTGGTGCATCGGTTTATGTTCTCCTCGGAGGATTTGGTTTGAGTTACTCATTGGAGCTTGTCCCTCTTGAGTTCTTGGAACCCTAGACGGTTTGTGGCCTTGGTGGCATTGTGGCCTTGGTGGCGTTTATTGGGAGCCTAAAATTAAGTTGTGGATAAGTGCTCCAACCTTGTGAAAGGTTCCGATTGCCACCGATAAGTGCACCGATAGTGGAAGCGTGGATCGATCCCGTTGGCGTGAGATTCACCGGAGAATAAGGGAGGCCTTTTGTGGCGTTGGTGGTTTGATACCACCCCCTCTAAACGAGACGTACTCGATGTTGGGAGGAACTCGGTAAAATATCGTCGTCCCCGCGTGCCTCGGTTATCTCTATACCCGAGCTATTTACCTATGCACTTTACATTATGATAGCCTTCATGTTTGAAGTAATCTATATCTTGCTATCACTTTGTTGCTTGTATTGCTTAGCATAAGTTGTTGGTGCACATAGGTGAACCCTAGTTGTTATAGGTTGTGCTTGACAAAGTAAACGCTAGTTTTATTCCGCCTTTGTTGAGCCACTCTAGGAAAAAATTTAGTCGCCTATTCACCCCCTCTAGGCGACATCCGTATCCTTTCAATACTTTACTCGCTTCATCACATATCGGTACATAGAGCATGTTTCATTGTATCAGCTCAATTGCCAATAGAATCAGACAGCCACTACATACTTTTCTATCTTGAAACAAATCCTGCTACTTTTGGGCCTCTGTAGTCCAGGAATCATAGGCTTTCCATTAACCCCATACCGGCTATGTGTTCCTTGAACACATTGGGTGGTAAGCCTTTCGTTAGTGGATCCGCAAGCATATCCTTTGTCCTTATATGCTGGAGACTTATAGTTTGATCCTGGACTTTGTCCTTCACAACATAATAATTTATATCTATTTAATTTGTAACATTACTCGACTTGTTGTTGTAAGCATAGAATACTGCGGGCTCGTTGTCACAGTACATCTTTAGTGGCCTGCTGATGTAGTCTACCACTTTCAAGTCGCGTAGAAATTTCTTTAACCATAACGCATGTCCCATGGCCTCATAACATGCTATAAACTCTGGATACATCGTTGATGATGCAACTATCGACTGTTTGACGTTTCTCCACGAAATAGCACATCCTGTGAGAGTAAAGTCATATCTTGTCGTGGACTTTCTGTCGTCTTTATCTCCCGCAAAATCCGCATCTGAATACCCTTTTTATCTCTAGAGAATCAGATCTTTTATATGTTAGCATGAGGCCTCTAGTGCCTTGCACATACGCAAAGCTTTCTTTACCATCTTCCAGTGCTCTGTGACTGGATTCTCTTGATATCTACCGAGTACCCCGGTGATAAAAGCTAAGTCAGGGCGTGTGCACACTTGTGCATACTGTAAGCTTCCAACAGCCGAAGAATATGGTACCGACTTCATTTGATCGATCTTATATTGGTTCTTTGGACATTGGATTTTTCCAAAACTATCGCCCTTGACTATGGGAGCAGGTGTTGCATTACCCGCATGCATATTGTATTTCTTTAGAATCTTTTCACAATATGCTTTCTGCGATAGTCCTAACACTCCATTCTTTCTATCTCGGTGAATTTCTATGTCAAAAACATAAGAAGCTTCACCAAGGTCTTTCATGTCAAAATCTGAAGACACGAACTTCTTTATTTCTAGTAGTAGACTGACATCACTCCTAGCAAGCAAGATGTCATCCACATACAGAATTAGGAAAATATATTTCCCACTTTTAAACTTTGCAAAAATGCAGTTGTCCTCAACATTATCTTTGAATCCAAATCTTTTAATTGTATCATTGAACTTTAAATACCACTGCCTAGAGGCTTGCTTTAACCCATAAATGGATTTTTTTAGGCGGCATCCCATATGTTCCTTCCCCTCCATGAAAAAACCCTTGGGTTGTTTCATGTAAACATTTTCTTCTAAATCTCCATTTAGAAATACCGTCTTAACATCCATTTGATGCAACTCTAAATCAAAATATGCAACTAGTGCCATTATGATTCTGATGGAATCCTTACATGAAACCGGAGAAAAAGTCTGATTGTAATCTACCCCTTCTCTTTGCGTAAAGCCTTTTGCCACAAGTCTAGCTTTGTACTTTTCTACATTCCCATTGGAGTCATACTTTGTTTTGTAGACCCATTTGCATCCTACTATTTTGGCTCCTTTAGGAATTTTCTCTAAGTCCCAAACATTGTTGGAACTCATAGATTTCATTTCATCTTCCATTGCCTCCACCCACTTGGCTGAGTGAGGGCTTCTCATGGCTTCTTCATATGAGGTAGGATCACCCTCCATATGAACTGTTTCTGTGTTATAAACTTTGTAAATTTCTTTGGAAATGGCTGGTCTTCGTTCTTTTTTAGACCTTCTGAGTTCATCAGACTCTTACTCATATTGTGCCTCGGGTTCTGGCACATTTACAGTATGTGGTTGTTCTGGCTCCCTTTCGTGCTCAACAGTGGGTTCAGGTGGCTCCTGATGAACAGGTTCCGAACTTTCTCCCATTGTTTTCACGTGTGGAGTCACAATAGGTGCTGACACCACAACCTCAGGGGTTGTAGATGGTGGCACAACAGGTAGCGAGAAAAATGGCTCTTGAGTCATCGGATTAGGTGCATGCACCCTCTTCTCCTCAAGATCAATTTTCCGAGCTACCATGCTCCCCCTCATCAATTCCTCCTCCAAGAAGACTGCATGTCTCGTTTCTACAAACTTTGTGTATCTGTCAGGACAGTAGAAACGATAACCTTTTGATTTATCTGGATAGCCAATGAAGTGGCAAGACACTGTTTTGGGGTCTAACTTTGCAATGTTTGGATTGAAAACTTTTGCCTCAGCTGAGCTCCCCCAGACCTCAAGTGGTGCAGAGAGGGGACTCTGCCTGTCCACAACTTGTACGTTGTTTTGGGCACCGACTTACTTGGTACTCTGTTGAGAATGTGAATGGCGGTTTTAAGCGCCTCCATCCACAATCCCAATGGGAGGATGGAATAGCTCATCATGCTGCGCACCATATCCATAAAGGTACGGTTACGCCTTTCAGCTACTCCGTTTTGCTGAGGTTCGCCCGACATAGAATACTGGGCGACTATTCCATTTTCCTATAGGAACCTTGCAAAAGGTCCTGGTACTTGACCATATGGAGTATGCCGACCGTAGTACTCCCCCCACGGTCAGACCGGACTATTTTAATTCTTTTATCATGCTGATTTTCAACTTCAGCTTTAAAAATTTTAAATTTGTCCAATGCTTCAGATATTTCTTTAATTGGATAAATGTAACCATACCGGGAGTGATCATCCGTGAATGTTATGAATGAATCATAACCATCCACACTTTTCACAGGAAACGGTCCACAAATATCAGTGTGGATGATTTCTAGTGTTGCTATACTTTGGTTTGCACCCTTTTTAATTTGCTTTACATACTTTCCTTTGATGCAATCTATGCATTGCTCAATGTCTGGGAACTCTAACGGAGGAAGAATGCCATTTTTAACGAGGCTTTCTATTCTTTCCCTCGAAATATGGCCTAATCTACAGTGCCATAACTTCGATGAGTCAAGAGTTCACTTTCTTTTCTTTTGTTCTTTGTTCGACAAGGGAACTTGTTCGCTCACATCACACACAGAAAACACTTTCTCATGCAAGGATAATAAATAAAGCTTGTCATGTAGTAAAGCAACACCCACACAAGTATCTTTAAACCAAATGGCACATTTGCCATGTCCAAAATAACACACATACATGTCTTTATCCAGGCACGACACACTTATTAAGTTTCTATGGATGGAAGGAACAAATAAAACATCCTTAAGCAGAATAGTAAAGCCATCAGCTAGCTCCAGAGGAATGTCGCCAATAGCCTCCACTTCTGCTTGAACCCCATTCGCGATCTCAATGAGTCTTTCTCTTCTTTGAAAAGTCCTTGTCAAATGGAATCCCTGTAAAGAGTTGGCAACATGAACAGTTGCACCAGAGTCAATCCACCAAGTAGATTTAGAAAACTTTTCATACAAGGATTTATTTACAAAAGAAACTATGTCTTTACCGTTCTTTGCCATTATGGACTTGAGCCATATTGGGCAATCTTTCTTGAAGTGACCAGGCTTTTTGCAATGGTGACACTGGTCCTTGTCCCAGGGAGTCTCTGCTGATACTGATGCTGGTGCTGTAGGGGGCCCTTGCCATGTGGCTTGGAAGGGGAGCCACCATGGTTGCTGTTGGTGAAGGTCCTCTTTCTGTTTTCCTTCACGTAGTTCAAAGAACCACCGTGAATGGACTTAAGCCTTTCTTCCTCTTGAGAACACATCCCTATGGTCTTTTCAATATCCCACTTTTCAGGGGACATGTTGTAGTTAATGACGAAGTTCTCGAACAGTTGGGGAAGAGAGGCCATGACAAGATGCACCAGTAGAGAAGGATTGAGCTCGAGGTCAGCATCCATGGGCTTTAACTTAGCCGCCATGTTGCTCATCCTCAAGATGTGCTCTCTAATGCCATGTGGCCCTCCCGTATACTTTTTTGTCACCAGCTGTTTTAGCAACTGGGTTGCATACATCTTTGAAGAGCCAGTAAACTGGCTCTTTATCTTTGCTAGGTACTCACCAACAGAGGCACACTCTTCGATTGAGCCCACTATCGCGTTCTCGATCGTATTCTTGACAAAAGCCAAGCACTATTTGTTTGCATTGACCCATTTTTGGTTATCTATTGAGTATGCCAGCTCCACTGGAGCATGGTCCCTCTTTCTCTTTTCCCAAGCAGCATTGTCCTTAGTATCATCCCTCACTGGGTCCTTGGGCTTGACTGGCTGTTTAGTTTCAACAACCCAGTCCACCTCGGCGCACACAAAGGCCAGGTCTACCTTTTTCCTCCACTCAGAATAGTTATCTCCTCTGAGCAGGGGAATGTCCTTCAGGCAGCTCATGAGGTTGAGACCTCCTGAAAACCATAAAAGATGTGAGACAATCAAAAACAACTGTATGCATTAATCCAACATTGATATAAATTAAGCATGTAACTGTTTGTGCCATTTAAAGGTATATCACCGTTGGGTAAAAATAAAATTAAATGCACCTTTAACACATAATAAAAGGGATCATGATCATGTTTATTAATAACGTTGGTCAATTAATAACATGAAGCATAATCAACTTTAGAACATTTAATCACATCTTTTAAAACAAAATTCAATAAACACTTTATTGCATTCTAGCAATTTAAATCAACTATTTGCAGCGGAAACATTATTACAACATTCACAAAACTTTAAACTTTACAGAAAAAATTCTATCACTTTCATATTCTCTAAACAAATATTCTTGGAATAAATCGAATAGAGAAAACTATGTGAAAATTTGCTTAAAAACTAAGCAAAACAATAAAAAACAGCTAGCTATTTGCATCAACTAGTCTAGATCTATTTGGTAGCTCTTTGCCTCTGCATATCTAGACATGAAACTGAGAGAGGGAGAGAGGGATCTGAGGGGAGAGGAACCACCTGCGCCCTGGCTCGATGTGCACGAGCCAGAGGGGATGCCGGAGTTGGTCGACGACGTGGGTGTGCGGTGGTGGCAAAGCTTCCCGTCGGCTCACGCTGACCCTAGATCGGTAGGGATGTAGGTGGGGTGAGCGGCACAACGAAGAACCTCGTGACGCGTGCTGCCGGTCCCCCACCACTGTATATAGCGCGGCAATAGGGGTCCACCAACCATGATAAGGTTGGGCGCCCCGATCAGGGCGCGGATAAGTAGCTCCGTTCGGGCCGTTGGGCTCGAACGGGAGAGATCAAACTAACAGTGCGTTCATATAGCCACCCTATCTTCCTTCTCTCTATGCGGTACCTCCCCCTCCCTCACTCTTATTAAGCTCAAGCGAATCCACCTACAATTTCTCTAAGATAAAGGGGCCGCTCAACTTGTTCTTTGACAAGAAAAACTTTCAACATTGCGCTTTGGCCAAGTCGGTTCTTACCTCACAAGTCGGTGTTCCTCTTGAGTTTCTTCTTGCTATCCAAAAACTTGTCCGTGCATGGCTTTGCGCTCATACCGACAAGGCCATAGGTGGAAAATATATAACTAATTGGACTGCCGTGTGACCCCACTTCGCTTGGTGGTCTTGGTTGCCTCAACTTACAAATGTTCTTCTAGGCCTCGCGTCTCCTTTGGCCATGCTCGAATAGACAGAGTTGTATCATAGGTGGATGGGCACTAAGATCCCATGTAATAATGAGGATATGGAGTTCTTTTATGCAATGACAAAGGTCAATATTGGGGACAGAAGGAAGACTTATTTTGGGATGCTTCTTGGGACGATGGGATCAGTCGAAGGACCATTGTGCCATCCATCTATAGCATTTGCAAGAACAAAAAATGGGTGATCTATGCTTCCCTCCATTTCCATTACGGATCCAACGAATCGACATCTGTAATGGGCTATTAATCCACCATTTTGAGGAGTTTGTCCGCCTTTGGTACTTCACGTCACAACAGAACCGTCATGTCATGTCCGATCTAAACCAGCATTCACCACTTGTGGGTAAAGAGCTTACGCTATAGCAACACTAAACACTTGGAGTCACAACACCCCCCAATGCCATTGTATTCTTCTCTTGTGACTTTGGTCAGAATGTTGGTGGCAGATAGGTGAAGAAAGGAAAATTTGTCTCCCATTTATTGATATGCTCATGAAAGCCAAGAAGAGATATTTCATTGCCTTCTTCAAGATTGCCATGATTGTGGATGCTGGAGTATTTGGAACCACTTACAATGATCAGAGAGACCTTGATGCACACTACCACCTCTTCAAAACTTTAGTGAATCTGATTAGGCATATGGTTAAGCCGAACCTGAAAGAAAGGATGCATGATTGGCTAGAACTTTTGTAATTTATCTCAGAATTAAATTCATCTTGTAAATATTTGTTCCACCCTATTTTATAAAAGAAAACAATGTAGTGGGGACTTGCACCAATGTTTTTGGCTAAAAAACACACCCCTAGATCCATGAAGAATAACCTAGAAGGCCATTAGATTGCCGGTCCAATGCCCTGAAGTAAGAAGAATTCAAAGGGAACTAGAAATATAGTTGGTCTTTCAAAATATAAAAGTTAACTGTTCTGGCTACTTGTAAATGCGGCATCACCATGGCTTGTTGTCCAATATCCACATGATCGATTCCTTTAGGAAGTTTGAGATAATCATATTACACAATATATATTTGAAGAAAAAAATTATGCACAAAATACCAACATTCAAAATATTTTGAAAATAAAAAGGGTGGACATTCGGTGCATATGGACATGGGCACCATTTATCCCTTAAAAAAAATCAAAAATCATTTTTTTTAGTTCTAAAAAGTTCTAAAAATAAATCAGGATGTAGCAAGTGATGTATACCAAAAACATGCAAAATATCAATTGAAAATGATGTGTATTTTGAGCTATACAAAAATGAAACAACTATAGATTCGAGTATAGTGATTTCAAATCTCATAAAAAATTCAAATTTTGACATTTTCGTGTAACTTAGAATACAAAATATTTCGAATTGAGATTTTGCATGTTTGTGGGATACATCACTAGATACTTTAAGGATTTTTCCTCACAATTTTTTGAAACTTGTAAATATACTCCCTCTATTTCAAAATATAAGATGTTTTACGTTTGTGAAGAAAATGTACGTAGACTTTTTTTAGTGTGTAGATTTATCCCAAACCTAAGTGAACCTACATACTAAGGGTAGTCTAGATACATTTGCTTCACAAAGCTAAAACATTTTATATTTTTAAAACATAGGGAGTAGTTCTTACAAAAATTAATATGCGGGGATCACTAGAGCTCACGAGCCAAAAGGACTTTCCGAAATGAAAAATTCTATACCACACTTTCAATTTTTTTCGAGATTCTTCTAAATTTTCTTATAGTCGCGATTTTTCATCTCGGATTTTGTCCAATCACAAATTTTTCGGGAGTTCTTTTTGTGTGTTTGTGGCTTTATTATATTAATAATTTTTGTTTCTTGATATCTTTCCACGGTTCATAGTAGTTAGTAGTTCTTTAAAGTACCACATACTTCTAAATACTTGACATAATATCCTAGTAATAGATCTGTGATGTGGTTGTAGACACGATTTGTCATTTTGCAATTTGCATGCACGCAGCCACCATGGATGCTCGCCAATACCGCTAGCTTTGGATCGGATGCCCTAGCTAGTCTTGCAAATGCAAAACTGTCCTATAAATGGGACCGGATTGAGTATTTTGGAATCGTAACCCTCCACCGTACCTCAGCACAAAAACTGCTGTGCTTAGTGTACTCAATCCGGTCCTATTTTATTTAGTTTATAAAACGTCTTACAGAGGAAACAATATACTGTAGTAAAGAAAATATGAGTTTCATTGGTGAGGAAGAGTTGTTGAATACATACTGCGATTGCCAATGTACGTGTGCGGGGGTAGGACTTTGAGTGCGTCGCCGTCGAGAACTCCTCCAGGTCGCGCCCACTGGCTAGGCGAGCTAGACGGATAAGGATCGACGGGGTGTGCGTGTACCCGTCTATGCTGCGTACGTTGCGAGACGGGAGGGGGGAGCAGAGCATGCATGTTCTCACGGCCGAGAAAAAGAAGTGAGATCATGCATGATAGCTGCTGATCCGATCGCGAAGGCGATAAGCCCGGAAAAAAGACCAGTTCAGACCGTGCCCTAGGTGGCCGAATGCGGTGCGCACTTTCACATGTCAATTCAGAGAGGGATGTTTGCTACTAGTACACCTCCATAAGGGCATCCCTCCATGAATGAATCTACACACTCAGATATCTCTCTACTACTCCCTCCCTCCGTTTCAAAATATAAGGTGTTTTAGGTTTGTGAAGAAAATATATCTAGACTATTTTTAGTATATAAGTTCACTCTCATATTTACAGTGAATTTATATATTAAAAATAGTCTAGATACATTTACGTTATGAAATTAAAACATCTTATATTTTGAAACGGAGGGAGTAGCTACCAACGCGTCATGGACGTCGGTGTACATAGCGCCAAAGTCCGGCCATCGCGCTAGCTACCGGTGCCACGAGCATATACATCGTGGCCGTCGCGCGCTCACATGTACAGGTACCTGCCTGCGCCCAAGCGCTGCGCTGAGTACGTCGTCTCCAAATTACTGCAACCAATTAGTACTAAAATCAAACATCTCCTTTCCGCATCGATCAGTCGCTCTCGCGGCCCTCATATAGATCCACTAAGATTTCTACAAGGTAAACATTATTAGCATTAAGAAAACATCATACTCGTACAAGCACGCCACCAGGACCACAGCTTGTCTGTTTGTTTAGGTAAGAGTACGCGCTGTACGCGCCTTGAGCCCCGGGACCGGCCGGCACGCTAGGGTTTTTGTTTAGCAAACCACATGCATGGCCACATGGGCGCGTACATACATACTGGACAGTTAAGCTTACTGAGCTGGTCAGGCAGCTAGCCAGGCTTAAGATATGCAGTAGTACTAGATTACCTCTAGTCCGATTGACCCCGTGAACAAAATACTGTCGGTAGTTAGTCCGATCTTGGAAGCTAGCTATCCTCGTTAGATCTGGGCAACTTCGAACTACTCTCTCCGTCCGCAAATAAATGTACTTTTAGCCTTGTCTTAAGTCAAACTTTACTACGTTTGACTAACTTTTTAGGACAATGTACTAACATTTATAACACTAAATTAATATCATTAGATTTATTTTTAAATCTAGTTTCATAATATGTCAATTTGATATAATATATGTTTTTATATTTCTCTATAAAATTGGTCAAATTTAGTTATCTTTGACTTAGTTAAAAGTTAGATGTACACTTGTTTGTGAACGGAGGGAGTAGGTGTATAATCAGTTATGGTAGTACCTGGCATCTACTCAATCCATGATAGCTAGGGTATGTCTGTATATAAACTCGGTGATTTAAAAATGTGATACTCAGATCCACGGTTTTGTTATTTTTGTGAAACTCGAAATACACGTTATTTTTGGTTGATAGTTTGCATGTTTGTCGTATACATCCGCAACGGATGCCACAAAGCCTAGGGTTACCTGCAATTTTCTTTATACATCCTGATTAACTTTTAGAATTTTTTAAAACTTAGAAATATGATTTTAAAAAAGAAAACTTGCACCAAATCTCCACTCGGCGACCCTCCACTTGTTGGCAAAAAAACCCGGCTTTGGTTAGTATTATGAACACGATTACACGAATATGCGTTTACATTCTTCAGAAAGACTCGTTCGCATCGATTGTCGCTATCCGCGCGGTGTACGACTCTGATTGGCAAACACTAGCGGTATCGGACAGTCAGACTCCGGGCGTCGCCGTCAAGAACTTGCGTCCACCTGGCTAGCCGATCGAGGAAGGTGGATAAAGGATTGATGGTGTACCCGTGTGTCCTGCGTACGCCGCATGTGTGCAAGGAATTGTAGATGAGAGGGAGGAACTGGAGCAGAACATGTTCTCCCGGCAGGAAAAAAAGGACGTGAGAGCAACTCTAACAGCTACTGTATATCTCGAAGCGTAAATGCGCAAGTATGAGTCGCCTACAACGCGATTTCGTTGGTCGTGAGAGCCGGAACCGAGCAGTCCCAGCAAACTGAAACCACAAAACAGGTTCGGTAAATTGTAAAACTGACCCGCAAATGAAGTTTGACATTATTCGGCATGCGACATAGGTGTTCGACAGAATTCCACGACAGTGTTCGCAACAAGCCAACCAAAAAAAGACGATCAATGGCATATGCAAGGCGCGCTCAAGCCATAGCACCATCCTCCGTTGCCCCTCTGAGATCGCCACCGCTCGCCGGAGCCGGAACAGAAGCAACTGCACTCGCCCAAGCCGAAGAGTTAGCATCATGCATGAGTTGTCGCCTCCTTGTGATGATCTCGAGCCTTCCCATTTTCCATCACTATCTCGTAAACTCATCCATCTTGGAAGGATTTGATGGGGTTCATCGCATAGAAAACAAATTTTTTCCTACGGTTACAACTGCCAAGATCGAATCTAGGCAATACTTGTAACGATTCTAATGGACTCACCCTTAAAGACCATAAGCAGAATAACGTTCCCGCAAACAAACGTGGTTGATGTAGAATGTACACGACCGTCTTCAAGGACGTACAGATAATCAGCACCACAAGCAGGCAGCGCCTCTGTAATCGGTCACTCATACGGTGTGCCGACGACTTCCAAATCCTTGCTTCAGCTGGGCAGCGAAAGTAGTGGATCCCCAGGAATTCCAACAACGCTACACCCTAGTAGAGGTGATGGAGGGGAAGATCTCGAGCAGGGCTTCGCCTAAGCATATTTTTTAGTGGCAATAGACAAGGCTAGCAAGAGGAGAAGATGCCAACCAAATGGCATATGAGAGAAGTGGTGTGTGTGATGATAGGAGGAGGAGGGGGGCTTTTATATGTGAGGGGGGCACCCCAAAGGTCCATGACATGGCAGCCATGGTGGTGCCCCTACCTCTCCCCCATTTATGTGGGTGGACACTCCACTCACATAATTCACCTCCACTCATCATTCATTAAATTTTCACTTAGGAAATCAAAGGTTTTTTCAATTAAATATTTTAATTCTCTTGTTTTAATGCAACTCAATTTCTTGAACACTTTAATTAATGAGTACTTCACTTAATGAACACGTTACTCCCTCTGGTCCGGTTTATTAGGTACGCACGTAGTTTAAGAACAATTTTGATCAACAAATTTTACATAATATGTCAAAAAAGTTATACCATCAGATTCATCTTCAAAAAAAGTTTCCAATAGTATATTTTTTGAGACATATATTGATGGTCAAACATTTTCTTAAACCACGTGTGTGCCTAATAAACTGAACCGGAGAGAGTAACATTTTATTACCTTGCTTTGTTTCGATACACCGAAACCATTTCGGCAGATTTGACAGAACAACTCCTGCGATGTCCAGTATCTTCTCCTGCGTTTACTATCCACTCAATTGCGTTGACTATCCTTAAGTGTATCTCCCTACGGGTTAAAGAACTATGTGGACATGGTCGAGACTTTCTCTGATCAAGAATCATTAGCGGGAGCTGAAAATCCATAGTGACACCCACTAGCTCTACGAAAATCCAATGATCGTTTGAACCGTTTTTGCTGTAATTAAATTCCTTTTGTCTCGAGTTATTTTACTTGTTCGAGATTCAATCACTTGGTATCATCTATACCTTGTTTAATCTCATTCCCGACAAGTATTCTTTTTTCGTTCCCGTGATATAACATTCTAATGATCAAATCACTTGCTTGCAAGCTATGTCAATGTGATATCACCGAGAGGGCCCTGAGTATATCTCCCCGTCATCTGGATGGAAAAATCCCACTCTTGCTCCACGAGCCTCAACTAATATTTTCTAAGTATCTGACGACACCTTTATAATCACCCTGTTACGGTGTGATATTTGATGGAATCAAAATACTTCATCAGTGGAAGTGATTGACGTGATCTCATGGTCTAAGGACATTGAGTTACTACGAATGTGATAGAAATATAAACTTGAGGACTTGATCATATTGCTAAATCTACTGCGGGTGACTATGTAGGGGTTCGTAGCATGGAAAACAAAAAATTTCTACCGCATACAAACAAACAAGCCAAGATCTATCTACTAGATTGTAGCAACGAGTCGATAGAATAACTCACCCTCGAAGATTCCAAAGTGTTTAACGAGAGCGGATTCTCGTGGTGATGTAGTCGTACTCTTGCCGATCTCAAGATCGTGTAGACGATCCTTCCGGCGCTGCGTTCCGGAAGCGCTTCCGCAGTCGGTCACACGTTCGGTACTCGATGAAGACCTTCCTCTCCCTTGTTCCAGCAGGCAGCGGAGGTTGTAGCACTCTCCTCGCGATTCTGGCAGCACAACGGCGTGGTACCGGAAGTAGAGGGGAGATCTCGCAGGGAGAGAGGGTGGACTATGAGAGTATGGTGGACTATGAGAGAGGCCTTGGTGATCTAGGGTTTAGACACACCAAGGAGAGAGGGCTAGGCCGGCGGCTAGGGCAAGGGGAAGCCCCAACTCGGCGGCTTGGGAGAAACCCTAGGGGGCGGCGGCGACTTGGTGGAGGCCGGTGGCTAGGGCTAGGGTTTGGTGGGGCAAGGTGTAGGTCTAGAGGGCAGCCCTGCCCCTCCTTTTATAGGTGGAGGGCGTCGGCCAAGGGGGAGGGAGTCCTCCCCCAACTTGGCCTCCAAGGCCGGCGGTGGATGGAGAGGAAACCCTCCCCAAGTAGGTTTCCTACTCTCCCTCCACCAAGCAAACTTGCCGTTTGACTTTTCAAATTGGTGTTTGACTTTTTAAACTAGGATTTGATTAATCCCTTTATTTTGCTCAGCGATGACACCTAGTACATGATGCAACCATTCCAACTTGTTATGACACATTAATGTACCCTTCCCCTCCGGAGTGCCGGACCTTCCGGAACCTTCTAGAACATTCCCGATGAAAACACCGGAATCATTCTCCAACCCCGAAACAGGACTTTCCTTATATGAATCTTATTCTCCGGACCATTACGGATCTCCTCGTGATATCCCGGATCCCATCCGAGACTCCGAACAACATTTGGTCTCTTACTCATCATTCCATAACTACTCAACAACATCGAATCCTTAAGTGTGTCTCCCTACGGTTCGTGAATTATGCGGACATGATCGAGACACTTCTCCGAACAATAACCAATAGAGGAATCTGGAAATTCATATGGTTCCCACATATTTCTACGATTACTTTGCGATCGAATGAACCACTTACATACGATACCAATTTCCCTTTGTCTCGTGATAGTTTACTTATCCGAGGTTTTGATCGTCGGTATCTCTGCATACCTAGTTCAACCTCGTTACGTATAAGTACTCTTTTCTCGTTCCCGTGATATGTGATCCCTTGTGAGCCAGTCACATGCTTGCAAGCCAATTGGATGACACTCCACCGAGAGGGCCCAGAGTATATCTATCTGTCATATGGATGGACAAATCCCACTCTTGATCCATGTGTCTCAACCCATACTTTCCGAACACTCAATGCCACCTTTATAGCCACCCAGTTACGGTGTGGTGTTTGATGTCATCAAAGCATCCTTCCGGTGATGGTGATAAGCATGATCTCATGGTCGAAGGAATTAGGTTACTATGTATCAGAAAGCATATAGCAATTGAACTATTAAAATGACTTGATCTTTATGCTACGCTTATCTATAGGAGTATGTCCATCATACCATTCTCCTAATGATATGATCTTGTTGTTAATAATATCTCTATATTCATGATAGGGAAACCACAATCATTTATTAACCAACAAGCTAGTATTATAAAGAGGCTTTACTAGGGACTCTAATTTAGTTTACAAATCACACAAGTATTAATGTTTCCTTGTTAATACTGTTGTAGCATGAATGTAAACATTTATCATAAACACAAAGATATAATAATAACTACATTTATTATTGCCTCTGGGGCATATCTCCAACAGTCTCCCACTTGCACTAGAGTCAACTAATCTAGATTACATGGTAATATACCGAACACCCATGGCAGTTTGGTGTTGGTCATGTTTTGCCCTCGGGAGAGGTTTAGTCAACGGATCCGCCACATTCAGATCTGTGTGTACTTTGCAAATCTTTATGTCACCATCTTGGACATGTTCTCGAATAGCGTGAAAACGTAGCATGTGCTTCAGCTTCTTGTGTGACATTGGTTCTTGCGCATTGGCTATGGCGCTCATGTTATCACAGTAGATAGACATTGCGTCCAGCCACTTGGAACCACACCGAGCTCTATAATGAACTCCTTCATCCATATCGCTTCTTGTGAAGCCTCCGAAGCAGCTATGTATTCCGATTCAGTTGAAGATCTCGCCACAACGCTTTGCTTTGCACTCCTCCAGCTAACTAATGCACCATTCAAAGTAAATACGTATCCAGATTGAGATTTAGAATCATCCGGATCGGTGTTCCAACTAGCATCGGTGTAACCATTAACAACGAGTTGTTCATCACCTCCATAAGAAAGAACCATATCCTTAGTTCTTCTCAAGTACTTAAGGATGTTTTTGACCACTGTCCAATGATCCACTCCTGGATTACTTTGATATCTGCTAGTCAAACTAACAGCATATGCAATGTCGGGTCTAGTACATAGCATGGCATACATTAGAGATCCTATGGCTGAGGCATAGGGAGTCTTACTCATCCTTTCTCTATCTTCTGCCGTTGCTGGACTTTGAGTTTTACTCAAGGTCGTATTGGGCAACATGGGCAAGAACCCTTTCTTGCTATGTTCCATTCCAAACCTCTTTAGAACTTTGTCCAAATATGTACTTTGTGACAATGATATTAGGCGTCTCGATCTATCTCTATAAATCTTTATGCCTAATATGTAAGCTGCTTCGCCAAGATCTTTCATTGAAAAACTATTATTCAAATATTCCTTGACACTATTAAGAAGGTCTACATCATTCCCAATCAACAATATGTCATCTACATATAGTATTAAGAATGCTACAGAGCTGCCACTCACTTTCTTGTAAATACAAGCTTCTCCATAAGTTTGTATAAAACAAAAACTTTTGATTACTTTATCAAAACGTTGATTCCAACTTAGGGATGCTTGCTTCAATCCATATATGGACCGTTGAAGTTCGCATACCTTGTTAGCATCTTTAGGATCGACAAAACCTTTGGGTTGCACCATATACAACTCTTCATCAATGTCTCCATTGAGGAACGCTGTTTTGACATCCATCTGCCATATCTCATAATCATAATATGCAGCGATTGCTAACAAAATCCTCACAGACTTTAGCTTCGCTACTGGTGAGAAAGTCTCATCGTAGTCAACTCCTTGAATTTGTCGAAACCCTTTTGCGACAAGTCGAGCTTTATAGACAGTAACATTACCATCAGCATATGTTTTCTTCTTGAAAATCCATTTGTTCTCGACAGCCTTCCGGCCATCCGGTAAGTCTACCAAAGTCCATACTTGGTTTTCGTACATGGATCCAATTTTGGATTCCATGGCTTCTTGCCATTTATTGGAATCTGGGCTCATCATTGCTTCCTCATATGTCGCAGGGTCATCGGTGTTGTCCACCAACATGACACTCATAACGGGATCATACCAATCAGGAGTGGTACGAGTTCTCATTGACCTGCAAGGTTCTGTAGCAACTGCAACCGAAGTTTCATGATCATCATCATTAGCTTCCTCTCTTATTGGTGCAGGCATCACAGGAACTTCTTCCGGTGCTGCGCTACTCGCAAGTTCGAGAGAAGGTTCGACAACCTCGTCGAGTTCTACTTTCCTTCCAGTCACTTCTTTCGAGAGAAATTCCTTCTCTAGAAAGGATCCATTCTTGGCAACGAAGATTTTGCCTTCGGATCTATGATAGAAGGTATACCCAATAGTTTCCTTTGGGTATCCTATGAAGACGCATTTTCCGCTTTGGGTTCAAGCTTGTCTGGCTGTAACTTCTTTACATAGGCTTCGCAACCCCAAACTTTAAGGAACGAAAATTTAGGTTTCTTCCCAAACCATAATTCATACGGTGTCATTTCAACGGATTTAGATGGTGCCCTATTTAAAGTGAATGCAGCTGTTTCTAATGCATAACCCCAAAATGATAGCGGTAAATCTGTAAGTGATATCATAGATCGAACCATATCTAAGAGAGTTCGATTACGACGTTCGGACACACCATTACGCTGTGGTATTCCCGGCGGTGTCAATTGTGAAAGTATTCCGCATTTCTTTAAATGCTCGCCAAACTCGTAACTTAGATATTCACCTCCACGATCAGAACGTAGAAATTTAATCTTCTTGTTACGTTGATTCTCCACCTCACTTTGAAATTCCTTAAGCTTCTCGAAAGTTTCGGACTTATGTTTCATGAAATAAATATACCCATATCTACTAAAGTCATCCGTGAAGGTAAGAACATAACGATAACCACCGAGCGATGCTACACTCATTGGACCACACACATCGGTATGTATGATTTCCAATAAGTCCGTAGCTCGCTCCATCATACCAGAAAATGGAGTTTTAGTCATTTTACCCATCAGACATGCTTCGCATCTTTCAAGTGATTCGAAATCAAGTGATTCAAGAAGTCCATCGGAATGGAGTTTCTTCATACGCTTCACTCCAATGTGACCAAGACGACAGTGCCACATATAGGTCGAGTTATCGCTCGATTTCAAACGTTTAGCTTTGTGGCATCCCGCAAAACCACTACTAGAAAATCGCGTTGTTTTTGTGCATTGCATCATCATGACCGCATGCTCATGTCATCATGCCACATTGCATTTGAGCATCGTCATCATCTTGCATTTGCTTGTATAAAACTATTTTCGGGAAAACCTAATTTGTTTTCTAAACGCCCCGTCTTTATTCAAACGCAAAACCCGGGTCTCCGGATTATTTTGTTTTGTCTGCTATCGGTTTGCAAAAGCCCTGTTTAAAATAAATAAAATATTTAATTATTTTTAGTGGGGCAGTCGAACGGGCCGATTTGACCCAGTCGACCACCCCCGGAATAAAATCGGTCCACCTAAACCAGCCCACCCGAATCCTAAAACTACCCAAACCTATCCTACCCACCTATCCCAGCTCGCCATCTCACCCCTCCCCCAATTCCCTACCCACCTTGCCACCTCATCAATCCCCCTCTTTTTCCCCCCTCTCTCTCTTTCTCACACAGCCCCATCTACCCTCCCCTCACTTACACCTAGGCCCCACCCGCGCCTGGCCCCATCCCGCAGTCCTCCCTCTCTCTCCCCTGGTCAACCCACTCCCCCCTGGCCCCACATGCCGACCCCACCACCCACTCAACTTCCCCACAGCCGCCCGCTCCCTGGCCCACCCCAGGCCCCCACCTGTCGGCCCCCCACCTACCGCACGCGCCCTCCCCTCTCCTACCGCTCCCTGTTCCTCTCCCCGACACCTCCCTCTCCCCCGCCCGGCCTCCTCCCTCTTCCTCCGCCCTCTGCCTCGCCGCCGGCAGCCGCCGCTCGCCCCGAGCACCGCCTGCCCTCGCCCTCCATCCTCCGCTCGGCCGCCGGCTGCCGTCCCCTTCCGCCCGCCGCGAGCCCCGCTCCGCGCCGGCGTTCCCTCCCCCGACGTGCTCGCCTGTGACCCCCCGTGCGCCGCTCTCCGCCTCGGGTCCCTCCTCGCCCGCCGTCGGCCGCGCCCCTCGTCCTGCGCCGACCGCGCCCTCGCCTCCTGGGCATGTCCCCGTCGCCACCGCCTCCTCGCCACCGGCGACCACCTTCCCCACCAGCACCCCGCCGCCCTGGTCCCTCTCCTCCTCCGCTCCACCGCCGTCGTCGGCCGCGCCCCGCACCGGCCCGAGCTCCGCCCCGCCTCTGCACCTCCCCGCCGCCGCGTCCTCTGCCTCGCCCCTCACCGCGTCCCCTCGCCGGAGCCGCCCTCGCCTCGCCTTCCGCCCGTCTTCGGCCTCCGCCACCGCGACCGCCCTCCGCCCCTCCTCGGGCCGACCCCACGGCCCCGCGCGCCTCCAGCGTCCTCCTGCCGCGGACCCGAGCTCGTCCTCGCCGGCCGTCCTCCTCCCAAGCTCTCCCCGACCCCGCCTGTGTCCAGTCGCCGCCGTCGCCATCTGTCCGGGTCGGGATCCTCTCGCTCGCTGCTAAGACCGGCAGCCTGGACCCCCTGGGCACCTGTTCCCTCCGTGCGTGGCCTCTGGAGATACATGAACGCCGATAGAGTACTGCTGTTTCAGGAGTAGTATGTGAAGGGATGTTGCTGATGTTTCAGTATAGCCAGTACGAGGATTCGATGTACAAGAGAAACCACGGCGCCGGGCCTGAAAACCGACCTCGACACGCCAAGATCGCCGAAACCCACGAAGACCGATCCCGGCGTCCGAGACCCCGAAGGCCGATCTCGCCGAACCCGAACCCTGGAACCCCCGCCAAGGTCTTCATCGAAACCCCGAGAACTCCGCCGCGGTACCCGGGAATCTCCTACATGGAACCATCGGGCCACATAAGACCATCGACGCCACACCCGAGTCCGGCACCGACACCCGACAACGTCAACATATGACGCCAAGGTCTTCTCCCCGGAACGTCGAGTGCTCCTTTCCGGATCCGAAGCCACAAAGATCGCCATGGAACGACAAGCCCTTCACCCCGGACGTCAAGTCTGACCCGAACCGCGGACCCGACAAGGACTTCACGACGACAAGATCGACACCGACCCGGGCGGACCCGATGTGCCCCCGACGCCACAACCAAGTCCTTCTTCCGGGGTGCGACAAGACCTACCTCCGTTATCCGAGACCGAGCCCGTCGAACCCTGAACCCTGAGACCAGACCCTAAAACCCGAACCCCAAGATCTTCCTAACCCTAATGTGTGAACCCCTTCCCGAAACCCTATTTTATAATATAATACAACTTGTCGCATATTAATTGTTCATGCATGCATACTTGTCTGTGGTTTGGGGGCCTTATACCGATTCACCTTATAATTAAATATGGGGCCATATGCGGGCAAATCTAGTCTTATATTGGCCTCATTTAAATTTGCGTAGCGAACCGGTGACTTATCTTGCCCTGTTATTACAACATTTAAATTGCGGGGTAGTTAAATAACTTGAACCAATTAATTAATTGTCGGGACCCCGGTTCCACTTAATATGACCTAATCGCATCGCATCTTTGCCATGTCATGCATCATACATGCATCATGCCCGATCTTTTGCCGTAGTATTAAATATTGCATCCGGTGTTTCTTCTAGTGTTTTGCTTCTTCACGGATAAGGCCGTTGAGTTGATGTGAGCTTCGCCCCGATCTTCGGATGAACCTTCGGCAATGTTTTTCAGGCGAGCATCTCCCCCTTTCTACCTATCTTACTTTTATAGTATTTGTTCCCTCCTGTTGATCTCTTGCTATCTGTGTTGCGATGCTCTAGTTTTCGTACCTGTGATATCCCTCGCAGCCTTATATTGCCTTGGACACCTCCTATTACCTGTTGTTTGGTAGATAGTTGGACTTGCGCGTCGTAGTCGCTTGCTCAAGTGCTGTTGCGTGTCGTCAAGTGCCACAGTTGTTGGTGTATTGCCGCATGTTTGATGTTGGAGATGATCATGGTTTTACTTATCGTTCACTTTAATTCCTGTTTAACAACTAAAATTGAAGTAAGTAAGCAGAGGCACAGGTGGGCAATAGATGTTATTTGGTTGTTAACCGTCCACTTGTGTCCCGTAGGACCCCGAGTACTTGATACCTGTTCCTTGAATATTCGCGCTATCCACATCCGGGAGGCTTATGGGACCCCCCTGAGCCAGAGCTTGATTCATTCTTATTTCTTGGGGCCACAAACTAGTTTGAGGTTTTATTTACGATCCTGTACTTATGCCATGCTTTACTGCTTTATTTAAATTGTGCGATGGATAGCACACTGTACTGTTTAGGTAAGCGGAGTGTTTTCGCGGTATCGATAAGCCCAGTTTTGGGTTCCCAGTCGTTTACAGCCATTGTCGCAAACCTTGAGTCCGTCTCGGAGTCAGCTAGCTTCGTTGCGGGTGTACTCAATGGGGTGGCCCCCTGAAATAATTCTGAATCCTGTGATTGCTTTGTCGTGAAGGCCTCGTTGGGTTTTGATTTGGTTTTTCCGAGGTTGATCGAGTGTGTGTTGCTATTTGTGCACCCCGGCCGGGTAAAACTTCCTGAAAGCCGTGTCCGCGGTTATGGACGACTTGGACCACAGTATCTCGATCATAGACAACTATAACTAAAGTAGTGCTATAAATTTGACTTGATAATGACTAGTAATCAGCTTCACTACAACGGAATGGCTAAATAAAACTGCCAACAATTGCTTGCTTGAGTTGTCGCTCGCGACCATTGTACCTGACTAGTAAGTATTGCAACTACAACGGAAGGGCTAAATAAAAGTACCAACAACTGCTGGGTTTTTGGGTTATCTCATGCTAATTGTATCTGACTAGTAAGTGTTGCAACTACAATGGAATGGTTAACTAAAATGGCCCACTGCTTACTTTATCAGGATGATTATCTATACCTGACTAGTAATTGCTGCAACGATAACTGAATAAATAAAACTGCCAACGGTGTGAGTTCCTCGGTTGACTTCCTCGTTTGGTCTCGAGGGGGAAACCCCAGGATGGGTTTGTTTGATGGTAGTACCAGGTTGGTTCCGAATAGGTCTTTCTTACCCCTCTCTGATAGCCGCCTGTTGTATCGAGTCTCTATAGGTTGTTTAGTGCATGCTGCGCTGCCGCTTCAGTCCACCATACCTATGTAGGCGAGGACCGCCGAATTCTAGACTCGCCGTGTACTGGCCTCAGTACTGACCGCTCTCTCTTTTTCCTTTGCCCTTTGCCGGCACCCCTTTGTTTAAGCAGGTTTTGAGATCGACGTCGTTAGCAGGGTTACCCTTCCGGCTTGGCCTGGGCAGGGTTATGGACGCCATTGGTTATTCTTCAGGGCTCCTAGCCCCATTTGCATCTTGTCCGTAGCGGGACGCTCTAACGTTTTCAAGGTGATTTGGATCTTTGTATTGTATATCTGTATTCTTGACTCTTTGAGTCGCTGTTGTATATATATCTGTTCTGTGGGTCCCATCGAGGGCTGTTGTGTAATGTTATTACTTCGTTTTCCACCCGCACGAAAGTGCCTGGTGGGCACCTTTGAATCGTTTCTATGCGGGTTTGGCGGGAATCGCTGAAACTTGCATAGGTCCGATTCTGAGGGTGTTACAGAGTGGTATCAGAGCTCAGCAGTTGCGATACCCCACAAGTCCAGCCTGTAGGATAACCTAGCTAACGGCCAAGGTAGAGTGTCAAAACTATTTTGAAAAATCGGTTGGATAGTTCTGATTAGGTCTGATTTTACTCCTTACCCCTCTGCTATTCCCCTCTTACCTCTACGCGTTTTGAATCCACCTCTTATCTCTCTTCGAGTCCAGGATTTCTCGTGGTTGGGTTCCGTCGTACCTTCAGGGTTTCGCTTCCTCCTTTGATAACGGTGTTCTACCATCCGGTGTTCAAGCTGCCTGAGGAACCCGTCTACTGTGGTACCATTCTTTGTTCCTTGTTTGTGCCTTCCGGTGTTTTCCGACACGGCGATATCATCTACGCCAGATCCGATGCAGAGTCTGCATCACTCCTTTGTTCTGCACCTCGATTGTCGAGATCTTCAGTCTAATTCCGAGAGTTGGTTGCACCATTCGCCTATTCGTGTGCAGAGTAATGGTTTGGGCGCGCGATGGACTGATCACCATCCGACTACTCTTATCATTCGCTCTTGTACATCGAATCAGTGGATCCAGCAATTTCACTCCGTCCACGGAAGCTAGAGGTGGCTTTATTGGTTGATACCTCTACCTTCGCCTTTGTTTCCCGGAGTGTTCCCTCGACGATCACGCACAACGACCTATTGTTAGTGGTGTCGCGAGGATCTACACGAAGCGAGAAGACGCAGATCGCCGACCTTCTTTCCGGTACCATGAGGCGGATCTCGAGGGCGAGATCCATTGTTAGTGGTGTCGAATTGTGGCATCCCGCAAAACCACTACTAGAAAATCGTGTTGTTTTTGTGCATTGCATCATCATGACCGCATGCTCATGTCATCATGCCACATTGCATTTGAGCATCGTCATCATCTTGCATTTGCTTGTATAAAACTATTTTCGGGAAAACCTAATTTGTTTTCTAAATGCCCCATCTTTATTCAAACGCAAAACCCGGGTCTCCGGATTATTTTGTTTTGTCTGCTATCGGTTGGCAAAAGCCCTGTTTAAAATAAATAAAATATTTAATTATTTTTAGTGGGGCAGTCGAACGGGCCGATTCGACCCAGTCGACCACCCCCGGAATAAAATCGGTCCACCTAAACCAGCCCACCCGAATCCTAAAACTACCCAAACCTATCCTACCCACCTATCCCAGCTCGCCACCTCACCCCTCCCCCAATTCCCTACCCACCTTGCCACCTCATCAATCCCCCTCTTTTTCCCCCCCCTCTCTCTCTTTCTCACACAGCCCCATCTACCCTCCCCTCACTTACACCTGGGCCCCACCCGCGCCTGGCCCCATCCCGCAGTCCTCCCTCTCTCTCCCCTGGTCAACCCACTCCCCCCCTGGCCCCACATGCCGACCCTACCACCCACTCAACTCCCCCACAGCCGCCCGCTCCCTGGCCCACCCTAGGCCCCCACCTGTCGGCCCCCCACCTACCGCACGCGCCCTCCCCTCTCCTACCGCTCCCTGTTCCTCTCCCCGACACCTCCCTCTCCCCCGCCCGGCCTCCTCCCTCTTCCTCCGCCCTCTGCCTCGCCGCCGGCAGCCGCCGCTCGCCCTGAGCACCGCCTGCCCTCGCCCTCCCTCCTCCGCTCGGCCGCCGGCCGCCGTCCCCTTCCGCCCGCCACGAGCCCTGCTCCGCGCCGGCGTTCCCTCCCCCGACGTGCTCGCCCGCGACCCCCCGTGCGCCGCTCTCCGCCTCGGGTCCCTCCTCGCCCGCCGTCGGCCGTGCCCCCTCGTCCTGCGCCGACCGCGCCCTCGCCTCCTGGGCATGTCCCCGTCGCCACCGCCTCCTCGCCACCGGCGACCACCTTCCCCACCAGCACCCCGCCGCCCTGGTCCCTCTCCTCCTCCGCTCCACCGCCGCCGTCGGCCGCGCCCCGCACCGGCCCGAGCTCCGCCCCGCCTCTGCACCTCCCCGCCGCCGCGTCCTCTGCCTCGCCCCTCACCGCGTCCCCTCGCCGGAGCCGCCCTCGCCTCGCCTTCCGCCCGTCTTCGGCCTCCGCCACCGCGACCGCCCTCCGCCCCTCCTCGGGCCGACCCCACGGCCCCGCGCGCCTCCAGCGTCCTCCTGCCGCGGACCCGAGCTCATCCTCGCCGGTCGTCCTCCTCCCAAGCTCTCCCCGACCCCGCCTGTGTCCAGTCGCCGTCGTCGCCCTCTGTCCGGGTCGGGATCCTCTCGCTCGCTGCTAAGACCGGCAGCCTGGACCCCCTGGGCACCTGTTCCCTCCGTGCGTGGCCTCTGGAGATACATGAACGCCGATAGAGTACTGTTGTTTCAGGAGTAGTATGTGAAGGGATGTTGCTGATGTTTCAGTATAGCCAGTACGAGGATTCGATGTACAAGAGAAACCACGGCGCCGGGCCCGAAAACCGACCTCGACACGCCAAGATCGCCGAAACCCGCGAAGATCGATCCCGGCGTCCGAGACCCCGAAGGCCGATCTCGCCGAACCCGAACCCTGGAACCCCCGCCAAGGTCTTCATCGAAACCCCGAGAACTCCGCCGCGGTACCCGGGAATCTCCTACATGGAACCATCGGGCCACATAAGACCATCGACGCCACACCCGAGTCTGGCACCGACACCCAACAACGTCAACATATGACGCCAAGGTCTTCTCCCCGGAACGTCGAGTGCTCCTTTCCGGATCCGAAGCCGCAAAGATTGCCATGGAACGACAAGCCCTTCACCCCGGACGTCAAGTCTGACCCGAACCGCGGACCCGACAAGGACTTCACGACGACAAGATCGACACCGACCCGGGCGGACCCGATGTGCCCCCGACGCCACAACCAAGTCCTTCTTCCGGGGTGCGACAAGACCTACCTCCGTTATCCGAGACCGAGCCCGTCGAACCCTGAACCCTGAGACCAGACCCTAAAACCCGAACCCCAAGATCTTCCGAACCCTAATGTGTGAACCCCTTCCCGAAACCCTATTTTATAATATAATACAACTTGTCGCATATTAATTGTTCATGCATGCATACTTGTCTGTGGTTTGGGGGCCTTATACCGATTCACCTTATAATTAAATATGGGGCCATATGCGGGCAAATCTAGTCTTATATTGGCCTCATTTAAATTTGCGTAGCGAACCGGTGACTTATCTTGCCCTGTTATTACAACATTTAAATTGCGGGGTAGTTAAATAACTTGAACCAATTAATTAATTGTCGGGACCCCGGTTCCACTTAATATGACCTAATCGCATCGCATCTTTGCCATGTCATGCATCATACATGCATCATGCCCGATCTTTTACCGTAGTATTAAATATTGCATCCGGTGTTTCTTCTAGTGTTTTGCTTCTTCACGGATAAGGCCGTTGAGTTGATGTGAGCTTCGCCCCGATCTTCGGATGAACCTTCGGCAATGTTTTTCAGGCGAGCATCTCCCCCTTTCTACCTATCTTACTTTTATAGTATTTGTTCCCTCCTGTTGATCTCTTGCTATCTGTGTTGCGATGCTCTAGTTTTCGTACCTGTGATATCCCTCGCAGCCTTATACTGCCTTGGACACCTCCTATTACCTGTTGTTTGGTAGATAGTTGGACTTGCGCGTCGTAGTCGCTTGCTCAAGTGCTGTTGCGTGTCGTCAAGTGCCACAGTTGTTGGTGTATTGCCGCATGTTTGATGTTGGAGATGATCATGGTTTTACTTATCGTTCACTTTAATTCCTGTTTAACAACTAAAATTGAAGTAAGTAAGCAGAGGCACAGGTGGGCAATAGATGTTATTTGGTTGTTAACCGTCCACTTGTGTCCCGTAGGACCCCGAGTACTTGATACCTGTTCCTTGAATATTCGCGCTATCCACATCCGGGAGGCTTATGGGACCCCCCTGAGCCAGAGCTTGATTCATTCTTATTTCTTGGGGCCACAAACTAGTTTGAGGTTTTATTTACGATCCTGTACTTATGCCATGCTTTACTGCTTTATTTAAATTGTGCGATGGATAGCACACTGTACGGTTTAGGTAAGCGGAGTGTTTTCGCGGTATCGACAAGCCCAGTTTTGGGTTCCCAGTCGTTTACAGCCATTGTCGCAAACCTTGAGTCCGTCTCGGAGTCAGCTAGCTTCGTTGCGGGTGTACTCAATGGGGTGGCCCCCTGAAATAATTCTGAATCCTGTGATTGCTTTGTCGTGAAGGCCTCGTTGGGTTTTGATTTGGTTTTTCCGAGGTTGATCGAGTGTGTGTTGCTATTTGTGCACCCCGGTCGGGTAAAACTTTCTAAAAGCCATGTCCGCGGTTATGGATGACTTGGAGCACAGTATCTCGATCATAGACAACTATAACTAAAGTAGTGCTATAAATTTGACTTTATAATGACTAGTAATCAGCTTCACTACAACGGAATGGCTAAATAAAACTGCCAACAATTGCTTGCTTGAGTTGTCGCTCGCGACCATTGTACCTGACTAGTAAGTATTGCAACTACAACGGAAGGGCTAAATAAAAGTACCAACAACTGCTGGGTTTTTGGGTTATCTCATGCTAATTGTATCTGACTAGTAAGTGCTGCAACTACAACGGAATGGTTAACTAAAATGGCCCACTGCTTACTTTATCAGGATGATTATCTATACCTGACTAGTAATTGCTGCAACGATAACTGAATAAATAAAACTGCCAACGGTGTGAGTTCCTCGGTTGACTTCCTCGTTTGGTCTCGAGGGGGAAACCCCAGAATGGGTTTGTTTGATGGTAGTACCAGGTTGGTTCCGAATAGGTCTTTCTTACCCCTCTCTGATAGCCGCCTGTTGTATCGAGTCTCTATAGGTTGTTTAGTGCATGCTGCGCTGCCGCTTCAGTCCACCATACCTATGTAGGCGAGGACCGCCGAATTCTAGACTCGCCGTGTACTGGCCTCAGTACTGACCGCTCTCTCTTTTTCCTTTGCCCTTTGCCGGCACCCCTTTGTTTAAGCAGGTTTTGAGATCGACGTCGTTAGCAGGGTTACCCTTCCGGCTTGGCCTGGGCAGGGTTATGGACGCCATTGGTTATTCTTCAGGGCTCCTAGCCCCATTTGCATCTTGTCCGTAGCGGGACGCTCTAACGTTTTCAAGGTGATTTGGATCTTTGTATTGTATATCTGTATTCTTGACTCTTTGAGTCGCTGTTGTATATATATCTGTTCTGTGGGTCCCATCGAGGGCTGTTGTGTAATGTTATTACTTCATTTTCCACCCGCTCGAAAGTGCCTGGTGGGCACCTTTGAATCGTTTCTATGCGGGTTTGGCGGGAATCGCTGAAACTTGCATAGGTCCGATTCTGAGGGTGTTACAAGCTTCAATGTTATTAATATGTGTATTTCCACTATCGAGATTCAATAAGAATAGACCATCTATCAAAGGTGCATGTGCATAAAACATATTACTCATATAAATCAAACAATCATTATTCTTGGACTTAAACAAGTAACCGTCTCGCAATAAACAAGATCCCGATATAATGTTAAACTTAACGCAGGCACCAAATAACAATTATTTAAGTATAAAACTAATCCCGATGGTAGATGAAGAGGTAGCGTGCCGACCGCGATCACATCAACCTTTGATCCATTTCCTACGCGCATCGTCACCTTGTTCTTCGCTAGCTTCCGTTTATTCTGCAGCACCTGTTTCGAGTTACAAATATGAGCAACCGAACCAGTATCAAATACCCAGGCACTACTACGAGTACTAGTGAGATACACATCAATAACATGTATATCGGATATACCTTTCTTCTTGATGTTGCCGTTCTTCAAATCCGCCAAGTACTTTGGGAAATTCCGCTTCCAGTGACCTTCTCTCTTGCAGTAAAAGCACTCAGTATCAGGCTTAGGTCCAGCCTTGGTCTTCTTCGTCGGTGCGGTAACTTTCTTACCACCCTTCTTGAAGTTTCTCTTTTGCTTAGACTTGCCTTTCTTGAATTTGGTGGTCTTATTGACCATCAACACTTGGTGCTCTTTCTTGATCTCCACTTCTGCAGATTTTAAAATGGAGAAGAGTTATGGCAACTGCTTGTTCATGCTTTGCATATTGTAGTTCATCACAAAGTTCTTGTAACTTGGTGGTAGTGATTAGAGGACACGGTAAATCCCCAAAGCATTAGGAATCACTATACCCAAGCTTTGAAGTTTGTTTGCGTGCCTAGACATCTTAAGCACATGCTCACTGATGGAGCTGCCCTCTTCCATCTTGCAGTTAAAGAAATTTTCAGAAGCCTCATAGCTATCAACTGCCGCATGAGTCTCAAATATCAATTTGAGTTCACGGACAATATCATGTGGATCTGAATTCTCAAACCTTTTCTGAAGCTCCGATTCCAAACCATACAAGATAGCACACTGAACTGTGGAGTACTGATTCTTCCGAGCGAGGTAAACATTCTTTACTTCATCGGTAGCATCAGCTGCAGGCGGGTCACCAAGCGGTGCATCCAGCACATAGGTCAAATTACCAGCATTGAGGACAATCCTCAAATTGCGGAACCAATCCGCGAAGTTGCTTCCATTGTTTTTCAACTTTTCTTTCTCTAGGAACGCATTAAAATTGGTGGTAGGGGCCGCCATTGATCTACAATATATTTGCAATAGTTTAGACTAAGTTTATGACAAATTGAGTTCTAATTAATAGTTAAATTAATCTAGGTGAACTCCCACTCAAAACAATATCCCTCACATTGTTTTAGTGATCACACGAACCAAATCCACCACATCAAATTCGATCATCACGAGAGTTGATGTAGCTTCAATGGCGAACAATCGACATGTTTCATCATATCTACTATATGATTCATGCTTTACCTTTCGGTGATCCGTGTTCCGAGACCATGTATGTACATGCTAGGCTCGTCAAGATCAAACCTTAGTTTCCGCATGAGCAAATCTGGCTTGCTCACGTTGTATACACTTGCAGAATCTAACACACCCGATCATCACGTGGTGCTTCGAAACAACAAGCTTTAGCAACAATGCTTACTAAGGATGAACACTTTAGAACTTGAAATTTATGTGCATGAGGGATCATCTTATAATGCTACCGTCGTTAACTAAGCAATACAAGATGCATAAAGGATTAACATCACATGCAATTCATAATATGTGATATGATATGGCCTTTCTTCTTTGTGCTTCCGATCTCCATCTTCAAACATGAACATGATCTCCATCATCACCGGCATTGCATCAAGGTCAATGATGTTGCTCCATGATTGTCGTACACCAGCTTCAACTATTACAACTACTTTGAATAGACACACGGGTCTTAACAGAAATTAAAGACAACCATATGGCTCCTGCCGGTTGCCAACTTACAATAAGGAACATTGCATACATCAAATATAATCACAATCATGGCCATATCACATCACAGCACACCCTGCAAAACAAAGTTAGACGCCTCTAATTTCTTTGCATGTTTTACATGGTTTGGGGCTTTCAATAAGTGTCGATCTAACTTACGAACAAGAACCACAACGTTGATGCTTGAACTATCAAGTGCTCGTTGTAAATTGGGTCTATACTATAATGGGAGAGACAGACACCCGCAAAGCCACTTATGCAATACAAGTTGCATGTTGAGCGTGGAGCAAGTCTCATGAACGATGTCATGTAAGGTTAGCCCGGGCCGCTTCATCCCATCATACCGCAAGATGCAAAGTACACAAGAAGCAGTTGATAATAAAAGCACCACCGCCCACAATGACCATTGTGTTCTACTAGTGCAACAGATCTACATATAGATACGGCTCTGATACCACTGTAGGGGTTCGTAGCATGGAAAACAAAAAATTTCTACCGCATACAAACAAACAAGCCAAGATATATCTACTAGATTGTAGCAATGAGTCGATAGAATAACTCACCCTCGAAGATTCCAAAGTGTTTAACGAGAGCGGATTCTCGTGGGTGATGTAGTCGTACGCTTGCCGATCTCAAGATCGTGTAGACGATCCTTCCGGCGCTGCGTTTCGGCAGCGCTTCCGCAGTCGGTCACACGTTCGGTACTCGATGAAGACCTTCCTCTCCCTTGTTCTAGCAGGCAGCGGAGGTTGTAGCAGTCTCCTCGCGATTCCGGCAGCACAACGGCGTGGTACCGGAAGTAGAGGGGAGATCTCGCAGGGAGAGAGGGTGGACTATGAGAGTATGGTGGACTATGAGAGAGGCCTTGGCGATCTAGGGTTTAGACACACCAAGGAGAGAGGGCTAGGCCGGCAGCTAGGGCAAGGGGAAGGCCCAACTCGGTGGCTTGGGAGAAACCCTAGGGGCGGCGGCGACTTGGTGGAGGCCGACGGCTAGGGCTAGGGTTTGGTGGGGCAAGGTGTAGGTCTAGAGGGGCAGCCCTGCCCCTCCTTTTATAGGTGGAGGGCGCCGGCTAAGGGGGAGGGAGTCCTCCCCCAACTCGGCCTCCAAGGCCAGCGGTGGAGGGAGAGGAACTCCTCCCCAAGTAGGTTTCCTACTCTCCTTCACCAAGCAAACTTGTCGTTTGACTTTTCAAATTGGCATTTGACTTTTCAAACTAGGATTTGATTAATCCCTTTATTTTGCTCAGCGATGACACCTAGTACATGATGCAACCATTCCAACTTGTTATGACACATTCATGTACCCTTCCCCTCCGGAGTGCCGGACCTTCCGGAACCTTCTAGAACATTCCCGATGAAAACACCGGAACCATTCTCCAACCCCGAAACAGGACTTTCCTTATATGAATCTTATTCTCCGGACCATTCCGGATCTCCTCGTGATATCCTGGATCCCATCCGAGACTCCGAACAACATTCGGTCTCTTACTCATCATTCCATAACTACTCAACAACATCGAATCCTTAAGTGTGTCTCCCTACGGTTCGTGAATTATGCGAACATGATCGAGACACTTCTCCGAACAATAACCAATAGAGGAATCTGGAAATTCATATGGTTCCCACATATTTCTACGATTACTTTGCGATCGAATGAACCACTTACATACGATACCAATTTCCCTTTGTCTCACGATAGTTTACTTATCCGTGGTTTTGATCGTCGGTATCTCTGCATACCTAGTTCAACCTCGTTACTGATAAGTACTCTTTTCTCGTTCCCGTGATATGTGATCCCTTGTGAGCCAGTCACATGCTTGCAAGCCAATTGGATGACACTCCACCGAGAGGGCCCAGAGTATATCTATCTGTCATATGGATGGACAAATCCCACTCTTGATCCATGTGTCTCAACCCATACTTTCCGAACACTCAATGCCACCTTTATAGCCACCCAGTTACGGTGTGGTGTTTGATGTCATCAAAGCATCCTTCCGGTGATGGTGATAAGCATGATCTCATGGTCGAAGGAATTAGGTTACTATGTATCAGAAAGCATATAGCAATTGAACTATTAAAATGACTTGATCTTTATGCTACGCTTATCTATAGGAGTATGTCCATCATACCATTCTCCTAATGATATGATCTTGTTGTTAATAACATCTCTATGTTCATGATAGGGAAACCACAATCATTTATTAACCAACAAGCTAGTATTATAAAGAGGCTTTACTAGGGACTCTAATTTAGTTTACAAATCACACAAGTATTAATGTTTCCTTGTTAATACTGTTGTAGCATGAATGTAAACATTTATCATAAACACAAAGATATAATAATAACTACATTTATTATTGCTTCTAGGGCATATCTCCAACAGACTATTCATCATATCATTCTCTAATGATATGACCATGTTATTAACAACATCCAATGTTCATAATCAGAAAACCTTTGATCATTTGTTAATCAACAAGCTAGTATTAAGAGAGGTATTACGAGGAACCTTTTCTGTTTATAAATCACACATGTATTACCAATTAACACAATTATAGCATGAATAATAAACATTTATCATAAACATGGAATAAGATAATAACTATTTTATTATTGCCTCTCGGGCATATTCCTTTCAGGATCCATCATCATTGTGCGATTCTCCTTGGCAATGAGATCGATGTTTTCCTTCTTCTCTTGAAGCGCAATATTCCTCTCCTCCAAGTCCCGAATTGATTGCCACCTTGATTGCTTCATCTCATTTTTCTTCTCTTTCATGAGCAACTTTGCCTCCAAGGTCTTGATTATCATTGCTTCCTTGGATTTCACCATCTCATCAATCTTGGAGGCCAAGTTGGCATGTTTTTTTCCATCTTGATCCACACTTTAGTCTTCTTGGTTCCTTCCGTCTTCCCATTGTTTCTTCCTCCCTCCTCATCACTATCATCCAACACAAGCAAATCTCTCTTCTTGGGTTTGTCTTCTTACTCCCTCAACTTCCACTTCGCCATGTGCTCAAGCAACTTCTAACAATGTTGGAGCTTGAATACCTTTCCTTTCGAGCCCGCAATGTCCTGGTACCTCTCCATTGAAATTCCTTCCTACAAAAGGATCGTAGTGCATGTTAAATCTTACATAAGTTGGAACACACTTGGAGGTGCAAGAATTCAAGTTATATTGATTCACATATTCATCTACGGTTCCACCACTCGGAGGTGCCGCCCGTACTTGCTCAATTGCCACACTCCAACGGCTGCAACACGACTTGATCACATCCCACCGGCCTTGTAGTGATTGATAGGAGCGGGTTTGGTGTTGATCAACTCGTGGCAAGAGCTTGAAAAACTTGTCCTCAATACTAATCCAATATCGCTTGCTAGTTTGGTCCGTGCCATTCACCGCATCTAGTGACACTTCGTTCTAAGGTCCCACCAATCATGTGTCTTTGATTTTGGTGTAGTTACCGGTCCTTCTCTTCCTATCTTTCGCCTCATCATAGGTGGATTGATCCACCTCTTCCAAGGCATCCTCCTCCTCGCCATCATCTTCTCCATAATCCTTCCCACCCTCCTCTCCATCATCATCCCCATCCAAGTCGTATGCATCGAGTGGTATCTCGGTGAGGCACACATACGACTAGTTGAGAAGCTGGACAAAGGATTTGGAAATAGTTTTCGTGTCGTACCTTGCGGGTATTTCGTCGAACGCGTTGTGCGCGCCGTTCCTATCCACGGCGGCGACTCCGGAGGTGGTAGGCTAAAGAGGAATGGGGCGCGTCGCAGGTTGCTTCTTCTTCATGGCCGTCGTCGCCTTTTTTTTTGGCCCAGCCCCCGCCTTCTTCTGCCAAGCCTTGGGGATGTCGGTCTTCAGGGGAACGGGTGCTAGGGCGGCGACCTCCTTGGCGGGAGCGGCACCGTCTGGAGCAGGGGTTGGGGCAGAAACGACTGCATGCTTCCACTTATTTAGGGCGGAACCGACGGCGGCCGACGAGCCCGCGTGAAGTTCCGGAGAAACGGGATGGGGTGGATGCGGCCGAGGGACCTGAACAACGGCCGGGGACCTCCTTGGCGGGAGCGACACCGTCTGGAGCAGCGGTCGGGACAACAGTGGTCGGGGCAGCAACGACCGCGCGCTTCCACTTCTTTAGGGAGGAACTGACGGCGGCCGGCGAGCCCGCATGAACTGTCGGAGCAACGGGAGGGGGTGGATGCGCCCGAGTGACCTGAATAGCGTCCAACGCGAGCTCGTTGGTATCCATGGCGTCGATTCCGCTATGCGGCAGCGACAGAGGGCGAGCAGGGAGGGAGATCGACGTCGGGACGCACGCGGGAGCGGGAAGGGAGGAGGGGAAAATTTCTGTCCCGCCAAAATGACAATGGCAATGAGGGGCGCGTTTGGTTTACCCTCTCGACCCGCGGATGTACAGACCGGTAGACGAAATCTGCCTCCTCCCCCTACCCCCCACCCCCCTCTAAAAAATTTGTGAACCGGGTCAATTTATGTTAGCTGATTGGTATGCGATTTCTACGAAAAACCATAAACTGACAGATATTTTACGGTTTCAGATGATACACGGTAGCTGGTAGAGTTGCTATGAAAGGAAAAACATGTTCGACGTCGACTAATGCTGCTGCGGCAGGCCACATGGATTCGACGTCGACTAATGCTATTGCTATCTGGTGGTTTTCGAGAGGAGAAACGGAATAGCGGTCTGGAATCTGACAGATATAAAAGCACCGATGGATCCGTAGCGGTTAGCCATGGGACCTGGAAAAACCATGACAGAGATGGGAGATAGTACTATATGCAACCAACCAACCAGTTTTCTCCAACAAGCCACGGCCAGTGAACAAACTAACCAACTGTCCATCTCCAGGGCCTTTTCGCGGCAACACGTCATCGACGTCGGTGTACATAGTGCCAAGGCCGCACATGCCGTCGTGTTCAGCATGCATCGTGGCCGTCGCACTCACACAAGTATCTATCTGCTCAACCGCAGAGATCGTCGTCTCCAAATTAGTGCGACCAATTAAAAACCAGACATCTCCTTTCCGCATCAGTCGGTCTCGCGGTCCTCCTAGATCCACGCAGATTTCTGTACATTAGAGCATCTCCACTCGGCTATCCAGGATGTCATCCGGATGTCAAAAATAGCTTTGGACACCAAAATTTCGTCTACTCGAGTATTCAGGAATCTGTTTTCGTTCGGATTTGGACTAATTTTGGTCCGGACTATCCAGCCATACCCAGTATCCTGGGTACGCCATGGAAACGCCGGACGAAGCGAATTCGGCGAATGGACCCGCTCAGTCAGCATATATTCACTCATATTCATCCAAAGTTCGCCCATATTTGCCCAAAGTTCGTCCGTATTCGTCCAAAATTCGTTCATATCGCCTTATTCGCCCAAAGTTCATCCATATAGACCATATTCGCTCAAAGTTTGCCCAAATTTCGCCATATTCGTCCAAAATTCGCCTGTATCGCCCATATTCGCCCAAAATTTTCCAATATTCGCCCAAAGTCCGTCCGTATAGACCATATTCACCCAAAGTTCGAGTTCGTCCGTATCGCCCGTATTCGCCTAAATTTTGCTCACAGTTCGCTCATAGTTCGTCCATATCGCCCATATTCGCCCATAGTTCGCCCATAGTTCGTCCATATCGCCCATATTCGCCCAAAGTCCGTCCGTATAGACCATATTCATCCAAAGTTCGCCCAAAGTTCGTCCGTATCGTCCGTATTCGCCTAAATTTTGCTCAAAGTTCACCCATATTCGCCCATAGTTCGTCCATATCGCCCATATTCTCCGAAAGTTCGTCCATATCGACCATATTCTCCTAAAGTTCTCTCATATTCGTCCAAAACCGCTTATATTCGCCCAAAGTTTGCCAAAATTTATTAAATTTTAGCGAAACGCGGGAACTTGCTACGCGAGTGAGAAAATCGACGTATCCAGGCCAAAAACATGTTTCGTCCAGCCAAAATTTGATACAGATTTCGGTCTGGTTTCGTCCAACGAGTCGGATGCTCTTAGTATTAAGAAAAACATCGTACAGGCAGTGGCAGTGCTTCCTTCCACATGCGTGCCAAGACCAGCTTGTTTGTTTGTTAGTTAGTTTGAATGCGAGAACGCTGTAAGCGCCTTGAGCTCCGGGCCCGGCACGCAAGGGTTTTGTTTAGCACACACATGGCCACATGATGGTACGTACAAACCGGATGGTCGAGCTCGCTGAACTGGTCAGGCAGCCAGGCTAAAGAAATGCAGTACAACTAGATTAATCCTAATCCGATTGACCCCGTGAAGTAATTACTAGAACTCCGACCTTGGAACTTGGAAGCTAGCTATCCTGGTTAGATTTGGAGGACGACTTCACGCTGCATTAATAAAATTGTCACCAAATCAAGTACTCCTCCCGTCCTTTCATACTGACAGGATGCGCGTAGTTTATGAGAACTGCTTCTTCGGCCCATCGTTCCCAGCATCACGTTCTAGCACATCTTGAAATTCAGCCCAATAGAGCCTTGACAGATGGACTGACTGGACCACAGAAGAATGGCAGGCCTGTTCTGCGTGCTCTCGCACCAAACAGATTATTTTTAGTCTGACCATACATGTCATTATACACAACATTTTTTCAGTCGCTAAAGAAAGAGAACATACCATTGGTAGCAAAAACAACCAATGGTGGAGCACCGACGTCGTCTCCCTGGCACCGCTGGCGATGAATCTAACTCTATGGAGCCTCGTCGGACAGATGGAGATACCTGTACACATTCCCCTTTGGCCCAACACATCCACCGTTCGAATCCTCTCTATATCAAGCCTAAAAACTCCCCTCACTACCCTAGGGTTGTCATTGATGAATTCGGGTGCTGACATGTGAGCTTGGAGGCTCGAGGTCCACTACAGGAGCCATTTAGGTCGAGGTGGTGACTTCTGGAGATGAAGACGGCCAACAGCATGGTCGGTAGAGGCGTGATCTAGGACGCAAACATTCAGTTCATGCTCGGTGCACGGGGCCACGACATTGAAGTAGGGAGGACATCTGGCGACCAAGGATGCTAGGAGGCGCAATGTCATCAAGGCGCATATGTGGTACAAACATGATGGGATGTCGGCAACATTGCACGGAAGGAGGAATTAATGCTTATTGGGGATGACCTTAGGATAAAGTGGGTCCATTGATGGACGGAGGTAGCAAATGAACAAGGAGAGATCAGATGGACTAAGTGGATCATGGAAGAATGGCATGCTTTCTTCTGCGTGCTCCCGGACCAAACGAGATTATTTTTAGTCTGAGCATACATGTCATTATACACAACATTTTTTAGTCGCTAAAGAAAAAGAACATACTATTGGTAGCAATGATTATCGTCGCTAAAATAAAGGCAACTTCTAGGCGTCCTTGGCTGGAAACTCCAAAAACTCATCCACTTTCAGAGCTTTCTGATGCGCTTAAGTGATCGAATCCCGCACATCTGATCATCGCAACCGAAGTGTTTCTGATATAACATCTTTTACATGTATGTATCATCTGTCTGTAACATTTTTATGTTGTGAATTTTTTTGGAGCATCCAATCAATGTAGCAAAAACAACCGAGCACAACTTGTTTTTGTGCACATGTAACATTTTTTGCAAGATACTTTTGTTACTTAAGCTTGCTGGCCTTTTAGCTTGTGTTCTTGATGTGAGAATTAAAATGATTCTATGAACTGCTTCAATGTTCATAAAATCATTTACGTTTGATTTTTTAGAAGAATCCAAAGCTTGCTGGCCTTTTAGCTTGTGTTCTTGTAACATTGTTTGCAAGATTCTTTTGTTACTTAAGCTTGCTTGCCTTTTAGCTTGTGTTCTTGATGTGAGAATTAAAATGATTCTATGAACTGCTTCAATGTTCATAAAATCATTTATGTTTAATTTTTTAGAAGAATCCAAAGTTTGAAATAGTTTTATTTCTTTGGTTTTCTTAGTTTAGTTTAGGTAGTGATTTCTACTTCTTAAGTTTGTGCTCTCAATTCTACTGCCTAGTTTCTTACTGCTATTGTACTACTGGCAGTTCACTAGTGCTTTCTTGACCATTGTCAAATGCTTACCTGACATCTCAATTCCATATTCTTGCATTGATCATTTTGTTGTTGGTGGTGTCTGTGTTTTCCTTCCGAAAACCTCAAGCTCGGAGATTTAGGAATAATTCCTATATTTTTTATTGGATTCTAAATCAATATCTATGTGAATCCATCACTCTAATCAGAAACAAATTTAAGTTTGTTATGTTTGTGTAGCAGGTTCAAGAGAAGATGATGGTAAGATGAAGATGTAAAGAACTGGATAGGATATTCCTTTGTAGTTTCTAATAGGATTTCCAATTATTTACTTTTCTTTGTTATTTCATCTTGTAAAGAACCTTGTACTCATATTATTATGAATAAAGATTCAATAATGCATCTTGTCATATTTTTATTATATTATTCAGAATTTTATTTTTTTCTTTTATATGTCTGAATCTGAACTCAAGCTTGACTTAGGTCAAAACTCAATTTTGAATCGAAATTGTACTTATGTTTTACTAGTTACATTTTTAAAAAATTCTTAGGTTTCCAAATTCGAATTCCAAACCTAATATTGAACATGGGTCGAAAGTTTCAATTCGGCTTAAAAGCCTCACAGGAGGCTACCTCAACACGTAACTCTAAAAGTTTGAATTTTATCCCAAATTTTAGATGCATGCAATTCAAATACATATTGAAATTCTATTATTTCCCCCTTTCATATTCTTTGATATTACACCGTTTGAGGGTGTCGAGCAGAAGCCTTTTCCCCCTTATTTTGGTAAACCTGCTCTAGGCACAGTCTCTAATGCTCTAGTTCATACTAGTGTTATGACAGATAACAAAATGATTAGTTGATCAATTGTGATCTCTTGAATCCTCTAAAACTCCATTAGGAATTCTACATGCATTTTCAGTTATTGTAAAAAATAATTATGTCATGAAGACTGCATCCTGATTGGTTGGACAACTATAATAAGACGTGCTAAAAGTTTGTTATTTATATTCCTTGGGAAGATATGATCGTAATTTTTACTTGAAATATCAAATTGCCAACTAGCAACGGGTAACTTATGGCCTATTGGTGATATTTTATAAAAATCTTGGTGTTTTTAACCTAAGTAAGTTACTCCGATATTCTATTGGGGAGTAATGGCTCGGCATCAACATCAATCGACTAGAACTATCAATTTGATCCATTGTTTACGTAGGATATGTGTTTTCTCGTGTTGGATCTATCGATTTGTGTAGGTTTATCACTATGTTCTTCTCAAATTAGAAGGCGTTATTTGGTTTAGAGTTGTTATGACACTCTTGTGGGTCGTGCCGACCATGATCTATTGAGTTATTGAATTGCTAGCCTAATTTATAGTGTTTAACCGTTCTTATATCCTACATCTCATTTGGTTTATGAATTTTATGTGTCATAATACAAACATGTTATGGTATGTTACGGTGTCTATCCATTTAAAATTTAGACATCATTGACATGCATAGTATTATGAACTCTTTTAACATGTCGTTGATGTTCATAATAACTGAAACGTGGATATTCACACATACAAATTAACCAGCATAAAAAAGTGACCCTCTACTATTTCAGAACATATAAATAAAAAAACCATCCTCTACGAAATAAAAATAAAACCGTCCTTAGATCAATCCAAGGAGAACTTTGAAATTGCACCCTCAGATTAATTATGCACCATGAATCTCTCTCTAGATCTCTTTCTCCATGTAGCAACAAGGTTGGCTAACCTACATCCATTGTCAAGTTTAACTCATGGTGGCCTTTCTTGGCTAGCCAGCCATGAACGTTGAGGTATGTCGGCCGGTAGTGCGCTTTAGGGAGCACTTAATTGCTGTAATCACGTTTATTACAGATTACAAATATGCTTATATCGGAACCCTCTTCGTATGGTTGGAGCATATATATTTTTCATGTTGTCCTTTATTGACTCTTTTCAATTATATTGTTTCTTTTTCTAAACTTACAAACTATAAAATTGGGCAATACTTATTTAAGAGGGGCCAGCTGACCTATTACCCCATTGGGCCATTCAGTCTCGGCCCTTGGATAGAACACATGGATGATCTAGGATGGTTGGGAGCATGTTAAAATTTCTCTCATATTGTTTGTATGTCTATTCTTCATAATTTTAAATTTGATAATACAACCCTTTCCAATTATTATGACAACTTAATAATTTGAGGGATTAAAATCAACCATTCTTATTTTCTTGTACTTAACTTTTTTACTTACATGTAACATATTTCATCACTGAAATTTATTTAAAATTTTGACATATGATTCATTATTACTATCGAGAAATATTGTTGGCCTACTATTTTGAAATGTATTCTTGTGATAAATTTATATCGTACTTTCACAAAAAAGAATATGTTTTTAAATTTGGTTTGAAACATATTTGCACGGCCCTTCACTATAATTAATCTACCAAAATTAGCCACAAATTAAGCTATGCCACTTAAATACATGTAGAATTTGGAGTATCCTAAACTATCACGGCAGAGCATTTTAAAGTAAAACAGTCCAACAAATGCATCGTTAGATATTTTATAGAGGTTCCTAGAGCTGAATGCTACTTGCACATGAGCATGGATGCCCTCGTTTTTTTCTGAAATGTTGAACAAACGTTATTTCTAGGTACCTATAAATACTAAAAATAGATACATTTGTGCTTCTCGCATATATTATGCATGTCACAAGTTTCATTAAAAAATAACATTGTATTTCGGGCTACATAAAAAGGGAAATTTTCACGATAAACATGAGTCTTTTTATTACTTTGTACATGCACAAATTTGTCTTTTTCTGTATCCCAAAATAGTGTCTTTTGTACCAAAACTCTGCACAAATATACAAGGCATGTGTATATATTCACGAATTATGTTTGGATTTTTCAAACTTTAAATTACACTTTAAAAAAAATGAAAACCGAGCTCAGTGGAGCCGGTGAGCCACAAATCCACTCTCCATGCTGTGCAAAAGTCCTTTTGGCTCCCGAGGTCCCGTGCTCCCTGCATATTAAAAATTTGAAAATTATATTTACATGTTTCGAAAAATCATAAAAGAAAATCCTAAAAGAAGCTAATGATTTACCCCATAAACAAAAATCTCAATTGGAAACGTTTTGCACTCCGAGATGCATAAAAATGACAAAGTCGGATTTTTTTGATTTGAAATCACTAATCCTCATATCCACACTTTTGTTATTTTTATGTCGCTTAAAATAGGAAACATTTTAAATTGAGATTTTGCAGTCCTTTGTGTTTACACAGAGACAAACCTGTGAAATTCATGTTTATTTTTTTATTCATGGGTTCTTCAGTCCTAGGATCCAAAAGACCCTCGACTGGTCAGGCTTAAGATAACATTACGTACTGGACTGGTTATCCGATATGGAAGCTAGCCACGCTCGTTAGATCTGTACAACCTCAAACTCGGTGTATGATCACTTACTCGGCGTATAAACTCGGTGTATTTGCCATTAATTGGCAGGAGAAACTCTCTCTGTCTGAATGGACGGAACTGGAAACTGTAAAGTTAGCGTTGCTGTTTGCCGGGTGCTTCCTTGCCTGGTAGCCAAGGGGGGCCTGTTTTCAGCGGTAGCAGACAGTGATGCTTGCTTCTCCTAGCGAGCCGTCTTTCTTCAGAGAGAAAAATAAACAAAGAAAATTCAGTTGTAGTACACCAGAAACTAGAGACCAGAGCTCCTCGAAATAGCCTTTCGCCCCGCTTTATAAATAAAGCACACAGGTGAGACCGCTGCTGGACCAGACAGCACATCGCCCAAAGGAACAAACATCACAAGATACAAGGCGTCGGGTAGAACCCAAACCCTACACGAAACGCAAGAAGAAAGAAAAGAAAAAGAAAGCCAAGAACGGCGGTGTGCCGAAAACGGAAGCAACTCGCAACCGGTGCGCCTCCCCCAAAGACATACCACCACACATCCCACAGTCCAAAGCGCCTGCGAACCAAGACAACACCTCCAAGAAGGGGAGTGACGACGACGACACTGCTGTCCGGTCGGGGCCTAGGGTTTCCCCTGGTCCGCAGCGGGGGGTGGGGAAGGGAGGCCACCGACACCATTCAAGAAGGAAGGTGATACCCGCGGGCGTCACCGTGCCAGTGTCAACAGACAAGGATTTCTCCCGACCCCGCCGGAGCCACCCACCCGAGCACTTTGAAAAGCTCCACCAAACCCGTCACCCACGAGCACGCGCCACCTCGGTCTTGAAGTCGCCACCGCCGTCACACCGGGGACCACGGAGCGAAGCCGGTAGGCCGAGGGAGCGGAGACTTCGGCGATGGTCGGCATGTCATTAGTACGCGGGAGGGAACTACCTCCACCACCAGCAGGTGGTAGCCGACCGGGTGCAGCAGCAAGACAAACCAGGCCCTCAGGCCTGGCCGAACCCGTGGAGGCTCGTGAAGTCCTGCCGCCGCACTGCAGCAAGGGTGCCAACGAACACGCCAACCGCTGCCTCAGACCCCACTCCTCCTCCCACCAGGGGATCCGCCGCACCGACAAATCCTGGCTGCCAAGTAGCAGCACCATCGCCCCCGAGCTCCCCCGGGCCAACCGGACCGCCGCCAGTCTAGGGGTCTCACGTCACCTCCCGAAGCCACCTCAGTCGGAGGGAAGTCGAAGCCGTCCACCTTCCGAGGCCGCCGCCCCGGCGTCCACGAGCTCGAGTCCTTACCACCGTCAGCCTCACACTCAAAGATTCCGCCAGGATGGGTGAGGTGATCGAGAGCTACCTCACGTGGCTGAAGGTCCGCGCCGCCACCAAGGTGCGGGGTACAACCCGCCACCAACCAAAGCGGTCGCTGTCCGGACGTAGTGGCAGGGCCGACCAACCGGGACTAGGCCTAGATCAGCCCGCAGGCCTGCAGGCCTAGATTGGGCCCAGACCTAGCCAAGATCAGCCCGTTGCCGCGCTGCTGCGCCATGGTGACGCCACCGACCGCGCCCCGAGGAACTCCCTCCCAGCCCACCACCACCGAGCCGACCCCGTCGTGATCCGTCGCCGCCGGAGGGGACATCGACGACGCCGCAGGGCCTACCCGAGCCGGCCCTAGGGAACCAGCAGGGGCAGGGGGACCCGAGCCGCCCAGGAGCAGCAGCGGCCGAGCCCGCCGCCACCCCGCCACCGCCGACCGAGCTCCACCGACCCGCACCGCCGCCACCAGGGCCGCCGGCCCACCGCCGTCAGATCTGGGGCAAGCAGAGCCGGCCGCCGCTGCCACACCACCGGAGAACGACGCCGCGCCGCCCGAAGACCAGCCACCGCCGCCGCCCTCTGGAAGCGCCAGATCCGCGCGAGGGCACCACGCCGCTTCCCGACATGCGCCAGATCTCGCCTCCTTGCAGCCCTCCGCGCCGAGCCGAGCTGCAGCGACCTCCGCCGCCGACACCCGTCCCCACGCCACCGCACCCTGCACCAGCGCGCCGCCCCGCTCAGAGACGCCCGCCCGTTCTGACCGCCACCTAGGGAAGGGAGAAGAAGCCCCGCCGACGCCGACGCCGGCCGGGCTTCGCCCGCCAGCGCGCCCCAGCGGCGGCGAGGGGAGGGGAGGGGGAGGCGGCGGCCTGAAGCGGGGCTAGGGTTTTCCCCCCCGGCCGCTCGCGGGAGCGGCACAGGAGGGTCCCTCGTGCTGTTCGGATTCGGATAAAGTCACATCACTAGAGACCAGAGCTAACCGCATTAGAAACTTTTTTCTGAAACAACTACTAGCAACTTTAATCACTCGGCAGCTCCATGTTTGTATACTTCGGATAAGCTCTTCCATCACTCAAGCGAGATGCCTATGCCAGAAAAGTTTGCGTTCTCCCTCCCACTTCATGGCTTTCCAGCCCACGTGATATCAGGCCCGCCTTCACAGCCTTTGCCTTTCTATCTCCTGTTCACTAGAGACTAAACCCATCTTGGAAGAAAGGCCAGCATAACCGCAATAGATGGGCCAGCTGGGCTCCTAAAAGCAGCTGGTAGGTCTACTCTGCCTGCTCTAAAACCCAAACCCAAATGCTTAACTGATATCTCAATTCCATATTGCTGCATTGATCATTTTGTTGTGGGCGATATCCATGTTTTCCTGCCTAAAACGTCAAGCTCAGAGGTTCATGAATAGTTCCTGGATTTTTGTATTGGATTCTAACTCAATATGGATTCACCTCCGGATGAATCCAACATTCTAATTAGAAACAAAATTTTATTTTTCTATATTTTTGTAGCCAGTGCAAGAGCAGATGATGGCAATATGAAGATGGAAAGAACTAGATAGGATTTTCCTTTTGCAGTTTGTAATAGGATTTCCTCTTATGTACTTTTCTTTGTTATTTCATCTTGTAAAGAACCTTGTACTCATATTATTATGAATAAAGATTCAATTTTGCATCTTGTCTTATTTTTATTATATCACTCATATATTTTTTCATTTTTTCTATGTTTGAATCTGAACACAAGTCTGACTTAGATCAAAATTCAATTTTGAATCCAAATTGTACTTGTGTGTTACTAGTTCCATTTTTTTTTTGAAATTCTTAGGTTTCCAAATTTGAATTCCAAACCTAATAATAATATTCAATTTGGGTCAAATCCTAGTAACCATTCGGCTTAAAAGCCCTCACTTGAGCCAAACTCAATACTTAACTTTGAAAGTTTGAATTTTACCTCAAATTTTAGATGCATGCAATGCAAATTCATATATTACAATTCTACCATTTCTCCTTCCTGTTCTTTGGGATGTTACACCATCCGAGGGTGTTGAGCAGAAGCGGGGTTTTCATTATTTTGGTTAACCTTCTTTAGGAACCGTCCCCAATGCTCGAGATCGTACTAGTGTTATGACAGATAACAAAATGATTAGTTGATCAATTGTGATCTCATGAATCCTATAAAACCCCATTAGGAATCCTACATGCATTTTTAGTTATTGTAAAAATAGTTATGTCATGAAGACAACATCCTGATTTTTTTTTGGAAAGGAGCATATATTAATATCACAAGATACCAATTACACCCAACCTCTGCAACAACGCATTGCCTACTAGCATTACGGATACACATAGCCAAAAAAATAAATAAGAATTACATAAAAAAAGTCCCGCTACAGTGATCGGTTCCTTGAAACCGCGGACCAAAGACCACCAAAAGAACACCAGAAATCCAAAAACTTCAAACGCGATGCCTCCAAGAAGGGAACAATGCTCAAGCACCGTCATCATCCTGATCAAAGACCATAGGTTTTCACCCTAGAAAAGTTCGCACTCACAAAACAATGCCTTTAACAAGGTCGTTGTTAGGCACAACCAGTTAAGGCTAGACCTTGGATTTTCACCCTGCAGGTTTAGTCACTGAATTCCTCCAATGGTGCCGCCCCTACTTGACAGTTCCGCTGCTCCAAGTCACAACACACCAAGCCAGAATCCCTACACCACTAGGACTCAAACTTCCATTGACAGTCTTTAGTTCTCGGCTTCCATGCCATTTTCCACGTCTGACTTCACCGTGGAATCAAGGCATGTCCCACGATGGCAACAGAGTACAGACTTCACAACGCCCCCCTAAAACAAACAAAAAACATTGTTGCATGTGACCGAAACACCGCCAACACCGACAAACTCCAGGCATGTCGTCCATTTTGAATTCACCAGTGGAGTCTTCCAGAACTCAGTAGTCCACCCAAGATCAATGACGACCGGCGACATGCAGTTATTCATCACAGCGAAAGAGAAAACCAAGGACCACCATTGTCAACACCCGGATTTTTCAATCCTAGATGCCTGTTATGCCATACATCGCAATCCCAGGATTACCATTTTTGCGAGACATAACAGAATTGGATACCATAGTACTTCATCCATTACAAACGATACATAAGTTCTTACACAAATAGGGATCTCATGATCCAGTTCTTAATACAACATCAAGCAACGGAATACGTAATAATAACGGTAGCGCAGGCGAAGCTCCATCTTCGGGGTCACAGGCAATGCTGACGATGGGAGATGATCCTAGTTGTCGTAACCTTCCTGGGATCCATCCTCCAGGTACTCCTCTTCATAGTCTGGCCATGGGAATAGCCAGGGACAAAGCCATGAGTACTCTTTAAGTACTCGCAAACTAATACTAACAAGTAAAGGGGGGTTTTGGATAATAGGACACTAGGCTCTAGGGTTGTTTTGCAAAAAAGCCAGGTTTATATTTACTAAGTTCCAAAGCTAGTCACAATTTTATAACTCCTAAATGGGATCTTGTAATCCAGGTCACAACTCTGTTGTGGTCAAGTCAAAGTTGCAATTCATTTCACAAGTCATTTTAAAAAGGTCTAACGGGGGAACAGTATGGCCACTCCAACTGTCCATAACCGCGGACGCGGCTATTCGAATAGTTTGACACTCTGCAGAGATTGTACACTTTCACCACAACATTCGATACATCCGTCAGGAACAAATCCTGAATTCACCATACTCAGTATGCGGATAATCAATCCTAACCTTTCAATTACACTCCCTAGTATAAGCACCTCTCCTGTGAGTTTGGCCTCCCAACCATGACCACTGTCATCTTGGGTACTGCACAGGTGGAAAATCTTCACAAGGTAGCCTCAGCTCAGACCTTGGCCGTGAGGGAACTAATACTAAGGTATATAAGTTTCCAGTCAAGCCCTACCCAATATTCGGGTATTGTGGTTGTACGCTAAAATTGGAATGGTATCGCATCTAGACAACCATCAGTTTTATAAAGGGCTAAGGCTCATGCCTCAACATTTTTATCACCAGAATCATCAAGTGTTTGGAAACACATGTCCAAAACATTTCAATAGAATGATCCATCATTCCAAGGTTTTCATAACCATTTTCCACCAAGTATTCCCATCTAAAGTTGATCAAGTTTTATGCTTAGCACTAGCATCTACAGGTGGGGGTAGTACTAATGGGGGGTGGTAACTAGTGGAGTTTCAACTAAGTCCAACCTTATATCTTAGGCTGATATCAAGGTTTCTAGCTTAGGCCAAATTTTATGCTCTTTATGCAACCTTCAGCACAACTGTCTAGTATCTACCAAACTCTTAGGTAGACTCTAAGTAAGCTTTGATAAAAAAATAAAGTAAGATGCTTGCACATAAAACTAGGATTGGTTTAGCAAGTGGGTATGATCACATATGCTTAAGGCATAAAGTAGTCATCTCACAAGTATGGGTTTGTGGCATCAGTAAGGTATCTTGCAAGTGTTAGCTTGCATAGGTCAACTTGATTAGTAAGGCTGGCAACAATGTCAATATAAGCTTGCATAGTTACTAGCTTGCCTTGTGCAGAGCAGTGGTTGAAGTTCTCCTCGGCTTCCTCTTCGTAGTATCCTCCTTCCTCCTCGTATCCTTGGTCGGTACTAGCGTCTATGAATAAATACGAGGTACACAATCACCAAACAATACTTAACTACTTGCAATCATCACACACAAGGGTCCTATAGATGATATAGCATCATCTCTAACATTACAAGGTTAAAGCTTGGTTTAAATCCTTTTTTTATTTTTAGAAAAGTAATTTCTACTCATTGAAGAACTACTTAAGATTTAATATTCTCCAAACTAAACATGGGATCATGTTGACACATGTCATCACCACATATTGTAGTCCATGGGAATGTGATTTAAAGTGGTGTCAGAATTTAATAAGGTTTTACCCTTTTATTTTAATTAATTAAAGTGGCTAGAAATGCTTATGAAACATTCTTTTAATACTTTAACATTATTTCTGCAAGTAAACCTATATATATTTTTATATATTCTGAAAGGTATGGTTAAATGTGATTTTTGAGAGTTGGAATCAACTCAAAAGCTTTTATGGTTTAAATTTAAAAAATGTTTGAATGCAGAAAAGCTTCTGCCTTGTTATTTTTACTATGGGTGATCTACAGATCCAAATGACTTGAATCCAATGGGCTTGGATTAAGCATTCACAGACCTTTCCAACAAAATTGGTTTCATCCAATTTGGTGCACTGAATCGATTTGGGTTGATTTTTGAAGTTGGGTGCTGAAGTGTTTTTGAATTGAAATAGAAAAGTTTTAATTTGAATTGTTGGGCTGCGCGGGAAATTCTAACGGGCCGGCCTGCTAAGTGCAGTGCTCCCGCGGGCTGCTTAAGTGGGTTTCCCCACTCGTCAGTGACATGGGGCTGGGCGAAGCGGTATGGGGCAACGTGGGTCGTCCGATCTAGTTCTAATCTAACGGCTGAGGGTCATCGTCGACGCGAGACAACTCCGTCGAGAACGAAACCTAGCGCGGCCAGTGAGGGGTGCTGGGGGCTCACCGGGGTACGGGCGAGGGTCGGCGAGGCGGGTGAACGACGAAGTCGACGACGGCGAACCTCCTGGTACCGGTGGCTTCTCCTGGGGCGGCTCCAATCGCTGGCTCCCTTCTTCTCCGGCAGCGGCAGGCTCCAGTGAAATTCCAGCGAGGTGGTGCTCGCCTTGCTCTGAGAATGGTGTGGCACAGTCAGTGGGGAGAGGGGAGTGAGATGGTGTGAAGAAATCGTGTGGGGGTGGCCTCTATTTATAGTCGAGCGAGGGGACCGTCGGGGCGCACAGTGAGCTCGTCGAGGGCGACGTTATAGGCGGCTAATGGCATGGGAAAGGGTAGGGGACGGTGCTGTGTCTCCTGGCGATGCTCAACGACATGGTTGCGAGGCATGGGGCGGTGTGGTTTGGTCTGGAACGGGTGGTGCTCTACGCGGCAGAGGCGGCGTCTTCGACGGCGGGCGGTGGCGGTATGGCACGGGGCGGCAAACGGGGATGTCTGGCGGTCTCCTGGGTCGGTGGTGATCGTGTGTGCGTGCGGTGAGGGCGGCGCGCGGTCTGTGGACGCTGGTCGCGGGTGGCGCTCTGGCGCACGCTCGGCATGGTCTGGGCGTGTCTTGTGCGCGTGGTCCAGGGCTTGGCAACGCTCGCGGCTGGGACAGGGAGTGGCGGTGGACGGTGGGCTGCCTCCCAGACAAGGTTGGCACGGCTAGTTCTTCCTCTATCCTGCTGTCGACTATGGGGTGGCATTGAGGTGCTCGGCTGTTCACCATTGATGGCCATCGCAAGCTCACAGGGGTGCTAGTCCTTAGTTAAACTTCCTAGATGATCTACTGAGTTGTGTGTGAGCTAACTAGGGAACAAGTTAGGCTCAAAACACTGCACACTATAGTGTTTGATGTTTTGTTTGATTTGTGTCTGCAACCTGTTTGATGAAATGGCCGCATGAAATCAAGTTTTGAATTTTGAAATGAATTTTGGTGGGTTTGCTAGATTGGTGCTGTCGAGTCTGCAGATGCTTGGGTTTTGAAAGTTGAGCTTGTTTGAGTGGGTTTTGAAAAAGTGGGATCTTCCCATATGAAGAAGATTCAATTTTGAATTGTCATTTAAACTATGCATTTGAAAGTTTCTGGATGATCACAAAGTGGGCCTTGATACTTTGTTATGAGTACATTCAAGGGGTGCAAAGATCCAGCAAAGTTTCTGTTAGGTTTTGAAAGTTTGAGACAGCCAAAGTAGGCATGGGAGTTAAATTGGTCAAAATGACCATTCACTTAATATATTTGTTTTGATTTACTTGTCTTTAGGAAAAGTGTGGGGAATGTTTTAGATGATGTTTATTTCACCTAAGAAACATTTTACAAGCAATGGATCACACAAACAAGGTGGTTTTTAAAGATATTCAAAATCCATGCATACACATATACATGCATTCATGAATTTATTTAGAAAAGTTTTTGTTAACCCTAAACTTGCTGATTAGTGTTTGTTGATCTAAGTTTGGTATTTTTGGGATGTTACAAACCTTCCCCCCTTAAACAAAATCTCGTCCCGAGATTTGAAAAAGGACGAAAAGATTACCTAGGATTTGAAGAGATCTGGAAACTCCGTCCTGATGTGATCTTCGCGTTCCCAGGTAGCTTCCTCTTCTGTGTGGTTGCTCCACTGAATCTTGAGAAACTTGATGCTTCGGGTTCTGGTATTTCGAAAGGCTTCTTCCAATATACGGATGGGTACTTCGGGATAGGTCAGGTCATCATTGATCTCTATGGTCCGGTGATCGATGTTCTTGAACACTTCGGTCTTCTCGGGGACTTCGAGACATTTGCGAAGTAACGAGATATGGAACACATTGTGCACAACTGACATCTCTTCTGGTAGCTCCAGTTGATACGATACTTCTCCTCGATGGTTCAGAATTTTGAAAGGTCCGATATATCTTGGGGCTAACTTTCCTTTGAGTTGGAAACGCTGCATTCCCTTCAATGGCGACACTTTCAGATAAACAAAATCTCCAATGTTGAAGGCGAGGTCTCGACGTCTCTTGTCGGCGTAACTCTTTTCTCGGGATTGGGATGTCTGGAGGTGCTCGCGAATCTTGTGAACCTTCTCTTCTGCTTCTCGTAGGATGTCGGGTCCAAAAATTTGACTCTCTCCTACTTCCGACCAGTTCAAAGGGGTGCGACACTTTCTTCCGTACATGAATTCAAATGGGGCCATTTGCAAACTGGCTTGGTAACTATTGTTGTAGGAAAATTCTGCAAACGGCAGACAGTCTTCCCACTTGGATCCATATTCTAGCACACATGCTCTAAGCATATCTTCGAGTATTTGGTTTACTCGCTCCGTTTGTCCATCGGTCTGAGGGTGATACGCGGTAGTGAAATCTAGGCGGGTTCCTAAACCTTCTTGGACCTTCTTCCAGAATCTCGAGGTAAACTGAGTTCCTCGATCCGATACGATATTCTTGGGGACTCCGTGCAAACTAACGATCCTAGCGATGTACAACTCCGCTAGCTTCGAACTCTGATAGGTAGTTTTAACGGGCAAGAAATGGGCGACTTTGGACAATCTGTCCACTATGACCCAAATAAAGTCATTTCCCCTACTAGAAGTAGGTAGTCCAGTGATAAAGTCCATTCCTACAGAATCCCATTTCCATTCCGGAATTTGCAAAGGTTGCAACAATCCAGCGGGTCTTTGATGTCCTGCCTTGACCCGCTGACATATATCACACTTGGCGATATAGCTTCCGATTTCTCTCTTCATCTTATGCCACCAAAATTGCTCTTTCAAATCTTGATACATCTTAGTTCCTCCGGGATGGATAGAATAAAGAGTATCATGAGCCTCCTTCAAGATAACTTCTTTTAACTCAGAATCTGCTGGTACACAAAGGAGTCCTTTGTACCATAAAACTCCTTCTTCGTCCTCGGTGAATCCAGGTACTTTGCCTGTACCGATACGACGTTTGATTCCATCGATACTAGCATTTCCTTTCTGCGCCTCTTTAATCTGACTAATCAAAGTGGGCTGAAGTTCTATGCTAGCCAAAAATCCTTCACTTACTAATTCCACTCGAAAATCTTCCATCTCTTTGTGCAAACTTGGTTGCTCCTTCAAAATCATGGAGTTCAAGCGGCACGGCAATCTGCTAAGGGCATCGGCTACCACGTTGGCTTTACCCGGGTGATAGTGAATGTCCAGGTCGTAATCCTTGATTAGCTCAATCCATCTTCTCTGCCTCATATTCAACTTCTTCTGAGTAAATATATACTTTAGGCTCTTGTGATCCAAATAAATCTCACAACGGTTTCCCATAAGGTAATGCCTCCATGTCTTCAGGGCTAGAACTACGGCTGCGAGTTCGAGGTCATGGGTTGGGTAATTTTGTTCATGTTGCTTCAATTGTTGCGATAGATAAGATATTACTTTGCCTTCTTGCATTAGCACACATCCGAGACCAATCTTGGATGCGTCACAATACACATCGAAGGGCTTCGTGATATCCGGCATGATCAAGATTGGGGCTGAAATCAATCTCCTTTTGAGTTCTTGAAAACTCGCTTCACACTTGTCTGTCCAGTCAAACTTCTTGTCCTTCTTCAGCAATTGGGTCATGGGTCGGGCGATACTAGAGAATCCTTCTACGAATTTGCGGTAATATCCCGCCAATCCGAGAAAAGCACGAACTTGGGTTTGAGTGGTTGGGGCTTGCCAATCTTCTACATCTTTCACTTTGGCAGGGTCAACGGCAATTCCTCCGGCTGATACAATGTGACCGAGGAATCCTACTTCCTGTAACCAGAATTCACATTTGCTAAATTTTGCATACAGCTGATGCTCTCTAAGGGTTCCAAGAATGGTCCTTAGGTGTAACTCATGTTCTTCTTCTGATTTGGAATAAATCAGAATGTCATCGATGAAAACAACGACAAACTTATCCAGGAAGTCCATAAAAATCTTATTCATGAGGTTCATGAAATAAGCGGGGGCATTGGTTAATCCAAAAGACATGACTGTATACTCATACAATCCATATCTGGTGGTAAAGGCAGTCTTCGGGATATCCTCTGCACAAATTTTGAGTTGATGATAGCCAGTTCTAAGATCAATCTTAGAAAACACCTGGGCTCCGGTCAGCTGATCAAACAAATCTTCTATCCTAGGCAAGGGGTACTTGTTCTTGATGGTGACATCATTCAACTTTCGATAATCCGTACACAAACGGTTACCTCCATCCTTCTTGTCCACAAACAAGACAGGTGACCTCCATGGGGACGCACTTGGTTGAATCAATCCGATTTCTAACATGGAATCCAGTTGCTTCTTCAGTTCTTCTAGTTCTGATGGGTTCATACTATAGGGTCTCTGGGCTATGGGTCCTGTCCCGGGGATTAGTTCGATGATAAACTCGATATCCCGATCTGGGGGCATACCGGGCAAAACATCTGGAAATACATCGGGGTATTCGCAAACTATCCGAACTTGGTCAATGGTAGGTTGGGATAGACTCTTGTTACACTTGAATTGGCGAGGTAAGGTTTCAGATATATGCTCGACTGATATTCCGGCGGTACTGGTCATGGTAATGGCTTTCTTGGCACAGTCAATCATTCCTTTATGTTTGGACATCCAATCCATTCCTAGTACTACTTCCAAACCTTTAGTTCCGAGTACTATTAGGTTAGCATAAAAATCTATGCCATGGATTCGGATAGGGACGGCCTTGCAAATTTTCCTAGCCTTGGTGGTTGATCCGGGAATTTGTACAATCATCACATGCTTCAGTTTGGTTGGTTGAATTTTACTAGTGCAGGCAAATTCTTCGGTGAAAAATGAATGCGAGGCACCAGAATCAAACAACACTCTTGCAAGTACTAAATTAACAGAAAACATACCCAGCACGACGTCTGGCGCTTCCTGAGCTTCTTCAGCATGCATGAGAAAAAGACGGCCATTGCGGTTGAGTGAATTCCCTGGGGCAAATCTTCTCCCTGGCTGGACACGACACTGCTGCTGAGCTGGGACATTGGTATTAGGGGCTGTAGCATTCTTCTTGTTGGGGCACTCGTTGGAATAGTGGCCTTTATTTCCACAGTCATAACAGGTCACTTGTGACTTGTCCTTGGCTGCGACAGGCACAACATTGCTTCCAGTCCTCGGGGCAGTGTTGGGGTTAGCGGTAGCATTGTTGGTGTTGAACTTGGGTGGGGCGCGGGTGAAATTGCTAGAGTTGTCGGGGTTGTTGTGATTTCCTCCGGGTCTATGGTTTCCACGGTTGGGATAGGTCGGACGGGTCATAGGGGGTCTGTTGGTTCTTGGGGCAAATCCTGGAGATGGGTTGGGGCGATACTTTGGGGTCTGATGGGTTCCTGGTTGATGCATCATGCGACGCTTGCGGTTCTCATTGGCCTGGTTGATCTTTCCTTCCATCTGGATAGCAGAGTCGACAAGGGCTTCAATATCAGCAAAGGGGATATTGACTAACACTGTCTGCATCTCGTCATGCAGACCATTCAGGAATCTTTCTTTCTTCTTGGCTTCGGTGTCTATCTTGTCCGGGGCATACCTATCTAATGACAAAAAATTGTCACGGTATTCCACTACAGTCATCCTTCCTTGTTTCAATTCTCTGAACTCGTCTCTCATTCTCTTGATCAAACCTGGCGGCACATGGGTTCTGCTAAACTTGACCTTGAATTCCTCCCAGGTCATCATTTGGCCTCCGGTCATTGCACGAACACTGTTCCACCATGCCCTGGCATCTCCGGCTAGATAATGAGTGGCGAACAAGACTTTCTCGTTGGCTTCTACTCCGGCTACTTCTAAGTTATTTTCCATGGTTTGCAGCCAATCATCGGCGTCTAGGGGTGCTTCCGACTTGGTGAAAACGGGTGGGTTGGTATTCTGGAAATTCTTGAGCTTAGATCCGTGGTTGTCCTGATTTCCATGGCCTTGGTTGTTGTGGGCTAGCTGGGCTATCTGTTGCAGAGTGGCTAGGTTGGCTTGACGTTCCTCTCTTTCAGCTTCGCGGTCAGAAGTCAACATTTGCAGGATCTGCAACATCGGGTCCGGGGCTGAACCACTTCCTCCACGTGGCATCTGAAGATTGATATAGATCATGAGAAAAGAGGGAAATTTCTAAGGCTTTGGGTCTTTGAAAAGTTTTTAGAGTTTGACTCAAGTTTTCTAGCAACTTGCTTTTTCATTCATTCACTCATAGCACACAATACAACACACACCACAACAAAGGAAAACAGATGGTTTTAAGAACCATTCTGGAAACTGCGATACAGTGGGACCGACTACTACTCACTACGCTAGTGCTCAGTGCTACTACTGCTCGGAGTCTGTGGCTTCATCATCTTCCGCATCATCGATGAAGGTGAAATCATCCTCATCGGTGAAGAAGTCCATGGCCTGATCCTCCAGAAAATCATCGTCATCGCTGAGATAGGAGTAAGGGTCTCCACGAAGATCTTCTCCGGCATTCTCCCTTTCCTCTAACTGCATGTCTCTCTCATGGATGGTCTCTTCCAGAGATGAGATGCGATGGCGAAGACGGGCAATAATGCGCTCCTTCTTGTCGAGCTGACGGTGGCGAGCCTTGCGATCCTTTGCTAGCATGGCGATGGTCTGATCCTTCGTCTTGATGATGGCAGACTTGTGGTTGCAATAGTCACGGCAGTTGTCCAGTTCCTGCTGACGGTCATACATCATGAAGCTAAGGTGGTCCAATTGAGTCTTCATCTCGGGGTGGTATGGGGCTTCCAGTGGTTGGCCATTTGCATCACGCCTTGGGCAAAACTCAAAGCGAGTACCCTTGATCTGATTGATGCTCTGCCCACACAGACGGGAAAGAGCTTCCTGCATTGCTCTGGCAAGTCCATCGAGCCAGTTGTTTTCCCTCAAGGTAAACTGAATTCCCTCCGCAGTGGGAGGTTCAATCTTTCCTCGGAGACTTGCAACAATTAGCCACTGCAGATCTTCTCCCCCTTGATCATTGAGCTGAGCTCCGAAGAACTCGGGATGCGGGCGCTCCAGAAGTTCCGAAAGCTGATCCAGATTCCTCTCAAAGATAAGGTCTCCTCCATTCCCGAGTTGGTAAAACTTGCTGTACTTCACGTCCATCTATAAAAATAGAGGATGAGTAGATTAGCAGAGTGATCAAGTGTGTCAAAATTTTATCTATTTTGCAAGAGTTTTTGAGGAACATGAAGTTTTATTAAAGAATTAAAGAGGTAAGAATGAGAATAAGTTTTCGTAAATATTTTTGTTCTTGGGTTTTGAAACTAAGTTTTTGGTTCAACGTCCAATCTAACTAGGGTCTCCTATGGTCAGGATGGCTCTGATACCAACATGTCAACACCCGGATTTTTCAATCCTAGATGCCTGTTATGCCATACATCGCAATCCCAGGATTACCATTTTTGCGAGACATAACAGAATTGGATACCATAGTACTTCATCCATTACAAACGATACATAAGTTCTTACACAAATAGGGATCTCATGATCTAGTTCTTAATACAACATCAAGCAGCGGAATACGTAATAATAACGGTAGCGCATGCGAAGCTCCATCTTCGGGGTCACAGGCAATGCTGACGATGGGAGATGATCCTAGTTGTCGTAACCTTCCTGGGATCCATCCTCCAGGTACTCCTCTTCATAGTCTGGCCATGGGAATAGCCAGGGACAAAGTCATGAGTACTCTTTAAGTACTCGCAAACTAATACTAACAAGTAAAGGGGGGTTTTGGATAATAGGACACTAGGCTCTAGGGTTGTTTTGCAAAAAAGCCAGGTTTATATTTACTAAGTTCTAAAGCTAGTCACAATTTTATAACTCCTAAATGGGATCTTGTAATCCAGGTCACAACTCTGTTGTGGTCAAGTCAAAGTTGCAATTCATTTCACAAGTCATTTTAAAAAGGTCTGACGGGGGAACAGTATGGCCACTCCAACTGTCCATAACCGCGGACGCGGCTATTCGAATAGTTTGACACTCTGCAGAGATTGTACACTTTCACCACAACATTCGATACATCCGTCAGGAACAAATCCTAAATTCACCATACTCAGTATGCGGATAATCAATCCTAACCTTTCAATTACACTCCCTAGTATAAGCACCTCTCCTGTGAGTTTGGCCTCCCAACCATGACCACTGTCATCTTGGGTACTGCACAGGTGGAAAATCTTCACAAGGTAGCCTCAGCTCAGACCTTGGCCATGAGGGAACTAATACTAAGGTATATAAGTTTCCAGTCAAGCCCTACCCAATATTCGGGTATTGTGGTTGTACGCTAAAATTGGAATGGTATCGCATCCAGACAACCATCAGTTTTATAAAGGGCTAAGGCTCATGCCTCAACATTTTTATCACCAGAATCATCAAGTGTTTGGAAACACATGTCCAAAACATTTCAATAGAATGATCCATCATTCCAAGGTTTTCATAACCATTTTCCACCAAGTATTCCCATCTAAAGTTGATCAAGTTTTATGCTTAGCACTAGCATCTACAGGTGGGGGTAGTACTAATGGGGGGTGGTAACTAGTGGAGTTTCAACTAAGTCCAACCTTATATCTTAGGCTGATATCAAGGTTTCTAGCTTAGGCCAAATTTTATGCTCTTTATGCAACCTTTAGCACAACTTTCTAGTATCTACCAAACTCTTAGGTAGACTCTAAGTAAGCTTTGATAAATAAATAAAGTAAGATGCTTGCACATAAAACTAGGATTGGTTTAGCAAGTGGGTATGATCACATATGCTTAAGGCATAAAGTAGTCATCTCACAAGTATGGGTTTGTGGCATCAGTAAGGTATCTTGCAAGTGTTAGCTTGCATAGGTCAACTTGATTAGTAAGGCTGGCAACAATGTCAATATAAGCTTGCATAGTTACTAGCTTGCCTTGTGCAGAGCAGTGGTTGAAGTTCTCCTTGGCTTCCTCTTCGTAGTATCCTCCTTCCTCCTCATATCATTGGTCGGTACTAGCGTCTATGAATAAATACGAGGTACACAATCACCAAACAATACTTAACTATTTGCAATCATCACACACAAGGGTCCTATAGATGATCTAGCATCATCTCTAACATTACAACGTTAAAGCTTGGTTTAAATCCTTTTTTTTTAGTTTTAGAAAAGTAATTTCTACTCATTGAAGAACTACTTAAGATTTAATATTCTCCAAACTAAACATGGGATCATGTTGACACATGTCATCACCACATATTGTAGTCCATGGGAATGTGATTTAAAGTGGTGTCACAATTTAATAAGGTTTTACCCTTTTATTTTAATTAATTAAAGTGTATAGAAATGCTTATGAAGCATTCTTTTAATACTTGAACATTATTTCTGCAAGTAAACCTATATATATTTTTATATATTCTGAAAGGTATGGTTAAATGTGATTTTTGAGAGTTGGAATCAACTCAAAAGCTTTTATGGTTTAAATTTAAAAAATGTTTGAATGCAAAAAAGCTTCTGCCTTGTTATTTTTACTATGGGTGATCTACAGATCCAAATGACTTGAATCCAATGGGCTTGGATTAAGCATTCACAGACATTTCCAACAAAATTGGTTTCATCCAATTTGGTGCACTGAATCGATTTGGGTTGATTTTTGAAGTTGGGTGCTGAAGTGTTTTTGAATTGAAATAGAAAAGTTTTAATTTGAATTGTTGGGCTGCGCGGGAAATTCTAACGGGCCGGCCTGCTAAGTGCAGTGCTCCCGCGGGCTGCTTAAGTGGGTGTCCCCACTCGTCAGTGACACGGGACTGGGCGAAGCGGTATGAGGCAACGTGGGTCGTCCGATCTAGTTCTAATCTAACGGCTGAGGGTCATCGTCGACGCGAGACAACTCCGGCGAGAACGAAACCTAGCGCGGCCAGTGAGGGGTGATGGGGGCTCACCGGGGTACGGGCGAGGGTCGGCGAGGCGGGTGAACGACGAAGTCGACGACGGCGAACCTCCTGGTACCGGTGGCTTCTCCTGGGGCGGCTCCAATCGCTGGCTCCCTTCTTCTCCGGAAGCGGCAGGCTCCAGTGAAATTCCGGCGAGGTGGTGCTCGCCTTGCTCTGAGAATGGTGTGGCACGGTCAGTGGGGAGAGGGGAGTGAGATGGTGTGAAGAAATCGTGTGGGGGTGGCCTCTATTTATAGTCGAGCGAGGGGACCGTCGGGGCGCACGGTGAGCTCGTCGGGGGCGACGTTATAGGCGGCTAATGGCATGGGCAAGGGTAGGGGACGGTGCTGTGTCTCCTGGCGATGCTCAACGACATGGTCGCGAGGCATGGGGCGGTGTGGTTTGGTCTGGAACGGGTGGTGCTCTGCGTGGCAGAGGCGGCGTCTTCGACGGCGGGCGGTGGCGGTATGGCACGGGGCGGAAAACGGGGATGTCTGGCGGTCTCCTGGGTCGGTGGTGATCGTGTGTGCGCGTGGTGAGGGCGGCGCGCGGTCTGTGGACGCTGGTCGCGGGTGGCGCTCTGGCGCACGCTCGGCATGGTCTGGGCGTGTCTTGTGCGCGTGGTCCAGGGCTTGGCAACGCTCGCGGCTGGGACAGGGAGTGGCGGTGGACGGTGGGCTGCCTCTCAGACAAGGTTGGCACGGCTAGTTCTTCCTCTAGCCTGCTGTCGACTATGGGGTGGCATTGAGGTGCTCGGCTGTTCACCATTGATGGCCATGGCAAGCTCACAGGGGTGCTAGTCCTTAGTTAAACTTCCTAGATGATCTACTGAGTTGTGTGTGAGCTAACTAGGGAACAAGTTAGGCTCAAAACACTGCACACTATAGTGTTTGATGTTTTGTTTGATTTGTGTCTGCAACCTGTTTGATGAAATGGCCGCATGAAATCAAGTTTTGAATTTTGAAATGAATTTTGGTGGGTTTGCTAGATTGGTGCTGGTGAGTCTGCAGATGCTTGGGTTTTGAAAGTTGAGCTTGTTTGAGTGGGTTTTGAAAAAGTGGGATCTTCCCATATGAATAAGATTCAATTTTGAATTGTCATTTAAACTATGCATTTGAAAGTTTCTGGATGATCACAAAGTGGGCCTTGATACTTTGTTATGAGTACATTCAAGGGGTGCAAAGATCCAGCAAAGTTTCTGTTAGCTTTTGAAAGTTTGAGACAGCCAAAGTAGGCATGGGAGTTAAATTGGTCAAAATGACCATTCACTTAATATATTTGTTTTGATTTACTTGTCTTTAGGAAAAGTGTGGGGAATGTTTTAGATGATGTTTATTTCACCTAAGAAACATTTTACAAGCAATGGATCACACAAACAAGGTGGTTTTTAAAGAAATTCAAAATCCATGCATACACATATACATGCATTCATGAATTTATTTAGAAAAGTTTTTGTTAACCCTAAACTTGCTGATTAGTGTTTGTTGATCTAAGTTTGGTATTTTTGGGACGTTACAACCACCTTTATTCAAAGCCGTGCTAGCAGCCCCCACACCACCGGCCGGCAGTGGATAAGAAGAAGAACTCGAGATACCAAAACAGGGGCAGAAAGCCGCAGGCTGGCAGGCACCACACAGTTCCGAGATCAGGCCCAGATCGGCTCTAGAACAGCCTGCCCCGCCTCTAGCGTTGGCCCGCCAGCACAATGCCGCGCCGCCATCGGTCACCACTGCCGCGCCCGTCTGCACACGTCCACCATCCGCTCCTCCACGAGAGATCCAATACCCGCCAAAGCCATACCCCACCGCCCATGGAGATCAGCCGCGCGAGCCCTCTTCCACCCTCCGCCTTTGGCGAGAAGGGCGCCGGTGGCATCGGCAACGAGAGCGGCCTAGTGGGGCTGGAGGTGGAGGGACTAGGCGAAGGCGGCTGGGGGCCTCTGATATCGCTCGAGCGGGAGGGGGGGCGACCCGGGAGGGGTCCTATTTTTTGTGGAGATGGAACTACTACATCCTGATTAGTTGGACAGCTAACTTATGGCTTATGGGTGATATTTTTCTAAAACTCTTCGTGTTTTTAACCTAAAGTAAGTTACTCTCATGTTCTATTGGGGGTGGAATGGCTCATCAGAAACGTTAATCGACTAGAACTATCAGTTTAATCCATCGTTTACGTAGGATTTGTGTGTGAACTCTTGTTTGATCTATTATTTTGCATAGGTTTATCACCATGTTCTTCTTAAAAAGTTTTTTTCACACTATTGTGGGTGGTGCCAAGCATGATCTATTGAGCTATTGAATTTCTAGCCTAACTTCTACTGTTTAACCGTTCTTATAGCCTACATCTCATTTGGCTTATGAATTTTACGTGTCATAATACCGACATGTTATTGTATTATGACACCCTTGACATGCATAGTATTATGAGTTCCTAACATGTCAGTGATGTTCATAATAACTCAAACCAGGATATTCACACGGATAAATTTACCGACATCAACCGGTGACCCTCTACAATTGCCGAACTTACAAATAGGAAAATCATGCTCTTAGAGAGAAAAAGAAACATTCCTTAGATCAATCGAGGGAGAACTTTGAAATTGTACCCTCATACCAATTCTATACCATGATTCTCTCTCCAGATCTCTTTTTCCATGGAGCAGCAAGCTTGGCCGACCTATGTCCATCATCAAGTTTAGCTCATGGTCGCCTTTCTTGGCTAGTCAGCAGTGAACACTAAGGCACCGGACGTTTTAGTGACCACTTAATTTCTCTAATCATGTATATTACAAATTACAAATACAACAATAATTGGCTAATATTGGAACCCACTTCCTATGGATGGAGCATATATATTTTTTCATATTGTCCTTTATTGACACTTTTTAATTATATTTTTTCCTTTTTCTAAACTTACCAAATATAAAATTCGGTAATACTTATCTAAGACGGGCCGACTGACCTATTACCACATTCAGTCTCGGCCTTTGGATAGAACAAATGGATGATCTATAATGATTGGGAGCATGTTAAAATTTATATCATATTATTTTAATGGATGATCTATAATGATTGGCAATTTATCGGTTTGAGTGATTAAAGTCAACCATTCTTATTTACTTATACTTAACTTTGTTACTAACATGTAAGCTATTTCGTCACTGAACTTTATTTAAAGTTTTGACATATGATTTTTTATTACTGTCTAGTAGTATTTTTTTGGCCTACTATTTTTAAATGTATTCTTGTGATAAACTTATATCGTACTTTCACAGAAAAATAGGGTTTTAAATTTAGTTTGAAACAAATTTGCACGCCACTTCACTATAAATATTGCCAAAGTAGTAACAATTACCAAATTAACCACAAATTAATCGATGCTTCTTAAATACATGTAGAATTTGGGGTATCCTTAACTATCACGGCAGAGCATTTTAAAGTAGAACAGTCCAACAAATGCCTGGTCTTGTTAGAGATTTTATAGAGGTTTCTAGCATCGAATGCTCCTTGCGCATGAGCACCAATGTTCTCGTTTTTTTTTTCAAAAGTTGAACAAACGGTTATTTCTAGGTACCAATAAATACTAAAAATAGATACATTTACGGTTTATCACATATATTATGCACGCCACAAGTTTCATTGAAAATGGCATTGTATACATAACACTCAAAAAAATCTCATCATTAGTACACAACCTTATTTTTTCCGGAAAGGAGCGTATATTAATATCAAAATATACCAATTACACCCAGCCTCTGCAACAACATATTACCCTAGCGGCAATACGGATACACACAGCCAAAAAACGAAAAAAGAATTATAAAAAAGAAAAGTCCCGCTACAGTGACTCATTCATTGAAACAGCAGTACTACCGTCATCAAGATAGCACCAGAAGTCTAGCTTCTCCAAAAAACGACGTCTCCAAGAAGGTAACAGTGCACAAACACCGTCATTGCCCGATCAAAAGATATAGGTTTTCACCCTGAGGAAAGTCCACGCTCTCAAAACAATACCTTCAACAAGGTTATTGTCGGACACAACCAATAAAGGCCAGACCCTAGGTTTTCACCGTGAAAAGTAGGACCATGAACGTCTCCTGTGCAGTCGCCCCCACTTGCATGCCACTACTCCAAGTCATGAGTCGGCAAGCCAATTCCTCATCAACACCCAAACTCGAACCACCATTGTTAGTCCTCAGAGCTTGGTATCCATGACTTTCTCCGTCAGCACCATCGAGCGAGAAACATGCCCCATGATAATAACATCCAACAGAGCTTCGAATCTCACCCTCTGAAACCAAACGGTCAGAGTAAGACATAGGTGCACACGACTGAATCCCATCCGATCCAGCAATCTCTTGGCATGAGCGCACTATGAAGTTTACCGGCGAAGTCTTCCAGAACACGACACAGAAACCAGATCAATGGAGACAAACAACAGGCATATGTTCCTCTTCGCTTGAGAGGAATCCAGGACCGCCAGCTTTATTGAAACCGAGTCAGTAGCCCCCACGCCACCCGCCGGAAACTAGCAGGACCCGACGCTGAACGGCAAGACCACTCGGCCGACCACTCCGACGGAGAAGGAAGTCACCACCACCATGCCGGGGGCAGAAGCCCCAATTTCCAGAAGCCCCAATTGCCCTAGTGTCGCGAACATGGCCCGGGGATCCTGGGCGCCGGCGTTGGGCGACGAACGGAGTAGATCGAGGCCCGTAGGAACGCATCCCCACCGCCGCTTGCAGCCATCTAGACCAAGGATCTCCGACCGCTGCCAGCCCCGACGCCGCGGCCGAACCAGCGCGGGCACAGACACAGCTGCCAAACCCCGCCAGATCGCGATGAGTCACCGCCGCCAGCCCCGACGCCGTGGCCGAACCAGCACGGGCGCGGACATAGCTGCCAAACCCCGCCAGATCGCGGCCAGGGTCATCGCCGCCGCCATGCCACCAGATCTTTGCTCGGCGACGCTTTGGGCGACGACTGCGGGCGGGAGGATCATGAGAGGAAGGTCTGCCGAGGAGGAGAGGGGACCGCCAGGCGCGAGTGCGGGAGGGGTTCATGTAGTAATTGTTGTTGGGAGGGGAGACCAATTCTGAGGACAATTCGGTCATTAGTAAATAAATAGGATAACATATTAGTACACAACCTAAATAAATAGGATAACATATCACAAAAAGTAGTATTTTTTTACTAGATCTACTTTGGTGAACATCACAAGAAACCTAGACAGTCATGTTTTGGCTCCATCTAGTTGCTTGCGTGACCATCGTGGGTGTGATGGGGAAGCTAATGGTAATCTAGTGTCATGGATCACCGGCTTAAGATGTCCAGAGGGGTGTGTACCTAGCCACACTGAAATTCAACAATCTATGGAGTATTTGGGTGGAAAACTCAAACGACTCAAAAGAAATTGAGGTTAGTGTAAGATGTAACATCAAGATAAAAAGTCGAAACTACCGCCGACGAATTCAAAGGTTTTTTTGGTAACTTCTACTATCTCTCGAATCAGGCTTTCGTCCCGCTTTATAAATAAGCAATATACAGTAATACAGTACAGACACGCCAACGCTCTGGCCGAAGCCAAACGAGAAAGAAAATGTTCGAGCATTTGCTGGGGCCACAACACAACACAACCCAAGAGAAAAAAAGCCACGAAAACAGATAGGAGGGGTGGAGACAACACTCAGGCCGCCAACTCAGGAAGCCGTCGGAGCCGAGAAGGGTGACGCCGCCATCCTAAGGGATCGAAGAGTGTTGTCAAGGGCCGCCCGGTCACCCTGTCTCACCAACGGGAACCATTGCTGAAGGAAGGCAAGAAAAACAAAAATCGAGTCAGACACACGAGAAGGGTAAACCTTTTCAATCACGATCTTGTTTCTAATATTCCACAGGGTCCAGGTGATGACAACAAACACGAGCCAGAAGAGGCGGTGTCCCCCTCCGGCCCTGTTTGCCTGGGTCTGCAGGAACTCCCCGAGCTCCCGCGCCTGCCATGCAGGACCCAACGCCTCCCAGACAAAACACCACAGGAACTAAGTCACCGAGCAGGAAAACATAATATGGGCACAGGTCTCCGACGTCCCACATAGGGGACAGAGGCCATTGCTCGGGCCATTACGCTTGGCCACCTCCACGCCCGAGGGTAAGCGGTCTCGAAGCAACTGCCAGACGAAAATACGGAGACTAAGGGGAATGGGGGCTTTCCAAAGTGGCGAAGTCCAGCGCAACTCCGGGCCCTGGAAAAGGGCCCGGTAAGCCGAACTCACCGAGAACTCCCCTCACGGATGCAACCTCCAAGAGGCCGAGTCCGCAGCCCCTGACAGTGAGTTCGAAAGCGTCGCCAGAAGGCGCACAAAATCTCCCGTCTCGGCCACACTAAAGGACCGGCGAAACGAGATGTTTCAGCGGTCCTCACCGAAGGACTCGGCAACAAGGGAGGAGTGGGAGGAAACAATAACTTTTACTATTATTACTTGATCTTTGTCGTTCTCGTGCGTGTTTCAGTTTCTTCATCTACTTGTATAAAAGACAAAAGAGATGTTGCCCATAAAAGAAGACCACACACAGCAATTTTCACACAATGCAGAAATGGCAGAAGTGATGTAGGAAGAAGTTCGGGAGAGTCGTATTTGCAGGCATACGATACGATAACCAACCATCCATCATGTGGTGTATTTCAGTAGTACTGGAGTTAGTTGCAGCGAGTGACAGCAAGGCACGACCATCCACCGTGTGTGTGTCAGTGGCGAGTCACAGCCTGGTTGTCCGCTAGCTGCATGCACCTGAGGTGACCCAGACCGATCACTGTCGAAGATGATGGGCACACGGCACGGACCAAACAGAACCGGACACGACGCGTACAAACATGCATCATTCCCATCACACACGAAACACGGCACGCAGTACGCAGCATGGCCTGGTCCGAGCCCAGAATTATTAGAATACGACCTGTCGCCGCTAGCAGAGAAATCTCTCACAAAATCCTCTGCCCAACATACTTCTCTCGGCATTACTCTTCGCGATATGTTTTTTTTGCTTTGCATGGATGACAGTGATGAACTCCTCGTTGGAGGATGGAATGTTTCAGATGAGTTGGAGGATGTATGGTTCGGGTTTGCATAACGAAACTAGCCATTTCTCATGTACATTGTGGTTGCAGAAATGCTCAATCGACAGCAAAGGTGTTCTGGCGCATGAGCAGCAGAGGAGAGGAGCAATCAATCTAGCAAAGTACAAAAACCCATCCATTTACATTCTTCTCTTACCAAGATTTCGCGAAATGGTAGCAGGAGAGCAAGAGAGGTACTACAGAGAGAACCATTACCGGAGACCGGCTAAACCGCGAGCTCCAGCTGAAGGAGCAGAGCGACACGTACCGAGATGACGAACAGGATCCGCTACGTCGAGCTATCTATTGGAGTCCGGATTCGGGCCGCTCGGGACCTCGTGCTTGCTGTCGGCGACCCCTCCCGGCGCAGAGTTCCATCGCCGGGGACGGAACCTCCTACTCCTCGACCTCGCCGCCGGCACCAGAGCGCGACGGCCGCCTGCCTCCGCCGCCGCGAACGCAGTGCCCCCTCCCGGAGGCGCCGGCAGCGGCATGACGGCCAGCGCGACGGCGCACGTGGAGAGGAGCAGCAGCATTGCCAGGACGGGAGCAGCCCATCTTCCGGCGCATCGAGCTCTTGCCATGCAAGAATCTCAACAGGCACCTGTCCTTCTCGACGGATCTCAAAAGCCGCCGCCCATGAACGCCGCGCGGGCAATGCGCTAGAGCTATCGCTGCTCACTAATCAGCGTGTGGGTGTGGATGGGCAGAGCAAGGAGGAGCTTGAGCTTGAGCTCCCTGCCACACAGCTCTTGTGCTATGACTACGAGGTGCGAGTGCGAGTGATTCGTGTGAAGGTAGAATGCGGCAGCAGCATGTGAGGCAAAGCCGGCTTGGTATTTCACAGCTTCACACACACACTTCACTGTCTGAATTTCTGAAACGAGGGGAGCATGTGCGTGAAAAGAAGAAAGGCAAGGGAGGGAGGTGGAGCAGGGCAGGGTGTGCGTCCGGCTTCATCTTATTTACCGCGCCCCATGGAGGCATGCTTGCTGCGGCGACATAGCGGTTTGAAAGCTGTATCGAGCAGCTGCAGCAGTAGAGTAATCCTGGCGTATCTGACACCATCATCACCAAACATTGATGGCTTGCAGACGCCTCAACAAGAACCTGTCTCCCCCTAGCCGAGAGCCCTGCGTTACCGTGTTCTGTAGACATGTTCAGAACAAATTTACAGTTCAGAAATACTTCTAAATAATTTGATTTGTGTACATCCTGTGCGTGTGGGCTATACTATACATGTACTGTGGAATACACTGTGCGGATTGTTTTCGGTTCTCACTTTCTGTCGTCGATCCATGAATGAATGAATGAACGAACGAGATGTAGTAGTACCAAGCATCTGACGGAAAGTTGACCGCTGGAGGGAGGGACGACCGGGGCGCGAAAGAGGGGAAAGAAAGAAAGAAAGAAAGAAAAATAGAAAAGACGTAGGAGTGGGCAAGCTTTGTTTTCGGTAAGGCTGTTAAAGCGCTGGTGATGGAGCTCTTTGACGGCCATTTTCCACGTAAAACCTATAGCTTTGGTTTACTTCCATTCAAGCCCTTGAGCTCAGGGCGCTCATAGCTCTGTGTTTCATCTTGCATGAACTGTCTACTACCCTGCTAATTTGCACCCACGGTGAATTAACTGAATAAACAGGTTTAGTTTTACAAGAGAGCCGAATACACTACAGAAACGGCTAAATAGGTCGACGGCTGGACCCCGTCGGCGTAGGCCCTGTTCCCCGTCGGCGTAGGCTTGACCGATGGGGGCCGTCGGCGTATGCCCGTTGGCGTAGTAGGCCGTAGGCGTATGCCAATAACCCGTCGCCGTATAGATTTCCGTCGGCCTAGGCCCACCTGGGGCCCACCTAGAGCAGGTAATAGCCGTTAGGGGACACGTGCCTCGTGGCTGTCTACGAGTGCGGATACGCCGACGGCCTGGCCGTCGGCCATACTCTGCCAGCTGGGCCGCTCAGCACTGACGCCGACGGCATCACCGTCGGGCAAAGGGTGCTCCCTGGGGCACACGCGCACTGACGCCGGGCAAACATATTATGTGCCATATGGTCTGGTCTACGCCGACGACATTGCCTGCCGTCGGCTTAGGCCTTGGCAATTTTTGTTTTTTTTATTTTGTTTTTCCATTTCACATTTATGCTTAGCATCGGTTCCGGAAGATTCGTGTCGTTATTCAATGCGGGTGGTGGGATACGCGTTGTTATCTTAAAATCACCAAGTTATTTATAAATTACATCTACATTAAAATTATAGTGGAAAATAAATTATGCAACTATTTGAATTTTATAATTTGAAGTAAAGTAGTAAAAGTACCTACCTAGGCCGACGGTATTGCCGTCGGCATAAACTTGCTGACTAGATAGGCCGACGGCCAGCTCGACGCGCCTAACGCCGTTGCCCGCAACCGCCAGGTGGGACGGGTGGTAGGGACATGTGGCCCCATACGCCGACGGGTTTGTCTACGCCGCCGGCGGCCGTCGGGGGTTTTCGTCCTACGCCGACGGCCACCTGGCCCAGCTGACGAGCCCGCCGAGTTAAGCCGACGGGCCCGACCTTTAGCTGTCGGCGTAAAATAAGGCCGTCGGCGTTTCTTGTTATTCCTGTAGTGATAAGCTGTGTTTTCTTGTGCCTGGTTCTTCTTCTCGATTGACCGTCGGGAGCACGATGATGGAGGACTAGTCTAGCTCGATCGCCGTTCAACGCACACGCCCCAAGGCAAGCAAGGAAGCACGATAAAGCTCACACTAGTATATTACAGGCGATGCATGCCAGGCGCGGCCAAACAATGCTAGCTAGCTAGTCGACGATCGCTTTTCCTCGCCTCTCATGGCTCATGGCCTCATGGGGAAGGGGGTGAGACAAACACAAGCTACATCCATGTCCACCCTCCCTTGCATTGCCCCCCCCCCCCCCCCCCCCCAGCAGACCAGACCAGACCACGTGTTTGCATCTGCCAGTTCATATCACCTCCTCCTCACTTCCTCTGTACGTACACTACGTAGGCCCTCCACGTGAACTACCACGAACTCAATCGGCCGCTGTTCACAACTACAGTATGCAGATTAATCGATTAGTACTACTCCCTTCGATCCATATTAGTTGACTCCAATCTAGATGTATCTATCATAAAAACATGTCTAGATATATTAAAAAAATTGATGTCAACTAATATGGACCGGAGGGAGTACTAGAATTCAATTAGCATCATTGCACTACTTTCTTCCACAGGCAGGCCGTCAGGCAGGCATGCTCCCTCCCATCCCCCGTGCTAACGAAAGGTGCACGATTTTTGACGCGGCCATGATTGGTAATGTAATCGAGCGAGCATGTATATACATAAAACATGCTGCCTAACCTATCTAGTATGTATATCTACTCGCTTCGTTTCAAAATATAAGATATTTTAGGTTATGAAGAAAATGAATCTAGACTTATTTTAGTATATAAATTCATCACAAAGTTAAGTGAACCTATATACTAAAACAAATCTAAATTCATTTTCTTCACAAATCTAAAACATTTTATATTTTAAAACTGAGGAGGGAGTACTATACTCTGCTAGTCTTCTAAACATATGCAGTAGTACGTATGAGTGATTGAGCCTTGACTGTCTGCGCGCGTGAATAATGTGCATGGCGAACGGCTTTACGGGAGCACCATCGAGAGCCAATGCTAGCTACTACTCCACTCTTCAGGCTTTTCTTTCAGTTCTTGGAAGTTGAGGAATATTTTTTCACCCTACTCTTCAGGCTTTACATTATCAACGAGTATTCTTCAGGCTTTTCACGCGTTTGTAGTACTACGTACTAGGTTTGATATATAAAGAAATCATACGTGTTCTATCGCGTCCGGCCATGCCCCCTCTGCCTTTTTTGTCAGTACGGGTAGTACTAGCACGTACTAGTCGTAGCCGTGCTAGCAAAAATGATACTTATTACTCCTGCAGGATGGGATGGAACAATTCATGGCGCCGTCTCATGATTTGGATACCCATGGCAAAACAAGGAACTCAGCCAAGCATGCACACCATCCCAGATCGATAAGCATCACCTGCCACGCTCTCAGCTGGCTTTCGGCTGGAATGCGTGTTACTGTAATTTGTAATAGAGTACTCTTTGTAATATTATATTACTCTCTACGGAAAGCGGAGTTCCGTCTCTTAAAACTCGCTTTGCTCCCTCGTGAACCGTAAAAACTTTAAAAGGTAAAAAACATAACGTAATTGAGCAAATTGTTTAGTAGTAGTACGAAGTTGTACCAAATCGGCGACACTTATTATAGACTGTATGAGTACACTATTAATTTTTTATTACCTTATTGTCCTCCGACGTCAAATATGCACGGTAGTGAGGGTAAAGAAGTGTCATCCTACATATTTTAAATAAGATAAATAATAAGAAATTGCACGGTCACACATACTAATAGTTTATCATATAACTGGGTAGTAAATTAAAATGTTCTAGCTTACACAAGTAATTTGACCACATATTATACACGTGTTCTACCCTCTATTTAACAACACACGTATATACATATTTCATCAAATTTCCTAATATGAACAAAATCAAATGTCATATAGCTTTCAGTTCTAAGCAAATATGAGAAAAATCAACCACCATATAATTCGTAATGATTATGATGCCAATGAAATTGATAAAGATCCAACAATCATCCCATTTTTTCCATACAAATTTAGAAATCCATTATGAATTAAGGTTTCCTTAAACTTGCAAATCTAGAGCAAATGTGAGCATTTTTAGGATGGAATTGAGGGGATTGGAGGAGAATACCTCGAGGGAAGGGATGTGGGCCGAAATTCACGAACAAATCATTCAAATATGGGCATTTTTTAGATGGATTTGATGTGGGGGAGAGGAACCGCCGCCACAATGTGGGGTAGCACCCTCACAATGCCTCTTATGTGCGTCATGGTTGAGCGGGTGGGCCGACGGCGGTCTTAAGCGCACGTAAGGATAGCACCCTTTTTTTAGAGGCGCTATATGCTCCATAGTGTAGCATCCTTGCAATAGCCGCTACATAACCACGAGTGGGGCCCGACCGAGGGTAGGCCGGTCAGAAATACGTCACCCTTCAGAGTATAATGCCCCGATGTTAGGCGGTACTTAAAAGGGTTAGTCCTGTGATTTTTTTTTGCGGGAGGTTTATGATAGCGCCTTTCTTAGAGGCTGTTCTTAAACATACGGCGTTCAATCATCTCATCTTGTCGACCATTGTATTAATGTTAAATAAATACTTTATATATTTCAAATTATAAGACATTTTGGTAGGCTAAAGGAATGGAGGTAGTACTAGGCTTAGCCTTTAGCCTTAGTACCCTGCTCTGCGCTCTGAAAAATTTCAAATCTGTCTCTGACTATTTAGCGTCACACGTACAATGCGTGAGTGCACTAGGATTTGTTTTTAATCAAGATGGGTAATGTAATCATAGTATGCCCGAAGTATTGGATGGCCCAGCCTAGGCCCGTGACCCGATCTCGACGTTCTGTGATTGTTCCATCTATTTTTTTTTTCGCAACTGTTGCTTTCCATCTTTTGTTTCAACCGAAGCTGATTTGCTTTCCTTGAAAACAAAACATCCATGTGCAGAAGAAAATGTTCCCAGCGTCGCCCAATTGTAACGCCCAAAATGCAATTTGGAAGGTGTAGAGAGATGCCATAAGCTACAAAGCTGATGCCTGTACTTTTTTTACAGTACCTTCTCTGCTTTGTACTCCCTCCGTTTAGATCGCACAGGATATTTACTACCAGGCTTCGTGGCGGCATACTAGTAGACTGAGAGATGTCTAGCTACTGTATGTTATGCTGTTTTAGACTTCTTGTCGTTTTCAAATGGTTGGTATTTGTATCAACCCTCTCCGATCCATGAACTGTATTTGCTACACAATTGATACTTCGTAATAAAATGTTGTGTGCATCCATGGATGCAGAGGCCGGGGACCAACCCCATTTCGAAAAAAAAAGAAATATAAGATGTTTTACGTTTGTGAAGGAGATGTATCTAGACATGTTTTAATGTATAGGTTTAAATGAATCTAGACACTAAAAGATGTCTAGATACATCTCATTCACAAACCTAAAACATCTTATATTTCCAAACGGAGGGAGTAGCAGATAGAGCTGCTGCAGCATATGGCACGACTATTCTGCAACAAAAGGTAGGAGCCAGCCAGCAAACATGAACACAACGATGGAGCCACTGTAATTCACTTGTACAATGCCTGGAGCACTTCCCCTAAATGCCCTCACCAGTGATGATCAGGTTCTGCAAAGTTCAGACGCCGCTGCGGCCGGGTCATCTGGATGACTGCAGGCGTGATTCGGAGAGACAAGCGATTCGACAGTTACCGCGACTGTGGCGGGTTTCCTCCTTGGACACTATGAAATGGGGAGCAAATGCGTTTCAGGACAAGTGCTACTAAGTCTGACAGTCCATATTCACCTTGGGCCTCTGATACGTTTTGTTTTGACTTGCCTCAATGCTTTATTCTCAAGTCAGTATAGTAGTACTATTTTACATGCAGACATCTAACTTTGAATCAAAACGAAACTCTGGAAGATTGTAGGTTCAGATGAAGATAACTTTTACATTGACAAAGCAAATGCAGAGAGACATATTGGGTTCGTCAACATCCTCCTCGAGCTCTTTTCTGGTACCCTCAGATGAATATGGACTGTTCAATTTCAAGATCCAACAGCCCAGCACAAGCGGTACTGCTGGAATTGGTTCTAGACTGACGAGCAGTAACGAAGTGCACTGCTGACTGATTTTTCAGCAGTATATTGTTGGAGGGTAATTTAGGTAGATCGTAATTTTTAGCCCGCAGGTCCATCCGCCGATGGACGCGAAAGAATTGCTGATCAGTCGCCCACCCGTCCGTCTCCTCGTTTCCCATTCCAAAGGGGGAAAATCTCCTTGGAGCTAGGGTTCCGGCCGCCGCCGCCGGTACAGGTCTCCTCTCTTAGTCCGTCTTGGCAGGGACAACGCTGACTGGAATCACCCCTCCACCGAGGTTCTCGTGATTGGTGGCGACAGAAGCTACCCGCGTGCCCAGCTGGTCGAGCGCCATGCTGAGGCCGAGGTGGTCGAGCCGACGGTCGCCGCCGAGCGCGGCGACGAAGCTGCGGGTGCCCTGGCCCATCGCGGTACCAGACGTCAGGGCACAATTTGTCAGAGGTCCAACGCCTCTCAGACGAGCATGCATGGCTCCCCTGGGGCGGCGGCGGCGGCGTTAGGGATGGCTCGGAGGCGCCCAATATCTCAGAAAGATGTCACCGTTGTGGTTCATGTCGTCGCCAGCAACTCCAGGAGCATCTCAAGCTCCGCGTTCTTCTTGCTTGGTCAATTACCGTCGTGCACCGCAGCGCCTTGGTCCGGATTGGGCTGTTCGTGTTCGGTGGCTCTGCATCCTCAGGTACAGGGCGCTCAGGTAGGGGCGGAGACGCCGGCTTGGGTGACGCAATGACCTGCTGCTGGTTCGAGCAGTCGCTATGGTTGCTCCCTTGCAGGGGCAGCAGCACCTTCTTGTTGAGGGTGGTGTTCAAGTAGTTCTTCTGTTCTTGATAGCATTGGCTGTTCGTTTGGGAAAATGTTCATAATGATGAGGGTCTATCAGTGCCAAATCATTCAGTCGAAGTGCACCTGGAGGTAATTCTCATCCGAATTCCTCACCTAGAAGTTGTAAGTGCACTATTGATGTTACTTACTGTTAAGTAAAAGAATCCTTTATGTTGTCCTAGTGTCCTACAAAGAAATTCGTGTTTATTTTCTTGACTTTTAATAACCAGTAACCACTTGTTCTTGGGGCCCAATTGCCACTGTAAAATTTAACCTAGTGTGTCAATGTGTTATATGTAATAAATAGACAATGGCTTCAATTTTGTATTCCAGTCTTTTCAGCTTTGGAAGAACACAAACCGCCCTTTAGTTTTTCTGTATGGCAGTGTGTGACTTAATTTTTCTGCCTTATATAGGTGGGCCTTGCCAATGTCAGACCACTTGAAGCTGCTGATGGTTTAGAACAAGCTGAAGAAGCTGAAGCAAGCAAAATGACAATGAAGAGAAAAATTGAACAAGCATCATCATCTGAGTATCAGATTAGAACCTAGCCCACCAAACTTAAGATAGTTCTGTGTAATCCTGAAGATGTTGTATGTGAATTAGTCTTTTATTCAATATATTTTAAACTTGATTCTCTCCATGTGCACCGAGTCAGCATGTGTTCTTTTAGCTGTGCTGGAAATATGTATCCTTACTTTTGCGTTTAATGAAACAAAGTTGACTGCTCCTTACTTTTCCAACTGAATGTTGTCTTCTGTAAATTGCTCCAGATCTACTGGGAACTATGCAAAAACTTAGTTCTTATGCTATAACTAACATATAGAATGATTTTTATAAATTTTAAACTTCAAGGTCAATGCCATCTTTGGTATTACTTTTTCGTGAACGCATTGTTAAGAATTTGTGGTTACTTTCTGCTATTTGTTTTCATTTGATTTATTAGTAATCTGGTATCTTCCTAAGGGTAATGAATGTCATCGCGAATAGACTATGACCATAGCCCTTGTACCAGAGCGAATCCTGCATCATCTATTCTATATTGAGCTCTTGGGTTATCCAGGCATCCAACAACTAGAAGTTGCATGTATGTAGTGTTTTAGCTCCAAATAGAGCACCCAAACCCAGAAACCAGCCATCACAGCGATGCTCCATCAGAAAAATAAAGTGGACTTCTCAAATATATGAATGTTTGCTGCTAGATATCACAAACAGGTAAAATCATGAAAGGCATCTAATCCATCATGAAAGCTGTCTCGTCTCCCTTAGCCCTTAGCGAGTGTATGGTTATGTTGGGGAACAAAATCTTTTACAACCCATCCACCACTTTTCATAGACATCTCGATCTCCATCCGAGCACCACATCCACACCGCGAAGCGGCCTAGGTGTTCGTTTCTGTTTAGTTTTCTCAAAGTGCTTCCTCGCCCGGTATCCTTTATCCTTCTTTAGAGAACACATAAAGGCGCCGGAAAACTATATCCGTGCCCGGCTTTCTAGTCAGTTCTTCCCTCCTAACACCAAACCCCTTCAACTTAGCATATGCATTGTAGAACTCGTAATCTTCTTCCTCGCTACTAAAAGTCTCATTAACCACCCCATATCATATTCTTCGTTGTCCTCCATGCCCTCCATTCCCTCCATGCCGTTAACTGCAATGAAGAATCAAAGTTAGATTAATACAAGTCTGATAGTCAAACTAACATATGTTTCACTATGAATAATGCAATATTGGTGCCATTCTGTGGTTAAATTATTTACTTCATGGACTGTAAGTAGGTGGCAAATGTTTGTACACAAGCATTTACTGCCTCAGGAATCATACTTCCCCACTTAAATAAACAAGCCCCTCAAGCTGATCAGCGAGGACATTCCTGGTTTGTCTGAATTCTTAACATAGTTCATCATGTAGAAGCATGAAATGCACCACTGGCCACCACTCGCCTGCCACCAGACCATTAAGCATATAAACTTTTCAGTAGCCAGTGCTATGCTACTGTACTGCATATCACTAGTAAGCACACTTGGACTGAACTAGTGGTCATTTATCTGAGTTATAGAAGTCTATAAGAGGTTAATGAAGCAACAAGCCTACAAGAGGTTCTCAGAGCTTCATGAGCGTTCACACAACTAAATAACAATCTGCAGCATCTGAACACACCTAACAAATCACGTAAGTAAGTTGATATTTGGAAAAGGACCAACGTGTTAAATAAAATAAAGGACCAACAGACTGGTAAATATACCACCTCGTGAAGAAAATTTAAGCTTCAAGCTCTATAATACTCGGAGCTCCAAGATGACCATTATGCAACAAAATAGGAAACATGGTTTAAACTGTTGGAGCGTTTGACCAGAATTTTCATAAAGAAGTAACTCGAGCAACAATCTAGCTGAAGGCGATGCCTGCAGTCTTCCAACGAAGACTCCAAAGACTGCTGAGGTCGTACTTCTTTAGAATCCACCAAGACACCGGCCAGGAAAATAATCGATCTCTGTCAATTGTTTCAACGGAAAAATATGAATGCGTCTATAGATAGCTGATCTGATCTCTACCTTCTCGCTTGCCCTCATACCTTATGTTATCAGAAAAAAATCATCTAACAAAATTAGACGATTACAATGATGCTGCAAATTTCACAAAAATAAAATGTTTTCCGTAGTCATCATCCGCATAGGGGATTCATGCGGGTGGAATTCGCGAAAAAATAGACAGACCGAACTTGCTATTATCATCTATATATATGCAGCTTGGATATAAAGTCTATTATCTTAAGGTTTCGCGGATGAGGACAGGGAGACGCTACGGAGAGGTCGACGAGGTCAAACGCGGCAGTGGCAAGCGGGTGATTGGAGGGAGCGCGCCACGGACAGAGATGCGGGCGGAAGCGAGGTCGGCGAGGGCGCGGCAGGCAAGGTCGGTGGCGCCCGCGGCGAGGTGATGCCGGGAGCTCTCCAGGGACAGTGATGCCGGTGGCGGCGAGGTCGGCAAGAGCGCGGCCGGCAAGGTCGGAGACGGCGAAGCCTTCGTCGGTGGCGGCGGACGTGAGGCAGAGGCACACGCGTGGGAACAGAGACAGAGGGAAGGCGATGCAAATGGGCTGAGATAGGCCCAACAGCAACTCTCGGTAAAGGAAAATGTCTCAGTATTTTGCAAAATTAAAAAAGACTAATTTACCCTCAGCAAAAAAACCCGTCGGATGCCCATACTGCTGGGAGCAGTATAGGGTACCGTAAAAAACCTCTCCTCCGAACTGTAGTGATATGAGCCTGCGGTTTCTTCTGGTTGCAGGCTGGGCGAGAGAGGCTGGCTGGGTTTGGCATCGGCGGCGCGCAGCTCGGTGGAATGTCAGGGCTCCTTGCCATTGCCATGAAAGAGAAAAGGATTCTAGTTACAAGCTATTGTAATCGAGCCGATCATGACGGTTGCAAAAGTGGTGGTACAACAATCTGGGACATGCAGTGCTGGTCCATGTTGTTCCTCTTGTGCAGAAATGCTACTCTGAATTTTGAAGTTTTTTCAGGTCTCTCAAGATCTAGCTGGTCATGCTCTCTTTTTTTCGAGACAGCTCCGGATTGCCGGAAGCGTGCTTTTGAGCTCATGCAAAGTAAAGACTCTTGGGACAATGGAGTTGTGAAAGTTAAGGAGAATGGATAGGAGATTGATTAAACATGGCAGATTGATTTAAACTCGCCGTAAAATGGATAGGAGATGGTGGATAGCACAGGTTCATATATGCACTCCAGTCCCCTACTATTTGGGAAGACATGAAAGTTCTAACACAGTTCAAGTTAATCGCGTCAACGTCAAATTCTAAGCAGCCAGTAAATTCTAAATCTCACCATACCTGAATCTTCCATGCAGGCAGTAAGATACCTAATGAGGTTCCAGACCGAGTATATGTGCAGACTACTGAATGAGGCTAGGCACTCTGCATTCGGTGTGCAGGCAGCAAAGTTGGTTCTTGGAAATGTGCAGAGTGATCTTGATCAAGTCTAGGTTCATGCGACAAAGGTCTGCCATATAATTTGATTATTCTGTATACTGTATTTTCAAATTGGGTAACCAAAATTGTCCTGGTTGCAGGATAACATTGCTGGCAGAACGGAATCTGACATCGAACGGCTTGTGTGGTCGGAGCATAAACCAGTACTATATAATCAGCCCTCTTCTCAGCATGTATGTAAGGATGGGAGACAAGGCTTGTGAATTGGCAGTGGTTGGCTTTGACAAATACATGGAGCTGGCTTCCGGCCTCCGCAGTCGGTTTGTGAGCCTCAGGAGCATCTGGCTCTCTACTGAAATGCAGGAAGGTTTAGCTCTCAAATCCTCCATTTGTGGTGCATCACACTACCCGATTTTATTGTTTCTGCAGCTAGTCCGAGGCTCAGCTATATAATGTTGAAATGCAGGAAGTTTCAGGCATATATATCATCTATATATATGCAGCTAGTCCGAGGCTCAGCTATTTTGAAATGCAGGAAGTTACTGACAGAGCTAAGCTATACCCCCACTGGAATTTCTAAGTCACGAACATGACGCGACAAGATGGCAACATGACCATGGCGATGTACGAAGTTAGTCTCGGCTGTGAGGGACCGGCACGAAGTACCCGCGCATCAATTTCATCATGGCCACCGAAGCAGATTTCTTTGTTGGAGCCCTGGTATATATAAACCTGGTGCTACCTCATCGACGGAATGAGGAGCACTGAAGGAAAAATCATGTCAGGGTATCTTTTGGTGAACAAGGATCGATTCTGGTAAGCGAAATGAAAGCACCAGTTCCTCTCGGCTATTGCGTCACCGCTCCCGTAAATAGAGATGCTATGACATTGCTTGTGTGGCCTGTAGTGCCGATATCTTTAGCTCGTGAGACTTGAGAACTAAGTATGAGGGAAGTACTTTATATATCAAATCAGGTCCATGTCTTTTGATCTGGTATCCACTGAGGCCTAGAAATATTATCTCGATATCGGAAAAAAGAGGGTGCACTTGCTCTGGTTTTTAGTGGCACCTATAATGCGGATGAGTGGTACACAAGAGTCGAGAGATCTAATTAAGGAATTCATATAGAAAGCGTGAGAGTAACAGCTATACCATGCAAAAGAAGATGAAAGAGACAAGTTTCCTGCACCCTGGAATGGCCTCTGCTTTGTCCTCTTTGTCAGACAATTGATCTCATGAATATCTGAGTGGAAAGTCCCTGTATATTCATTCACCATGGTCACTATAGGTAATGAAAGTACTATACCTGTTGGATCATTTATATGTTGACTAAAGAATTACATGTAAGATCATTTACCATTTTTTTTCCTCGCATCAAAATTTTGCGTCTCGTTTTACATATGTAGATTTCTGTCTTGGTCATTAGTGAAGATCCAGTGGATAACGACTATGCCTGGCACGCGAAAATAATGCTAGATATGCTATTTCTAAATAGAGAAAAGAAATCCACAGCAAGTATGTATGCACCCAGATTTCTTGCATTGTACTAGCATCTATATTCATTCTTTTTCCATGTTATCATCCTGGATGCCACTCATGCTGCAATTGGCAAATCCTGGGCAAAAGTGATGGGCCAGTTCCTCCTGAACCATCCATCCGGCCACTGCTACAGATCAGAGTTGGATGGATCCTAAAAGTGACACGGTAACAGTGACCTGAAGATGAACCGGTATCTGACCGACATCCACAGGGTGCAGCTAGTGGACATGAGCTCGATGCATTTCAGGTTGCTCGCCACTCCAGTGAGTGGTGATGACTTGTGAGATTCCTTGTGCTTTTTTATCCTCTCCTGGACACCATGGAATGCGTACTGTTGTGATGCGCAAGCGCGTAATGGCGGCTCAGCGAGGTGCACAGAGGATCCATTGACCTGGTGATTGCGCCTGGTGAGGATTCAGAAAACGGTGTGTGTGTTTTATGGGTGTAACTGTGTAGAGTGGATGCGCATGCATATGGCTTATCTGCAGCGGTGAAGATGCATTACTGAACATGGTTGATCATTGCATGGCTAGCATCGATGGATATATTAGGTATCAGAAAGTGGTATATTCTGCTCTGCTGCGTGCTGGAGAGATGCCACCCTTATCTGACGGAGGAGCAGATGCATGATGCTCAGCTCTACCATGGTTAAACTATTCTGGTTATTGTCTGTCGACATGACATGAACCAAAGTTTACCCTTAAAAAAGAGAAACTAACGAAGAAAAACCGAGATCAGTTGGCTAATCAGGAGGTTACGCTTCGTGGTTTTGATTACGGATTACAGAAAGTTCAGTGTCCATATGGCGCAATCATGAGAATGCATAACTTGGTTAAATTTCAATTTCTGGATCATGTTCAGGTGTTCTTCAGAGATGCAAACATCATCGAAACAGAGACCGGCAATTCTGGTGCATGAACCACTTGAGTTTGTTTGAGGGAAAAAATACAGGAGCATGAGATATTCTGATGGTGGCGATGACGATGATAAGAGGCTGCATGCTGCTGACAAAGCATGCAAAACTACCAACAGTTTCAGTCGCCATGGACAAGACCACGCACGGTCAGCACACTGCAAGAGACCAAAGCATTTCTGGCAGCACCCTTGAACAGAAACAGAACACATCCGTCCCAAATCTGACCGTCAGTCCTGTACCCGTCGGAGCAGGCAAAACAGAAAAAAAAAGGGACAAGAATTCCTAGAGAGAGGGGAGAAAATGAGAAGAAAAAGCAGCTTTTCCTGTTTCTCTTTACAGCTGAAAACCTCTCGTATCGTATGCACACGCTTTTCTGTGTATCATCAGATCATCCCAGAACTGTGAGGATCAGAGGGAAACAGCCAGACACACGACATACGTCAGCCTCCACCACACCCTGATCTCGACCACTGATTTTTCTTCTTTGGTCATGAATAATTGACCACTGAAATAATCAAGTCCAGTCCTCTCTGAAACTCACCACACAAATTTCAGAATTTGCAGTTCCCTTTTTCTCTCTTTTTCTTGGAAAAAAAAACTAAGTTCCCTTTTCTCTGGCTGCAGCCCATATCAAAGGAGACCATTCTGTGATCAGGAGAGGTTTTGGAGACTTATAGATCTATATGGTGGAGACCTGTTCCTGGCCACTGCTAAATCTCCCCTCTCAGTGTCAATGTGGCAACAATGTCCCTTGGTAAGCTGAAGCAACAATTAATCTGGACTGCACTGCCCAGCCCACTCAAGGGCTTAATTTGATTGGTAGTGTATACATCTACTCTACATACATTTGTTAAAACCGCCTTAGGATCATCTAGGCTAGATTAATTCGGTAGCTGCTGTTGTCTAAGCCTTTAATTCGTGTTTGTGTTGACTATCGATTGAGAGATAGAGAGGGATCAGAGAGATGGAACATACCTTCTCCTTGGCTAGAGGAGGAGTTCGATGTGGCCATGGTGTTCGACGGCGACAGCTAGCTGGGGCTCGGCTAGGCGGCGGTGGGGTGCTTCCCGTGGCGAAGCGCAATCCCTAGATCGGAAGGGGTTGTGGTGGGGAGAGTGGCGGCGCGACGAACCTCGTAGTCTGTGCCCCGGTCCCCACCTCTCTATATATTGCGCTGCCACAGGGGCCCACCAACCTTGACTTGGTTGGGCGCCCCCGATCAGGGCGCGATCGAGGGTCCGTATGAACCGTTGGGTTCATACGTGGAGAGGTCAACCTAACATTCTCCCCCTTGATCTCGACTTTACCTTTCACTTTACACTTTACTTATTTCATCACAGATCGATACATAGAGCATGTTTTATCGTCTCAGCTCAATTGCCGATAGAATCAGACAGCCACTATATACCTTTCTATTTTGAAACAAATTCTGTTACTTTTGGGCCTCTGTAGTCCAGGAATCATAGGCTTGCCGTTAAACCCATGCCGGCTATGTGTTCCTTGAACACACTGGGTGGTAAGCCTTTCGTTAGCGGATCCGCAAGCATATCCTTAGTCCTTATATGCTCGAGACTTATAGTTTGATCCTGGACTTTGTCCTTCACAACATAATACTTTATATCTATAGACTTTGAAGCATTACTCGACTTGTTGTTGTGAGCATAGAATACTGCGGGCTCGTTGTCACAGTACATTTTTAGTGGCCTGCTGATGCAGTCAACCACTTTCAAGTCGGGTAAGAATTTCTTTAATCATAACGCCTGTCCCATGGCCTCATAACATGCTATGAATTCTGCATACATCGTAGATGATGCAACTATCGACTGTTTGGCGCTTCTCCACGAAATAGCACCTCCTGCGAGAGTAAAGACATACCCTGTCGTGGACTTTCGGTCGTCTTTATCTCCCGCAAAATCTGCATCTGAATACCCTTTTATCTCTAGGGAATCAGATCGTCTATATGTTAGCATGAGGCCTTTTGTGCCTTGCACATAACGCAAAGCTTTCTTTACCATCTTCCAGTGCTCTATGCATGGGTTCTCTTGATATCTACCGAGTACCCCGGTGATAAATGCTAAGTCAGGGCGAGTGCACACTTGTGCATACTGTAAGCTTCCAACAGCCGAAGCATATGGTACTGACTTCATTTGATCGATCTCATATTGATTCTTTGGACATTGGGATTTTCCAAAACTGTCGCCCTTGACTATGGGAGCAGGTGTTGAATTACTCGCATGCATATTGTATTTCTTTAAAATCTTTTCACAATACGCTTTCTGCGACAGTCCTAACACTCCATTCTTTCTGTCTCGGTGAATTTCTATGCCCAAAACATAAGATGCTTCACCAAGGTCTTTCATGTCAAAGTTTGATGACAAGAACTTCTTTGTTTCTAGTAGTAGACTAACATCACTGCTAGCAAGCAGAATGTCATCCACATATAGAATTAGGAAAATATATTTCCCACTTTTGAACTTTGCATAAATGCAGTTGTCCTCAACATTTTCTTTGAATCCAAATCTTTTAATGGTATCATTAAACTTTAAATACCACTGCCTAGAGGCTTGCTTTAACCCATAAATGGATTTCTTTAGGCGGCATCCCATATGTTCCTTCCCCTCCATGAAAAAACCCTTGGGTTGTTTCATGTAAACATTTTCTTCTAAATCTCCATTTAGAAATGCCGTCTTAACATCCATTTGATGTAACTCTAAATCAAAATGTGCAACTAGTGCCATGATGATTCTGAAGGAGTCCTTACATGAGACCGGAGAAAAAGTCTCATTGTAATCTACGCCTTCTCTTTGCGTGAAGCCTTTTGCCACGAGTCTAGCTTTGTACTTTTCTACATTCCCGTTGGAGTCATACTTTGTTTTGTAGACCCACTTGCATCCTACTGTCTTGGCTCCTTTGGGAATTTCCTCTAAGTCCCAAACATTGTTGGAACTCATCGATATCATTTCATCTTCCATTGCCTCCACCCACTTGGCTGAGTGAGGGCTACTCATGGCTTCTTCATATGTGGTAGGATCGCCCTCCATATGAACTACATTGTAAACTTTGTAGATATCTTTGGAAATGGCTGGTCTTCGTTCTCTTTTAGACCGTCTGAGTTCATCAGACTCTTGCTCATTTCTTGCCTGTGGCTCAGGCACATTTACAGTAGGTGACCGTTCTGGCTCCCTTTCGTGCTCAACAGTGAGTTCAGGTGGCTCCTGATGGACAGGTTCCGAACTTTCGCCCATTGTTGTCACGTGTGGAGTCATAACAGGTGCCGGCACCACAACCTCAGGGGTTGTAAATGGTGGCACAACAGGTAGCGAGAAAAATGGCTCCTGAGTCATCGGATTAGGTGCATGCACCCTCTTCTCCTCAAGATCAATTTTCCTAGCTACCGTGCTCCCCCTCATCAATTCGTCCTCCAAGAAGACTGCATGTCTCGTTTCTACAAACTTTGTGTATCTGTCGGGACAGTAGAAACGATAGCCTTTTGACTTATCTGGATAGCCAATAAAATGGCAAGATACTGTTTTGGGGTCTAACTTTGCGATGTTTGGATTGAAAACTTTTGCCTCAGCTGGGCTCCCCCAGACCCTCAAGTGGTGCAGAGAGGGGACTCTGCCTGTCCATAATTCATACGGTGTTTTGGGCACCGACTTACTTGGTACTCTGTTGAGAATATGAATGGTTGTTTTAAGCGCTTCCATCCACAATCCCAATGGGAGGGTGGAATAGCTCATCATGCTGCGCACCATATCCATAAGGGTACGGTTGTGCCTTTCAGCTACTCCGTTTTGCTGAGGTTCGCCCGGCATAGAATACTGGGCGACTATTCCATTTTCTTGCAGGAACCTTCCAAAGGGTCCTGGTACTTGTCCATATGGAGTATGCCGACCGTAGTACCCCCCCCCCACGATCGGACCGGACTATTTTGATTCTTTTATCGTGCTGATTTTCTACTTCAGCTTTGAAAATTTTAAATTTATCCAACGCTTCAGATCTTTCTTTGATTGGATAAATATAACCATACCGGGAGTGATCATCCGTGAATGTTATGAATGAATCATATACATCCACACTTTTCACCGGAAACGGTCCACAAATATCCGTGTGGATTATTTCTAGTGTAGCTATGCTTCGGTTTGCACCCTTTTTAATTTGTTTGACATACTTTCCTTTGATGCAATCTATGCATTGTTCTATGTCGGAGAACTCTAACGAAGGAAGAATTTCATTTTTAACGAGGCTTTCTATTCTTCCCCTCGAAATATGGCCTAGTCTACAGTGCCATAGTTTCGATGAGTCAAGAGTTCGCTTTCTTTTCTTTTGTTCTTTGTTCGACAAGGGAACTTTTCATTCACATCACACACAGAAAATACTTTCTCATGCAAAGATAATAAATAAAACTTGTCATGTAGTGTAGCAACACCCACACAAGCGTTTTTAAACCATATGGCATACTTGCCACATCACACTCATAGTTATCTTTGTCCACATGGGATACACATATCAAATTTCCGTGTAATGAAGGCTTTTAGTCTTTTCTATGTCCCATGTTTCTGGGAACATGCTATAATTGACAACAGAGGTGTCAAACTGTTGAGGCAGTGAAGCCATCACCAAGTGAACAAGGAGTGCAGCTTTTAGCTCCAAATCAGCATCCATGGGTATAAGCTTAGCTGCCATGTTGCTCATCCGGAGTCTCTTATGCCATGTGCACCTCCATTGTATCTTTCTGTCACCGGCTCTTTCAGCAGGTGGGGCATATGCCTTTTGAAGAACCAGTGAACTAGCTCTTTATCTTTTCTATAAAACTCCCATGCGGAAGCACACTTTGCAATTGAGCCCGCATTAGCGTTCTCAATTGTGTTCTTAAAAAATAATGTAACTTTTGTTGGTATTAAACATCTTTTGGTTCTCTAATGTATATGCCATCTCCAATAGTGCATGGTCTCTTTTCTTTTCCTGCCATGCAACGTCATCATCTTTTCTTCTTTAAAACACAATGATGTGTAACCATAACAACAATTGCATGCATTAATCCAACGTTGGTATAAATTAAAACATACAACTGTTTATGCAATTAAATCTATATCACCGTTGGGCAGATAATAGAGATAAATGCATATATTATTGCAACAAAACATGATCATGTTATTAATAACGTTGGTCATAAAATAACAGAACCATAATTGTTTCAATAATCACTTTAACATACTTTTTTGAAATTTAATTCACTTTAAAACTTTAATTAACACTTTTAACTATTTGCATAGATAAATGCACCTTTTAACATAAAATGAAAAAACATGATCATGCTATTAATAACGTTGGTTATATAATAACACAATCATAATCACATTTTAATATCACCTTATCACATCTTTTGAAAATTTAATTATCACTTTATTGCATTTAAGCAATTGCCTTTTACTATTTGCAGCGGAAACATTTATAATAACTTTCATAAAACTCATACTTTACAGAAAAAAAAATTCTGCTTTTATAACGTTCTCTAGTCAAAATATACATGAAAATAAAATGACTAGAGAAAACTATGTTGAGAAATTGCTTAAAACTAAGAAAAAAACTATTAAAAACAACTCTGTAAAATAAAAACAGAAAAAAAAACAGCCTGCGGGCCTTCCCTGGGCGGCCTGCCAGCGGCCTGGATCGGCCTGCAGCAGCCCGCGCCTAGCTGCCGCCCACGCGCGCGCCAGCGAGCTAGCGGCCGCACGCCCCACGGCCCAGCAAGCGCGGCCCAGCCTGGCCCGGCACCGCCCGCGCCGCCCGCGACGCTGGATTCTGGCCGTCCATCGGCGTCGCCCTAAATCGGACGGTGGAGCGCCCGTTTCGGAGGGTTAAAAGCCTCCCCCCGCGCCCCCCACTCAAACCCTAGCCCCCATTCCCGCGTCCACCCCGCGTCCCCGTCTGCGGCGGCGCCGCATCCCCCGCGGCTGCCCCGCGTCGGCAGCGCGTCCGTTCCGCGGCGGCGCCGTGTAGGAGAGGCCGAGGCCGACCGACGGCCCTTCCCTCCCTTAGCTCCTCTCTCGCCGGCGCGGCAGCCCGCTCTGGGCCGAGGTGAGGCGGCCGCCTACGGCGAGCCCCTCCCTCTGGCTCCGGCGGCGCGGCCCGCTCGAAGCCGAGGCGAGGCGGCCGCCCTCCGGCGCGCCCCTCCCTCCGGCTGAGCCCTGGCGCCTGCCCCCGGTCGAGCACGAGGCGAGGCGAGGCGGCTGCCCTCCGGCGTGCCCCTCCCTCTGCTCCGCTCCGGTACGGGCGGCGCAAGCCCCGCGCGAGGGCCGAGGCGAGGCGGCGGCGCGTCGCGCGCCCCTCCCTCTCCACTCTGCTGTGGCGGCTGCGCCCGAGCTCCGAGGCGAGGAGGCCGAGCTACTGTCCCGTGCGCCCGCCGCCGAGGCGAGGCGGCCGCCTCTCGGCGAGCCCCTCCCTCTTAGCTTGCTCCGGTGAGCCATGGCCTCCCCGCTCTCCTTGCCGGCGGTGCGTCCACCCGAGGGTGGGCGCACCACCGTCAAGAGGGGTGGCGGTGGAGCCTCTAGCGCTCCCCCTTTTTTTTTGTTGACTTTTCCTTTTGGGGATAGAACTATGGGGATTTGGGGTTGCTTTCTTGCGGGATCTTTCTGTCTGTTTCGATTTGGGATAGAACTAGGGTTTCACTTTGATTCTTTTCTACCGAAATGATCTAGAACTAGCAGGCTCTGATACCAATGTTAAAACCGCCTTAGGATCATCTAGGCTAGATTAATTCGGTAGCTGCTGTTGTCTAAGCCTTTAATTCGTGTTTGTGTTGACTATCGATTGAGAGATAGAGAGGGATCAGAGAGATGGAACATACCTTCTCCTTGGCTAGAGGAGGAGTTCGATGTGGCCATGGTGTTCGACGGCGACAGCTAGCTGGGGCTCGGCTAGGCGGCGGTGGGGTGCTTCCCGTGGCTAAGCGCAATCCCTAGATCGGAAGGGGTTGTGGTGGGGAGAGTGGCGGCGCGACGAACCTCGTAGTCTGTGCCCCGGTCCCCACCTCTCTATATATTGCGCTGCCACAGGGGCCCACCAACCTTGACTTGGTTGGGCGCCCCCGATCAGGGCGCGATCGAGGGTCCGTATGAACCGTTGGGTTCATACGTGGAGAGGTCAACCTAACAACATTATCTTCTGCTGATAGTACATTCTAAAAGTAGAATTTCTCTCCAATTAGATCCTATATGCCAACACTGATAAACCACTTTAGCGCAAAGAGAAAATAAAAAAGGGTTTTGCTAGCGTACGGCCAGGATATACTACTAGTTCTCAGTGCACACGCATAACATAACATAAATAGGGTTGGATCAAAGTAGGAAAAAAGAAAGTCTCTGAACCACACTAGCTTGGATTAAGGAAACGGCACCACTCGTTTGCTTGTCTTTTTCCCCACCACAGAAGAGAAAGCTTAAGTTTCCGTGGTCGCATTTCCACGCTTTGGGAAGAAAAGGAAGCGCCCGAAAACGTCGTATTATTGCTAAGAAAAGGGTTAAACTAAAATTATTAAGCTGGTCCATCTCACAGATTTCTTTCTCGTACACGACACAGCGCCCCACCGCGTCCAGCTTTGTCCTAAAGCGTGGATTTGATAGCACCATCGTCGATCCACTAATGGATCCTTGGCGTTAATGGTAAATTTTCAGAGAATTCCAAGACGTTTCTCCTGAACTTTTTTTTTCAACAGGCTGATGATATGTATACTAATTGAGAAAGCCTAATGGTGTGAACAAATTGGCGAGGGTTCGACATGGTGGCTGGCAAGAGGACGAACTCGGATCTGTGAATTGTGGCAGCTGGTGCCCAGAAACGTATGGAACTCTCCCATGATCTATGCAGGTTTATCCGGATAAACCCCCTGAAAAGCTGCACGCCCCCTCTGGTCGATCTGGTTCTGGTGTGATATGGTATGGTCTTTACGTGCGTAAAAAAGGTCTGGCTTCCGTACAGATCACACACACTCATTAATTGCGTGCTAAGTGGTGGCAAATTCCAACTCGGACAAGATCGACCTTAAGCAAAAATTGATTATGGAAGACACGTTAGAGAACATCTACTGCATAGTAATTTCTTTCTTTTTTTTTCAGATGGAAATAAAGCTTCATGCATCTCTATTGGTTGGACAGATTAATCACCGAGCAGCACTACGAAAACATTAACAGATTTTGAAAGCAACATCGTTGTTGTGTCACGATTAAACAGTTGCTTAAGTCCTTTTTTTAGGACCGCGCTAGCTCACGGATGTTCCCTCTCGATTGCGCGCCAGCGTACAAATAAGACACGCGCACGTGTGTGAACAAGTGAGACAAACTCACCAGGTCAATTTGGACAAAATCTTTAGCTCCAGTCTTATTCTGTGAAACGACGTAGTGAACGTTCTGCTAGATTTATTTGCGCTTATGTATAATATAGGGGAGGTGGCCAGAAAAATGTAGAATAAAATCAGGCGGGAAATCCCGAATTCAATCGGCGTAGTTGTTCTAGTGAAAACTCCACTCACTTCCTACATTTTCCCTAATCAATTGAGTTACGCTACATGGTAAAAAATATCTATGAACTAGAATTTACTAAAGCAATTCAGATTGAGAGAACCGGTGGATGCTGTCAACTTAACAAATGAGTGTTTAAAGTTAGATATTTACTAGCAAAAAGCTCGTGCGTTGCTACGGATTAATTTTTACTATTTGACTATATCTCCCACTATGGCTAGTGCCGTCATGATAGGTCGTGACACCTTATTCTTGCGCATCTCTACACATTCTCGTGGCGCATTCTCTCGTGTTGATAACAAGAGAGCGCACTACTGGGTGTTGGTTCAAACTTGATCGAATAATATCTACCAAGATTTTTTTTATCATAAGTTCTAACTTTTGAACATAAAGTGCAGTTTATAATTGCAGTTGCAAATAGCATGCTACTAAGAAACATACTCTCTTTTCTTCAGTTCATTTACCCAACAAAATCTAAGTTAGTAATACTGACTGTTTAGAAATATATATCTAATTTGGAAGTTATCTGTGTTGCATTTGGTTTTTCCTAAACTTATTTTTACTAAAAACCTATTTTGTTTTCTAAAAGTTCCTTAAAAGTTTTACTGAAAACCTATTTTGTTTCTTTGTGTTTTTCTATTTGCTGCTTTTGTACAAACATTGGTGGTTTATTTAAGGGAAATCAATGAGCGGGCTCATTGCCCCCCCCCCCCCCCCCCCCAAAAAAAAAGCATTTCAAGTGAGTTCTTGGTGGTTAGATTCAAAATAAAGTGACTTCTTGATGCTTAATTCGCGAAACTCGCCACCTATATATACACATTGTCCATGGCATGCACGGAATTTTCTTTTTCTTTTGTGAATGCATGCGTTAAAAAAATCGGGATCACGGTTATTCTTGCAGCAACACTAATTGGCAGCTAACCATGAAGCCCAGCAAACATATTACTACATGAAATGAAAAAGGAGGTTTCATGTTGCCTGGGTCGTACGAGCTACTAATAATTGGAGTAGAGTGGGGATGGATCTTTTATATTTGCGTTTCTCATTTGTGTGATTATAAGCATTGACGTGCGACCAATGATAGCATGCCTTGATGAGGAGAACAAAGCACACGCATCCTAAATGGCGGTGCAATGGTCTTTCCATTTCTAGAAAAGAAGCCATCCATCATTGTTCGATCGAGGTCTTCATGGTTTCTCAATCTTAGCTAGACCGACCGAGTGGGCACTCGTCATGAAATTAATTAACGGCAATGAGCAATTGAGGAGCTACGTCGTACGTATATATAGCTTGTAGTGCTAGAAGATTCAAGAGTCGATCGTTGAGCAAGACGGCACTGAGAAATTAAGGAAAGGAAAGGCTTCAGATGGCAGGCCAGTGTGCTGCGTGCTTGGTGGTCGAGATTTGTTGGATTGCACTTGTAATTAGTTTAAGATATCTCTGCAAGACGTACGTAAAGGCTTTGCGGTTTGCATGCCTTCGATCGTGCCTGATGACTCGGTTTCCTCCTGAGATGGATCGATCGATCGGGAAGAGGAAGAGGATTTTGATCCATCATGCATGCTGATATTACGGGCCTAACTAACTAGTAGTTACTCGTGGGTTTTGACCCAGCATGCATGCTGATATTACGGGCGACAGCATGACGAGCGAGACAGCAGGACGCAGGGAAGATTCTGCGGACCTGGAACGGTGACACCTGTCGCTGTATTTGTTCATGCGTCATCGTGCACTATCTGGCAAAACATAGAGATCATGCTTCCAAATGTTTCACAAGGTTGGTGGCCTGGGACTCCTAGTCCTAGGTTGGTTTTGGAGCCGATCGACGGCCTGGGACTCATCTTTTACCCATCGCAGCAACGACAATATTTTTTATAGGGAGTACTACGCGTTACAGGGATAATCCTCCGATATCCCGTTTTCTTCGGCCGCCACGTGTCTTTAAAAAAGGTCTAAATTCTGCTTTTGCTACATTATGTCTCTTTTTATATAAATTGTCTCGCTTTTGCTACATGTAGCAGAAAATCGACTTCGTCGGAGACCTTGCCGGAGACTGTGTACCAAAAAAGTTGAGCTAATGCAGCAAAATTAACTTCGCCGGAAACATTCGCCAGGAGATCTCGCCGGAGACTTTGCCGGAGACCTTGTAGCAAAAACTTTACGCTAATGTAGCATAACAATAAAACGGTTGTAGCAAATAAGATGTCCTACTATAGCAAATCCGACCTCGCCGGAGATCTCGTAGCAAAACCTATATACTACTGTAGCAAAACAACAAAACGTTTATAGCAAAACAAAATGTTTGTAGAGTGTAGCAACGGCGGCATGCACATGTAGCAGTGGCGCCGACCACGTGTAGCAGCAGCGGCGCGGATCATGTAGTGGTGGAGGCCGGCACGTGTAGTGGCGGGCTGTCCGGAGCATTGTAGAAGAGGTGAGCGGCGGCACGGAGCGGCGCAGGGCAGGTGTCAGCCATGGTGGGTGGCCTCAAAGGACCTCTCCTCGCCGGAGGTGGGAGAGAGAGGAGCGATGGGGAGGCGTCCCATTGAGGAAGAAGGTTCAGCACGACACACAACAATAGAGGAGAACGGACAAGCCAACACACCGGCAGGGGGAACAACCATGTACACGGTGCACCGGCGGGAGGAGCAGCGCTATCGTCGCCGTGAACCCGTGCTCACAACCATGGTGTTAACCTCCCCTCAAAGCAGTACGGTCGTCCTCCCGTCGCCGGTGAGTCGGGGCAACTCGGAAGCAGCATGATGGGGAGCAGGGCAGCAGCAACGAGATCGGGAGTGGGGCGGCGCCGGGGAGATGGGGAGCTGGGCGTATCGGATACTTCCGCTGGCCGTCATGGTGAGGGCTTTGTGGTTTTCTCACTCAGAAGGGATGAACAGGAGGAGATAAGGTAGGGCCCCGGACGTCACTAGCAGAAAGAAGGCAAGCACCAAGATGTGTCGTTCCACGAGACCCGGGGGATAGAAAACACGGGATCCCCGAGGAACTGTATCCTTTTCCTTTCTTTATCTGCTCACCTAGAAAAGTTATGCTTTAGATTTTATTTTATTTTGCAAAATTCCACTCATCTATTACAAGTTATTAACAACAGTACAAAAATACTCAAAATTACAAATAAATTATTGGACAACTAAGCGATGACTAGCTACAATCACTAGCGCGAACCGAAGGCACATCGTCGTTCTCGCTCCTTTATCACCGAAATTGGGCAAAGCTTGCCGTGGTATAGTTTGTTGTAACAGAAGAGAAGTCGTTGAGCTAAGGCCATGAAGGACCAGCGCATCGGAGCAGCAACCATCACAAATGATGGCAACCATAAATTGAAAGAGACTAACTTGCAGTCACATCAAAAAACACGAAAAATGACCGGAGCCCGGGAGATCTTCCGGACACAAGACTCCACACGCCCTTCGACGGCGCTAGATGCACCACCGGAGAGAGAATAGAGCGGGGAGGACCTTATTCCGACTTTGGAACGTATCCGCCGCCTCAACATCCCAAAGAAGACACTAGAAAATAGGCTAAATAAGGAACATGAAACCTCCCGTCAGCGAGAGACCATGGTCTGCAACACATCCAGGGCCCGAAGGCCACCGGAGGCGGAGTAGGCCAGTAGAGTCACCAACGAGAGGGACAAAACCCTTGAAGGGAATACGCCCTGAGAGGCAATAATAAAGTGTTTATTATGTGTATTCCAAGTATATGATAGATGTTTATTTTGCATGCTATAATTGTATTAATACGGAAACGTTAATACATGTGTGTTTAATAAACAAACAGAAAGTTCCTAGTTATGCCTCTCTCATAAACTAGCTCGTTGATTAACAAGATGATCAAGGTTTCCTGATCATGGACATTGGATGTTTTTAATAACGGGATCACACCATTAGTGTAATGGTGTGATGAACATTCATCCGAAGTATAGCATTACGATCAAAGTCATTGAGTTTATATTGCTATAACAACTTACGAAGTGATCCTAATCCTTAGACCATGAGATCATGTCAATCACTAACACCGGAAGAGTTTCTTGATAACATCAAACGTCACACCGTAACAGGGTGATTATAAAGATGGATTCAGAACTAATAAAGTGTTATGTTGAGGCTCATGGATCGAGAGTGGAATTTGTTCATCCCGATGACGGATAGATATACTCTGGGCCCTCTCGGTGATATCACATTGATTAGCTTGCAAGCAAGTGATTTGATCACTAGAATGTTATATCACAGGAACGAGAAAAGAGTGCATGTCGGTAACGAGATCAAACTAGGTATGGAGATACCGATGATCGAATCTCGGACATGTAATATATCGTGAAACAAAGGTATTAAGATACTAGCGTAAAAGGTTCCGACGATCACAAGAAAGTCATCGTTGAATGTGTGGAAGTCAGTATGGGTCTCCAGATCCCGCTTCTGATTATTGATCCGAGAGGGGTCTCGATCATGTCCGCATTATTCACGAACCGTAGGGTGACACACTTAAGAGACACCGACATCCAATTGGAGCAAATGTTTCATGCCGAAAGAATGAACAAGCGCAGGAATTTATTTCACTAGATACCGAAACAGGTTTTCGGGTGAAATTGCATAAAGTGGTTATGCATGTGAAATAGAATTCTAGCAAGGAGTTATTTGTGAATGTTTGTCATTAAAGTAATTGACAAAATTCTGAATAAAATAAAAGAGTTTTATTTAATGAGAGTTTGCATTAAATTTGGTGGAAATTTAATAGGATTTTGAGTGGACTTTTGAGTGGAGGGATTTTAAAGGGCATTTTGTGAGTGGAGTGTCCACCCACATGAATGAAGGAGGGGAGGGGGCAGCCCCCATGGCCGGCGGCCACCCCCTTGGGTGCCCCCCCTCCTCCTATAAAAGGAGCCCCCCTCCTCACTTGTCTCTCACACCTCCTCGTGAAGGATCTCTCTCCCCCTCTAGAATTTATCCCCCATGGTCTCGGACTAGCGAGATACATGTTCCCGGTGGCTATTCGGCAAGAAAGAGTTGTGCTTCCGCTGCATCGCTGGAGCGAGGAGGCGGAGGTTGCTCGGTGCCTCGAACGTGTGTGCGAGCACGGATGCGCTGCTGATTTGCGGCGCTAGGACTTCCTCTCGATCTTGAGATCGGCAAGAGATCGTCTACATCAACCACGAGTTGAACTCGTTAAGCTTTGTCGGTCTTTAAGGGTATGTTCTCTACGGATATACATCCGCCCGTTGTTTGTATCTAGTAGATAGATCTTGGTATATAGTTCACATCGTAGGAAATTTTTTGTTTTCTATGCTGCGAACCCTACAGTGGTATCAGAGCCGGATCTATGCGTAGATACTTTACACGGGTAGTACACATATGAGTATGTGGGCGATGATGATCATGTTGTTGCTCCTTTGTTGTAATTTTGGATATTGGTGGCATAGTGGGATGAAGCGGCCCGGACAAACTTTACATGTCCTCGCACATGAGACATGTTCCACGCTTGACATGCAACTAGTTTGCATAAGTGGCTAGCGGGTGTCTGTCTCTCCTACTATAGTCAATATCTATTTTGCAAGCGAGTTGTCAACAATTTGATTATCCTCGTTGTGGTTCATGTTCGTAGGTAAGAACGGTTCTATCTCGAAAGCCCTAAGCCACGTAAAACTTGCAATGGATAAATTAGAGGCGTCTAGTTTAGATTGTTGCTGGGCTAGTGTTATGATATGCTAGTGTTGTAAGTAGAAGTATGAGATGATACTCTTACAACACACATAGCGTGTAAAATCCATAGACCTTGGATTTACACATATAGGTATGATAGTGATCATACCACGATGCACATGATAGAGATCATCTGCGGGAACCATATCATTTCACTAATAAACATATGATGTTTGATAGCATCTTATATTGCTTGTTTAGCGCTTTGTTAGCATAATAAGATGATCCCTCATTTAAATATCAAGATAAGAATGTGTTCTTCCTTTAGTATGCACCGATTATGTTTTCGTCGCTCCAAGACATCACGTGATGATCGGATGTTCTTGGATCCACGACCATATTTCGGGTGTAAAATAGTTACACACGCGAATACTAAGGTTCTAACTTGGCGAGCCTAGCATGTACAGACATGGCCTCGGAACACGGACCGAAAGGTTAAGCATGAGTCATATAGTTGATATGATGCCCATTTGATGCTCGCCTTTGAAGCTATACCGACTCACGTGATGATCGAACTTGGTGTAGTGGATTTGGTTCATGTAATCACCAAAAAGGAATGAGGGATGTCGTTTTTGAGTGGGAGTTCATTCATAATATAGATTAGTTGAACTCAATCTATCATACACTTAGTCTAAACTTTACAAATTCTGTTGTAGATGTCACCACCTGCTTTTAATTTCAATGTGTTCATGGAGAAAGAGAAACTAGCAACGAACGGTAGCAACTTTACCGAATGGGCCATGAATTTGAGGATTCTCCTCTCTGCTGCACAAAAGCAATATGTGCTAGAAGCGCCGTTAGGCCCCCCACCTTTTGATGATGCCCCTGACGAGGAGAAGAATGTCTATCAGACTCGTCAGGAGGACCACAACTTAGTTCATTGCGGCATATTGTATGGGCTAGAGCCGGAACTTCGAAAACGTTTCGAAGACGGCAATGCATTTGATACAATGGGTGAGTTGAAAATGATTTTCGACACACATGCTGCTGTAGAGAGCTACAACGCTTCAGAAAAGTTCTTTAGCTGCATGATGGAAGAGCACAGCTCCGTTAGTGAGCATGTACTCAAGATGTCGGGTTACGCCGATAAGCTTGTGTCCTTGGGAATATAGAATCCCATTGACTTAGGCATCCATCGTGTTCTGCAGTCTCTGCCACCTAGCTATAAGAGCTTCGTGATGAACTATAATATGCAAGGCATGAAGAAGTCTCTCCCCGAGCTTCTGTCAATGCTTAAAACTGCAGAAGTGGAGATCAAAAAGGAACATCAAGTGTTGATGATCAATAGGAACACTGGTTTCAAGAAAGACAAGAAGGGAAAACGGAAGGGAAGTAAGGGCGGCAAGCCTGTTGCCACGCCTGAAAAGAAACCCCGAGTTGGACCTAAGTCTGATTCCGAGTGCTACTATTGTAAGGGGACTGGCCACTGGAAGCGCAACTGCCCCAAGTATCTGGCAGACAAGAAGGCCGACAAGGCAAACAAAGGTATATATGATATACATGTTATTGATGTGTACTTGACTAGTGCTCGCAGTAGCACCTGGGTATTTGATACCGGTTCAGTTGCTAATATTTGTAACTCGAATCAGGGGCTGCGGAACAAGCGACCGCTAGCAAGGGGTGAGGTCAAGATGCGTGTCGGCAATGGATCAAGCGTTGATGTGATCACCGTCGGAACGCTGCCTCTCCACTTGCCGTCGGGATTAGTTATAAACTTGAATAAATGTTATCTGGTGCCTGCACTGAGCATGAACATTGTATCTGGATCGTGTTTGATGCGAAGTGGTTATTCATTTAAATCCGAGAACAATGGTTGTTCCATTTATATGAATGAAATCTTTTATGGTCATGCACCGATGATGAATGGTTTATTTCTATTAGATCTCGATGATAATGTTACACATATTCATAATGTTGATGCTAAAAGGATTAAACTTAATGATGATATATCCGCATATATGTGGCACTACCGTCTAGGTCATATTGGCGTTAAACGCATGAAGAAGCTCCATTCGGATGGACTTTTGGAATCACTTGATTATGAATCATTTGATACATGTGAGCCATGCCTTATGGGCAAGATGACTAGAACGCCGTTTTCCGGTTCAATGGAACGGGCGACAGATTTATTGGAAATCATACATTCTGATGTATGTGGTCCAATGAGTGTGTCGGCGCGAGGTGGATATCGTTATTTTGTTACTTTCACGGATGATTTGAGTAGATACGGTTATATCTACTTGATGAAACACAAGTCTGAAACCTTTGAAAAGTTCAAGGAATTTCAGAATAAAGTGGAAAATCATCGTAATAGAAAGATCAAATTTCTACGGTCCGACCGTGGAGGTGAGTATCTAAGTTACGAGTTTAGCACTCACATGAAAGAGTGTGGAATTGTTTCACAACTCACACCTGCCGGAACACCACAGCGAAATGGTGTGTCGGAACGTCGTAATCGAACTTTATTAGATATGGTTCGATCTATGATGTCTCTGACGGACTTGCCGTTGTCATTTTGGGGTTATGCACTAGAAAATGCTGCATTCACTTTAAATCGGGCACCATCTAAATCCGTTGAAAAGACACCGTATGAATTGTGGTTTGGAAACAAACCTAAGCTGTCATTTCTTAAAGTTTGGGGATGCGATGTTTATGTGAAGAAACTTCAACCGGATAAACTCGAACCCAAAGCGGAAAAATGCGTCTTCATAGGATACCCTAAAGAAACTATTGGGTATTCCTTCTATCACAGATCCGAGGCAAGGTTTTTGTTGCCAAGAATGGATCCTTTCTAGAGAAAGAGTTTCTCGCGAAAGGTGTGAGTAGTCGGAAGGTAGAACTCGAAGAGGTTGTGGAACCTTCTCTTCAAAGTATGGCGAGTAGCGCAGCGCCGGAAGTTGTTCCGGAGTTGGCTCCACCTGTTGAAGAGGGAACTAATGATAATGATCATGAAACTCCGAAAGAGAGTACTACCGAACCTCGCAGGTCAAACAGGACGCGTGCAGCTCCCGAGCTGTACGGAAATCCTGTCATGAATTTCATGGTTGATGAAAATGATGACCCTGCGACGTATGTAGAAGCGATGATGAGCCCGGATTCCATCAAATGGTTAGAAGCCATGAAATCCGAGATGGAATCCATGTATGAAAATCAAGTTTGGAACTTGGTGGAATTACCTCACGACCGAAAGGCCGTGGAGAACAAATGGATTTTCAAAAGGAAAACTGATGCTGATGGTAATGTGACCGTCTATAAAGCTCGACTTGTCGCAAAGGGGTTTCGACAAATTCAAGGAGTTGACTACGATGAGACTTTCTCTCCCGTAGCGATGCTAAAGTCAGTTAGGATTATGTTAGCAATTGCTGCATATTTTGATTATGAGATATGGCAGATGGATGTCAAAACCGCGTTTCTCAATGGTAATATTGAAGAAGAGTTGTATATGATACAACCAAAGGGTTTTGTCGATCCTAAGGATGCTAACAAGGTGTGCAAGCTTCAGCAATCCATCTATGGATTGAAGCAAGCATCACGAAGTTGGAATCTCCGCTTTGATGAGGTGATCAAAGAGTTTGGATTTGTCCAAACTTATGGAGAAGCTTGTATTTACAAGAAAGTGAGTGGGAGCAATGTGGCATTTCTGATATTATATGTGGATGACATATTATTGATCGGAAATGATATAGATCTTTTAAACAGTGTTAAAAGTTATCTAAACAGCAAATTTTCAATGAAGGACCTAGGTGAAGCGTCATACATATTAGGCATAAAGATCTATAGAGATAGATCTAGGCGCCTAATAGGGCTATCGCAAAGTACATACCTTGATAAGATTTTAAAGAAGTTTAAAATGGACGGAAGTAAGAAGGGGTTCTTACCTATGTTGCAAGGCAAGACATTGAGTAAGACTCAAAGTCCGGCTTCGGCGGAAGAAAGAAAGATAATGGACAAAGTCCCCTATGCTTCAGCCATAGGCTCTATAATGTACGCCATGCTATGTACAAGACCGGATGTGGCACATGCTATTAGTTTGACTAGTAGGTACCAATCGGATCTAGGTTCGGAACACTGGATAGCGGTCAAGAATATCCTTAAGTACTTACGAAGAACTAAGGATATGTTTCTTGTATACGGAGGTGAAGAAGAGCTCGTCGCTAAGTGTTATGTCGACGCTAGCTTTGACACCGATCCGGATGACTCTAAGTCTCAATCCGGATACGTAGTTCTCATGAATGGCGGAGCGGTTAGTTGGAGGAGCTCCAAACAACCTGTGGTAGCGGGATCAACAACGGAGGCCGAATATGTTGCTGCTTCAGAAGCGGCTCAGGAAGCAGTTTGGATGAAGGAGTTCATATCCGAACTAGGAGTGGTGGCAAACGCGTTGGACCAAATGGTGATCTATTGTGACAACAATGGTGCCATTGCCAATGCCAAAGAGCCAAGGTCTCACAAGCATTCCAAGCATATTAAGCGCCGGTTTCACTCCATCCGCGAGCATGTCAAGGATGGAGATATAAAGATTTGTAAAGTACATACGGATCTCAATGTAGCAGATCCGTTGACTAAAACTCTCCCTAGAGCAAAACATGATCAACACCAGAACTCAATAGGTGTTAGATTTATCACTATGTAACTAGATTATTGTCTCTAGTGCAAGTGGGAGACTGAAGGGAATATGCCCCGGGAGGCAATAATAAAGTGTTTATTATATGTATTCCAAGTATATGATAGATGTTTATTTTGCATGCTATAATTGTATTAATACGGAAACGTTAATACATGTGTGTTTAATAAACAAACAGAAAGTTCCTAATTATGCCTCTCTCATAAACTAGCTCGTTGATTAACAAGATGATCAAGGTTTCCTGATCATGGACATTGGATGTTGTTAATAACGGGATCACAACATTAGTGTAATGGTGTGATGAACATTCATCCGAAGTATAGCATTACGATCAAAGTCATTGAGTTTATATTGCTATAACAACTTACGAAGTGATCCTAATCCTTAGACCATGAGATCATGTCAATCACTAACACCGGAAGAGTTTCTTGATAACATCAAACGTCACACCGTAACAGGGTGATTATAAAGATGGATTCAGAACTAATAAAGTGTTATGTTGAGGCTCATGGATCGAGAGTGGAATTTGTTCATCCCGATGACGGATAGATATACTCTGGGCCCTCTCGGTGATATCACATTGATTAGCTTGCAAGCAAGTGATTTGATCACTAGAATGTTATATCACAGGAACGAGAAAAGAGTGCATGTCGGTAACGTGATCAAACTAGGTATGGAGATACCGATGATTGAATCTCGGACATGTAATATATCGTGAAACAAAGGGATTAAGATACTAGCATAAAAGGTTCCGACGATCACAAGAAAGTCATCGTTGAATGTGTGGGAGTCAGTATGGGTATCCAGATCCCGCTTCTGATTATTGATCCGAGAGGGCTCTCGATCATGTCCGCATTATTCACGAACCGTAGGGTGACACACTTAAGAGACACCGACATCCAATTGGAGCAAATGTTTCATGCCGAAAGAATGAACAAGCACAGGAATTTATTTCACTAGATACCGAAACAGGTTTTCGGGTGAAATTGCATAAAGTGGTTATGCATGTGAAATAGAATTCTAGCAAGGGGTTATTTTTGAATGTTTGTCATTAAAGTAATTGACAAAATTCTGAATAAAATAAAAGAGTTTTATTTAATGAGAGTTTGCATTAAATTTGGTGGAAATTTAATAGGAATTTGAGTGGACTTTTGAGTGGAGGGATTTTAAAGGGCATTTTGTGAGTGGAGTGTCCACCCACATGAATGAAGGAGGGGAGGGGGCAGCCCCCATGGCCGGCGGCCACCCCCTTGGGTGCCCCCCTCCTCCTATAAAAGGAGCCCCCCTCCTCACTTGTCTCTCACACCTCCTCGTGAAGGATCTCTCTCCCCCTCTAGAATTTATCCCCCATGGTCTCGGACTAGCGAGATACATGTTCCCGGTGTCTATTCGGCAAGAAAGAGTTGTGCTTCCGCTGCATCGCTGGAGCGAGGAGGCGGAGGTTGCTCGGTGCCTCGAACGTGTGTGCGAGCACGGATGCGCTGCTGATTTGCGGCGCTAGGACTTCCTCTCAATCTTGAGATCGGCAAGAGATCGTCTACATCAACCACGAGTTGAACTCGTTAAGCTTTGTCGGTCTTCAAGGGTATGTTCTCTACGGATATAAATCCGCCCGTTGTTTGTATCTAGTAGATAGATCTTGGTATATAGTTCACATCGTAGGAAATTTTTTGTTTTCTATGCTGCGAACCCTACAACCCTAGATGTGTTTTGGTTGTGGCCTGATCACCTTCTCCTTGGCCTCACGTACCAGTTCGGTTTGTTTGTGACACATGCTTTATAGAATTTTTTAATTGTTAAAATCTCAAAGATGTGGGAGAGTACCTCTATGCACTATGGGAAATCGAAGTCCACTAAGAAATTAGATCAAAATGGAGACATTTTAGGGAGGGAGGGTGAGATGGGGCAGAAAGGGGGAGCTTAGGGGTCGAGAGGAGGAATAATGTGGCTAGGGGTTGTGTTCTCCAGTTGCAGCGTCGAGGAGGAGACACAATGGAGGAGGACCGGAAGTTGTAGGCTCTAGAGAGCCGCCCTGGGAGAGACGGCGCAAGGGTGATCCACTTTTTTGTGGAGCGTCTAAAAAATCAATTGCAATGAACCTCGTGTTATGGAAATCCATTTCGCGATGATGAACTTATAATTTTAGTTAAATGAGTAAATCAAGTAAGAGGTAATAACACTTCTAGTCCCACAAGTTGCACACTAGGCGCAGATTAGTCCCAGAACTAGTCTAACTCGACTACACCGTCCCACATGTTGCTAATCAGGAACGAACCCGTCCGAACCGTTGGAAACCAGGTCTCGACGGCAGTTTTGCAGTTAGATCCTCATCAAACTAGCTCTCTGAGTTGCACCCCTCACTTTGTCTCCCTTATCCACCTATCGTCAGTGGTAAACCCGATCGACTGGCGACGATGAAATCGGCCCATGGAGGAGCGGAGTCTGGACTCGCTGGAGAGGACGGGGAGGCCCCGTCCACCTCGTCACGCTGGAGCGCAGTGGACAGGCATGCCCGTGCCTCTAGCTCCTGGTCGCAATTCATTGGCGGCGTGGAATCACAGGCTGAGGAGGCGATTTGGCAGAGTAAGAGGCTAGTCGGGGGCAGGCGGATACGGCAGATTCTTGGTGTTTGATGTCGTTGGCGGTGGGCAAGGAGAGGCTGTTGGCGCCGCCGGGTTGGAGGCCACGCCTCCCATGGAACATTGAGGTTTGTTTTGATTTTAGTCCGTGCAATGAGATCGTGAGTTGTTTGATCAGTCCCTGTATTGACTCAATCAGTCAGTAAGCAGTGGGAAACACTGTCAGTAATCTGCTCTTGCACTAAGAGGCGGAGCTGACAGAAAAAAGGCATGAACTGATCGTTATCTGCAATTAGTTCATGAATTGGCAATGCCCCAGTACTAGTGTGACTGCTCCAACACTCAGAATACATCCGGATCATCGGCCCTCTACTTCGATCATGCGCAGCTCGGGAGAGAGAATTCGCGCTTACCGTACTGCGGAGGATCTTCGTCCCACTCGCGATAGTGCAGGTGCGGTGGCATCTCGCCGTCAAAGCCGCCACGAATACCAGGGAGAAGGAGGCGGCGCCGTCCGCTTCGTCGGCGGGCACGACGGCTCTAACGAAGATAAAAACGAAGAGAAGGAAACTACGTACAAATCAGCGAGCGCGCAGAAGCAGTCGCGGTATTCTCGCCACGCCCACCAAAAATCGTGGAAGGACCTGACCTACTGTAGTTGTTGTTCTTGTACCTGACTGCAAAAATGCCATCGAGTCTTGGTTTGCTACATGTTTGCTACGTGACAGTGTTTCCGACGGTTCGGACGGGTTCGTTTCCGATTAGCAACATGTGGGACGGTGTAGTCGAGTTAGACTAGTTCTGGGACTAATCTGCGCCTAGTGTGCAACTTGTGGGACTAGAAGTGTTATTACCTCATCAAGTAACTAGGATGACTTGCAACTAAATCGGCTACGATAGAGCCTATTCAAGGGCTAATATTTGTTGCATCATGCTGCATAATCGGGTGGTCCTAGAAATTTCTAGAAACCTAAGTAAACATGCCTACACCGCTATTTTTTGAAGAAATTGCTATAGGATATCATGTGATACAAACTACGGCGACACCGACAAGCCTTGGTGGCCATCTAGGCTAGAGCATTCGTGGATCCGCATATATGTGCAATAGTTCAACACAATTACCGTGTTTAATGTTGATAAAAAAATGAGATCGTGAGTTGCGGCACTTAGCTAGTAGATATAATAACTGCTAGAAAGAATATTAGACGAGTGATTTTATAAATATAAAGTATGCTTAAAACACTGTAAAATTCACTCATCAATACACCAATCCTAACACAATATTCTAATGGATCCAGTATTGCTAACTATGGTTACACAGCAGATCCGTATTATATATAAGTTAAAATGCATGATAATAACGTATACCTCTGGCCAGACGTCGCTTGCAGACGGTGGATCTAGCAAGGATGAGAAGGCTTGATCGATGATAACGCCGGCACCTCCAACCTTCGACCATGTGAGTCGACTCGACGAACAGAACTTTGCTAGCTTCTTCCTCACCGACTAGGTAAATTTCTGGAGGAGCAAGGTGTGTACCGTGTGGTCCTAAAGAGGAGTGATGATTGTCGAGTGGAGTGAGACCAGACCGGTCTTTGCTGGTCCTTATATGTAGAATAAAGATTGGTAGGGTTGTGTCTACTGAACCTTAATAGGCCCAACATCACACAAATTTTCACTCAAACCGTGTGTGATAGTGTAGTATCGCACATGTTGTAATTTGAATCGCCCGTGTGTGTTAGTAAAGTACATTGCACGCACACACACTCTATTATCTTATTGTTGTTGTATTCATGGTATGCACTTATTTGCACATGAAAGGATGCAACTTTAAAAATAATTTATAATATTTGGGCGTAAGCAGGAAGGACACAAAATGTGATTTCTCTTCCCATTACAAAAGACCATTAACATAACATTGCATACATATATAGGGCCAACAAACTATAATAACTAAGTACTAAATGTCCTCCTCGTCTCCAGAGAGATGTCGATGAAGTCGTCGTCGTGACCAATGCCCTTATCGGATCCTGATGCTTCTGCATCATCGGAGGCTATGCCCTTTCTAGAGCCTAATGCCTCAACATCATCGACAAAAAGGTTGTTGGTGCTTAACGACGTGGCCATTTCCCCGGCTTCTCACGCGACCTTGTGCCTTGCCGAGGTGGCCATCTAAATGTACGCAATCTCTTCGAACCCATCGACAGAAAAACATGGACAGACCGTTGTGCGGATGTCCCTCTAACCTTTCTTCTTGGCACGCAGCCATGCATGCAGCTGGTCCTCGTGGAGAGTCTCGAAGGACTCCTCCAATGCTCGATGCACAGCTACCTCCTCACGTCGCGCCGAGGCGTTGGATTCCTCCACCATATATGCTTCTGCAAGCCCTCCTCCTGCATCCCATCCAACTCATCTGACGTCGCGACATGAGCGTTCTCGTCCTGCTATGGAGCATACTCCTCCTCTAAGTCAGACCCCATGAGGTCGATGTCACTTACCTCCCATCACCGTGTGGTGAGGAAGGATATTGTCATGAAAGTTTTGAGGATCTTCTATGAAGACCTATAATATAGATAATATAGTCAAGTTTTGGACCTGTGATGTTTCTGCTTGTACTACTCTGCTGGGTGTAATATTCATAGATCAGTGTTCTGTGACTATTATGCCAACTACTTGCGCACCAAAGATATCCTCGGCATCGGACGGCGCGATGTCGATGTAACCGACTGTGGATTTGCAAGAAGGCATGGTGTCGCCGTGAGAGGCAGACGACGGGAAAATTATGCGAGGCATTTTATACTCGAGGATAAACAACTAGTGAACATTATGAGAGTTTGAATTTGAACAAAATTGTAAAATCGTGGGAAGATATGTAGACCAAAATATCCACACCCATTTTTGGAACATAAAACCATTTGCGACGTGCATAAAAAATCTGTGCACATCCCAAACAATTTATATTTTCAGACCATTGGCGATATAAAATGATCTTGTTTCTCCATACATATAAATTTACAAATTAAAGACAACAAAAGCACATCTAAAATATTTGACTAATATAGTTCATGCTTCTCCTCATCATCAGGGGAGATGTAGATGATCTCCTCGTTGACATTGTCGGCCTCAACTGCGCTCATTATCTTCCTCGCGTTTCTCCGTGAAAGACTCCACTAGCACCTCCTGCTCCTCGAGCATCCCGTTCTCCTCCACGACTTGCCACCCAGTCTTCTCCTACCATTCGAGCTACGGTGAATCATATTCCGGCATTGCGGTCGTTGTGTACTCGTCGTCCTCCAAAACCCTTTCATAATTGTCGTTGAGAAGGACCAACCAAAGTACGGGAGAAGTAGTCGGTTTCGTGGTCCGGTGGTGGAAGGAGGGACTTCTCCCCCCAAATCCGATATGCTTGCTCCTCCTCCAGCACCGGCGATGCATGCTTAACACGGTGACGCTACGCCGGCAATCATTTTTATATGCAGAAGAGGTGAACAGTCTTTTTGATGCAAGCCATATCGAAGTGCGTCTTATAGAGATGGTGTGTGCGGAGACATCCAACACGGAGAGGAAGCTGCATCGTCCCTAGCTCGTATGGCACATGGGAGGGAGGCGAAGAGGCTACAAAGCATCGTCGAACGGAATAACATCACATATGACCATCTATTTCTCACGTCTGAGATAAGACAAAGAACGGTGGAATAGCCTAAACGTGGCAAAGATGCTGCACACAATTTTACTAGAACCAAACGCGTGGGAAGACAAAGCACTAAACTGATGGTTTTTCTTGTGGCAATCATGTGTGATGCATTTGTTATGACACCAAAGTATATCTGGGCATTTTTCGGCCGGGCCGGGAAAAGCGTGCTAGCACATTTCTCAGGCCCGAGTCCGGTCCGGCTATCAAGCTCCAAATCTAGGCCCGAGCCTGACACGTGCAATGTACAATCCTATGGGCCGTCGGGGTGCGGGTCAAGCCTCCCCTTATATCTATGTTTTCTTCGGTCCAAGCCTAGTACATGCAGTCACCGGACCGTAGATCTAAAGCCTAGGCCCGGCCCATGGGCTTATAAAGCCTAACCCATCAGGCTTTTTTGGGCCAGGCCAAGCTGCCCACGCCCAGGTATATACCCAAGTGATTGTCGTGTGCGATGTACATGCAAAAGCCTCATCCAGAACCGTGGATACACAATCGAATTTTGAGATGTTAGCTATCTTTCGCACCGTGTACACAAAGGACTTTTCTTGTTGGTTTTATGCATCTAGGGCATATACAATGGTTATATCTTAGTTATATCTTAGCAATGCCACATAGCATGATCGATGATGTGGAGGAGTGAAACAAACAAAAAACAGTTGTTTTCTCTTAACTAAGAGATGATGTCTTAGCAAGCAACAATCTCTCTCACCAAATACTTCAGATGTCTGGTTATTAGAGATAATAAGGCTATAAAATAATCTATTGTAGATCATGTTTCATTGTCACATCTAGATTACATGATAGGATTATGATAAGACTGATTTATCAGCCATTGTCTCTCAGCTGCCGCGGAATCAACTGTCATATAGAAAACAAAATATCCTGATGCTCGCGGCGTCGATTCACATTAAACCCCGATATTCCGCGCGCGCATCAAGTCACGTCACGTCGGTGTTTGGGTTTGGGTAGATTACGTAAGCAATCTTGATCGATGTAAAAGTGACGCTATGCATGCATGCACCACGCACGCGTATTACAAGTCTGATCTTTACACGTTACGAATTTATCGGGAAGACGTGTATTATCTACTCCTCTGTTTCAAAATATAAAATATTTAGGTTTATGAAAAAAATCTATCTAGACTTGTTTTAGTGTCTAGATTCACTTCAAATCTTATTAAATCTATATACTAAAAGTAGTTTAGATACGTTTGCTTCATAAATTTAAAACATCTTATATTTTGATATGGAGGAAGTATGACGGTGTTGCATGCTGTATATGCAAATCGTGGCGGGCGAATGGATTTCTGTTGCGTCGCCGCCGCGCCGCGATGGTCGGGGAGAACTCAGGGTAGCTAGTGACAACTACGTTGACACAAAGAAACAACTCAGTCCTCCGAATAACCTTAATGGAACCCGGGCTCCACGTAGCCCTTTATGTTAGTATTTTCTTTCAAACTATAAAATTTTAAATTAAATATTCTAAAAAATATCTAGATGCAGTCAACCATGTATTCTACTAGTGTGTATATTTTCAGCTTGAAATACTACATATTTTGGGCTCAGCAAAAATGACAAAATGGCACAAAAAGACAAAATATGTACTTTGGTGTACTGTTCATCAGCAACAAAAACTTAATTTGACTTTTTATTTGTGAGCCTATAATACAACACATTTTGAAATAAAAATTTACTCACTGATAGAATACATAACTAGCTACATGCATATATATAATTTTATTTTTAAATTTTACGAAACATTTGAATCCATGTTTTTGAGGCTTAAGAAACGGCCCTATGGATCCCAAGAGCCATGACGCCACTCTTCTCCCTTTTGTTGAAAGTATAAGGATGTTGAGCAACAACAAAAAAAACCTCGCCTGCCCCTATTTGTTGTCGCAGATGATGGGTGCACATGTTTATAATCAGTAATAGGCTGGCGGCAAGAAATTCTGGCAAGAGAGGTAGTATCACACATTCTAATAAATCATGTGCAAACATCTAGCTAGGTTTAGGAATAATCATATCTCGATCGATTCATATGTACTCCATACTAATATTGTAGTATGTTTTCGCAAACTAAAAGAGTAACAATTTTGGTAAAAAAAAGCTAAGGATATCATAACTTCCTACACTTATCTAAGAGCATCCCCACTCGTTGGACGTTCCCACACCGAAATTCGGGCGTATTTTGGTTCAGACGAAACTAGTTTTCGGCCTGTGAACGCTGAGTTTTTCACTCGTGTTCCCAGGCCGAGTTCCCGTGTTCGGCTAAAATTTAACAAATTTCAGCAAACTTTGGCGACTATAGGCGATTTTGGGCGAATATAAGAGGTTTTGGGTGAATATGGGTAAACTTTGGGTGAATATGGATGAACTTTGCGAATATGGACGAACTTTGAGCGAATATGGTCGAATATGGGCGAATATAAGCGGTTTTGGGCGGATATGAGCAAACTTTGGGCGAATATGAGTGAATATGATGAACTTTGGACGAACTGTGGGCGAATATGGGCGAATATGGTCGAATATGGGCGAACTTTGGGTGAATATGGGCAAACTTTGGATGAATATGGGCGAATATAGGCTGACTGAGCGGGTCCACTCGCCGGCTGTTTTTTTCCGCCGAATTCGCTTCGTCCTACGTTCTCATGGCGTTTTCGGGATCCTGGAAATAACCTGGGAAGTCCAGACCAAAGTTAGTCCAAATTCGGACGAAACCGGGATCCTGGAAACACGACTGGCCAATTTTTGGCGTCCGGACCAAAAAACCGCCCTAGGTTCAGCGTCCTGGAAACGTGAGTAGAGATGCTCTAAGCACAGAAATACTATACCTAAAAAACCTGGCTTTCTTGAAGAAAGTATTGAAGCCTATTGCTTGTTTTTCGGGTACAAGAAGAATTGTGGGAGGGTGGTGGTCAGGTGCCGACCTAGTCAAAGACACGTCAGAACCTCACCGCAGCAGCGGTACCACCAGCAGCAGCGTCACTGCGGCGTGGCCGGCACTGACGTACTAGTACGCAGGTGCGTGCCTACACTCGATCTGGTCCCTCGCCACTGCTCTCTCCACCCTGTGCCGTCCAACATTCGGTTTCTCTGTGATCCAATAAACCAGCCACAACTACGTAAAGCTATCACACCATGCTCGGTGTACCACCACACCAAGTATTTTAAGACCAAGTTGATCCCTGTCCTCTCGATCGATCTTGGTTGTCTTGTTAATTAGCAAATGGCCGTGTGGGCTTAGCTAGTGAGCACGTTCGCATCCAGTGCTGTCTGAATCAACTCGGTTATCCCAAGGGACGATCTATTATATTACTATACTTATTTATTTAAACAAAGAATAGAAAAGCAGAGGTTCAGATTTAGCAACAACAAAGAACGGCCGAGATTTGAATGGGAAAAAAAATATCCGCACACACCATTGTTTTTTATTTTTGCGAAATTCCACCGAATTCTTAATAATCATCGACATCAGTACAAAGAGCCTAAAAAGTACTCCGTCTGATCTATATTACTTGTCATTAAAATAGATATATCTAAACATATTTTAGTACTAGATACATCCGTTTCAGCGATAACTAATATGAATTGGAGGGAGTAATAGAAATTACAAATAGGTCATTGGACCACCTAGCGACGACTATAGACACTAGTACGAGCCAAAGGCGCGCTGCCGTCCTCGCCCCTCCATCACCGGAGCCGGGCAAAGCTTGTCGTAATTGAGCTTGTTGTAGTAGATAGACGACGCTAAGGTCCCATAGGACCAAAGCACCAGAGCAGCAACAATCATCGAAGATGACAACCGTAGATCGGAAGAGACTGACCTCAAATCACACCGATGAATACGGAAAACGATCAGATCCCAAGAGATCTGTCGGACACACAACTCCACACGCCCTCTGTCGGCGCTAGACACACCACCGGAGCGAGGATAGGGAGGATAGGACCTTATTCTGACTTCAGGACGCAGCCGCCGCCTCAACATCCCGAAGAAGACATTGAAAAAAGGCTAAACAAAAACGAAAACCCTCCCGCCAGCGAGAGGCCGTGGTCCGCCACAACTCCAAGGCCACCGGAGGCAGAGCGGACCGGCGGCGTCGCCGGCGAGGGGACAAAACCCTAGATGGGTTTAGTTGGTCGCTTCTGGCGGCTACCTCACGTAAGTACGGAGCGTACCGGTTTGCACACACCAATGTTGCAGATCTATTAGGTTTCATGTACGTTTATCATCGAATAAATGGTTAGTGCCCAAGATCTTTTCGATTTTAAGGGAGGCTTATAGGTAGTGGCGAAGGGCAGGAAAAATCTGAGGTAGGGCGAATTCACCACAACTGCGCAGGAAATGAAGTTCACAACAACTTCCTTTTGGGGAGCAAAGTCAACGGAAGCTCCACAAGAGAAGACATGAAGTAGTATGGTGATGACCGCTCGTCTAGTCACTGAAACCTTCATCGTTCAAACTTAACAAGAGACGCCGAAGAGAGAAGAGAGGATATCAAGTGAAGAATCCTCCAATGCCAAGATCCACCATGTACATCATCGTTCTACACCGCCATATGGAAGAGCTCTAAATACATTACAAAGTTTGTAGTCTTGGTTTCAAACTTCACTTTGGAGATCATGACTTGGTCTATCATTGATCTTATTGTGACAATTTAGGATATTATAGGTATGATTTACCTTATGTTTATCTCCATTGTCATGTGTGCCCCTCTCATGTGTGAGTAGTTCACCCGGCTTGAGGGATGCATGGGATTGGTAGAGTGTAGATGTTGCCAATTCTAATTTGGTTTATGTCTGGTTTTACTCTAGAGTTTGCTTGTGTCATTTTTATCCATGGTACGCTTAGTGTGTGTTATCAAATTTAAGGGACCATGCAACACAATTAATAACCTTTTGTGAGTAAACACTCATTGTTGAGCGACTCTATGACCTTCATGTGAAACGTCTTGGTATCAAGGACAAGTGAATAAAATATGAGGAGCACAGTAAGCCACAACACATATATAATGCATCAGTCCTATCTACCAATCTTAATCACCAATGAGACCATGGAATTTAGCAACAGGGAGGAGAACAATAGTGTCAAACAAGCCTGGAGGGAGGGATTTGGCTATTCTAGAGTGACTCGCCTATCATATGCATGCACATGAAGAGTAATATCATATTACCTATCTACAGATGGCATATTACTTATTACATTGAACCCACCTCTCCCACATCAATCATCTCATTGGTGGAATGTTTTACTTTATTTATTTTATATAGTTCACCAAGCCAACATGGGTTATAAGGTGCTTGAGTAAGATACCAGCTATTGTTGACACTAGAAGGTCTATCATGAAGCCCTTCAAAAGGAACACCTCACGTTGAAAATGAAGAATGACTTGAGGAATCTAATGGAACACCCTAGGTTCAAAGGAAAGATTTGAAGAACAAGATCGGAAACCTGGAGACCTACTCGTGTATGCATGACACTCCATTCATGCGGCATGAGGACTCCAACATACTTGGAAGGCATCCAACGAACTCTCTAAAGACTATATAAGGAGGATCAAAGACCCTCCAAAGGACATAATGATATGTCCAAAACGTATCTACTTTTCTGAATACTTATGCTATTGTTTTTCTTGTAAATTTGTGTGATTTGGATACAACGCAGAATTACCTTGGTGTCTAATTTTTGTGCAGAAAATCAACTATCAGGAAAAATTCCAGAAAATATGCCAAAAATCCTATTTCACCAGAAGACTCATGGAGCCAGAAGACGAGACGAAGGAGGGCCACGAGGGGCCCACACCCCCTGGCCACGCCTGGGAGGGGTGTGGCCACCTCGGGCACCCGCTCGGCCCCCCTCTTCGCTTATAAGATGCCTTGACCTAAAAACCCGAGGGGTTCGACGTTTTTCCAGAAAGAGTTCCGTTGCGCCGCCACCACCAGAAACCGTGATTTGGAACCAAAAACTCTGTTCTGGCACCCTGCCGGGATGGGGAATTTGGAGGGGATCATCGCCATCATCATCACCGACGCCTCTCCATCAACCATCCATGTTTCCCCCATCCATGAGTGAGTAATCCCCCGCTGTAGGCTTTGGGTATGGTAGAGATTGGATGAGTTCTATCATGTAATCGAATAAGATTGTTAGGGCATGGTGCCTAGTATCTATATTAGTGTTATTTGACTTTGTTGCAACTTGTTATGCTTAATGCTTGTCACTAGGGCCCGAGTGCCATGATCTCAGATCTAAACTTATTATTGATTCATGATGATAGTATTGTTTGTGATCTTATCTGCAAGTTGTGTACACATATCATTGTCTAGATCTAAAGGCCCCGAAGTGACAGAAATTGGGACAACCGGAGGGGATGGCTGTGATATGAGGATCACGTGTGTTCACGGAGGGTTAATGCTTTGCTCCGGTACTCTATTAAAAGGAGTACCTTAATTGCCAGTAGATTCTCTTAAATCCCCGCTGCAACAGGCTGGCAGGACAAAAGATGTTGTACAAGTTCTCATTGCGAGCACGTATGACTATAGATGAAACATATGCCTATGACTGTTTAGTACTTGGATGCTTTATCTTATTTATTTGCAATTGCTCTAGATCTTCAAGTTACATGAATAGTCTCGTTCATACAACGCCCGTCTATCCATTCCTATGCCTACCGCACTCATATTCTACTGTTTGCTAGTATTGTTACTATTGTTTTTGTTTTACTGCTGCTGTTACTTTGCTATTACTATTACAAACTGTTGCTACCGATAAACTTCTGTGAGCAAGACTATTTCCAAGTGCAGCTGAATTAACAACTTAGTTGTTAAGGCTTATAAGTATTCTTTGGCTCTTCTTGTATCGAATCAATAAATTGGATAATACTACCATCGAAGACTGTTGCGATCCCCTATTCTTGTGGGTCATCATATAACAATTCTAGATCAATGGAAGCGCGATCCACCATCATCGCCGTCTTCACCCAGGAGGCTAGGAGCTAAGATCGATCGAGGGAACTCTTTGTTTTTTGACACAAAGGTCTAGTCCATTATCTGATCTCGCCGAATTACGCCATAGTGATCCACATTTTATTTCACACATATAATAGAAAAAAGGGAAGGAGTAGGGGTTTTCCCCATGCAAGGGGCCTAGACTATGCACTAGAAATGTACAAAAGCCAAAAATAATGGGAAACGGTCCGCGTTGATGCATTGCTACACCAATCTCAAAAGGTGTGAGAAGTGGAGGCAAGTGTGCATTGCTTTGAAGAAGGTAGCCAACGGTGTCGTCGATCTGGATGCCACTAGCAACCTCGGTGGGATGACCAATCGACAACAAGAAGGTCAAGGTAGTCATTGTTGAAGCGGCGTCATCCGACAGTGTGCAAGCGTCAATTGGCAAGTGCCTCCTCGAGGTCTCGTCGAACTTGATCATCCTAGGTCAAAAGATTTATCAAAGGTGGGAGTCGTTGTTGTCCAAGCAAGACGGAGATTTAGAAGGAGAAAGTGACCGTGAAGAAAAATAAGAAAGACTTGCTGATCTTGATAGCCGACACTTCGATGATGGACCCAGAGGTGAAGGCGGCGCACATATTCTACCGTCACACGATCTTTCAAGAAATTGTCTTTTGTAGGGTGGTAGCGTCAAGGCGGCACGAGCAACAGCAGCAATGGCAGCCATCAACAACGACCACAACATCGGCACAACTCCACCGGAGGATGACGTCGTTGATCTGGACTGACGACCGTGTTCCAAACACGACACCCGTGTCGGCGCCCCCAAATCGCTCGATCCAGCGCTGATGCGGACGTCGTTTGGGGGACGCGGCGGGAGATGCTCTGAATCAGCTAGTATTGATCATATGGATATATGAATCAATTTGCATGCATCGTTATGCTAAGGCGGGTGTGATAAAGTAGATGACACGTACGAGCAAGCATTTTCGCATTTTCAGGGAGGGTGTGTCCGTGTTTGCTTGATCCTGGAATCCCTCGTGTCTCCATGTCTTTTCGCCCAAAAGTGGCAACGTTCGTGCTCCCTTTCACTGCTTGGTCTCTGCCCATCTCATACTTCCTCCATTCTTATTGTTAGATATAAATATTTACTATTTATTCTAAGGATAATTTCCGCACTTGTAATTGTATAGTAGACGGTTAGGATTCTGGAGGGATGCCTCCAGGACCGACTATAGAAACCGACTATGTAAAGACACATCCCTTAGAAACGCCCCTTCTCCCTTGTATATATACCGAATCCTATCATCAATAAAGATTCCATTCATTGGTCAATTCTCTCGTTTGTCTCTCGATTCATTCTAACACGTTATCAGCACGCTCTACATCTGAGCGATTTCGAGAGAAGTAGATGATCGATAGAAGTGGCAAATGGGTAAGAAAAATTGCCTGTCGCTGTTTTCTTCGACTCCATCAGGACGCAAAGAACAAGACAAATTGGAAGCAGAGAGCTTCCTTCTTAGCTTTGTACATTCCTCCTTCGATTCAATAAATACAGAAGAAGGTATCAATTTTACCAATTTTCTTGCATCTGAACGTGGCTGCTGCCGGTACTCTTCATCCACGCGGACGACACCCTCCAAGGACGTCGTCGTTGACCAAGCATGGCCGTGGCTGCCGTCGCCATTCCCGGCGCACCAAGCGTGCGCATCTGGGAAGGCGACGCACCAAAACGCCGGCTGCGCCTCATTCACCATCGTGTTCCCCTTCGGCTTCGGCCCCGGCCGCTTCTCCGACCACTCGGTCGTTGACGAAGACGCCACCGCGTTGTGCCTCCCGCTTCTCCTTGCGCTGTACAAGAAAAGATGAGCACTAGAAGATGCCTCGCCTTCCGATGTACCTTCGTTGCCGCCGACGTGGACGCCGCTGGGCGGTCGCCTACATCGGTCTTCGAGTTTGGCGGCACATCCGTTGCCGCCGTCGATGCTGTCACGCCGCTCCTTCCGTCTCCGACCCCGTCAGTTGTCGAGATGGAGGGCGACGCCACAGCCGTCGTGCCGCACGCCAGCGTCACCGTCGTCACGCTGCGCGCAAGCGGAGCAATTTTCGAGGTCGAAGCCGTCGCGCCGCGCCTGCCATCACCAACGCCCGCGACTCCGCCTCCTTCACCGCGCACAAGCGCTCGCCGTCGCCTCGCCGCCCTTGGGCTCCCGCTGCCCAGCCCACCGTCGAGTGGCCGTGGACGCCGCCCCGGTGGATGGAGCCCGGCCGGGCTCGGGCTCTCCAGCGGCTTCCCGAATGGTGCGGCGTCGACTTCTGGCCTCCTCGATGGTTCTTCTCCAGAGGATGTGGACGGAGCGCCAGGCACCTCCGTGCGTCGCCGGTGAATCGGCTGTTCGGCCACTGCCTGGAGCCGGTCGCGTGGTGGGGATTTTCTGTGATTGAGGCCACCGCCTGGGTCATTTTCCTTATCCTTTCGTGAACAATAATGACTGCCTCGCTGAGTTGACCAAAGTGGCATATGCACATGCGGTCAAGCACCAACAGCTTATAGTATTTGCTTAGTTTGCACTTTTGGTTCAGCGTATTACTCCCTCCGTTTCGGTTTACAAGTCCTACGCGTATATCTAGGTTATCAATTTGACATATATAATTTGAATTATATAATATAAAAATTATATCATTGGAAAATACAAAGTCTAAAGTTTTCGGTGATATATTTTTTGTAATATATACATCATACTAAGTTGGTCAATTTGGCGATATAGAACTACGTGCAGGACTTATAAACCGGAACGGAGGGAGTAGCATGTTAGTCTTTTAACATCAAGTTCTAGCAGTAGATCAAATCTCTGTTGTAGATTCTGTTAAATTTCAGTACAAGTTTTTTTAGTACTGTTTATCTGTCGAGTACTATGTGTATTCCAGAAAATATGTGATGTAACATATTTCCGTGTGCGTGTATGTTGAGATTTATTACATTCACCGTTTTCAATTGAGATTTTCAATTTCTTGCAAATAGATCAATTCATCGTCTTAATTGAGTCAATTTGACTCGATACGAGCACGAATTGGTATGCAAAATTCAAAGTGATTTTTTTTTCAAATTGATGTTTCGGAAATACAAGGTAGTGGCTAGATCTACTGCACTGCAGATTATCACCACTACTGTTTAAAGCCTACATTTTGTCATATTTGACATTATGATTGCTTAACAATGTGCTCTCCCAAACATTTTATTAAGTCATGACATAAGGCATTAGAAGTATGAGTATCTACTGATTTTATCAGATTATACTCTCTAGTGCTGCGAGACGGACTCCGAATATTCTTTTGGAGATTATCTACAATATGTCATACTTAACAATTTGAAGTTCACACTAATGAATTCGAGCCCACTTCTTGAAGTCATCATTATTTTTGCATAGTTCATTACAACATAACCATGATGGTTTTTGGTTTACCATGCGTAAATTAATAATCTCTGGTTTAACCATGATGGTAATCGATGGCCGAAAAAGAGAGTTCGATTCACTCGACCTCGATGCCACAACTACCCTACCTGGGCCATGGACATCAAGATCACTCTTGCATCCCATGGATTAGTGTGTGCAATCCAAAATCCGGAGGACCCCCCTCTGGTTGGAGTCATGCCGCTGAGAGATGAGTAGAAATATTCACCCATATCTTAAGTCTGAGTATTTGGAGGAGGACACCCCATTTACTTTGTTTCACGCCCTCAAGCTATGAAACTCGGACTGTGGGAAATGCATCGCAAAGCAAATGTTTGTCAAAACTAAGATTAGCGACAAATATGGATGCTACACGCATCCCACTAACAAGTGCAAGACCCGAAACATCTGGTTGTTCTCTATCAGCAATCCAAGAACACAAAGTACCTTAAGGGAAAAGGTTTGAAATTAACTTCAATCTTCATCTGAATGGCACCAATGGAGCTGGTTGTTCGCAAGATGTTTCTCTTGGACCTAGCAACACCATGACTCTCTAGCCGTCAGAGGACTTTGTGATCAAGGAGGACATGATCGTTGAGTATGCCTCAAATGACATGTTTGGAGACTTTGACTAGTCCCATTATCTGCTTTGTGATCAATTTAATCATGTCCTTTTGTGATGTTGTAACAGAACATAAGTATTGTATATCACAATACATTGTATCAGCACTCTGATATAAAAAAGATTGTATGTATTCTATATATTTGAGAGAAGATTTCCATAGCGAACTCTAGCTCGATATATAGATTTCTATGGGACTCAATCCAATGGATGAGGAACAAGTATTTGAAAAAGTACCCTCTCTATTGTGTTGGATTGCACTACTAGTACATCCAACCGTAGAACATGTTGCATAATCCAATTTCATTGGTCACAATTTGCTTGAGTCCAAAATTTCCTCGGTCATCAGACTTTGTATGCACATTGTGCAACACAGGGAAGCAAATTTTGAGGCATTCACACTTCAATATATAAGTTGGACCGCTTCAATCCCTTGAACACATCTAGAGAAGCATTTGTTATTCCCCAACCATTGTGTGGATCTTTTAAGGTATTCTGCATGGTTCTCAATTATGCATCTATACGATGCTCATACATGTGTTTTATATCCACATGAAACCATGCATTTACCATGATAATGAGGGAAGTAATCAAGTTACAGGCCCATTATCGAGAAAGTAGAATTTGACAAATTCGCAAAGAAAATGTTGCAGAATTTTTCTCATGTGCCTTCAATGAATATTGCATGGCCATGCGGATCGAAGTTCAGCACTCTATCTAATACATCCATACTCATAATGGTTTGGTTGAATCCCTAAATAAGAGGATCAAACTCATTGCAAGTACTTTGTTAATGAATTGCAATTACCAACTTGACGTTGGAGTCATGCAGCTTTACACACTGCTCAATGGCTAACTGCATATCGCAGTACTCCTCCTCTGTAATTGATACGTGGAAATCCTCCGAGCATTTCCTATCTACGTAAGTTTGGAAGCGCTTCACGCGTACCGATCTCACCACCACAACATACATCATTGGGCCCACATACTTGAGATCTATGTGGGGTACAGATCTCCGTCGAGCAACATGTACCTTGAACCCCTCATTAGGGACATTCATAGCCCAGTATGTTGATTGATTATATTAAATGATGGATTATTTCCAGGCATTAGGGGGAGACTTCATGTACCACACAGAATGCCAGGAAATCAATTGGGACTCCACGTTCCACCTTATATCCACGTATTCAAGAATTTGGACTACGTCCGAAATTCACATATTTGCAACATATTGCAAATAACCTGCCAGATTCATTTACTGATCTCAAAGGTGTTACAAAATCCTTTAGTCCGGCTAGAAATGCGCCCGAAAGAGTGGAGGTACCAATAAAAACCACTCAACTCTCTGTACCCGAGAAGAGGGGGAGTAGTACGGCCTCTAACCAGGATCTAGCTTCCTGCAAGCAACAAAGGAAATCGAGGAGATATCCTCTAAATCAGTAAATGCAAGTCAACCTAGCGTTGACAAACACCTTATGGGTAGTATACACCCAGTGGAAGGGAAACCTCCACAACCCAGCTTCAGCTTGCACACACTGGCTGGGACATCGGAACACCTGGACTCACACGTATTGGGAAATCACGAAGAGTCATCATAGGTGGATGCGATTTCCTCTAACTATATTGATTCTGGATAATCATACAACAAAAGCCTACAACTATCGACAAACATTTCTCTTGTATGATTGCCAAAACCTTCACAATGATTCAGATCCATAGACCATGGCCATGGCAGAGTGTAAACCACTCACTCGGACTGAAACAATCAAAGGGTGCAATCCAAGCAGAAAATAGCCTCGCTCTTCCAACTAAATTCCCTACATGGGATTCAATATGTTTTCTTCTAGAAATAGAATGAGAACAAGGTGGTGAGAAAGCAAGGCTTGTAGCACAAGGTCGGGTTTCCGCAGAGATCCGAGACCTACTCTCCAGACATGAGTGGAATCCTCATTTTCCGATACCTATATCATTGGCAGTATAAAGTCATCTATTTGTGCAGTTGATAGATGCAGTGACTACATAGCCATGTGGATCACTAGATTCAGACATATATGGTTCCAAAAGGAATCTCAATCCGAATCAAACTACAAATGCAACATGAATGTGTAAAATCAATGAGTCACTACATGGCTTGTTGTTGTCGGCATATTTTGGTACAACCGACGTAGTGAGTTCCTTATACACAAGGAAAACTCCTACAATGATGATTACCCATGCGTGTTTGTCATGCTCAAGGATTACTCCTATAATGACGAAGCACGTGATCATATAAAAGACGGAATTTGAGATGAAGGATTTGGTTAAACCCAAACAATGCTTGATACTACAAGTCGAGCTACCTCACTTAAGTTTTATGGTACACCAAGTTGCCTATATTATAAATATTGGAGAAACCTAAAATGCACAAACCATATCCATCTCCCATGCCGGTTATTCGATCTCTAGACATAGAGAAAGATTCACTCAAACCACGAGATGATGTAGAAGGGATGTTGGGACTTGAAGTTCCATATCCCAGTGCCATTGGACCCACCAACACAATTGGTTGGGAATCAAGAATATCTTTCGATATCTCCAAGGCACCACACATTATTTGACATGTTCATGTAATTTCAGAGAAATCTAAACTCTAGTATCATCAGAATATACTGATGTTGGCTACTTGAATGATCCCCATAATGTGTACCTACATGGTAGAAGTGTCACTCCATTGATGTCTTCGAAATAGACTTCGGTGACTATACCTACCAATCATTCTGAAATACAAAGCTACATTGTCATGCGTAGCTTTACAGAATGATAAACCACATACACGAGTCATGTGGTATTGGTTCTCTTGAATCATCGACCATTATCTACACAGATAATGTTGCTTGTGTTGCATAGATGCAAATAGGATACATCGAGAGCAATATCACTAAGCATATTGCCTCCAAATTGTTTTATCTCCATGAACTCTAGAAGATTCAGGAAATAAACGTCTCGCGAGTCAAATCATGCGACAATAACATCGTTGATCTATTCACGAAGTCTCTACCAACTTTAATATTTCAGAAATGTTTTTCATGAAATTGGTATTCGACGGCTTCAGGATTTGCAAGAATCAGGGGGAGTATCACTCTGGACTACTCCTATTCAAAGCATCATATTACACTCTTTTTCTCTTTATGAGTTTACTATCCAGGTTCTCATCAAGGTTTTTAATGAGGTAATATCAATACAAGATCGTATGTCATACTTTCTTTTTTCCCACCGGGGTTTTTAGGAAAGTATACACGACATATATATTGTCCTCTAAACTCTATGGGTTTTTCCCTTTTACAAGGTTTTTCTCATATGGAGTTAACACGGAGGCAATAATCATTATATGCTGTGTTATTTTCTCCTTATTTTCCCATAGGGTTTGACGGAGTTTTAACAGCATATCCAACCATTATATGTTGCACCATTTTCTCCTTATTTTCCCACAGGGTTTAAAGGAGTTTTAGCAACATATCATACCACACTCCTCACATTTTTCCCACAGGGTTTTTTGGAGGAGACTTGAATCATGATGATGGATCCGTATGCAGTGAAGCGGTGATTAGGGGGAGTGTTAGATATAAATATTTACTATTTATTCTAAGGATAATCTCCGCACTTGTAATTGTATAGTAGACGGTTAGGATTCTGGAGGGATGCCTCCAGGACCGACTATAGAAACCGACTATGTAAAGACGCATCCCTTGGAAACACCCCTTCTCCCTTGTATATATACCGAATCCTATCATCAATAAAGATTCCATTCATTGGTCAATTCTCTCGTTTGTCTCTCGATTCATTCTAACACTTACTTCTCCTCCTTTCCCTCCGAGCAAGTGACACGCACGCCAACTGCAACCAACCGTGAACTGCACACACGCATGCATTGTGGTGCATGCAAGTGCAGATCTCCACTACGGTTTCCTTAATAATTTTTAGTTTTCCCTTCTCGCCATCAACTTTCCCTTCTTCGGTTTCTCCCTTTAATTCGTCCTTATACCTAATACTTTTATCTCCTTTCTGGCACCACCACCACTACCACCACCGATCGATCGATGGACCGAGCACTAGTACTGCTGCAAATTCCCGATTCGTGTGCGTCCATGAGTCAGTGGGAAAAGAGAGTACCGTGGCGGCTTCTCTTCTCTCTCTCTATGTCCCGTGTCTCGCTCTATATAAGCACCATGGCTTGTGCCACCACTCCTGCCTGTCCCTGTCCCCCCGCCCCATGTAGACTCGATCGTCCCGGACAAGAAGCAACCCGCCTCGATTCTCTTGTCGATCGAGCTGAGTGAGCCGATCGTGGTATATAGTGGGAGGCGTGGCGGCGCGGCGTGACGGCATGGTGAAGTTCTCGCGGGAGTACGAGGCCAGCATCATCCCGGAATGGAAGGGCGCCTTCGTCGACTACAAGTGCCTCAAGAAGCTCGTCAAGAAGATCAAGCTCGCGCGCCGCGACGAGGATGGATCCACCGACGCCGACGCGCTCGTCGCTGCCGGCGGTAGCGCGGGCTTCTCCGTGCGCGCCCTCGCCGCCCGGTTCGCGCCCAGGGTGCGGGCTTCTCTGGTGCGTGCCCGCCCTCGCCTAGCTTGGAAGCTGATTGCTGCTCGAGCTGTTCTTGGTCTCTTGGCTGCGCGCGTGTTTTTCTGACGTGCATTTTTGGCAGGAGGACGAGGAGAGCTCGGATTCGTCGGGGGAGCTCGTGCGGCCCGCGGCCAAGCACGAGCGGGAGTTTCTCGAGAGGGCGGACGAGGAGCTGGAGAAGGTGAACACCTTCTACGCGGCGCAGGAGGCGGAGCTGCTGGGCCGCGGAGAGGCGCTCATCGACCAGCTCCGCATCCTCGCCGACGTCAAGCGCATCCTCGCCGACCACGCCGCGTCACGCCGCGCCCGGGCCCAGCTCGGCCGAAGCCGCTCCATACCGGCCACGACGGCGCCGCAGCTCAGCGGCTCTGGCCGGTACCTTCTCTCCGGCCTCGCCTCGCCGCAGTCCATGTCAGGTAGGTGCATCGATCGATCAGACATGCACACGCAGGCGTCCGTTGGTTCGTTCGTTCGTTCGTGTCAACGGCTCGATCACATTCACGTCACCTCCTCCAACCAACCCACGTCACGTCTCGGCACACATGAACCCCACTGCCTAGCAGTAGCAGCAGATCACCCTTTACGCATGGACGATCGATCGCACGCGCGGCGCACGTGATGACCGACTCCACCTGTCCACTGTCGCAGACGGGAGCGTGGAGCTGCAGCAGGCGCAGATGACGGAGGGCGCCGCGGTGGCCGACGAGGTCATGGCGGCGCTGGAGCGCAACGGCGTCAGCTTCGTGGGCCTGCCAGGGAAGAAGGACGCCAAGAAAGACAGCAACAAATCCAGGAGCGGCTCCCTGCAGCTTCCGTCGACGGTGCGGATCGACATCCCGGCGACCAACCCGGGCCGGACAGCGCTCAAGGTGTGGGAGGAGCTGGTGAACGTGCTGCGCAAGGACGGCGCCGACCCCGCCGCCGCCTTCGTCCACCGCAAGAAGATCCAGCACGCCGAGAAGAACATCCGCGACGCATTCATGGCCCTCTACCGCGGCCTTGACCTCCTCAAGAAGTTCAGGTATCTATCGTCATGCACCTGCCTAGCTAGGCTAGGCGACATCCTTTTCTGTTGCCTTGAAATTGTGGTGGGGCTGACTGCTTTTTCTGTTGTTGAATGGATAATGGATGGATGCAGTTCCCTGAATGTAAAGGCCTTCACCAAGATTCTCAAGAAATTCGTCAAGGTACGTCATAACATACTACTGCCCACTAGCAACATATGTGTACTTTACAAAATGGATGGACAGGAACAGAGTAGAGTCTTAGCAGAATCGATGAAGAGCTTAGATTAGCATTTCTTTTCAATTGAGTATATACTGGCCATCATGTTCTATCAATTGAGTTTAGAAAATTGATTGCACCGCTTGTGATCCGTATATGATCCTAGTTAATGGGCATCATGCTACGAACAGTTAATATGAACTACTGCAATATCTGCAGCAATAGCAGCAACTACAAACTAGCCCAGATATGCAAAACTGACCTGGAAATAGCATCTGAGATCTCTCTCAGCGCAGCACGGCTATGGAAAACAAAGATCAAATCACAGTGGACACCATCAGGTGTTTGTGCTGCATACAGTTTCCCAGCGTTTTCTCGCTTTTATTCCCTTTTACTTATTCTGATTACAGAGATAGGGGTGATCCTCACGATCCCATAAGCGAATCTTGCAGAATCTAGAGACCAAGTCCTAGCTACTGACGAAACTGAAGAATAACAACATGCAAACACTCTTGTAACTGAATAATAGGGTCACTGCTGTGTTTCGTTTCGCCATGCCATCGGCAACTGACACTGACTACTCTCAGGTGTCAGAGCAACAACGAGCGACGGAATTATTTTCACAGAAGGTGAAGAGATCGTCATTCAGCACATCCGACAAGGTATCATCATCTATAATATTTTCTCATGAGAGTCTCAGACTTGTAAGTAAGAACACAAAACTGAACGGATGTATGTATATACTACGAAATTTTGAGCAGGTACTTCAGCTCTCGGACGAGGTGGAGTCCCTCTTCCTGAAGAATTTTGCAGGCAACGACAAGATGGTGGCGATGAAGTACCTCAAGCCGCAGCAGCCCAGGAGCACGCACATGATCACCTTCCTCGTAGGCACGTAGATTCGGATGTCATCTAGTATCTGCCCATCTGCTGTTTGTTGGAGAAACTTTTCGAAAATTCTAACTTTGTGTTCTCTGTTCGTGTTTTCAGGGCTGTTCACGGGCACATTCGTGAGCCTATTCATCATCTATGCTATTTTGGCCCATGTTTCTGGCATTTTTGCCTCTGCCGGAAATACGTCCTACATGGAAGTGGTTTACCATGTTTTCAGGTAATCTCTAAATTCAGAATTTAGAAATTTTAAATATCTGGATTGTAGAGTTGATAAATGATAGTCAAGGAAGAAATTTACCTCAACATGACAATTAACATGTCTTTGTTCTTTCTACAGCATGTTCGCGCTTATCAGCCTGCACTGCTTCTTGTACGGATGCAACCTATTCATGTGGAAGAGCACCAGGATCAACCAGAATTTCATCTTCGATTTCGCCCCGAATACCGCTCTGACGCACAGAGACGCCTTCCTCATGTCTGCATCCATCATGTGCACGGTGGTTGCCGCGCTGGTCATCAACCTGTTCCTCAGAAACGCCGGTGTATCCTACGCCAATGCTGTACCTGGTGCACTGATAGTAGTAAGTAACACAAACTATGTGTGAAACAAAAATAGCACATAAGTCGGGTTGCATTGAAACTTATGTCAGTTCTGAAAACTTCGCCATCTACTGTTTCAGTTGTCGACTGGACTTTTGGTCTGTCCGTTTAACGTGTTCTACCGATCGACGCGGTACTGCTTCATGCGTGTCTTGCGCAACATTGTATTCTCGCCATTCTACAAGGTAAGGAGATGATTCACAAACTGTTATGAATATTTTAACTGATGAGGTTTCCCAGTAGAACATGCGTCTGAACATATGGCTGCCTTGTGATGCAGGTTCTGATGGCCGATTTCTTCATGGCTGACCAACTAACTAGCCAGGTACTAACCATACAGTCAGTATTACTACAAGTTAGGAGCCTTAAAATGCAAATTCTTATAAGTTGAAGTGTATGTGTTCCAGATTCCATTATTAAGGCACATGGAGTTTGCAGCGTGCTACTTCATGGCAGGAAGCTTTAGGGCTAACCCATATGAAACGTGTACAAATAGCCAGAATTACAAGCACCTAGCCTACGTGATCTCCTTTCTCCCTTACTACTGGAGAGCTATGCAGGTATAAATCTGACAGATGAACAATAGTAAAGATTTCAAGTCGTTCCAACCACTTTCCTAACTAAACCTTGTGAACATGTTTTGAAGTGTTTAAGAAGGTACCTGGAGGAAAATGACACGAATCAGCTCGCCAATGCCGGCAAGTACGTATCGGCCATGGTTGCGGCTGCTGTCAGGTTCAAGTACAGCGCGACGCCAACGCCGTTTTGGATGTCAATGGTCATCATCTCGTGCTTGGGTGCCACCTTTTACCAGCTCTACTGGGACTTCGTCAAGGACTGGGGCTTCTTCGCCGCAAAATCTAAGAACCTATGGCTTCGAGATGAGCTAATCCTGAAGAAGAAGTCTGTCTACTATGCTTCAATGGTATTGTGCTACTCTGTTTGGCTAATTTATCGATACAGAAACTACGAAACTAGGAGCAGCACTAATAATGCCTTCACAATAATGCAGGTGTTAAATCTAGTGCTTCGTCTAGCCTGGACGGAGAGTGTAATGAAGTTTCATATTAGCAAGAACGAGACTCGCCTACTAGATTTCGCTCTTGCTTCACTGGAAATAATTCGGCGAGGACATTGGAACTTCTACAGGTAGTTTTTTCAGCTGGAACCATTCTCTTCAGTTTAGTTTTTTTAGATGGTTTATAAAAAAGTTTCAGTGTTTTAGTTATAAACTGGGTATATCCTTGACTGCAGGCTGGAGAATGAACACCTGAACAATGTTGGCAAGTTCAGAGCGGTGAAGACTGTCCCATTGCCATTCCGGGAACTGGAAACTGACTGACAAGACAGAGAGAAATAGTGTGATTAGCAATGCTCCCGATATCAAGGGAATTTAGGATCAGAGTTCCAGGAATGATACGCTGACCCTGGTAGTGTTTGCTGCTAGATTTGGTGTCAAGGCGAAAATAAAGTCTTCGGGATTGCCTTGAAGGGCTCGGAACAGCCAGCGCCGATCGGTTCTGCAGCCATACAACCATCTGACTCCTTCATCCCGCCTCGGCTCGTTTCTGGCTGGGCGAATCGAGGTGGACGGTGCGGCCACCATCTCCCATCCCAATTCGGCGTCTCCATCGAGGTAGGCAGCGCCACCTCGGCTGATTCGAGGCCGCCGTGGCCGATTTGCCGACGGCTCGACAGGCGTGCAAACGAAGGACTCTCTGTCTGTCTGTCAGGTGTTTGTGAAAACTAGTAAAAATGCCTGTACAAAAGACATGTAAACTACGGAGTATCTAAAAAGATGTTAATATATAAACTTCACGAATTATGTCATGAAACAATCGAACGATGGATATATTTTAGAAGTACACAGAACATGGAGAAAAAGGGTGGGATTTTACTGCCGGAAAAGTGTTTCCAGTAACCAATTCCCATGCCTGATTTGTGCCCGAGCTGTGCCGCCGCCGCCAAGCCGCCGACGATATGTTCCTTAGAGAGGGAGAATCCCACACGGCCGCCGGAATCCAGAATAGAAAGTGGAGGGTTTTACGAGAGATCCCAACTCCACCATGTTCCAGATTCAATACGCCACCTAAGATTCGCGCTTCGGTTAGGGACGGTTTGTGTTCATACAAACTTGGTTCTTCCCGGTGTCCCTAGGTGGTCACAGTTTTGTGTTTCTCCTTGTTTTCCTTTCTCTTTTTGTTTTGCACATAACTTCGTTTGTTATCCTTTGATAATAGAACCCGGCTCCATGTTGGAGGCGTATGAAAAAAGCGTAGTGTTTGACTGCATGACGATAAAATGCTAACACATTTTCCTTCTATCATGACCAAGGATATATCATGTTCTTTCTCTTGTGGTGCTTTCATGCTACCAAAGATACATCAAGTGATTTCTCTTGTGGTGCTTCCATGCTACCGAATAACAAAAAGTTGACACCAGTGTATAACCTGAGAAACAAAAAAAAGACAAATCTGACTATAAATGGTTTCTTGAAGTGACTAAAGGAAAACTAGCGCAAAGCTTTTAGACCTGTGTCAACATTAAAGAACAATGCAACAAATCCGAAAAATAACATATTCAGTATAAAACTATCACTATACCAAGACTCCTGATGTGAGAACCCTCAAATTTTAACAACACCACTTTCAGGGCGTTAGTGATAACCACATATCACCAATCAGGATTAACAATGATCCCACATTAAATAATTTGCAATCACCCAAAACCAGAGCAGTTTTACTTGCACAAACCTGATACGAATCACAAATTCAAAAATTTCAGTATAACCTTCACGACAAGGTAAAAGCCAACTCATAGCCAGCCCACTTCCCAAACACTTGTACCTCGCTTAGTATAGCCTCTACAATAAAAGCTACATGATGCATTGACATATGCAACGTTTCAGTATAGAAGATGGAGTCTAAGCTTTTACCCTTTTAGTAATACCACATGTAATTTGCATGTCGTATTCGGTGAAAAACTTGTGATGCTCAATAAAAGTACTACTGTAGGTGGAAGCCTTCAAAAAGGTTCACCGACAATAAAGGTTTTCAAGGTGTGTATGCTAGTAAAATCACTGAAGCGGCATCATACAAAATCTCACTCCTTGACATGTACATATACTCTGTGAAATTACATATAACGTACACATGTGCATGCTTCAGAATTTGCATTTAAAAAGGTCTAAAATAAGAAACTGAATTATGCATGAGGATATACTACTCCAAAGAACAGACTGGGTTTCCAGTTCCACTACAACATCAAAAATTGTCAACAGGAGGTCAGCACTACACATATCATTTTACTAAACAGAAACACGGCTATCAGCTCTGAATCACCACTTAGTCAATAATTTGAAGACTTTGATGCACTGAACTTCTTTAGTTGTAAGGAACTGATATTGCAAGATCATTTCAACTGGAGTTACTCCTCCAGTTTTTCAGGCCCGCATTACTCAAGAAGTCAAAAATAACTTTTTCGACTTACATCCATGGTGGCAATAACTAGGATCCAAATTGCTGCATTTAACTTAGTCTAGTTGCATAAGAAATCTAATTAAGATACATTTAGAACACTGCTAATTAAGCCACATTTAAAACCTAATCTACGACAAAGGTATTACCTTAGGCAAGGCGAGCTCGCTTATAGGCACCGACCGAGGCCTCGCCGTCAGATTCGCCGTCGGAGTCATCCTCCTCCGCCTCCACTTCCCCATCTTCCTCGCCGGCTTGTTGCTCCTCCTCTGCCACTGAGTCTTCCGTCGCCGCCTCTGGCCCTAGGCCCCATCCAGGGAGTAGAGACCGGGTTGTGGAGGCCCATAGTTGCATCTGGAATAGGGCCTCCTAGGCCTGTTCCATCTGGTGCTCAGCAGTGGAGATGCGGACGGCCCTCTCCTTATCACCCAACCAATGCATCCCTGGCATAGTTTTTGAATGGAGGTTCACGGAAAAGGCAGTAATGGTTTGAGACTTTACAATGACCAGCACGAGTAAGTACTACTTTGTTTCAAAATATAAGATGTTTTAGGTTTACTAGCAAAATGCCCGCGCGTTGCGGCGGAAAAAGTTAGTCTTTGTTATGCCGGTGGTGAGTTTTTTTTAAAATCGGTGGCACGTCATCCGTCACAACCACATGGTACTCCAAACCTTGTTGCCATTTACAAATTCTGGTTGCTCTGGCCAAAACAATCACTACGCTTCACCGTGCCAAGTACAACAGAAATGAGCATTTTATGTTCAGTTCAAACACACCGCCTGGATATAGGAGAACAAATTCATTTCAACTGAATAACTTGGTGATTGGACTTGCACGCTGAACTCGTCCACCCGGCAACAACACTGGACTCGATCTAGTGGATCTCTCCCAGTTTAGGGTGCAAGTGTACAACCATACAGCCCGGCCAGCACCCGCTCAAACTGCTTTTCTCCTCCACTGTCCAGGAACGCGTCTCCATGAACCATTCACGCCGGCAGCAGCACCTCCATTCACGCGTCTCTGAACACGAATTCTCCAAATTCGCAAGGCAAATAATTGGAATTTCCTTCGATAGCAGCATGGACCAAAGAAACGTCCAAATAAAATCGAGGAGCAGCTCGAAGAAACCAAAATCACCGACCTCCTCCCTCTAGGCTATTCCTCGTCGGCCAGGCCGCAGAACAAAAAGGTCAGATCCCTCGACTTTTGCTCCGAAATTTCAGTATATTTCTCTCTAAGAACTGGAAAAGAGAAGGATCTCTTGTCAGGAGGGAGAGTTCTTGAGAGAGGGAGGAGTTCTCAGTAGGAAGGCCGCTTCCGCTGCAAAAACCATCGAGCACCGGATCTGTCGGTTTGAACTCACCTATTCTCGCCAACCCTCATCTTGGACGCCGACACGCCGTCGCGCCGACACCTTCATCAGCGCCTAACACTCCTCTGACCCACCTCGCCGACCCTCATCCTCCAAGATCCAAAGAGGACCATCGACCGGAATATCGCGACCGGGCCGGCGCTCTTCTGGTACAGCCACACCTCGACGAGCGGGTTGCAGGGGCTCGTGGCTGGCTCGAGCAGTGGAGGAGGCGAGGACCTATGGGAGGCGGAGCACTACGGCCAGAACGAGCGGCGGCGGTGGGGCAGAACAAAACAAAATATCGTACAAAATAACTAAAAGGATACCTCATCCAGACCGCCTCACGTGGGAACGAAAGGGTATGCAAGGCTGTTCGGTTGGAGAGAAGAGAAGAAAATATCATACCGGTTCGATCGTACAAAGAAAAAACAATTGAATAATTACGTGATTTATGTGTGGCATGGTGGGTAATATACCTAAATTGTTAGGGGCAAAGTTGTCCAAAAAAGTGTAGGTACTATAAGAAACACTCCTTTTTTTATTATTAGGTATAGATAAAGAAAATGAATTTAGACTTGTTTTAGTATGTAGATTTATTCAACTTTAGGATGAATCTACACACTAAAACAAATCTAGATTTATTTTTTTCATAAACCTAAAACGTCGGAGGGAGTACATGCCAGTGAGGCAAATAGGATCAATTGTATGATGATAGGCATAAGATCCAGATGAGTGAACGATTCTCAAGAGAGTAGTCTTGAGTGGCTAGAGCAGGAGTTAATTGGATACTATCATAATTCGGGTTCTGACTACGAGTCAATACTAATATTGGTAATTTTGGCGAGTCAGTATCGTCCTTTGGGTCAGATTGTTGCAAATCGGATTAATATATGCCTAAGAGTATTTTGACAGCAGCCCTGGCGGTTGGGGCCCAGCTGTAAGTGTTGCGTTGACGCTACGTGTCTAGGAGGAGCTGAGGTGAAAGTGGGGCCCACCTGTCAGCCATATCTTATGTTATTTTTTATTTTTTCCTTCTATTTTAGTATTTACCGCCAGTGGGCCCACCCATCAGCCTCTCTATTTTCCCCACCCACGTTCTTCTTCCTCCATCGGCCCGCAGGCATGTCTCCCGTCGCATTATGGCAAGATCCCCTCCGGCCACCACGCGCGCTCGGTCTCGCAGCTGCTAGCTGCTCTTCTTCTTGCTCGACTCGCTCCTGCCGCCGCCCTACGCCGATCTGGCCGGCCCGCCCACCATCCCGCCCACCTCCACCTCCGACTCGCCGCCTTTCGGCCTGCCGTCACGGAGGGATACCCCCACCGCTCCCAGAATCACACCCCCTTCTGCATCTCGCAGCTCAGCCTGCCCTTTCCTCCGTCGGCGCCGGTCAAGCACGAGGCGCCCACGGGGCCGGATGGCGGCGCCAGTCAAGCGCGAGGCGCCCACAGGGCTGGATGGCGGCGCCGGCCTCTGGCGGGACCGGTGGCGGAGGGGGCGGCAGGAGCACGAGCGCGTATGCCTGGGCGCTGGCACCGCTTCCGGAGGAGGACATGGCCGCCGCGGACGAGGCGAAGTGGTGCAGCACGCCCTCGTGCGCCTCGCCGCTGGCGTAGTCGAAGAACGTGGTGCCGACGTTCCTGAGCGCGGCGGCGTGGACCGCGTGCGCCCTCGACAGCGCGTGCCGCACATCGACAGTATCCCGTAGCTGCTCCCGGCACTGCGCCACCGCTCGACGGCCGCCCCAAGAAGGTGGGTGGGGGAAAAGGGAGGCTGACGGGTGGGACCCACGGGCTAAAATAGTAAAATAGGAGAGAAAAATAAAAAATGACATAAGATATGTCCAACAGGTGGGCCCCACTTCCACCTCACCTTCTTCTAGACACGTGGCGCCAAATCAGCACTTAAAGCTGGACCCAAGCCTTCAGAAATCGTGTTCAATTACTGATAGACGAAATTTAGTCCGATTCGCAACGCTCTAACCTAAAAGTTGGTACTGACTCGCAAAAATTACCGAAAGTGGTACTGAGTCGTCACGACAGCCCCAATTGTGGTAGTTTTATCCAATTAACTCCTAGAGCGGCAAGGGCCTCATGCTCAAAATCAGTGACCCCCTCCCCTCCCTCCCTCCCTCCCTCGCTGTCGTCGGCCTGTGCGGGGCTAGGCCCGGGCGGCGCCGGCACCGGCGGCCCACGGACAAGCCCACGCGTGCGGCGGCGCGAATCAGAGGGTGTACCCAGGCGGCGGTGCTCCGACGAGGCGGCAGGGCCTCCCGGTGCCGGTGCGGATGGCAAAGATGGCGGTGGAGCTTTCCTTGGCAGCTATGGCGGCGGGGCCTCCCGGTGTCGGTGCGGATGGCAAACATGGCGGTGGAGCTTTCATTGGCAGCTATGGCAGCGGGGCAGGAGTCTGGCCGGATTCTGCAGGCTCGGATCTAGGCCGTTCGGGCCTGATCTAGGCATGAGCGGGCTGGGAGGGACTCAGCCTCTTTGCCTCCGTTTGGATTGACGAGAGGATTGTGATGGGTGAGATGGTGTGGCGTCGTCGCGCCTGCTGCTGCGTGGCGGTGGGAGCTTCACAGGCCCGTCTAGGCCCGACCTGGTCTGTTCTTACTGATGCGTCCGGTCGGCTCCCGCTGTGTCGGTGGAGGATGTACTCCAGGTGGTTGTGCTGCTACCGCCCTTAGGCTCCAAGTGGCTTGGTGTTCTCTTGTCGATGCGTCCAGCCGGCTACCACATATGGCGGTGGATGTTTTTCCCTCCTGCGTGGCGGTGGTTGTAGGGGTACGGGTAGGCTACACTAGCGCAAATCAAAATTTTCTACCGCGTAAACCAGGATTACTGTTGCCATAGATCACGGGATTACCACTAGACGCGCAGTTGCGGAATTGATGAAGCGCGTCGAGGCAGTGTAGACGTTCCACGTCTCCTCCTTGTCCTCATCCCACGAGAAGTTCTTCTTGCATGGCTCATCCAAGTGCCACAGATGCAGCACCTCCGAGGTATCCACACGTGCGGGGTGGAAGCGTCAGACGCCGGACTGCTAGGTCTGCGCGTGCAACACAGGCGTGAGGAGTGGCGGCTGGGTGGAATGGTCTAACTCTGGTCAGCTCGCCCCACCCTCTCTTATATAGGCGTCCCTAGTGGGCTTCTACATTAGCAGCCCATTAGTAGCCTAAGTCTGGTCTAATTCGGATCCAATCATCATTAGGCTTCCAGCCCCTTAAGTGTGTGACCCTATAGGTTCATATACGTATAGACATGACACGAATACACTTATTCTTCCAATAGTTGGTAGCAGCCTCTAGCAAGACGTGCCAACTCCTAAACGCATACAAATATCATATCGGACGAACCATCACAAGGTTTAGTACATGTCTTTCCCTTTGCCTCACGATATTTGGTCTAGCTCCAAGCCGACCTCCCTTTCTCGATATTGTGATTCGGAATCCCTTTACTAGGTTAACTCTTAACCTTATGTAGCACGGCCATGCATTTCTGGATCCGATCACTCGAGAGGCCCAGAGATATATCTCTCAAGTAGAGAGGGGCATATCCTATCTTGATTGACCATGCCTTGCAACATGCTTCAGGACAAACCCGAAAGCTACCTTTATAACTATCCAGTTACGGAGTAGCGTCTGATAGCCCTAAAGTAGGTCGATCCACATCTCAAGTACATGCGACAACCTCAGGTCTAAGGATAAAACGTACACGATGTGTAGAGAGAGCTGCAAGTCTAATTGCCAGTCTCAAGTTGGGTCAGTCCAACCCCATGTTCATAACATGTGTCCACATTATTGTTTTGACATCTCCATGTCTATGACTTGCGAAATATAGTCATCAACCAATCGATGTGCTAGTTTAATATTCACGTGTGTTCTCACATGAACTCCGACTAGGGACAATTATTAAATAACCATACAAGTAAAGAGTTTCACAAACAATTCACATAATTGCCAATCAATACAAGTTGCCTGATATGGATATTCAAGGAACATTACATAACTCATGGATATATATGAAATATAATCATCTCTATGATCGCCTCTTGGGCATATTTCCTTTAGTCTCCCACTTGCACTAGAGTCAATCTAAAATGTATCTAATACCAATTGCTCTTGTGTGCGTCTCATGCGCGGGCTGCGGGAGAGGCTTAGTCAATGGATCAGCAACATTTGAGTCCGTATGTATTTTGCATATCATGACACTACCATCCTCAACGAACTCACGAATCTGATGGTAACGCATGCGAATATGTTTGTTCTTCTGGTGTTGTCTAGGTTCCTTGGCTTGTGCAATAGCATCATTGTTGTCACAATAAACGTCCAAGGGATTGGACGCCCCTGAACCACATCGAGAGCGACCAGGAAATTCCTAATCCAAACATCTTCCTTTACAGCCTCCGAGGCAGCAATATATTCAGCTTCTGTTGAAGAGGAGCTCACCGTATCTTGCTTGGAACTTTTCCAGCTCACAGCACCACCATTCAAGACAAACACATAACCTGATTGCAATTTCGAATCATCTGAGTCGTTAAGGTAACTCGTATCTGTGTAACCCTTTACACCGAGTTCATCCTCACCTCCATAAACTAGGAACACATCCTTAGTCCTTTTCAAGTACTTAAGGATGTTCTTTACCGCTGTCCAGTGACCTTCACCTGGATCAGCCTGGTATCTGCTCGTAACACTTAGAGCATAGGAAATATCTGGGCGAGTACATATCATTGCATACATGATGGATCCAATTGCCGAAGCATATGGAACCCTGCTCATGCGCTCACGTTCATCAGTAGTCGAAGGACACTGAGTCTTGCTGAGTTTAATGCCGTGAGACATGGACAAGAACCCCTTCTTAGCCTCTTCCATGCTGAACCGTTTCAACACTTTGTCAATGTATGTACTCTGGCTTAATCCAATTAGCCTTCTTGATCTATCTCTATAGATCTTGATGCCCAGAATATATGCCGCTTCTCCTAAGTCCTTCATTGAAAAACTATTTTTCAATGAGGTCTTAACAGACTCGAGCATAGAAATGTCATTTCCAATCAGCAATATGTCATCTACATATAAGATTAGAAATACCAGCGCTCTCCTACTTTCCTTCTTGTAAACACAAGGTTCTTATTCGTTTTTGATGAAGCCAAACTCCTTTACAACTTCATCAAATCAAATGTTCCAACTCCGAGATGCTTGCTTCAGCCCATAAATGGAATTTAGAAGTTTGCATACCTTTCCAGCATTGTTTGGATCGACAAAACCTTCGGGCTGCATCATATACACGTCCTCAGTAAGGATTCCATTTAGGAAATCCGTCTTGACATCCATTTGCCATATTTCATAGTCGAAATGTACAGCAATGGCTAGAATAATCCGTATAGATTTAAGCATCGCTACGGGCGAGAAAGTCTCGTCGTAGTCAACTTCTTGAACTTGTCGAAAACCTTTTGCAACAAGTCGAGCTTTATGGATGTGAACATTTCCATCCATATCAATATTTTTCTTATAGATCCATTTGCACTCGATGGCTTTAAAACCATCAGGCAGGTCAACCAAGTTCCAAACTTGATTGTCTCCCATGGACTCTATCTCGGATCTCATGGCGATCAGCCATTTCTCAGTGTTTGGGTCCACCATCGCTTATGCATAGGTTGCAGGCTCATCATTGTCTAACAATAATAATTCTCGCGCTTCGCGGAGCCTCGCCTACCTTCGTGGTTGTGGTGCTTCTGTTGCCATGGGTTCCTTAACTTGTTCTGCTACAATAGCATCACTCGTAGAAGCATCCCCAACTGGCTCATCTTGAACTTCTTCAAGTCGCACCGACCTTCCACTTGTTCCCTTTGTGAGAAACTCTTTCTCTAGAAAAACACCGCTATGAGCGACAAACACTTTGCCCTCCTCTCGGTTGTAGAAGTAATACCCTAAGGTTTCCCCCCGATATCCCACGAAAATGCACTTATCCGATTTGGGTGTTAGCTTGTCCGACTGAAGTCGCTTGAAAAATGCATCACAACCCCAAATCTTTAGAAAAGACAAACTGGGATTCTTTCCAGTCCACATCTCATATGGTGTCTTAACTACGGATTTAGATGGTACCCTATTAAGTGTAAAAGCTGTCGTTTCTAGAGCGTAACCCCAAAATGACAATGGCAAATCCGACTGGCTCATCATCGATCGAACCATGTCCAACAAAGTTCAATTGTGTCGTTCAGAGACCCCGTTTCTTTGAGGCATTCCGGGCGGCGTGAGTTGTGGAACAATTCCGCAACTCTTAAGATGATCACTAAATTCGTGACTCAAATATTCACCTCCACGATCAGATCGCAAGGCCTTTATTTTCTTGCCACGTTGATTCTCTACCTCATTCTGAAACTCCTTGAACTTTTCAAAAGTTTCAGACTTATGCCTCATCAAGTAGACATAACCATATCTACTAAAATCATCAGTGAAAGTAATGAAGTAGTGATATCCTCCTCTGGTTGTCGTGCTCATTGGTCCACATACATCAGTATGTATGAGTTCCAACAAGTCTGTCGCTCTCTCGGGTAAACCCGAAAAAGGCGACTTGGTCATCTTTCCAAGTAAACAAGCTTGACATGTCTCGTATGATTCAAAATCAAACGAAGTTAGAAGACCATCACCATGGAGCTTCTTCATGTGCTTTTCACTTATATGCCCCAAACGACAATGCCATAAATAGGTAGGACTCAAATCATTAGGCCGAAGCCTTTTAGCACTAACATTGTAAACAAATGCATCATCAAGATTTAAAATAAATAACCCATTCACAATGGTAGCATCAGCCATAAACATAGCATTCTTAGAGATTACACAACCATTGTTTGCACTCGCGAATGAATAACCATCCCTCATCAAACATTAAGGTGATAAAATCTTTTGACCCATACTAGGAATGCAATAACAATTATTCAACTCCATAATAAATCCTGATGGAAGGTGAAGTTGCATGACGCCGACGAACAATGCAGCAACCCTTGCTTTATTTCCGACGCGAAAATCCACTTTGCCTTTCTGCACTTCTCTAGTCCTTATTATCCCCTGCATCGAATTGCAAATATGAGCAACTGATCCGGTATCAAATACCCAAGAGTTAACATAGGAATAGGCGAGAATAATGTCCACACCATTTACCACAAGCATACCTAAGTGGGAAGTACTCTTACTTCCACTCTTCTTCAAAGAATCCTGGTACTTGCTGCAGTTTCTCTTCCAGTGGCCATGTTCATGACAAAAGAAGCACTCGGTGTCTTCTACAGGTCCAGCCTTTTGCTTGCGTGTAGGCTTAGGGATCGTATCCTTAGCCTTGCCCTTCTTCTTCCAAGAAGTACCCTTTTTCTTGAAGCTAGGCTTGTTCTGCACAGCCATCACATGGTTATGCCCTACACACTTCTTCATGTCACTTTCTGCTGTTTTTAGCATCCCGCATAACTCATTAAGGCCCTTCTCCACCCCATGCATATGGTAGTTCGAAATGAACTGCCCATAGCTGGATGGAAGAGATGCCAAAATGAAGTAAGTGGCCAACTCTTGGCCTAGTGGAAAACCAAGCTTTTCCAAAGTCTGACTGTAACCAACCATTTTGATCACATGGGGGCCTACAACTGCTCCCTCCGCTAGCTTGCATTCGACAAAGGACTTGGCAACATTGTACCTCTCAGTCCTTGCCTGATCTTGGAACATGTCCTTAAGCGCCACGATCATATCGTACACATCCTGATCCTCAAACTTCTTTTGGAGTTCAGGTTCCATGCATGTAAGCATAAGGCAGCTAACCTCAAGAGAATCATCACATGCTCTCTTGTAGGCATTCTTTAGGGCAGCAGATGCATTATCAGCAGGTTCATCGGGGATTGGGGTATCCAAAACCGTTTCCTTTTTATCAGACCCGAGAACAATTCTCAGGTTACGGACCCAGTCCGTATAGTTTGTTCCATTAAGTTTATCTTTGTAAAGAATCGAACGCAAAGAAAAAGGTGATGTAGTGTTCGGTGCCATTGATCTACAACAGAAAACATGCAAAATACTAAGCCATGTAACCATGAAATAGTAAAACATATTAAACAATTTAATAGCATATACTCCCACTTAAATCAATATCCCTCTATTGATACTAAGTGATTCAAGATCCACAATTAACAAGTCGACTAGTGAGCTTTAGCATCACTACTAGAAGACAAGGTAAATCGGTAAGCAACACTTGCTAATCATATCACATATGACTCTTGTTGTTGGATGACATCTCTATGTCAAAACTAGGCGCCCAACCTTTATGCCCCAAGATCCTTAACTGTTAAGATGACCTTGTCAAGCTCACCAACCCTTATGCGTGTAGGTATCCGATACAAACCCATCCAGCCAAGGAAAACCGCGGCACCCTAATTTCACAGGCCCACCAACGATTGTAAAGGGTATAGGATGGTGCAAGGTTTGGTTGGGAGGGCATGGTTTAACTTAAACTTTCTGAGGGATCGTTCTACTTCTATCATCTAAGCATGCATAGTAGTAAAACACATAAGAATAGCATTCACATAGATGTGACACAGTATGGCCCATTTTCTCATGGTGATCTCCATCGCCATAGAACCTGTCCACCATGATGATCTCCATCTTCATGTTCCATGTGAGCCATCTTCCAAGTGATGAGTCCTCCAAGAACTAATACAAGCTATTACTCCTAACAGCTAGTAATCAAAATTACATAGTATTGGGATCATCATAAGTTGGCACGCAGGCCATTACAATAATTGACAACACATATGTCTCCAGCCGTGTTGCCCTACTCACGACACGCAGGTCATGCAAAATTTCATACATGCATCACATACATATATGGGCCATACTGATCACATACATCCACTAAAAACAAGTTATGCATAGAATCGTATTCTACCGAATCATGTGACATCGCAGCACCTAGTTACCTTAACGAGATACAAAAGGGGCTACGATTAAGGGGGGTCTCCCCCTGCGGGGTTCGAAGGGGAAGCGCCCCTCGCGGTATCAAAACTGTGAAAAATGAGAGATCGAATCTTCACAATTTTCTTTAAGGATTTTGATCGGCAAATCAAATTTACCATAAACCGACTCCTGTCCCGATTCAATCAAACTCCTTTGATCACGGTACATAGATTTTAGATCTAGGTTCCGATTCGATCAATCATATTGATCTTCGCGTGATTCAATAGGATTTATGTGTCACTGTCTACCCTGATGGCGGAAACCGACCGGTAGGGGTAAGTCGTTCGACAACCTCAGAATCACGATCACGGAAAGCAAGATCATAGATCAATCCTGAACCACCAAAATATAAACGATCACATCATTCATATCAATCTGCATATCACCATATGCAAACATCCCGAACCTATAACTAAACAACATCGGGTAGGCTACACTAGCGCAAATCAAAATTTTCTACCGCGTAAACCAGGATTACTGTTGTCATAGATCACGGGATTACCACTAGACGCGCAGTTGCGGAATTGATGAAGCGCGTCGAGGCAGTGCAGATGTTCCACGTCTCCTCCTTGTCCTCGTCCCACGAGAATCTCCCCTTGCGTGGCTCGTCCAAGTGCCACAGATGCAGCACATCCGAGGCATCCACACGTGCGGGGTGGAAGGATCAGATGCCGGACTGCTAGGTCTGCGCGTGCAACACAGGCGTGAGGAGTGGCGGCTGGGTGGAATGGTCTAACCCTGGTCAGCTCGCCCCGCCCTCTCTTATATAGGCGTCCCTAGTGGGCTTCTACATTAGCAGCCCATTAGTAGCCTAAGCCTGGTCTAATTCGGATCCAATCCTCATTAGGCTTCCAGCCCCTTAAGTGTGTGACCCTATAGGTTCATATACGTATAAACATGACACGAATACACTTATTCTACCAATAGTTGGTAGCGGCCTCTAGCAAGACGTGCCAACTCTTAAACGCATACAAAGATCATATCGGACGAACCATCACAAGGTTTAGTACATGTCTTTTCCTCTGCCTCATGATATTTGGTCTAGCTCTAAGTTGACCTCCCTTTCTCGATACTGTGATTCAGAATCCCTTTACTAGGTTAACTTTTAACCTTATGTAGCACGACCATGCATTTATGGATCCGATCACTCGAGGGGCCCAGAGATATCTCTCTCAAATAGAGAGGGGCAAATCCCATCTTGATTGACCATGCCTTGCAGCATGCTTCAGGACAAACCCGAAAGCTACCTTTATAACTATCCAGTTACGGAGTAGCGTCTGATAGCCCCAAAGTAGGTCGATCCACATCTCAAGTACATGCGACAATCTTAGGTCTAAGGACAAAACGTACACGATGTATAGAGAGAGCTGCAAGTCTAATTGCCAGTCTCAAGTTGGGTCAGTCCAACCACATGTTTATAACATGTGTCCACATCATTGGTTTGACATCTCCATGTCTATGACTTGCGAAATATAGCCATCAACCAATCGATGTGCTAGTCTAATATTCACGTGTGTCCTCACATGAACTCTGACTAGGGACAACTATTAAATAACCATACAAGTAAAGAGTTTCACAAACAATTCACATAATTGCCAATCAATACAAGTTGCCTAATATGGATATTCAAGAAACATTACAAACTCATGGATACATATGAAATATAATCATCTCTATGATTGCCTCTAGGGCATATTTTCTTTCAGTGGTACCGTCTCTCCTTGTATACGTTCGTTTTTTCTTGGTCCGACCATCCTCGCAGTGTCTGTCTTGGTGAGACGACGATGGTGACTGCAAGACCGTGGTGACGCATGTTGGTGGGTGGCAAGTGGGTGGAGCGTGATGGATTGTATGGGGTTGTGGTTTTGGGGGTCGGGAGAAATCCTTGTCGGCATGGTCGACACTGACGCGGTGACGCCCGCGGGAATCGCCCTTCCTTCTTGAAGGGTGTCAGGTGTACCCATTCACCACTCTCCTCCATGTATTGGAAAAAACCCTAGGACTAGTCCGGGCAGCAGCACCGTCGTCGTCGCATTCCTTCTTGGAGGTGTTTCTTGGTACGCGATAATTCAGAGCATAGGAGCGTGGTGGGACTTGTCCGGAGGGTGCAGCAGTCGAGGGTCATCAGCGCTTGTCTATCAGGCATTGTTGGCAGTTCTCTCTCTTTGTTTCTCTTCTTTTCTTCTTTTGGGCTTGCTTTGTGTTGTTTGCCCCAGCAATGAACTTGTTGTATTCGTGGTTGCTATATTAATATAGCGGGGTGAAAGTTTGTTTCGAGGAACTCTTAAAATAATAATGTAAATGCAAAAATAGTCTCAAGACACTACTATATATGATTCTAATATGATCACTTAGTACAATATAAATTATAACATATTTCAGAATAAGTTGAACAAAAAAATACCAATGGTGAAGGTTTAATGACCTGCAGAAGTCCTATGCAATGACAAAAGCACAACCATTTCATAAAAATGTTCCCTAATTTTAGAAGACTTTTTATCCCTCAAGAAGCCATCATAGATATCTTGTTGCGCAACTCGGTCTTGATGATCTTTGTCATCGAGAAAGCTCTTTGGACTGTTGTCATTGCCACCAACAAAATCAATTCTATCTCAATGAGGCAATAAACCTTATAAAACACGATGTGTCGTTCAAATATCGAGACAATCTCTGGAGTCCCTCTTAAAAGATTTCAATGTTATCTTGTATATGGTACTTCTCGTAATAAGAGAAATCCCCACGATAAATCTCTATAAGACAAGCAATCGTATATTCACACTGAACCTAGAATGAGTCTCTTAAGTCAAAACATGACAAGTTCTGGAGCGAAGCGATGATCTAAGTCGGTGATAATAGAGTCTATAGCAACATAGAAGGTGTCCACGGTGTAAAAATAACCAATAGTAACATCGTGTCTTCTCCCTTTTAATGATACCCCAACCCAACCTTTCCATCTGATCCATACTTTGGATTTTGACATCATTTTCTATGGAAATTGATATCTTTCAAGACAGACTCTCAACCATCATTTCTCCGGTTGAGCAAATGATGTCCTCCCATCCTTAACCAAAGACATTCGAATAAACTAATGTAACTAGGAACTTAGATAAATAGAATGTACAGAGTCAAAGTAGAACCATAAAACATAATCCATCACATACCTAGAGTTGGTTTCGGCCACACCCCATAAGGTGGCCAAAATACTCGCAAGTCCGCCTTAATTACCCCACTAGGACGTTGTTTAGAGTCGAGGGTTGTTATATTGAGAATTATCTATCGCAAAGAGGAAGAATTGGTTTCAAAATAGGCTACCCGTAGTTCATGTTTCGCTTTGGGGTCAGTTTACGCAGTATTCACTAAAACAAGCGTAACTTTCTCATACAAAGTCCTTTTTAAATGCATGACCAGTCAAATTGTTCAGAAAAAAAAACATGTGTATCTGAATTAGTTTGCCAAAAATCAAGGTAGGGTGGATGACATAGCTTGCATTGCCCAACTTGGAGCTCCGCCCCTGCTCGAAATAGAAACGTCAGCATCATGGGCCTGAAGTGCAGAGGCAAAGGTGTTGTTAATTAACGTAAGCAACAGGAGCGTGGAGAGGAGGGTCAACGGCAAGGCTGTCAGCGGGTAGATGGTCGGCAGCATCACCGATGATAGGGAGTGTTGGAAGTTTTGACTCGATCTGCTAAGTAAGCTGTCCGACCTGTACTTTCCCGCGGGATTGACAAGATGCAACGCGCGAGGAAACTCAAGGGACGCTTTGGAAACTCGATTGGGGATCGGGATCGGGTCACCTATCTTTCTTTATCGGATTTTTCTGTTTCTTAGCTGCAGGGGGTACGGATTTAGGTACGTAATACCACGTCCACGACGCCTAGTCGGCATGCTTAAGCCCTACCTAACAGGGAGGAACGCATCGATGTGGATTGAGTCATTGTCGGACGGGGGAGCTCCTCTCCTTCGTCCGGCCGGGTCCTCTTCTTCCTCCTCTCTCTCATCTATATAAGCACGATGGCTTTGGCTTGTGCCATCAATCACTCCTGCATTTCCCTGTCCATTCTCGGTCGATCGCGGCGCGGCAGGCATGGTGAAGTTCTCGCGGGAGTACGACGCCAACATCATCCCGGAGTGGAAGGGGGCTTTCGTCGACTACAAGTACCTCAAGAAGCTCGTCAAGAAGATCAAGGTCGAGGTTGGGCGTCGCGGCGAGGATGACTGGACCGACACCGATGCGCTCCTCCCTGCCCATGCCCCTGCTCGTCGCGCGGGCTTCTCGGTCCTCCGCCGCTCCCTCGCCGCCCGGTTCGGGCGGGAAGTGCAAGTTTCTCCGGTACGCGCGTCCTCCTGCTTGCCAAATCTTTACTTTGTCGAGTTGTTTGTCTTGGTCTCTTGGCGACGGTAGTGCTGATGCGTGCGTATGTTTCCGATGTGCATTTCGATCGGCAGGAGGACGAGGAGAGCTTGTATTCGTCATGGGGGCTCGTGCGGCCCGCGGGCAAGCATGTAATTAAGCCGCAATCCATCCACCCATCCTCTTGGGGACCGATCACAAGTGCATGCACATGGATTTTATTCAGATGAAAATTGTTGGCGTGTGTGTGCAGGAGCGGGAGTTTCTGGAGAAGGCGGGCGAGGAGCTGGACAAGGCGAACAGCTTCTACGTCGCGCAGGAGGCCAAGCTGCTGGGCCACGGCGAGGCGCTCATCGACCAGCTCCGCATCCTCGCCGACGTCAAGCGCATCCTCGCCGACCACGCCGCGTCGGCCGGCTCCCCCGATCCTGGCCCGCTCGGACGCAGCCCCGCCTCCAGCCATCCGCCCTCCTCGCCGGCGCACTCGCCCGGGTTCAGCGGCACCTTCCTCGCCGCGCTCTCCTCGCCGCGGTCCATGTCGGCGCTCAGCGGCACCCTCCTCGCCGCACTCGCCTCGCCGCAGTCCCCCAAGTCAGGTACGTAGGTGCACACGCGCGCTCTTGGAATAATTGGCCCCGACAACTCGCCGGCCGAGTACTTTTCGATCGGCGGCACGCGCACGTACACGACTAATCTTCGGCGAGACGATTTCCGGCGAGTCGGACAAGTGCACACGTACATAGCTAGTCTACCTAGATTGCTTTCTTAGCTGATAACTCACGCACGCTATGCAGATCGCTTGGACATCAAATTACAGTGATTATTTGTAACACGCGCGACTGTTCGTCTGTTCCGGCCGTTCGTTCATGTCAACGGCTCACGTATAGCTCCAGCCAAACCAAGTCATGTCTGACTGAGCACATAATGAACCCCACGCACGGCCTCTGTCGCTCATCCTTTTCTCTATGCACGCAGACTGGGGCGCGGAGCTGCAGCAGGCGCAGACGACGACAGAGGGCGCCGCCGTGCCCGGCAACAAGCAGGTCGTCGTCAACAAGGCCAGGGCCGGCGGCACGCTGCAGCTGCCGTCGACGGTGCGGATCGACATCCCGGCGACCAACCCCGGGAGGACGGCTCTCAAGGTGTGGGAGGAGCTGGTGAACGTGCTGCGCAAGGACGGCGCCGACCCCGCCGCCGCCTTCGTCCACCGCAGGAAGATCCAGCACGCCGAGAAGAACATCCGCAACGCCTTCATTGCGCTCTACCGCGGCCTCGACCTCCTCAAGAAGTTCAGGTAGTACATCCTATCGCCATGCACCTGCCACGATCGGTTCAATTTCCGCCATTGAGGAAATTTCGAGTGATGCGCCACCAAACGATTGCCGGGTTCTGAGAATGCTACTCAAAATTTAAGAATAATGCCATCAAGTTGCCGCTCTTGTGAGAATGACATCAAACAACCGTTAGGTCAACTGAAAGGAACTTACAATTTTTAAAATACCAAAACTAGCTAATACGCTTAGACTGTTTCAGAAAAAATAAAAAAAAATACTAAAAGAGAAGACCTGGCGCCAGGCCTCTCTCTCAAGTTGGCAAGCATGACGATCTGCGTGACTGTGTCCCAGAGGTCGCTGGCGGCGAGTATGTGACAGGATCAATGTCGTCGCTAGCTAGGCTATTATATTATGTGTTCACATTGCACTCCAAAATATCAAATTAAAAAAAGGTAAAACTCTGTCAAAAAATTTTGAGCACCAAGGGTGTGTTGTTATTTAGTCAAAATCTTATAACAGTAACAAGGAAAACATTTGTCTTTCCACATCAGACTTGACGGTCAACTAGCGGTCAACTAACATAAACATTTATTGGAACGACGCAACCCGTTTGATGGCATTTTTAGAACGGCGACTAATTCGATGACATTCTTTGATCGCGGTGATCGTTTCATGGCATCATCGGGACTTCCGCATTTCCTTTTCTTCGGCTGTGAGAGCTTTTATGGTGTGGGTCTGATGGATCTTTTCTGCTTTTCTATTGTGTAATGGATGGATGGATGCAGTTCTCTGAATGCAAAGGCATTCGCCAAGATCCTGAAGAAATTCGTCAAGGTACGTCATAGCATACTGCCAACTAGCAACCATTGAACCATATGTGTACTTTACAAAATGGATGGAACAGGAACATAGTAGAGTCTTGAACAATAGATTTACTAAATAGAAGTTATGTAGTTAAAGAAACATTTGACATCATGTACTGCTGGTAGTATCAATTGTAATGGGTCTTTATCAAAAAGAAAATCAATTATAATGGGTGGCAATCAGATGTAGACTACAACACTTTGCAAGGAAAAGTAATATAGAAAATAGCCCAGCTTTGAAGAAAACATATCTAGTGATAAAATTGATATGCATAACTATACCGATTGATATACATGCATAATAAAAACTGCTCTCATTTCTCTATCTGACACTAACACTAACTGCTATCAGGTGTCGGGGCAACAGCAAGCAACAGAACTATTCTCACAAAAGGTGAAGACATCGTCGTTCAGCACATCCGACAAGGTATACATATCATCTTATAAGATTACTGTAAGAGTTTTAGACCTAAAGCTAAGAACAGATAACGAACTAATGTATGTGCTATGAAATCTTGAGTAGGTGCTTAAGCTCGCGGATGAGGTGGAGTCCCTCTTCTTGAACCATTTTGCGGGCAACGACATAATGGTGGCGATGAAGTACCTCAAGCCACAGCAGCCCAAGAGCACGCACACGATGACCTTCCTCGTAGGCACGTAGATTTGGATACCAGATTTCATCTATCTACTATCTATATATGATGGAGAAATTCAATCTTCTAACTTATCTTTTTTGTTGTTTTTTTGTGTTTTCAGGTTTGTTCACAGGCACATTTGTGAGCCTATTCATTTTATATGCTCTTTTGGGCAATGTTTCTGGAATTTTTGGTTCAGCTGAAAATACAGCCTACATGGAAGTAGTTTACCATGTCTTCAGGTAATCTCTTAAGCCATGATTTGACATCATGACTATAATACTTTAAATCTTTTTACATCTGGATATGCATTTTTTACTTCAAATTGACTATAGTTGTACCTTTGATCTTCTACAGCATATTCACACTTATCAGCCTACACTGCTTCTTGTACGGATGTAACCTATTCCTGTGGAAACGCACCCGGATCAACACGAATTTCATATTTGATTTCGCCTCGAACACCGCCCTTACGCACCAGGATGCCTTCCTCATGGCTGCGTTGATCATGTGCACTGTGGTTGCCGCACTGGTCATCAACCTGTTCCTCATGAACGCCGGTGTAACCCACGCCGACGTTGTGCCCGGCGCACTCCTAGCAGTAAGAAACACAAAACTATATGGAAAAACAATTCATAACTTAGGTTGTGATGCAAACGATAAAAGTTCTCAAATTTTGTAATCTACTATTTCAGCTATCAGCCGGAGTTTTACTCTGTCCATTTAACGTGTTCTACCGTCGACACGTTACTGCTTCATGCGCATCTTGCGCAACATCGCATTCTCGCCTTTCTACAAGGTAAGGAGACCTCCAAAGTTTTCGATGCACAAACTGCTACCAACATCTAAATTTGATGATATGCATACCTTGTGATGCAGGTTCTTATTGCTGATTTCTTCATGGCTGACCAGTTAACAAGCCAGGTAATAATTATACTTGCACAATTATACTTTAATCGAGGGGCCACAAAATGGAAGGTTCTTACATGTTAAACGGGTATATGTTCCAGATGCCATTACTAAGGCACATGGAGTTTGCGGCGTGCTACTTCATGGCAGGAAGGTTTAGGGGTGACCCACATGAGATGTGTACAAATAGACCGAATTACGAGCACCTGGCCTATGTGATATCCTTTCTCCCTTACTATTGGAGAACTATGCAGGTATAAATCAAAATATATGAAGAAACAATAGTAAGATTATAAGTTGTTAGAATTATTTTCAAATTAAACCATGTGAACATGTTTTGAAGTGTTTAAGAAGGTACCTGGAGGAACACGACACGAATCAGCTTGCCAATGCTGGCAAATACGTATCAGCGATGGCTGCAGCTGCTTTTAGGTTCAAGTACAGTGTTACGCCGACACCATTCTGGATGTGGATGGTCATCGTTGCATCCTCAGGTACCACTGTTTACCAGCTCTACTGGGACTTTGTCAAGGACTGGGGCTTCTTCACCCCAAAATCTAAGAACCCGTGGCTTCGAGATGAACTCATCCTCAAGAACAAGTCTATCTACTATGTTTCAATGGTACTAAATTTTGTTCGACTAATTTGCAGTGTTGTACAACATTTGTACAGAAAATACAAGCTAGGAGCACTAATGCCTTGACAATGCAGGTGCTAAATTTAGCGCTTCGTCTAGCCTGGACGGAGAGTATAATGGAGTTTCCTATTACTACTAAGAATGCGAAGCGTCTAATGGATTTCTCCATTGCTTCATTGGAAATCATCCGGCGAGGACATTGGAACTTTTACAGGTATTTGCAGCTAGTATAAATCTGGAATCTTTATTTGTCTTCTGTTTTGTCTTTTAGTTCCTTTAAAAGTCTTTAGTGTTTTAATTAATTTGGCACGTCGTTGACCACAGGCTGGAGAATGAACACTTGAACAACGTTGGCAAGTTCAGAGCGGTGAAGACTGTCCCATTACCATTTCATGAACTCGAAACTGACTGACAATATAAATTGAAGAGTATGACGGCAATGCTTCTGATATCAATGGAATTTAGGATCAGAGTTCCAGGAACAACGGTACTCTTCTTGTCAAGAAGACAATGACCTGCATATATAGCTAGGAACTAACCGAGTTGATTAGTTAGCTGTAATTAATCTAAATTGTATGTTGTTGTAACCCTAGTCGTGTTAATATATAAGCAGGTCATTGACTGCGTGCGATTACACCGAACACTTGTCTCCTCGTTTATTTTTCAGTGGATGAATGAGATCTGATCTGCCACCCATAATCACAAGCGTGTATGAAGCCTCTCAAACCTCTAGGAGTTCTTCCTCGTCCAGCTCCTCCTCGCTTACGGTCGGCTCCATCTGGAGCGGTCCTCCCTGGGATCCCTAACTTGGTGCAACTCGTGACTGCCAAGCTCAATCGCGACAACTTCATCCTGTGGAAGACACGGGTTACTCCCATCTTTCGTGGAGCTAATCTCCTGAAGTACATAGATGGATCAGCGTCCTACCATTACAGGAGAAGAGGAAGACGCCGACGACCAAAGGCTGCGCCGACGGCTATTTGTCGGGGCCATCAGCGTAGGCCTCGAGGCGGGCAGCCGAGCAAACCTGTCGTCGGCGTAGAGCGGGATAGGCCTACGTAAGCCTAGACCAGGCCGTCGACGTAGGATGATGCGACGGTGTCAAGACTACGCCGACGGCTTAGCCATCTCGGCATAGCTATTTTTCATTTTTGCCACATTAATCTTAGAAAAATCACAACTAAATCGTTTTAATTTAGAAAAATACATATAATATATCAAAATTTGCAGAAGAAATAAGATTTATCTATCTAAACTCAAATATTACATATTTTTGTTGAATAAAATATAAAAACATTATATATACTTTCGTATAACACATTTTCATTTTCTGAGTGTTAAAAATGAAGTGTTTTGTGAAGCAACCACCAAATAAAAGTTTCAAAATAGTGCCACCCCATTTTTCAAAAATACTAGGCCACCTTGCATTGACAATGTCCCAACCTGGATATCTTAAACATTTTCTTCCGCCCCTCGTGAAAAAGACAAATTCATGTCGAATCGGTAGGAAGTGGGTCAGATTTGAACTACAAGTCCATGATCCGAAAAATTATTTTTAGATTCACAATATGCTATTTCATTAGATATCCACTACAAGTTTAGCAAGGCTCAGCCCCGAGCTAAGAATCTTTATGCCCACCATTTTGACCATAGTTTAAAACAAACATAAGAAATTCAAAAAACCTCAGAAATGAGCTATCATGTTCGAGGTTTCATGGTTTTCAGGCCAAACGATCAATGTTATATCTAGAATCGCGGCATAGTTTGTGATAATGTGCCCATATTATGTATAAATGTGCATCATGGGCTGGCGAACAATGTTGTAGGAGGAACTTTTCCTTTTTGTCGCACCAAAAAGCAATTTTCCATTTTCCGAGTGCCAAAAAGAGGTGTTTTGTGAAGCAACCGACAAATAAAAGTTTTAAAATGGTACCACCCCATTTTTCCAAAATACTGACACCTTGCATGGCAATGTTCCAACCTGGTTATCATAAACCTTTCCGTCCACCCTCGTGAAAAAGACAAATTTCTACTGAATTGGTAGGAAGTGGGTCAGATTTGAACTATAGATACATGATCGGATGCTCATAAACCTTTAGGTTTACAATATGCTATTTCATCAGAGATCCACTCTAAGTTTAGTGAGGCTCAGCCTAGAACTAATAATCTTCATACTCACCGTTTTGACCATAGTTTAAAACGGGCATAAGAAATTTAAAAAACCTTCTTAGAAATAAGCTATTATGTTCGAGATTTCATGGTTTTCAGGCCAAGGGACCAACGTTATGTCTAGAATCGCACCATAAGTTATGATAATATGTCCATATTATGCACACATGTGTATCATGGGATGGCGAACAATGTTGCAGGGGGGGAGTTTTCCTTTTTGTCGCACCAAAAAGTTATTTTCCATCTTTCCATGGAACAGTCTTAATATAGATTTTATGAAACTGACAAAGGTGGAGAAAGTCATGGTGGCTAAGATCGGAGGATGGTAATAGCAGAGAGGGTACTGGTTACAATGAAGATAATGCTGCATAGATTCTCCATGTGTCGGTGTTTGGAAACTTGCATCAGTAGCCTTGGCAAGCAGGGATGGCAACACAGGTAGACTGCATTTTTGGTGGTGCTCCTCGTGGACCGAACCTCAATTTGCAGGGTGAAAATCCAAGGTCTGGCCTTCACTGATTTAGCTGGCAATGGTCTTGCTGAAGTCATTGTTTTGAAAACTCGGACTTTTTCTCCAGGATAAAACCCAAGATCTACAATCGGACGACGACAACGCTTGTACGTTAATTGTTTCTTTCTAAGAGGCGTTATTTTTGGAGAATCTCGTTTCTAGTTCTGGTGTTGTCTTCGGTGGTGGTTATGTTGGGGCTGCTTCTTCTACCTCTAGCTACCTCTAAACTCGAACTAGAAACAATGGAGATTTTGGCCTCGCGCTGCCAAACAGCCGTAGTTTTTCTCTGTATTTCTCCCCTTACAAGCAGTACACCGAGAGGTATTTATACCCGAGCTAAGCAGAGGCACACGCACGCACGTTGCCCACCTCACTCTGCCCACGACGCACACCTCCCTGATCCTATTTCCACTCCACTAAACACTAATCTAGGCCACTAACTACTTGATCGGGCCATCACATGCACACATACGACACGGCTGCCACACCTAGCATGCAGCGAACTACCTAGACTAATTGATGAGTAAATGACACCGTGAGTCATTTAACTTGTCCTCTGTGTGCACTTAAGTCACACATCTTAAAAACTGAACTAACCGATCACACAACTTGCAATCGTGTGCACATGTGGTCACAAACATGCATGTTGGCTGGTTTTGATAAAAACCGATGATGTGTCCAACACATGAGTGTAAAAGCAAATAGACTTTTGCAAAAACCACCCTATATTTCTGTCTTGTTACATAACGATTCAATCACCACGTAGTTTACCCCTATTTTTTGTTTGCAAAAACGATTTCCATTTCCATACTATTTTATATGTGGGCCATTTGTCAGCGATGAAAGAAGTATTCAAAATAATTGAATCGTGTGGGATTCAAATTGTTGATCTGCAAGCACGACAATCATAGCCTAGCCAGTACCAAACAACCTTGCTCTTATATTACTCCAAAAGAATACGTATATAACAGATGAATATATTAGTGAAAATTCTTTTTCTTTTCGCATCCCTACACATACAAATAGATTCATTCTATTTATCTTTTTAACACTAATTACAAGAATTGGGCCTATTTGTTTTGTTTATAGACACAACACACACATATTCATAAATTCACTTTAGAGGACGGGCTCACTCTAGCCCCCTTTTGAATTTTTCAAAAATTATCAAATATTTTCAAAAAATATACCTACGTGTAGCCACTAATACGAAATAAATGTATGCAAATACTATTTTGTGTGCAAAAAAAAGATAAATATCATAAAATTTGGAAAAATGAGGCTCATTTAAAATTACACTATTTACGTTCAGATCTAAAATCTTCACTTTTTTACCGAGGATAGAATACAAAATATTTTCATATGAGTTTTTTATACGTGTATTGTAAATCATATTGACAATAAAAAAAATATAGAGAGCTTTTTTTGCAAAAGCATGTCTGCTCTTACCCTCACTTGTTGGGCAAGTGACCGATTTTTGTTAAAAACCGGCTAGCAGAGCGGTTTGTGACCACGGATGCACATGATTGCAAGTTGTGTAACCGGTTAGTTCTGTTTCTTAGATGTGTGACTTAAGTGCACATGCGGGACAAGTACAATGACCCACGGTGCCATTTACTCCTAATTGATCGATTCACATGACCCGGACTCTACTCGCGCCACTCCGCACGGACGGAGCTGCAGCTGTCGCAGTCTTATACAAAAAATACAAACTATCTCAAGATTAGTGCTAACAGGTTAGAGTACTAGTATTGCGAGTGGGTCATCACCGGAACAGGATATTTGCTTTTATTTTTTCTTGGTTGTGTGCATCCGGTGATATCTTTCAACATCTTGTTGGTGTAGAGGCCGTATGTAATTGGTATCTTTGCCCTTTGTAAAAAAATATACTTGGCAAGCCCCGCAGTCGTGCGTTCAGAGATTCCCCACAAAAATCAATCACGGTGTCCTTCTAGGGTTTGGTGTTTTACATGGTGCTAGAGTGCTCAATGTTGGAGATATGCCCTAGAGGCAATAATAAAAGTAGTTATTATTATATCTTTGTGTTTATGATAAATGTTTGTATTCATGCTATAATTTTATTAACCGAAACATTAATACTTGTGTGATTTGTAAACTAATTAGAGTCACTGGTAAAGCCTCTTTATAATACTAGCTTGTTGGTTGATAGATGATCATGGTTTCCTGATTATGAACATTGAGATGTTATTAACAACAAGATCATATCATTAGGAGAATGGTATGATGGACATATTCCTATAGATAAGCATAGCATAAATATCAAGTCATTTCAATAGTTTGTTTGCTATAAGCTTTCAGATACATAGTAACCTGATTCCTTCGACCATGAGATCATGCTAATCGCCATCACCAGATGGATGCTTTGATGACATCAAACACCACTTCGTAACTGGGTGATTATAAAGGTGGCATTGAGTGTTCGAAAAGTATGTATTAAGGCACATGGATCAAGAGTGGGATTTATCCATCCATATGATGGATAGATATACTATAGGCCCTCTCGGTGGAATGTCATCCAATTGGCTTGCAAGCATGTGACTGTCTCACAAGGAATCACATATCACAGTAACGAGTAAAGAGTACTTATCGGTAACGAGGTTGAACTAGGTATAAAGAGATACCGACGATCAGACCTCGAATAAGTAAAATATCGTGAGACAAAGATAAATTGGTATCGTATGTAAATGGTTCATTCGGTCGCAAAGTAATCGTAGAAATATGTGGGAGCCATATAAATTTCCAGATGCCTCTATTGGTTATTGGTCGGAGATGAGTCTCAGTCATGTCTACATAATTCACGAACCGTAGGGAGACACACTTAAGGATTCGATTTTGTTTAGTAGATATGGAATATGAGTAAGAAGACTGAATGATGTTCGGAGCCTCATATGGGATCCAGGATATCACGAGGAGATCTGGAATGGTCCGGAGAATAAGATTCATATAAGGAAAGTCCAATTCTGGAGTTCGGGAATGATTCCGGTGTTTTCGCCGGAACAATCTAGAAGGGTCTAGAAGGTTCACCGGACCGGAAGGGGAAGGGTACATGAATGTGTCATGACTAAGTATAATGATTGCATCATGTCCTAGGTCACTTGGATGGGAATTTTAAAGAAATAAATTAAACTCCTAAATTGAAAGTCAAAACGCAAGTTTGAAAAGTCAAACTGGGACAATGTTTCCTGGTGGAGGGAGGAGAGGAAACCTCCTCTTCCTCCACCACACGCCTAGTAGGAGAGGGAGTTGGGGAAGGATTCAAACTCCCCTCTCTAGCTGCCCCTCCCTCTCATAAATAGAGGGAAGGGGTGCCCCCCAAGAACACAACCACCACAGCCCCTCTCCAAGCCGGCATCGCGCCGCCGCCGCCGTACCAAGTCGTCGCCGACCACCTCATCCTCTCCGGCTTATAAACCCTAGACGTCGGGGAACCCTACTACTCCATCATAACCCACTCCAGCTTAAGACGAAGCCCTGCGGGATTTCACCTCTAACTCCGACACCACGTCGTCGTGCTGCCAGAATCGCGAGGAGAGATCTACAACCTCCGCTGCCTGCTGGAACAAGGGAGAGGAACTTCTTCATCGAATATCGAACGTGTGATCGACTTCGGGAGCGCTGCCGAAACGCGGCGCCGGAAGGATCGTCTACGCGATCTTGAGATCGGCAAGTGTACGACTACATCACCCACGAGAATCTGCTCTTGTTAACCGCTTTGGAATCTTCAAGGATGAGTACTCTAATCGACTCGTTGCTACAGTCTAGTAGATAGATCTTGGCTTGTGTGTGTTCATGCGGTAGAATTTTTTTATTTTACATGCTACGAACCCCTACACTCAAGACTCGAGAGGGTAGTCTTGGGTAGCTACAGTGGCAAGGGACTGATGCTCGAAATAGAGACGATTCTCTGTAGTACCATCATGTGGGCGTCAAACATATAGAAGCGCAAGGTTGTCAAAGTGTTCCATCACTACGGGAATAACCAGATAGGCCGACGGCCGTCGGGGCCATCGGCGTAGCTTGACGGGCCGTTGGCCTAGTTTTGTCGTCGGCGTAGGATAAATAGGCCGACGGCAGCCGACGACCTAAACGGGACCGCCGGCGTAGCCTATTAGGCTAACGGCAGAGCGACGACGTCATGTCACCAATGCCGACGACAAAGTCGTCGGCGTAGCTATTTTTCTTTTTGCCACATTAATCTTAGAAAAAACATAACTAAATCATTTAAATTTATAAAAATGCATATAATATATCACAATTTGCAGAAAAATAAGATCTATCTATATAAACTCAAATATTACATATTGTTTCTCAAAAAATATAAAAAATAAAAATACTTTCGTATAACATATTTTCCATTTTCGAAGTGCAAAAAACGGGGTGTTTGTGAAGCAACCACCAAATGAAAGTTTTAAATTATACTATCCCATTTTTTTAAAATAGTAGACCATCTTGAATGGACAATTTCCCAACCTGAATATCTCAAACCTTTTCGTCCACCCCTCGTAAAAAAGACAAATTCCTGCCGAATCGGCGGGAAATGAGTTAGATTTGAACTACATGTATATGATATGATGCTCATGATTTTTTGAAAAAATCATTTTTAGGTTCACAATATGCTATTTCATCAGAGATCCAATACAAGTTTAGTGAGGCTTAGTCCCGAGCTAAGAATCTTCATGCCCGCTGATTTAAAAAGTTTGACGATAGTTTAAAACGGGCATAAAAATTCAAAGACGACCGAAACAATGCAAAATATTCGCGTGGTGTCATGTTATGTGACATAGTTGCATGAAAAAATACCAAACTTAGTATATTGACTGTGTCTCAAAAAACCCTTCATAAAATGACTTATCTCAATCGAGGTTTTCTGGATTTCAGGTCAAATGACAAATATTATTGCTAGAATCGCGATATATTTTGCGATAATGTGCCCATATTGTGCATGCATGTGCATCAAGGGATGGCGAACAATGTTGCAGGAGGAAGTTTTCCTTTTCGTCGCACCGAAAAGCCATTTTTTTCTGAGTGCAAAAAACGAGGTGTTTTCTGAAGCAACCACCAAATGAAAGTTTCAAAATGATAATACCCCATTTTTTAAAAATAGTAGACCATATTGAATGTACAATTTCCCAACCTGGATATCTCAAACCTTTCTGATGCAGCACAAGGGTTGTGGAGGAACAACTCCACCTTGCTGCTATAATAAAGACATCACAAATGTTGAAGGAACCACTCCAACGTGCTGCGCTAGATATCGCTCTAGGGGCGTGAGATAGATATCGCTCTAGAGGCGGGGCCATCAAGAGTTTAATCCAAAAATCTTAACACATAAGATCTAGTCCAAGATCTTAAAACAGGAACATAAAGTTCTTTATTGATAGGTGAAGTTTACATAGTCTGGTCCCTAGATAGAGGAGTGCTCCTCTATTTATAGGCTGCATAAGCCTTCACTACTTAGTTCTACTTGTAGCTGGAACATTCCAGAGAACACTACTTAAAGCTAATAAATAATACAAGAAACATGACTACAACACACAGCTACAACACTCTGAAAACTGCTACAACACATATGACTAAAGTACAACACGGCTAGAACACTCTGAAATAATCAGGTAGTACCAAGACAGGAGCTTGCGAGAGCCTTTCCTTTATCTCCTTGAAACTAGCTTCAGCGGATTCATTCCATTAAAATTTTCCTTTCTTCAAGCATTCAGTGATTGGTGCCATAATGGTACTGAAATTTTTCACAAACCGCCTATAGAAAGTTGCAAGGCCATGAAAACTTCTCACCTCTGAAATAGTTTTTGGAGTTGGCCATTTCCTTATTGCTTCAACTTTAGAGGCATAAACATGGATGCCCTTACTTGTGATGACAAACCCCAAGAAAAGAAGTCGTGTTTGAAGGAAAACACATTTCTTCAAGTTGACATAAAGTTCGTTTTCCTTTAGTACCCATAGCACCTCACGAATGTGACCCAAGTGTTCATCTTCGTCCTTGCTATATATCAGGATGTCATCAAAATAAACCACAACAAAGTGGTATAAGAAGGGTCTAAGTACCTAGTTCATCAAGTGCATAAAGGTACTTGGCGCATTTGAGAGTCCAAATGGCATGACCAACCATTCAAACAACCCTTCCTTTGTCTTGAAAGCTTTTTTCCATTCATCCCCAGGTCTGATGCGAATTTGATGATATCCGCTTTTAAAATCTATCTTTGTGAACACCCTAGCACCACTGAGCTGATCTAACATATCATCTAGACGGGGAATAGGGAATCTGTACCTTATAGTGATCTTGTTGATAGCTCTACTATCCGTACACATGCGCCAAGATCCATCTTTCTTTGGCATGATCAAAGCTGGTACATCACATGGACTAGTACTTTCTTGTATGTGTCCTTTCTGCAATAACTCCTCCACCTTTTCCTTTAGTATATCATGCTCTTTTGGGCTCATTCGATAGTGTGGAAGATTGGGAAGACTTGCTCCTGGGATCAAGTCAATTCGATGTTGTATTTCCCTCATTGGTGGTAGGCCTTGTGGTTCTCCAAGAATGCTTTGAAATTAAGCTAGTAGGCCATGTACCTTTGCTGGAATTTCAACCGCCGGTTCCTCTTCACCTTTAACAATGAGTGCAACACACATATATGCCTCCTTCAAGTCTGCCATAAACTCCTTATAGGTGTGGGAGATAGTTAACATGTTTTTCCCCTCCTCCTTAGAGGCATCACCATTTGATTGGTTTGGTAGGATGATGATCTTCCTCTTGTTCCAAGTGAAGGAGTAAGAATTTTCTTTTCCTCTTTGTGTTGTATCCACGTCAAACTGCCAAGGCCTTCCAAGAAGAACATGGCTTGCATCCATATCAACAACATCACACATCACATTTGAGCGGTAGTACTTACCCAAAGAGAGTGGCAAGTTGCATTGTTTGGTGACCCTCATATTCACCCCTTTCTTGATCCACCCAATAGTGTAGGGACTTGGATGGTCATGTGTCTCAAGCTTTAAATGGTTCACCAAATTCTGAGAGATAAGGTTCTCACAGCTGCAACTGTCAATCACTAATTTACATACCTTGCCATTCACCGTGCATTTGCTCTCAAATATCTTCTTTCGTTGTGTGTTGTCGGGATGTGGTGTTGAGCACAAGAGACGCTGAATCACACACACCACTTCTTCACTCTCTTCTTCACAAACATCTTGTCCTTCTATTTCCTCAGATTCATATTCTTCGTCCTCTTCACCATCATGGATTGTTGTGTTGACAAATTTCCTCAATGGACAGTTGCTAGATACATGTCCATCTTCACCGCATTTATAGCATTTTATCCCTGTATTTGCCTTACTCTTGCCTCCAGCTTGCTTTGGGGAAGGTTGCTTAGCCTTGGGTTGGGTGATCTTCTCTTCCACCCTGTGGGAATGACTCCTAGTTGAACCTTCCGTAGGAGAGTATGGGGCCTTACTTGCTTTCCTTGTCTTCACCAACCTCTCGGCCTTTAAGGCTAGCTTGTGCTTGGTCAATGGACCAAATATGTTGCATCCCCAAAGGATCTTTGATAATGTCATTGAGACCATTGATGTATATTGCAACTTGTTGATCTTCAGTTTCAGCGAGGTTGCTCCTAACTGGTAGCCTTAGAAACTCTTCCGTGTACTCTGAAACAGTCCTATTTCCTTGAACACAGTTCTGAAACTGAATGAATAGGATCTGATCATAATCTGCGGGCAAAAATTTCCCTTTCAAAATATTCTTCATTTATCGCCAAGATCTCACACGCGGTTCTCCTCTTAATCGGCGGTCTTCTTGAAGGCGATGCCACCATGCACCAGCTCCTCCTTTCAGCTTGTATGCGACCAAAGAAACTCTACGATCTTCCGGAATATTCATGACCTCAAAGAAATTCTCGACCTCATAAAACCAATCAAGGAACCCTTCAATATCAACATTTCCATTGAAAGTGGGGATTTCAGCTTTCACCTTGTACGTATCTCTTGCATATGTAGAGTTGGGTACTCTCGGGTATGTATAGAGATCAGGTTCCTCAAGGGCATCATCATATTCTTCCTCTTCAGAAGCTTCTGTATAAGTTGGCCTTCTCGAGGTATGCTGATATGTGTGTCGTCGGGGTGTTTGGGATTGAATATGACCTCCTCTTCTTTGTTGTTGAACATCTCTTCTCTCCTTTGATGAATCTTCTTCATCGACAGCAGGAGGAACACCCCTTTTTATCATCTCAATGAGCTGATTGAACCTCCAATTAAGATCTTCACGTAGCTCTTGGATTTGTTGTTCTACAACATCAAATCTCTTTTCCAAATCCTCCATTGTTTGCTGCATCTTGATCTCAATGAGAGAACCAGCAGCTAGAACGGATCAGCAGGGCTCTGATACCACCTGATGCAGCACAAGGGTTGTGGAGGAACAACTCCACCTTGCTACTATAATAAAGACAACACAAATGTTGAAGGAACCACTCCAACGTGTTGCGCTAGATATCGCTCTAGGGGTGTGAGCTAGATATCGCTCTTGAGGCGGGGCCGTCAAGAGTTTAATCCAAAACTCTTAACACACAAGATCTAGTTCAAGATCTTAAAACAGGAACACAAAGTTCTTTATTGATAGGTGAAGGTTACATAGTCTGGTCCCTAGATAGAGGAGTGCTCCTCTATTTATAGGCTGCATAAGCCTTCACTACTTACTTCTACTTGTAGCTGGAACATTCCAGAGAACACTACTTAAAGCTAATAAATAATACAAGAAACATGACTACAACATACAGCTAGAACACTCTGGAAACTGCTTCAACACATATGACTAAAGTACCAAATTATGTATAATAGAGTAGAACTCTGTAGAAGTCAGTATTGTACTTGACTTCTGCTTTATTTTCTTTTTATTTTCCCTGCTGTTCTCCATCACTTTTCGTCCACCCCTCGTAAAAAAGACAAATTCCTACCGAATCGGTAGGAAATGAGTTAGATTTGAACTACAAGTACATGATATGATGCTCATGATTTTTTGAAAAAATCATTTTTAGGTTCACAATATGCAATTTCATCATAGATCTAATGCAAGTTTAGTGAGGCTTGGCCTAGAGCTAAGAATCTCCATGCCCCTCGATTTAGAAAGTTTGACGATAGTTTCAAACGGGCATAAAAAATTCAAAAACGATCGAAACAAGGCAAAACCTTCGCGTGGTGTCATATTATGTGACATAGTTGCATGGAAAAATACCAAACTTGGTATATTGATTGTGTCTAAAAAACCTTCACAAAATAACCTATCTCAATCGAGGTTTTCTAGATTTCAGGTCAAATGACCAATGTTATTGCTAGAATCACGGTATAGTTTGCGATAATGTGCCCATATTGTGCATGCATGTGTATCATGGGATGGCGAACAATGTTGCAGGAGGAAGTTTTCCTTTTTGTCGCACCGAAAAGCCATTTTTTATTTTCCGAGTGCAAAAAACGGGGTGTTTTGTGAAGCAACCACCAAATGAAAGTTTCAAAATGATGATAACACATTTTTCAAAAATAATAGACCACTTTGAATGGACAATTTATCAACCGGGGTATCTCAAACCTTTCCGTCCACCCCTCGTGAAAAAGACAAATTCGTGCTGAATCGATAGGAAGTGAGTTAGATTTGAAGTATAGGTACATGATATGATGCTCATGATTTTTTGTAAAAATCATTTTTAGGTTCATAATATGATATTTCTTTAGATATTTAATGCAAGGTTTCCTTTTTGTCGCACCAAAAAGCTATTTTCTATTTTCTAAGTGCCAAAAACGGGGTGTTTCATGAATCCTGACATAGTTTCGGTTAGTCTAATATTAAAAAGTTAAGATATATAATTAAATATATGATAGGGATATCATATTTGGATTCCTCTCATTTTTTGATCGATTTGGATATATTATTTGTCGAATTATGATTTACGGATTTGTAGATATGAATTATTCAATTTTAAATGAAAAAAGGCAAAAAAAATGTTGTATTTTTATTTGAATTCAATATTATTATTACTTATTCATTATTGTTTACTCAAATAATTGTATGGAATGTAAAAAAATAAAGACATCTAACATTATAGTCCAATGGTTAATATGATTGATATGATAATATTCACAACAAGTTCTAATTTCTTTGTCGGAAGCTCATGTGGAAGGAACGGAGAGGTTAAGCGTGCTTGGCTGAAATAGTGTTAGGATGGGTGACCGATTGGAAAGTTTGACTACTTATGCAATTTGACTTGAGACTAAGTGTACTTAGAATTAAAAATGTCCATGTGAGATTAATAAGTTAAACAATTCAAAAATGTTAAAAAAACTGGAAAAAAATAAAAAAATTGAAAACAAAAAATTGATTTTTTTTGGAAAAATCTAGACCGATAGCAAAGCCGTTGGGTAGCCAAATGACTGTTAGTCATCTAGGTGGGACCCATACGGTCTACACACCGTCGGCGTAGCTATATACACCGATGACTTTTCTACGCTGACGGGAAGAGGGACTACGCCTACGGAATTGTATGGCGACGACAGTCGTTGGGCCAGCCTACGCCGACGGGATTTAGGGGCTACGCCGACGGGACCCGGCCGTCGGCGTATCCGTCTTCTCCTGTATATTCCGCCCAACTCTTTTGTTGCAGGGGCTGTTTCGCCGGCGGTACCACCGCCGAAGAGGAAAAAGAAGAAGCCGGTGCAAGGTGCGCCACAGCCTCAGTACCAGCCTCAGAACTTTCAGCAGCCTCCGATGGCAGGACAACATCAGTTTGGGTATCCGCAAGGTACGGTTGGTTTTGCTTCGCCAACATATTCCACTCCGAGTCAGTTTCAAGGTAACATGCCTGGTAATCAGATACAATATAATCCTGCTGTGATTGAAGCACCTACTGGATGTTGTGCCTATACCAAAGAAAAATAGGAAACCAGATAGGTGTTGGAAGTGCGCTGTGGACACTCATGCATCTAAGGATTGCAAAGTTGCCCATTATTTTTATATTTGTGATGTTTCTTCTCACCCGACTTTGAGGTGTCCTGTGTTGAAACAGTCGCGGCCGAACGCATATATGACTGGGATTGGATATGACAGGACTCTTTTGGTCAGATTCCTGGCAGTGTGGTCCGTAAGAATTTGGAGACTGCCCAGACACCTATTGCCTTGGTCAAGGTTACCGAAGATGCAGTGTCGGCAGAAGTGGTACAACAGCAGATTGCAAGAAGGTGCCCAATACAATCTCACTGGAAGTGGGAAGCTTTATCTTATGGGAACAATGATTACTTGGTAAGCTTCCCTTCGTTTGACGTCCTGGACAGAGTGGATGATAGACAGTTCTCCATGCCCTTGGGTAAGACGCAGCTTGCCGTTTCTGTTTACAAGACCCAGGAGGTTCCACATAAGTGTATTCTTGAACAAGTCTGGGTACATGTCGAGGGGGTTCCGCATTATTTGCGATCTTTTCTCGGACTTTGGGCTGTTGGTTGTCTTATGGGTACTACTTTGGACATGGATCTTCTGAGCCTCCGTCGGCGGGGCGTAATTCGCATCTTTGTCGCTATGTTTGATATTTTTGTTTTCCAGAAGAAGAAGGATGCTTTGGGTTTCTTCCTAACCTCTAATGTTGTGGTTGATATGAAAGGATATGAGCTGCGTTTTAGATTGGAACATGCTGATTTTGTGCCTGAGCCTGATTTTTCACCGTTCCTATGGAGAAAGAACAAGGATGATTCTGAGGATGATGGCTCTGGGAAGAATGGAGATGATGTCATGGATACTTCTAAGCCAGCGGATGACCCTACTACTATAGCTTTGGCTGGGTCGTTCGTTAGTCAGTCTACTGAGCAGGGTGCTCCATCTGCTTATACTCGCCAGGCTCCGGTTTCGGTTTATGCGGTGACTCCCTTTAATGCTGCCCCTACTACACCGCGAGGCAGAGAGCTGTTAGACGCACTTCCACGGGATTATCCACTTCGCAGGACGGCTGGTGGTTCTCCCAGGGTCTCACCTTCTCAGCTACAGGATGCGCTTCGGGCAGCGAGCAGATCTGATGGACGATCTTCTTTGACATCGCGTTGCAGGCCAAATACGTTGGGTCATTCTATTCCTTTGGTTGGTTTTCAGGGCGTCAGTGCGACCCTTTTGGGCTCCACTGGGACGGTGTCGCCGTCGGGTGGCTCGGTGGCCCAAGAGGGGCTGCCTTCTAGCGGCGCGGCGGACCAGGAGGCGTCGCCGGATGTTGCTGCTGCTACGCAGGCATGGCTGCCTGCTGGTTCTGCGATGGCCTAGGAGGGGCCGTCATTTGTTGATGTGGACCAGGAGGGGCCGTCAACTACTGCGGACCAGCAGGGGCCGTCCGCTTTTGCGGCCTAGGTGGGGACATCCGTTGCTGATGCCCAGGTGGGGTGGTCGGCGGCTGATGAGGCCCAGGAGGGTCTGCCCTCTGGCGAAGGACTTGTGGCCCAGGCAGGGCTGCGAGTGCCTACCGAGCTTCCAGCCCAGGAGGGGCTGGCCGATGGTGATGGACCAGTGGCCCAGGAGGGGCTGCGGGAGGTTGTTGTGCCTCCATCCCAGGAGGGGCGGCCTTCTGGGGGAAACCTGGCCCAGGCGGGGCTGGGTGTTTCCCTGGAGTTGGTTGCAACTGTTCAGGACGATGCGGCTCTGTTTGGGACCCCGGCGCGACGTAGTTTGCGGCACGGGGTCGATGCTCTTGGGGCGATTAATGGCGCCCACCACTTGTCGTGGGACGCTTCGTTGGAAACCCCAAGAGCAAGGTATGAAGCAGCACATCAACAAGTTTCCCTCAGTAAGAAACCGAGGTTATCGAACCAGTAGGAGGAAGAAATGTCACACAGGTGTTGCAAGCAACGCGGAGACCTGCACAACACAAACTCAAGACTTTGCCCCAACGAATCAGTGAGGTTGTCAAGCTCACCGGTTTGCTGTAACAAAGAATTAAACATATGGTGTGGAAGGTAATGGTTTGCAACAAGTAAACAGTAATAGTGGAAGATGTATCAATGGTAAAGATTGGACCGGGGTCCATAGTTCACCAGAGGTGCTCTCCTTAAATAAACAACATGGCATGAAGGGTAAACAAATTACAGCGGAGCAATTGACAGGAACTAAGCAAGGCATAACAATGCAATTACTAGTCAGAAAGATCCTATGATATTGATTGGGAAATACAACAATATACATAGACCGCCATCCAACTGCATCTATGACTAGAAGTCCACCTTCAGGTTATCATCCGAACCCCCTCCAGTATTAAGTTGCAAGCAACAGACAACTGCTTTAAGCAAAGTGGGTAAGGTAAACAGTCCACATGTTCCATGAACAAGAGACCGTTGTTTTCTCCTTAGTAGCAAAATCACATCTACAACCGAAGAGATTATTGTCACTTCTCTTGGAAACTAGAGGCATGAACCCACTATCAAGCATAAATATCCCCTCTTGGAGTCACTAGCAACTACTTGGCCAAGATAACCACTAGCAATGGAGAGCATGCAAGATCACAAAAAATACAGACATGATAGAATCATAAAGATAAAACCATTAATCAAACCAACATAATAATCTCAATATCCATCGGATCCCCGCAAACACAACATGCATGATTACAAATAGATTAGATCTTGATCATGAACGGAGCTCACAAGATCTATACATGAAAGCACAAAGGAGGAGATACAACCATCTAGCTACTACATGGACCCATAGTCCAAGGTGGTACTACTCACGCATCATACCGGATAGAAGGCCTCCGGGATGATCTCCCCTCCGGCAGGGTGCCGGGAAGAGATTCATATCCCCCCCAATCTAGGGACGATGGTGGCGGCGGATACAGACGGTTTCGTGGATTTCTGATTGGGTACTCAGGGTTTCTGCATCGGGGGCTTCTTATAGACGAAGGAGCGAGACCGGGAGGCGGCCAGGGCCACCAAACCCTAGCCAGGCACGGGTCCACCTTCCCCCGCGCCTGGGGTGGGTCTAGCCCCCCTGGCCAGCCTCTCCAGCTCTCCTCTGGACTTCTTGTTCCCCATGGAAAGTAATTGACTTTGTACTTCGTCCCTCCAATTCCGAGAATATTTCTTTACTAACTTTTTCGAAACCAAAAACAGCAGAAAACAGGCATCTAGCACTGTTGCAACTTGTTAATAGGTTAGTACCAGAAAACATGTAAAAAGCACCTCAAAGTGTGGAAAAGTAAAGCAAAGTAGATACTAAACAAGCATGGAGCATCAAAAATTATGGATACGTTTCCAACGTATCAGCGACGACTACGAACAAGGACTCGATGGTCAAGGCAATGCGCAGGAAGGCGGAAATAAATCTTGATACTGAGGGTACGAAGTCTTCGAAATCGTTTCTTTCTTTCTCTACACCTGTTATGACTCAAAAGCTGGCCAAGGTCGATGTTAGCTGGGTAGTTCTGCCAAACAGGTTAATTTATCTAGTAATGTACTTAGGCATATGGAGGTTGACCGTTTAACGGTTACTCCTAAGGCCTCTTTTTTTCAAGATTCTTTACCGACTGAGGAGGAGGAGTTGCATGCCACAATAGATGTTCAATTGCTCTCTCACTTAGTTGGTGAAGTATTGGAGGTAGGCTTTGATGAGACGGAGCTGGGTTCACTGTTTGAACTAAAAGCCTCCGATCGTAAATCAAAGAGCCAAAGGTCTCAAAAAAGGTCCCGTGTATCCAAAACTACTATTGTTTTTCAATGAATGGAATGTTTTAAAACAGCAGAGGTCTTCGCGACTTGGCTAAACATATATTCTTTGCCGACTGTGTGAGAGAACATAACTTGGATTTTTTGGGTATTTCTGAAACTGGTAGACGTGACTTCTCACAAGCTCAGCTCAATCACCTTTCTGGTGGAGTGGACTTTACGTGGGTGTCACATCCACCTCGTGGTAGATCCGGGAGGATCCTGTTAGGCGTCAGAGATGAGACTATGGAAGTCTTGGCCAGTTCGATTGAAGATTTTTTTATTAAACTTCATATCCGCAACAAGGCTGATGATTACACATGGTCTCTAGTCGTTGTCTACGGGACTACCTAGGATGTTTATAAGGCTGACTTTTTGCGTGAGTTGGTAAATCTGGCTAAGGATAACCCATACCCTATTCTTATAGGTGGGGACTTTAACTTGCTAAGATTCCCTCATGAGAAAAGTCGGGGCAGGTTCGAGGAACATTGGCCTTTATTGTTTAATGTTGTCATTGACAGCTTGGACTTAAGAGAGGTCACTATGATCGGGAGACAGTTCACTTGGGCTAATAGTCTCCTAGAGCCGACTTACGAGAAATTAGATAGAGTTTTTATGGATACACTATGGGAAGATAAATTCCCTTTGGTAACTGTTCGGGCTCTAGAGCGTATTGAGGCTTTGTCGGACCATGCTCCAATACTTTTATCTGTTGGAACACCATCACGTAGATCCAAACATAGTTTCAAGTTTGAACTTGGATGGATTGAAAGAGATGGTTTCTTCGATTTGGTGAAAGATATATGGGAAAAACCGGTGGCTGGTCAAACGCCTATATAGCGGTGGAATAATAAAATGCGAACTCTTCACAAATTCCTTCATGGTTGGGCCAGACATACTGCCGGTATCCTGAAAAAAGAAAAAATACGTCTTTCATCTATTATTGATGATTTGGAGGCTTCCGCGGAAATAAGGCTTTTAACTACATCTGAGATTGAGCTTAAGAAGCAACCGAATGCAAAAATTACCAGAATTCTTCGCGAGGAAGAACTCAAATGGTACCAACGCTCTAAAGCAAAATTCATCCTTGAAGGAGATGTGAATACAAGATACTTCTATGTTGTTGCCAATGACAAGCATAAGAAGAAACTTATTCACTTTTTAATTAAGGATGAAGGTATGGTTGAGGAACAGGAGCAACTAAAATCTTACATTACGAAGTATTACAAATCCTTATTTGGGACACCGCCAGAAAATTCCATCTCACTAGATGAATCCCAAACGGATGATATTCCCCAGGTTTCTATTGACGAAAACAACCTTCTAATCGCCTCTTATACGGAAGAAGAGGTCAAGAAAGCTGTTTTTCAAATGGAACACAATAAGGCACCAGGACTTGGCGGCTTTCCAGCTGAATTTTATCAGAAATTCTGGGAAGTTATTAAGGATGATCTGATGCAATTATTTCAAGATTTGCACGAAGATCAGCTTGAAATTTTTAGACTGAACTTTGGCAACATTATTTTACTCCCTAAAGTTATTAATGCAGAGCGAATACAACAGTACCGCCCAATCTGCCTTCTTAATGTAAGTTTTAAAATCTTTACAAAGGTGGCTACGATCAGGCTAAACTCAATAGCTGATAATGTTGTACGGCCTTCTCAAACGGCTTTTATGCAAGGAAGAAACATCTTAGATGGTGTAGTAGTCCTGCATGAGACTATCCATGAACTACACTCAAAGAAATTGAATGGTGTATTGTTCAAGATTGACTTTGAGAAGGCATATGATAAAGTTAATTGGTCTTTTCTTCAACAAACACTTCGTATGAAAGGTTTTTCAGAGGAGTGGTGTGCTCTCATACATTCTTTTGTTTCTGGTGGTAGCGTTGCTATAAATGTCAATGATGACATAGGCAAATACTTCCGGACAAACAAAGGACCCAGACAAGGGGATCCACTATCGCCTGTATTATTTAATATAGTGGCGGATATGTTGGAAATCCTTATTGAGAGGGCTAAGGTTGATGGACAAATTGAAGGATTAGTTCCACATCTGGTAGATGGTGGACTCTCAATCCTTCAATATGGAACATGATCTTGAGAAGGCTAAGAATCTGAAGTTAATACTATCAGCTTTTGAGCATCTATCAGGATTGAAAATTAACTTCCATAAAAGTGATTTGTATTGCTTTGGCGAGGCTAAAAATGAGGCCCTTCTATATGCTGAGTTATTTAGCTGTGGCCATGGGCATTTTCCTATTAACTATCTAGGAATACCGATACATTATCGACGTATGACGATAGCTGAATGGAAACTTGTTGAGGAAAGGCTTCAAAAACGTCTTAATAGTTGGAAAGGAAAACTTTTATCCCTGAATGGAAGACTTGTACTCATTAATTCAGTACTTACTAATATGGTACTGTATATGGTCTCATTCTTTCAAATACCGAAAGGGGTCTTGAAGAAAGTGATTCTTTTGGCAAGGGGATGAAGTGAAAAAGAAATATCGACTGGCCAAATAGAATGTGGTTTGCCGACCAAAGGAATATGGTGGACTTGGCATATATGATTTGCAAGTCAAAAACACTGCTCTCCTAGGTAAATGGTTGTTTAAACTTCTCTCAGAAGAAGGGGTCTGGCAAACTATTTTGTGAAGAAAGTACATTGGATCCAAAGCTCTGTCTCAAGTGGCCTGGAAGCCAGGTGATTCACACTTTTGGGCTGGGCTAATGGCATCCAAAAAACATTTCTTCCGTTTTGGTTTTTTAAATTTTATGGATGGATCACAGATTAGGTTCTAGGAAGATAAATGGCTTGGCCAAACGTCCCTTCGAGAACAATATCCTGCTCTATATTCGATAGTTAGACATAAAGGGGATACGCTTTTCATGGTAATGGAATCCAATCCTCCTAATGTCTCTTTCAGAAGAAGTCTTATAGGTCCTAGACTACTATCCTAGAACAATCTCTTATTGAGACTGTCCACGGTACAGCTGTCAGAGGGTGTGGACGAATTCAAATGGGAATTATTACAGAATGGTAAATTTTCCGTTGATTCCTTCTATAGAGCTTTGATCCAACCAAATATTCCAGTTGATGATAATAGTAGAATTTGGAAAATGAAAATACCCCTGAAAACGAAAGTATTTGCTTGGTATCTTCGCAAAGGGGTAATTCTTATAAAAGATAATATTGTTAAGAGGAATTAGCATGGAAGCAAACAATGTGTCTTTTGTCATCATAATGAGACAATTAGACACCTATTCTTCCGGTGTAAATTTGCTCGTGCTATATGGTCAATCATCCAAGTGGCCTCTGGTTTATCTCCCCCTTCTTCGGTTGCTAATGTTTTTGGCAATTGGTTGAATGAGATTGATGATAAATATGGGACTGTGTTTAGGGTGGAAGCGCTTGCCATTATATGGTCGCCGTGGCTATGTAGGAATGACAAGATTTTTAATAACATGGTGTCTTCTCCTTTGTAGGTTATCTTCCGAGCAGCGGCTATCCTTCGATCATGGACAACTTTGTAAACGTATGGAGTTCCGCGACTTGTTTATAGAGGGGTGTATGCGATTGGAGGCCGCGGCGAGGGATATTTTCTCCCCGACATGGATGGCAGCGTCATCTACGAATAGATATATCATAGTCACAGTGCATTGTCTTATATGCATATTTTATACTTTTTTATACTTTTCGTACTGGTTGTAAGTTGTGAAGTTTATCGGCTGTGTGCATCCTAATTATACAGAGGCCAGGTATAAACATTGCTTTGAGTAATAAAACGCCTATTTCCAAAAAAAAATGCACGTGTGACATGAAAACATCCACATATATAGTTAGTTAGGACGGGCAGCGTGGACAAGATCCTCTCAGCATCAGCGAGGAGATAGTCAGAATCACACACGATCGATAGGGAGTGCTGGCTGGAAGTTGGCCCCGATGGACGTGCGACGATGTCCGCCTGTCTGCCTGCCTGGTGGGTACTTTCCCGCGTCATACCATACGAATGCAACAAGCAGCAAACTCAACACGGGCACGGACATATGCGTCCATCTATATAAGTACCATGGCTTTGGCTTGTGCCATCACTCCTGCTGCATGTCCATGTCCATCCATTTAAGCTCGATCATCGCGGGCACGAAGCAACTCGCACATATATATTGCACGGGCGGAGGCACGGCGGCGTGACGGCATGGTGAAGTTCTTGCGGGAGTACGAGGCCAGCATCATCCAGGAGTGGAAGGGGGCATTCGTCGACTACAGGTGCCTCAAGAAGCTCATCAAGAAGATCAAGGTCGCCCGCCGCGACGAGGATGCAGACGACTCCACCACCAACTCCGACGCCGACGACGGCTTCTCCGCCCGGTTTTTCGCGCCCACGGTGCAAATTTCTCCGGTGCGTGCGTCCTACATGCTTGGCAAATGTTTACTTTGTCGAGTTGGTCTATCTTGGCGACGGTACGTATATACTGAATTACTGATGTGCATTTCGGCAGGAGGAGGACGAGGAGAGCTCGTATTCATCAGGGGAGCTCGTGCGGCCCACGGACAAGCATGTACTAATAATTAAACAGCAACCCATCATCCATGCATCCTTGGATCGATCACACGAATAATGTATACGAATGTTACTCAGACGAAAAGTGTTTGTGCGTGTGTGCAGGCGTGGGAGTTCCTGGAGAGGGCCGACGAGGAGCTGGAGAAGGTGAACAGCTTCTACGCCGCAAAGGAGGCGGAGCTGCTGGGCCGCGGCCAGGCGCTCATTGACCAGCTCCGCATCCTCGCTGACGTCAAGCGCATCCTCGCCGCGCCCCGCCGCGCACGGGGCCTGCTCGGCTCCATCCAGCCGCCCTCGCCGGCGCTCTCGTCGGCGTTCACCGGCTCCCTCCTCTCCGGACTCGCCTCGCCACAGTCCACGTCAGGTAGGTGCACACGCACGTACGCGTCCGTTCGTCTCACATGCATATAGCTCCAACCAACCAACCCACGTCACGTCCGAATCCGACTGAGCACATGAACCACACTGCCTCTGTCGCTCATCCTTTATGCGTGTGCATTGACGCACGTGACCGATCGAGTGCAGACGAGAGCCTGCTGGAGCTGCAGCAGGCGCAGATGACGGAGGGCGCCGCGGTGGCCGTGGCGGCGCTGGAGCGCAATGGCTTCAGCTTCGTGGGCCTGCCCGGCAAGAAAGACGTCAACGAGGCCAGGGTCGGCACGCTGCAGCTGCCATCCACGGTGAGGATCGACATCCCGGCGACCAACCCCGGGAGGACGGCGCTCAAGGTGTGGGAGGAGCTGATGAACGTGCTGCGCAAGGACGGGGCCGACCCCGCCGCCGCATTTGTCCACCGCAGGAAGATCCAGCACGCCGAGAAGAACATCCGAAACGCCTTCATAGCCCTCTACCGCGGCCTCGAGCTCCTCAGGAAGTTCAGGTATCTATCGTCATGCACCTGCCAAGAAAGGCGTCATGCACCACTAGTTCAATTTCCTTTTCTTCCGGTGCGAGAACTCTCATACCTTTTGAGGTGGGTCTGATGGTTTTCTTCTGCTTTTCTGCCGTGAAATGGATGAATTAATGGATGCAGTTCTCTGAATGTAAAGGCATTCACCAAGATCCTGAAGAAATTCATCAAGGTAAGCCACAGAATCCTGCTTCCTGCCCACTAGCAACCATGTGTTCTGTACTTTACAAAATGTATATATGGACAGGAACAGATTAGAGTCTTAAACAAATAGACAGAATCAATAAAGTACTTAAATTAACACTTCCTTGTAGGGGTGAGTATATAATGGTCATCATGTTGTATCAATAAATTGATATAAGAAAATTGATTGCACAGCTTGTGATCCGTATGATCCTAGTTAATAATGGGCACCATGCTGCGCACAGATCATATAAACTACTGCAATACCTACTATATGTAGCCATAGAAGCAACAACAAACTAGCCCAGATCTAGAAAAAAGGCTGGCAATAGAATTCACATAGTACATAATTGTGTCGTGCGGCGTGGGGCGCGGCTATGGAAGACAAAATAAAAATGGACATCACCAGGTGCGTTTGTGCTGCATACAGCTGCGCAGCGTTTTCTCGCTTCTATTCCCCTTTTATTCTGATTACAGAGATCGTGCCGATCCCCGCGATCTGGTATCCTCGCCAACATCCCATGAGCGAATCATGGACTAGTGCTAGCTGGTTAAAGATGGAATAAATACAAGTGTTAAATTAACACTTGAAGCTATGTAATTAGTAGTGCCAGTTATAAAAACTTATGAAAAGTGAACTTATAATGGATGTGATCTGTGTGGTCGCAAGCAGATGTAGGCTACTGCACTTTGCAAGAACAACAATATAAAAAATAGCCCAGGTTTGAAGAAAACATATCTAGTACTTTCTCCGATCCAAATTAATTGAGTCAATTAATTTGGATCGGAGGAGAGTAAATAAATTGATATGTATAATTAAACTGATTGAAATATGTAATACTCCCTCCGTCTCAAAATATAAGGCGCCTAAGCATTAGTCAAAAGTCAAATCTTACTAAGTTTGACTAAATATTTAGGAAAAAATATCTATACCTACAATATTGAATGAAGACATTAAGAAAAATATATTTTATGGCGAATCTAATGATATTGATTCGGTATTGTGAATGTTCATACTTTTGTGTAGAAATTTGGTTAAACTTAGAGAACGTTAACGTTTGACTAATCCTTAGGTGACTTATATTTTGAAACGGAGAGAGTAGAAAACTTCTCTCATTTCTCTATTGGAAACTGATACTAACTGATATCAGGTGTCGGAGCAACAGCGAGCAACAGAATTGTTCTCGCAAAAGGTGAAGACATCGTCGTTCAGCACATCCGACAAGGTATATATCATCTTGTAAGATTCCTAGTTTCAGACTTAAAGTTGAGAACACATAACGTACTAATGTGTGTGTTATGAAATCTTGAGCAGGTGCTTCAGCTTGCGGACGAGGTGGAGTGCCTCTTCTTGAAGCATTTTGCGCGCAACGACAGGATGGTGGCGATGAAGTACCTCAAGCCGCAGCAGCCCAAGAGCACGCACATAATGACCTTCCTCGTAGGCGCGTAGAATTCGGATACCAGATTTCATCTATCTATCGTCCATATATGATGGAGAAATTCAATCTTCTGACTCTGTTCCCTGTTTTTTTTGTGTGTGTTTTCAGGGATGTTGACGGGTACATTTGTTAGCCTATTCATTATATATGTTCTTTTGGCCCATATTTCTGGCATTTTTGCTTCAGCTGGAAATACAGCCTACATGGAAGTAGTTTACCATGTCTTCAGGTAATCTCTTAAGCCAAGATTCTGAAAATAAGAGATGTTCTGTTGTTGGCATGACTACAACACTTCGCTCTGTTTACATCTGATATGCAATTTTACTTCAAACTTACGATAGCTGTACCTTTCATCTTCTACAGCATATTCGCACTTATCAGCCTACATTTCTTCTTGTACGGATGTAACTTATTCATGTGGAAACGCACCCGGATCAACACGAATTTCATATTTGATTTCGCCTCCAACACTGCTCTCACGCACCAGGACGCTTTCCTTATGTCTGCTCTGATCATGTGCATTGTGGTTGCCACACTGGTCATCAACCTGTTCCTCATGAACGCGGGTGTAACCCACACCGATGTTGTGCCCGGCGCACTCCTAGCAGTAAGAAACACAACAATTCATAACTTAACTTGTGCTGCAAACGATAAAAGTTCTAAAATTTTATAATTTACTATTTCAGCTATCAGCCGGAGTTTTAGTCTGTCCATTTAACGTGTTCTACCGCTCGACACGTAATTGCTTCATGCGCATCTTACGCAACATCGTATTCTCGCCTTTCTACAAGGTAAGGAGATTTCTAAAGTTTCCGATGTATAAACAAACTACTGCAAACATCTAAATTTGATAATATGCAGGTTCTTATTGCTGATTTCTTCATGGCTGACCAGTTAACAAGCCAGGTAATAATTATACTTGCACGGTCATACTTTAATCGAGGAGCCGCAAAATGAAAGTTTTTACAAGTTAAACGGGTATATGTTCCAGATGCCATTACTAAGGCACATGGAGTTTGCAGCGTGCTACTTCATGGCAGGGAGGTTTTGGGCTAACCCATACGAGACGTGTACAAATAACCAGAATTACAAGCACCTGGCCTATGTGATATCCTTTCTCCCTTACTATTGGAGAGCTATGCAGGTATAAATCAACATAAATAAATAATAGTAAGTTTATAAGTTTTTTAGAACTATTTTCAAACTAAACCATGTGAACATGTTTTGAAGTGTTTAAGAAGGTACCTAGAGGAACACGACACGAATCAGCTTGCCAATGCTGGAAAGTACGTATCAGCGTTGGTTGCAGCTGTTGTCAGGTTCAAGTATAGTGTTACGCCGACACCATTTTGGATGTGGATGGTCGTCATCTTATCCTCATGTGCCACTCTTTACCAACTCTACTGGGACTTTGTCAAGGACTGGGGTTTCTTCACCCCAAGATCTAAGAACTTCTGGCTTCGAGATGAACTCATCCTGAAGAACAAGTCTATCTACTATCTTTCAATGGTATTATACTTTTTTCGACTAATTTATAGTGTTGGACAACATTTGTACATAAAATACAAGCTAGCAGCACTAATGCCTTGACAACGCAGGTGGTAAATTTAGCGCTTCGTCTGGCTTGGACGAAGACTGTAATGGAATTCCGTATTAGTAAGAACGCGACTCGTCTAATAGATTTCTCCATTGCTTCACTAGAAATCATACGGCGAGGACATTGGAACTTTTACAGGTATTTGGAACTAGTATAAATCTCGAAACTTTATTGCCTTTAGTTTAGTTTTCCAATTGGTTTAGAAGTCTTTAGTGTTTTAGTTGTAATTTGGTATGTCATTGACCCAGGTTGGAGAATGAACACTTGAACAACGTTGGCAAGTTCAGAGCGGTGAAGACTGTTCCGTTACCATTTCGCGAACTCGAAACTGACTGACAAGACAAAGAGAACAGTATGATGACCATGCTCCCGATATCAAGGGAATTTAGGACCAATGACTGAATATATGTGTTAATCATATTTGGTATAGTTAGAATAGAATGATTCTAACCTGATTGTATTTGTAACCCTTTGATATTCTCATATAAATACATGACTGATGCCCACACTCTAGTTGTGTTGTGTGTATATCCCTCAAACCAATCTACTATTTATCTTTTTACATGGTATCGGCCTAATTTCAACCTAGGGTTATGGCAACTTCCACGGCTACGGTGTCTTTCTCCGACCCGGCTTTCCTTGAGGCCACTGGGATTTTTCCTCCTAATGGATATACGCCCTAGAGGCAATAATAAATGGATTATTAATTAGATTTTTATTTCATAATTAAGTTTCTATAATATGCTATAATTATATTAGTTCTAGATAATGAGTATTTGTAGGAAAACCTTAATACATGTGTGGAATTATAACACTACTTAAATATCCCTATTATCGCCTCTAAGACTAGTTCATGTATCACCGATAGTGTTTATTTCCCGACTATTGGGCAAGAAACAAAGTGTTGTCAGGTTTGCCGATGATATGTGAGATCAGAGTTAGTTGGAGAACAACAATGATGGATGAACCCATATTGATATACCGTGAAACACATCGTTAATATTGTTATCGATAGTTTATCACTATAAGTATTAATGCTACTAAAAGTTCGTTGGACCATGATACACATATATACTTGGATATAATATGGACGTGATGTGGCCTTCAAACGTTATCCCGTGAATGGGTAATTATAAAGTCGGTCTTTGTTCTTACCAGATGATATACCAATGTTCTGTATGGTGTACTTATGGGAATTGCTACTCTTGATGATGTAGATATACACTATGGACCCACTTATGTATTATGGTGTTCATCATGTTGTTGATCACAAGAAAATCAGTGATATGGAATGAGTAAAACAGTGAGATCCTGATAAAACAAATGGAGAGAGAAGACAGGGAGAGGATGTGGCACTAGGACTTCTCGGGAGAGGGTCAAGGTGGAGGGAGTCGAATCTTCCTCTGTGTCGGGAACTTCTGCCTCTACCTGCTAAAGAAGAGAGAGATTAGATGGTTGTCGAAGGAACGAGAGGAGGGAGACAAGGCCATGCCTCACGGGAAGACCGCCCCACCATCCGTCGTCGGAGGAAGGCATGTGGGGTTAAGCATACTACCCTGCCACCACTCGGCTGGGTGCAACTCTTCTCGCTACGTCGTTTGACCGGGAAGCGATAAAACCGAGTACATGACAATATCGAGGTGAAAGGCTTGACATTTGGGAGTGAGTGTGTTGCACATCAATCTTCCCTTCTCGATATTCAGCCCGAATACCGAGGGTGAATGCATATGCCAACCAAATGGATGCATTCGGGTTATTCAGTCCCAGAGAATAGGAAGGGGCTAAGGATTGATATTGGAATTGTGCATTTCATTTTAGGACATGAAATTGAGGGGGGAATTAAACCTTTTGTGTTTTGAATGTTAACACTTGAAAATTGAAACTAGAGTCGGGTTTGACTCAATTCAACCCTAGGATTTGAATTCAAATTCAAAAGTGTATTGTTTGTGAGTCATTTGAGGGAATATGTTCACCAAACTTAAAACATTGTGCATATCACACACTCACTTATGATCAAGAAAGAAAACAAAAAAAACTCACATTTATACTTGGAATTCAAAATTGAGATTTGAATTATTCAAACTTGAGTTCACAAGATAATATATTCAACAACTAAAGAGAAAATCATCACAAGTGAAATCACATCAAACTAAAGTAAATTTGAACTTTATTCATAATACAAACGAGTACAAGTTTGAAAGTTACAAAGCTTGATATAAAAGAAGAAGAGATATGAAGGAATTCATAAATGACATCACACACACACACAAACTTGAGAATTTTTATTCCGAACCAATGTATACAAGGATTACTTACATGGTACAATAGGGCAAATAAGAAGATCGATTACAAAGAAAGAACAAACACCTAAGAACTAAACCTATACTACATCTATTCTATCTTATTATCCACATCCCTCTTATCCCACTTCATCAGCAGCTTTGATCCCGTAACCTACAAAACAAATAATTAAGACAAAAGCAAAACAACATTAGGATTAGAATGTTGGATTCACCTGAGGTGAATCCAATTAATATAGAGTCCAAAACAAGGACTCAGGAACAAGTCTTGAATCCCAGTGGCTTGATTTGAGTACCAAAAACCTCTAAAATTATAGATAGAACTAGAGAGAAGTAAGAAGTCTAAACTCAGGACCAACTGAAACTCAATTCACCACTTACACTAGCTAACAATAGCCTGTACAAAACCATAAAAAATATCCTAGAGCCAAAACTATGAAAGTCAAGTTTTCATTTTGTTCAAGCACAAAAAGTAAACCAGTAGAAATGTTCCCAGACTAAATAGAAACTGTAGGGTTTGCAGCATAGAAAACAAAAAAATTCCTACGATGGGAAAAACTAAGTACCAAGATTTATCTATTAGATACAAGCAACAGGTGAATATACATCCATGATAACATACTCTTGTAGACCGATAAAGTTTATCGAGGTTGTACTCGTGGATGATGTAGACGAATGCTTGCTGATCTCAAGATCGAGAAGAAGTCCAGCGCTGCAAAACAACAGCGCATCCGTGCTCGCACACACGTTCAAGCCACCGAACAACCTTCGCCTCCTCGCTCCAGAGATTCAGCGGAAGAAACAAATCTTTCCAAATGAAAAGTCATCGGGAACATGTATCTCGCTAGTCCGAGACCATGGGGGATAAACTAGAGAGGAATAGAGATCCTTCACGAGGAGGTGTGAGTATGAGAGAGAGGGGGTCCTTTTATAGGAGGAGGGGGCACCCCAACGGGTGTGGCCAGCACCATGGTGGCTGCCCCCACCCCTTCCTCCATTCATGTGGGTGGAGATCCCACTCACAAAATGACCCTTCATTTCTCCACTCAAAAATCCCATTAAATTTCGACCAAATTTAATGTAATATCTCTTTAAATAAAACTCCTTTTATTTATTTATTCAGAATTTTGTCAATTACATTAATTAACAAACATTCACATAAAATCCCTTGCTAGTATTCTATTTTACATGCAGAAACAATTTCAGCAATTTCACCCGAAACAATTCTGGCGTCTAGTGAAATAAACTCAGGCGTCTAGTGAAATAAACTCCTGTGCTTTGTAAATCTTTTCGTCTAGAAACTATTTGTTCCAAATGGTGTCGATGTCTCTTAAGTGTGTCACCCTACGGTTCACGAATAATGTGGACATGATCGAGACCCCTCTCGGATCAATAATCAGAAGCGGGACCTGGAGATCCATACTGACTCCCACATATTCAACGATGACTTTTTGTGATCGTGAGAACCTTTTACGCTAGTAACTTAATCCCTTTGTCTCGCGATATATTACATATCCGAGATTCGATCATCGGTATCTCCATACTTAGTTTGATCTCGTTACCGGCATGTACTCTTTTCTCGTTCCCGTGATATAACATTCTAGTGATCAAATCACTTGCTTACAAGCTAACTAATGTGATATCACTGAAAGGGTCCAGAGTATATCTCTTCGTCATCGGGATGGACAAATTCCACTCTTGATCGATGAGCCTCAACATAACACCTTCGTAGCACTGAACTCATCTTTATAGTCACTCTGTTACGGTGTGACGTTTGATGTTATCAAGATACTCTTCTAGTGTTAGTGATTGACATGATCTCATGGTCTAAGGATTAGGATTACTTCGTATGATGTTATAGCGATATAAACACAATAACTTTGATTGTAATGCTATACTTTAGATAAATGTTCATCACATTATTCCAACAATGTTGTGGCCTTGTTATTAACAACATCCAATGTCCATGATCAGGAAACCTTTAATCATCTTCTTAATTAACGAGCTAGTTTATAAGAGAGGCATAATTAGGAACTTTATATTTATTTATTAAACACACATGTATTAGAGTTTTCGTATTAATACATTTATAGCATGCAAAATAAACATTTATCATAAACAAGGAATAATATAATAACCACTTTATTATTGCATCTCGGGCATATTCCCTTTAGTCTCCCACTTACACTAGAGTCAATAATCTAGTTTAAAAACTTTGCGTATTGAACACCTATGGCTTTCTGGTGTTGCATATACGCGATTGCTAGTGGTTAACATAATCTCCAGATCTGACACTTTCAAGTTCGTTTGTATTTGCATGTCTTTGTGTCTTTACGCATCACTCATTCTCTAATGAAATGACATTGTATGAATTTGGTCTTTTGGTGAGACCTTTAGTTCCTTAGGATTAAAACATGTTGATACTATTGTCGTACAATAGTGTTAGCCCGTTGTGAACCACATCTTAGTTTGATAACAAACTACTTGACACAAATGCGCTCCTTTGCTGCTACAATAGCAGTCATATACTTAGTCTTTTGTTGTAGTATCCATCACAATGTCTTAACTTTGGAATTCATCCAAATCCGTCATAGAAACTTATTTCCATTACATTGTGCCACTCATAGTTTAAACTGAGATAAACTTAATTTGTATCTTGTGACAAAACTAGTATCAATGTAACACTTTACAATAAACTATTTGTAATTATTTGTCACCTCTACACAAATATATTCTTAGTTCTTCCAAAAGATCATAAGAATATCTTCACTATCGTCCAATGATCATCTTATGATTCATTCTGGTATATGATCATAACGTTTAGAGTATATGACATATATGGATGTGTACATATTATTAGAGTTTTAATACCGGTACGTATATGATATGGTCCGTTGACGCGGTTTCACCGCTTCTCTCGGAGACAGCGGTGGAGAGCTGCTCGCCGACAGCCGACAGCGCTGATCCCGCTACTGCTCTCTCCACGCCAAGATCTTCTGTGGCACCCTCGGCTGTACCCCCTCCTACTGCTGGTGTGCAGACACGCCTGTAGAAAGGTATACGACACCTAAAAAAATACACTGATGGTACTGTTAGATATGCTTTTCTTGCATCTACAGGAGAACCAATAAATATCAAAGAGGCTCTTACAAATATACAATGGAAAGGTGCTATGCAGGATGAATATGATGCTCGTATTGCCAATAATACCTGGCATCTTGTTCCTCCAAATTCCAAACGCAATGTTATTGACTGCAAATGTGTCTATCGTATCAAGAAAAATGTTGATGATACTATTGACAGGTATAAAGCAAGGCTTGTTGCAAAAGGGTTTAAACAAAGATATGGTATAGATTACGGGGATACTTTTAGTCATGTTGTTAAAATTGCCACCATCAGACTTGTTCTATCCATATCTGTCTCTCGAGGCTGGAGTTTACGACAACTAGATATGAAGAACGCGTTTCTTCATGGTGTTCTAGAAGAGGAGGTTTATATGAAGCAACCACCTGGTTTTGAGTCTTCGCTACTCCAAACTACATCTATAAGCTAGATAAAGCTCTATATGGTCTGAAACGGGATCCTCGTGCATGGTATTCTTGTCTTAGCAACAAGCTTCAAACACTTGGGTTCACTCCTTCCAAGGCCGACACCTCTCTTTTATTATATGACAAGTCAGGTATCACTGTCTACATACTTATTTATGTTGATGATATCATAGTTACAAGTTCTTCAGATCAGGCCATTATAGCTCTTCTTCAGAATTTGAGTTCAAATTTGCTCTTAAGGATCTTGGAGATCTTCATTATTTCCTAGGCATTGAAGTTCATAAATAGTCCAATGGTTTGCTGTTAACTCGGGAAAAATACGCTCAGATATATTGGCCCAAGTTGGTATGAGCACCCGCACCCCCTATCCGGCGCCACTTTCCACTACAGATTCCCTGGCACTGACAGATGGCTCTCCTCTTGGTCCTGGGGATATTACTCATTACAGAAGCATTGTAGGAGGTCTTCAATACTTGACTCTGACTAGACTTGATCTTTCTTTTTCAGTTAATAAGGTCTGTCAGTATCTTCATGCTCCCACGACAGCACATTGGTCAGCAGTTAAAAGAATTCTCAGGTACATCCATGGTACACGCACAGTTGAACTTACCTTTCGGAAGTCCTCCTCTACTCTTCTTAGTGCTTTTTCAGATGCAGACTAGGCAGGTGATTTAGATGACAGGCGCTCTACTGGTGGTTTTGCTATATTCTTTGGCCCAAATCTGGTTTCTTGGAGTGCCAGGAAACAACCAACTGTGTCTCGTTCCATCACAAAGGCCGAATACAAATCCCTTACAAATGCCACTGCTGGGCTTATTTGGGTTGAAGACCTTGTTTGAGAACTTGGTGTGACACTCAAGGAAAAACCATGTATATGGCATGATAATGTTGGAGCCACCTACCTATCTGCTAATCCAGTTTTTCATGCGCGTACTAAGCATATTGAGATTGATTTTTTCTTTGTTAAAGAACGTGTTGCTAGTCAGCAACTTGATATAAAATTCATCTTCAGCAAAGATTAGATTGCAGATGGTTTTACCAAGATGCTTTGCTCAAAGAAACTAGATGAGTTTAAGCGTAATCTAAACCTCTCCCAGGTTTAGATTAGGGGGGGGACATATCCTTCATGTATATGCCACGTGAGGGGCTTTTCCTCACCTATATTAACATGCAACTGGGGACCCGAAAGGGTTACACCGTTCCACCTAAACAACATAACGTTTAACACATATCACGGTATGATTGATTAAAACATTCTTGTGATTCACTCACCAAGTGTCAAAACACGAATCTTGTTTCACTTATCAAGTGTCAATACACTTGAATATTGATTCAATTCTTTTCCATGTGACAAGAACCTTTTCTCGTCATTTATATATTGAACTCCTTCAATATATCATATATGTACATCTGGCACAATCATATTAGCGTCATAATCTATCCATATAGACATTCATGCCTAATATTCGGATTTTGCCTAAGTATTTCATCGAAATGAAATTCTTAACCCATGTTAATAAAATATACATCATTTCCAATCAACAATATGTCCTCCACATAATGTATTAGAAATGTGTTTCAGCATTTCCACTTAATTTGTTGCAAACGCAAGCATCTTCATCGTCTCTGATGGAATTAAACTTCTTTAACAGTTTCATTACAGTGAAGATTCTAACTCCGCGATGCTTACTTCAACCATTGAAGTTTGCATGCCCTTTTAAGCATCCTTTGAATTAATAAAACTATTTGGATCGTGTCATGTACACGTCCTAGGTAACCATTTTATTAGAAGAACTTTGTTTTGTTTATTCAGCTACCATATACCAAAATTATATGTAGTGGTTGCTATATTAATTCGTCCAGACTAAATATCACTATGAAAGATCATTGTCATAGTCAACTCCTTAAACGTTGTCGTAAAAACTTTACCGACATGTCTACTATTTCATAGATGTGAAACATCCATGTCTGTTTCTTTATAGATCCAAATACGACCGATAGGTTTATACACATTTTCGGAGGGTCTTCCAAGTTCAAAAACTTGTTTTCTTGTGCATGGAACTATCACATATTTTATGGCTTCAAGCCATTTGACGGAGTCAGGGACCATCATCGCTTCTTTATGCAGTCGGTTCATCGTTGTCAAACAACAATGATTTACTCTCAAATCATAGTATTTGATTGTTTTACCCGACTTACTTGATTCAATAGAAACTTAGATCTCGGTGACCACAACCTTTGAGGTACTTAAGCCATGAGCATTATGGCTGCCTCCGGAACATTTTCTGGTGCTATGCAACTTAACCCATATAGATAAGGTTCGTCAACCTTATCAAAGTTCTATTGTCCTCCCGCTTAACTTTTGCGAAAAAATCCTTCTTACGAAACTTCACGTTTCAAATGACAAACTCTTTTGTCCTCGGTGTTATGGCGGAATACCCAACAATTATTTGAAATAACCTACAAAGACATGCACATCCGACTTTGGTTGTAAACATCTTACTTATGCACAGCATACCAAAATTTAATAAAAGACAACTCGGTTTTTATCCCAAACCATAACCTTTATGGTGGTATTTCTACGGATCACGATGGAGCTATTTTCAGTGAAAAACGTGTTGGAATTATGCCCTAGAGGCAATAATAAAGATGTTATTATTATAATTCTTGTTCATGATAAAGTTTATATTCCATGCTAGAATTGTATTAAGCGGAAACTTTAATACTTGTGTGGTTTGTGAACAACACCGTGTCCCTAGTATGCCTCTATGGACTAGCTCATTGATTAATGATGGTTAAGGTTTCCTAACCATAGACATGAGTTGTCGATTAATAATGAGATCATATCATTGGGAGAATGATATGATGGACATACCCAAACTAAGCGGAGCAATTAGATCGTGTCATCGTGTTCATCTTTGTGAAGCTTTTCTTATGTCAAATATTGTATTCCTTAGACCATGAGATAATACAACTCCCTGGTATCGTAAGAAAGCTTTGAGGTCATCAAATGTCATCCTATGAGAGGGTGATCATAAAGGTGTCTCTCAGGTGATCGGAAAGTACATGTTGGGTTGTATGTATCAAGATGGGATTTGTCCCTCCCAAGTCGGAGAGATATAATTTGGGCCCACTCGGTAATCGATATCAATATCGCTTGCAAGCATGTGGTTAAGGAGTTAATCACAAAGTGATATCGGATTATGGAACGAGTAAAGTACTTGCTGTGAACGAGATTGAACTAGGTATGACAGTATCGACGATCAAATCTCGGGCAAGTAAAGTACTTGCTGTGAACGAGACGAAGGGAATCCTGGCATCGTGGTTCATCCGATATGATCATCGATGAATGTGTGGGAGTCAATATGGGTTTCCAGACCCCGCTGTTGATTATTGATAGAAGATCATGTCTGCATATTCTCGAACCCGAAGGGTCACACACTTAACATGTCTTGACGCTAGGATAGATTGGATAATTGGTTTATGAGTTTTTGTTCGGAGTCTCGGATGGGATCCGGGACATCACGAGAGGTTCCGGAATGGTCCAGAGAATAAGATTGATATAAGGCAAAGCACATTTTGGAGTTCGGAATTGTTTCGGGTTAATCGGTATTGTACCGGAAGCTTCTAGAACCTTCCGGAGTGGGACCAACGTGGCCCCACTTGCCGGTAGGGGGCGTGGGCCTATGAGGGAGTGCCCTGGCCGTATTGGGCCAGGGGCACAAGGCCCATAGGGTCCAGCCGGCCAAACACCTAGGAAACCTTAGGGGAGCTTCTAGAAGGGAGGGGGAAACTTGCCCCCCACTCTTCCCTCCTTGGCCGCCGGCCTAGGGCTTGGGGAAGGGGCTAGGGCTGGCCGCCCACCCCTATATATAAAGAGGGCTGGGGGCGCACCCCTCCCCTACACCTCCTCCACAAGCCCTAGGCGCCTTGCTGCCCCTCCTCTCTCTCTCCCTCCCGACTGCGCGTAGGCGAAGCCCTGCCGCAGAAACTCTCCACCGCTTGCACCGCGCCGTCGCATTGTAGATCCAATCCATCTCTCCACCCTACTTGCTGGACCGAGGAAGGAGGAGACGTCGAGGTGCCGCACGTGTGCATCTCTCGGAGGCATCACCACTTGCGGTGTTAGATCGGATCGGATCGCGAGGAGAAGAAGCGAGTACGACTACATCACCCACGTTTCGTCGAACGTTCCGCTGTGCGAATCTTCAAGGGTATGAAGATATCATCTATCCCCCCTCGTTGTTTGCATCTCCTAGATTAGATCTTGGCTTTCCCGTTCGCATCCGTAGAATTTTTTTGATTTACAACGCTGCGAAACCCTTCAGTGGTATCAGACCTAGATCTATGCGTAGATGTGTTTCACGAGTAGAAGGCAACATGGTTGTTGCGGGCGTTGATGTTTTCTGTTGCAAGCCTCTTGTTTGTGTACTTCTTATGACGCAGGATAGTGAGATCGAATCGGTCCAGGCCAACTTTACGTGACGTCGTTCGCGAGACCGGCTCCACACTTGACGTGTGGCTTGTTCCACACATGCGGCTGGTGGATGACAGTTTCTCTCACTATAGTTGTCATGGGATTTACACCGGAGTTTGGCAACCATAATATCACCGTTGTGGCTTTCCGTAGGTAAGAATCGTTCTTAGCTTGCTACTCCCATAAGCCACGTAAAACATGCAACAACAAAGTAGAGGCGTCTAACTTGTTTTTGCAGGGAGTGTTTTCTGTGATATGGTATGGCCCAAGATGTGATGTGTATGTTGTATGCGATGATCATGTTTTGTAACGTTTCACGACTTGCATGTCGATGAGTACACAACCGGCAGGAGCCATATGGTTGTCTTTATAATTGTGTATGACATGTGTGTCAACTTCTTATACGCCATGTAATAGCTTTACTTTATCGCTAAGTAGTTAGCAATAGTTGTAGTTGCTATTCGTGGTGGAGGCAATCATGGTGGAGTGATGGAGATCATGCCGGCACACACAAGATGGAGATCATTGCGCGAAGATTGGCTATACCATGTCACATAAAGTTATATGCATGTGATGTTTATCCTTTTATGTATCTTATTATGCTTAGATCGCGACGGTAGCATTATAAGATGATTCCTCACTTAAAGATCAAGATAAAACTGTGTTCTCCCCATGTATGCACCGTTGCGAAAGTTCGTCGTGTTCAAGCATCACGTGATGATCGGGTGCTATAAACTCTACGTTCACATACAACGGGTGCAAGCCAGTTTTGCACACGCGGAAATACTTGGGTTTGACTTGACGAGCCTAGCATGTACAGACATGGCCTCGGAACACATGAACCGAAAGGTTAAGCATAAGTCATATGAATGATATGATCGACACTTCGTTGTCCACCATTGAAACCACATCTCTTCTCGTGAAGATCGGATTAGGTGTGGTGAATTTGGATCATGTTCACTAAACAACTTGAGGGATGTTGAATTTAGTGGGAGTTCATCTAGTAATTTGATTAAGTTGAACTAGTTATCATGAACATAGTCTAAATTGTACTTGCAAATTTTGTAGATCAAATGGCTAAGTCCAACTTCAACTTCAACGTTTTTGCTGAGAAAGAAAAGCTTAGAAACAATGGGTCTAACTTCACCAACTGGTTCCGCAATCTGAGAATCATTCTCGCTGGCGGACAAAAGGACTATGTTCTTGAGAATGCGCTAGGTGACGCCCCTGCTGTAGATGCGTCGGCTGATGAGAAAGCTGTTTATCAGTCGCGCAAAGATGATTATGGTGTGATTAAGAGCACCATGTTGTTTGCTATGGAATCAGACCTTCAAAATCGTTTTGAAGATTACCCCGGGCCCTTTGAGATTTTTGAGGAACTGAAAACTATGTTTCAGACTCAGGCTCGTTCTGAGAGATATGAGATCTCTGGGAAATTCTTTAACTGCAAGATGGAGGAAGGGAGTTCCGTTAGTGAGCACGCCATAAAGATGACGGGCTACACTCAACGCCTTGAGCAACTGGACTGCAAGATTGTAGAGGAGCTCAAGATTGACAGGGTTCTGCAATCACTCCCTCCTAGCTACAAAAGTTTTGTAGTGACTCATAATCAAATTGGTTCCACTGATACGATCACCGAGCTCTTCGCTAAGCTGAAAGCTGCGGAGGTGGACATCAAAAAGGATAATCATGTGTTGATGGTCAATAAGCCCCCCCATCTTTAAGAAAGGTAAGGGTGCAAAGAAGCCCTTCAAGAAAGGTAGCGGCAAGCGCGTTGCCCCTGCTGAGAAGAAGCTCAAGTCTGGACCTAAGCTGGACACTGAGTGCTTCTATTGCAAGGACAAGGGTCACTGGAAGCGCAACTGTCTGAAGTACTTAGCGGACAAGAAGGCTGGCACCATCAAAGGTATATTTGATATACATGTTATTGATGTTTTCCTTACTAGCCCTCGTTGTAGTGCCTGGGTATTTGATACTGGTTCAGTTGCTAATATTTGTAACTCGAAACAGGAGCTACAGAATAGACGGCGGCTTGCGAGGGATGAGGTGACGATGCGCGTTGGCAACGGATCAAGAGTTGATGTGATGGCCGTCGGCACGCTCTCCTTAGTTTTACCTTCGGGATTAGTTTTAAACCTTAATAAATGTTATTATGTGCCTGCGTTGAGCATGAACATCATATCTGGATCGTGTTTATTGCAAGACGGTTATTCATTTAAATCTGAGAATAATGGTTGTTCTATTTATATGAGTAACATCTTTTATGGTCATGCACCTGCTGTGAATGGTTTATTTCTTCTGAATCTCGAAAGGGGTGAAACACACATCCATAACATTGAGGCTAAGAGATGCAAGGTAGATAGTGATAATACTACTTATTTGTGGCACTGTCGTCTAGGTCATATTGGTGTAAAACGCATGAAGAAACTCCATTCTGATGGACTTTTGGAGTCTCTTGATTTTGAATCATTTGACACATGCGAACCATGCCTCATGGGCAAGATGATCAAAACACCGTTCTCCGGAATGATGGAGCGAGCGACGGACTTGTTGGAAATCATACATACCGATGTATGCGGACCGATGAGTGTTTCGACGCGCAGTGGATATCGCTACTTTCTCACTTTTACCGATGACTTAAGTAGATATGGGTATATCTATTTACTGAAACATAAATCTGAAACATTTGAAAAGTTCAAAGAATTTCAGAATGAAGTGGAAAACCATCGTAACATAAAGATTAAGTTTCTACGATCCGATCGTGGAGGTGAATACGTGAGTTATGATTTTCTCACGCATCTTAAAGCAAGCGGAATCATTTCGCAACTCACGCCACCCGAAACACCACAGCGCAACGGTGTGTCTGAACACCGGAATCGAACTCTATTAGATATGGTCCGATCAATGATGTCTCTTACTGATTTGTCATTATCATTTCGGGGTTATGCATTAGAAACCGCTGCATTCACTTTAAATAGGGCACCATCTAAATCCGTTGAGATGACACCGTATGAACTGTGGTTTGGTGCTAAACCTAAGTTGTCGTTTCTTAAAGTTTGGGGATGCGAAGCTTACGTCAAGAAGTTGATGCCGGACAAGCTCGAACCCAAAGCGGAGAAATGCGTCTTCATAGGATACCCTAAGGAAACTATTGTGTATACCTTCTATCACAGAACCGAAGGCAAAGTGTTTGTCGCAAAGAACGGATCCTTTCTTGAGAAGGAGTTTCTCTCGAAAGAAGTGAGTGGGAGGAAAGTAGAGCTAGACGAGGTTGTTGAACCTTCTCTTGAGTTGGAGAGTAGCGCAACACCTGAAATTGTTTCAGTGCCGCCTGCACCAACAATAGAGGAAGCTAATGATAAGGATCATGAAGCTTCGGACGATGCTACTACTAAACGTCGCAGGTCGACAAGGTCGCGTGCCCCTCCTGAGTGGTACGGCAACCCTGTCTTAACTGTCTTGTTAGTAGACGACAGTGAACCTGCGAACTATGAGGAAGCGATGATGAGCCCATACTCTGAGAAATGGCTAGAGGCCATGAAATCCGAATTGGGATCCATGAGCGAAAACCAAGTATGGACTTTGGTGGACCCTCCTAGCGACCGAAAGGCCGTTGAGTGCAAATGGATCTTCAAGAGGAAAACGGACGCGGATGGTAATGTTACCGTCTATAAAACACGACTTGTCGCGAAAGGTTTTCGACAAGTTCAAGGTGTTGACTACGATGAGACTTTCTCTCTCGTAGCGATGTTTAAGTCCATTTGGATTTTATTAGCAATTGCTGCGTTTCATAATTATTAAATATGGCAGATGGATGTCAAGACTGCGTTCCTCAATGGCAACATTGATGAAGAGTTGTATATGATGCAACCCGAAGGTTTTGTCGATCCTAAGGATGCTGATAAAGTGTGCAAACTTCAGCGTTCCATTTATGGACTGAAGCAAGCATCTCGGAGTTGGAACCTTCGTTTTGATCAAGTGATCAAGAGCTTTGGATTTGTTCCAAATTGCTATGAAGCTTGTATCTACAAGAAAGTGAGTGGGAACTCAGTGACATTTCTGGTACTATATGTGGATGACATATTGATTATTGGAAATGACATTAACATGCTTAACGATATGAAGAGTTATTTGAACAAATGTTTTTCAATGAAAGACCTAGGGGAAGCTGCTTATATATTGGGCATCAAAATCTATAGAGATAGACAAAGACACCTGATAGCTTTAAGCCAGAGTACATACCTAGACAAAGTTCTGAAAAGGTTCAGAATGGATTAGGCAAAGAAAGGTTCAGTGCCTATGTTGTCAGGTAAGATATTGAGCAAGGCTCAGTGTCTAGCTACGGTAAATGATAGAGAAGCTATGAGAAAAGTGTCTTATGCCTCGGCCATAGGTTCTATCATGTATGCCATGTTGTGTACTAGACCGGATGTGTCCAATGCTCTTAGTTTGACGAGCAGATACCAAAGTGATCCAGGAGTGGAACACTGGACAGCCGTGAAGAACATCCTAAAGTACCTAAATAGGACTAAAGAAATGTTCTTAGTCTATGGAGTTGATGAACATCTCGTCGTAAAAGGTTACATCGACGCAAGTTTCGACACCGACAAGGATGATTCTAAATCTCAGACAGGATACGTTTATATTTTGAATGGAGGAGCTCTGAGTTGGAGAAGCTGCAAGCAAAGCGTGATCGCGGGATCTACAGTAGAAGCGGAATACATGGCTGCTGCAGAAGCGTCAAGTGAAGGAGTTTGGATCAGGAACTTCATCACTGAGCTTGGCGTGGTTCCAAGTGCCTTGGACCCACTGGAGATATTGTGTGACAACACTGGCGCCATAGCACTAGCTAAGGAACCAAGATATCATCCAAAGACCAAGCATATCAACCGCAAGTTTCATATAATCCGAGATTATATAGCAGATGGAGATCTGAAGATTAGCAAAGTACATACAGATCTGAATGTCGCAGATCCATTGACTAAACCTCTTCCACGTGCAAAACATGATCAGCACCTTAGTGCCATGGGTGTTAGATTGTTGCCAGATGTAAACTAGATTATCGACTCTAGTGCAAGTGGGAGACTGTTGGAATTATGCCCTAGAGGCAATAATAAAGATGTTATTATTATAATTCTTGTTCATGATAAAGTTTATATTCCATGATAGAATTGTATTAAGCGGAAACTTTAATACTTGTGTGGTTTGTGAACAACACCGTGTCCCTAGTATGCCTCTATGGACTAGCTCATTGATTAATAATGGTTAAGGTTTCCTAACCATAGACATGAGTTGTCGATTAATAATGAGATCATATCATTGGGAGAATGATATGATGGACAGACCCAAACTAAGCTGAGCAATTAGATTGTGTCATCGTGTTCATCTTTGCGAAGCTTTACTTATGTCAAATATTGTATTCCTTAGACCATGAGATAATACAACTCCCTGGTATCGGAAGAAATCTTTGAGGTCATCAAACGTCATCCTATGAGAGGGTGATCATAAAGGTGTCTCTCAGGTGATCGGAAAGTACCTGTTGGGTTGTATGTATCGAGATGGGATTTGTCCCTCCCGAGTCGGAGAGATATACTTTGGGCCCACTCGGTAATCGATATCAACACCTCTTGCAAGCATGTGGTTAAGGAGTTAATCACAAAGTGATATCGGATTACGGAACGAGTAAAGTACTTGCTGTGAACGAGATTGAACTAGGTATGACGGTACCGATGATCAAATCTCGGGCAAGTAAAATATCGCGAGACAAAGGGAATATATATATGGGATTGATTGAATCCTGGCATCGTGGTTCATCCGATATGATCATCGATGAATGTGTGGGAGTCAATATGGGTTTCGAGACCCCGCTGTTGATTATTGATAGAAGATCATGTCTGCATATTCTCAAACCCGAAGGGTCACACACTTAACGTGTCTCGACGCTAGGATAGATTGGATAATTGGTTTATGAGTTTTTGTTCGGAGTCTCGGATGGGATCCGGGACATCACGAGAGGTTCCGGAATGGTCCGGAGAATAAGATTGATATAAGGCAAAGCAGATTTTGGAGTTCGGAATTGTTTCGGGTTAATCGGTATTGTACCGGAAGCTTCTAGAACCTTCCGGAGTGGGACCAACGTGGCACCACTTTCCGGGAGGGGGCATGGGCCTATGAGGGAGGGCCCTGGCCGTATTGGGCCAGGGGCACAAGGCCCCATAGGGCCCAGTCGGCCAAACACCTAGGAAACCCTAGGGGAGCTTCTAGAAGGGAGGGAGGAAACTTGCCCCCCACTCTTCCCTCCTTGGGCACCGGCCTAGGGCTTGGGGAAGGGGCTAGGGCTGGCCGCCCACCCCTCTATATAAAGAGGGCTGGGGGTGCACCCCTCCCCTACACCTCCTCCACAAGCCCTAGCCGCCCTGCTACCCCTCCTCTCTCTCTCCCTCCCGACTGCGTGTAGGCGAAGCACTGCCGCAGAAACTCTCCACCGCTTGCACCGCGCCGTCGCGTTGTAGATCCAATCCATCTCTCCACCCTACTTGCTGGACCGAGGAAGGAGGAGACGTCGAGGTGCCGCACGTGTGCATCTCTCGGAGGCATCACCACTTGCGGTGTTAGATCGGATCGGATCGCGAGGAGGAGAAGCGAGTACGACTACATCACCCACGTTCCGTCGAACATTCCGCTGTGCGAATCTTCAAGGGTATGAAGATCTCATCTATCCCCCCTCGTTGTTTGCATCTCCTAGATTAGATCTTGGCTTTCCCGTTCGCATCCGTAGAATTTTTTTGATTTACTATGCTGCGAAACCCTTCAAGACGGTAGTCTCTAAAGCTTTAATTCTTTAAAAATATAATGGTGGTTTTATAAATAACACCTTTGATCTAAACATGTCAAACAAGGTTTCATTACAAATCTCGGACACTCCATATTCCTATGGTGTTTCAGAAAATGCAAATATATGGAACAATTCTTCAAATATTAGGTATTTTGCTAAACATGTAACTCAAATATCTTCCTTTATGATCGAATCATAAACTCTTTATTTTCTTGTTACAATGATTTTCCACTTCATCTTGAAAGTCTTTGAACATTTTCACATATTTCATACTTATTCCTTATTAAGTAAATATACAGATATATTCACTTAAATTTCTGGAGAAAGCATATGAAGTTGAAATCCATCGCTCACGACTACACATAATGGACTACATACATCAATATGTATAAATTCCAATAATTTAGTCGTTCATTCTTCTTTGGCCTTTGAACGAAGTTTTAATTATCCCGAGGAAAGTCTCACAAGCGTCATTTGATCAAAATCAAAGACTCCAAAAATCCATTAACATGGAGTTTCTTCATGTTTTTCTTTTCAATATAATTTAAACGGCAATGTCACTTTGAAAGTGATCTTTCAATCATTTGTCTTGCGACATTTTAGCATTAGGTTTTATGGACGTGATTTCTCCAACTAGATTTGTAAATTATCCATCTTATATGGAATAAGGTAATTATTTGAACAATCTTTGTTCTCATAATACCTGATTTAAATAACAATTATTAAAACAAATATTAAAGGCAAGCTTTGATGCAACGAGAAATACAAACAACAGTTTGTTTGTTTTTGATGAATATCATCACAAATTCTCTTTCTTGTTACTTAGTCCATTGTAGTTCATGGATTGTGTCGTTCTGTATGACATTTTATACCAACCAATTCGGTATCCAATACCCAAGAAACACATTGTTTAACAAGCAAAGAATACAACCATAACATGTATATCATCTATATACCTAGCTGGACATTTCCAGACTTTTCTTTTTTCTGCCAAATATTTTATAGATTCTCTTTTAGCATTTCCTTTCCTTTTAAAAGAATCTATCAACATCAATAGTGGCGCCATATACATGACACATAGTCCAAAGCGTGTATAGTCAAATGCTAATACCTTTGGACTTGCACTTTGAAGTTGATCACCATCATCAAAATGTTTGGTGTTCTTTCAAAATCCATTCTTTAGTAATCTTTCAGTATGGTAAACATTTTACCTACATCTTCTATTCATCCTTATCATGACAATTTTTATGATCAAGCTAGTATAGCTTATAAAGGTGAATCACGAGTATAATTTTACTTTCCAAAACCTTTTTGGAGGATTAGGATGTCTAGCATATCCAACCTTCGCAAATTCTCATCCAATATGAGAACATATATTATACTCTATCATATTGCAACCAAAACATTGTTTCAGATATCATAATATCTCTCACACATGATGGTTTCTAAAACAATTCTTTTAGCTCCTAGATAACCTCGATATTAAAACAACTTTTGAAAAACAAGAATCATGGAGTAAAACATGATACTTTAGATACTAACACTAGAATTGTCACTCTCGATTTAATACTAATTATTAAATTTCATGGAGTTTGCTGAAAGTTTGCAATAGTGATTTCAAACTTTAAATTGACACTTAAGACAATACGATACCAGTTCGTAAAGCAAATATCCAGAATTCTATAGTTCTATTATCTCAATTACAACTAAGCATAAGGTGATGAACGAATGCCAATGACTACAACAAATTATGCAAATACACTTTGATTTAATTTATGATAAATTTAGTTCGACTAATCCAAATTAGAAACGAAGTCCCACTAAAAAACGACATCCCTCGTGTCTTTTTGGTGATTACATGAACCAAATCCACTACACCAAGTCCAGTCATCATTTGAGTCGGTGTAGCTTCAAAGACGAGCATATAAATGGTCATCATATCAACTATATGACTCATGCTTAACCTTTGGGTCCGTGTTCCGAGGCCATATCTGTACATGCTAGGATCGCCAAGTAAGAACCTTAGTATTTTGCGTGTGTAAAACTGTCTTACACCTGAGGTATGATCGTGGATTCAAATACACCCGATCATCACGTGATGTCTTGAAGCAGCGAAACATAGTCGGTGCATACTTAAGGAAGAACACATTTTTATCTTGATATTTAAATGAGGGATCATCTTATAATGCTATTAAAGCACCAAACAAGCAATATAAGATGCAAACAAACATCATACGCTATAGTGATATGATATGGTTCTTGCACTTGATTACTATCTTGTGCATCGTGGAATGATCTTTATCATTTCTATATGTGTAAGGCCAAGGTCTATGGAACTTACACTTTGTCATATTATAATTTTCAATAGTATCAATCTATACTACAAATTATAACATTACCATATCATAGTACTTGCCCGGCAAAATCCAAAAACTAGACGCCTCTAATTTATCTTTTGCATGTTTTACGTGGCTGAGGGCTTTCAAAGATAGGATCGTTCTTACCTACGAACATGGAACCACAACGATGATAATCAAATTATTGGCAACTCTTTGTAAATCAGATATTGACCATAGTAGGAGAGACAGACATCCGCAAGCCACTTATGCAAAACTAATTGCATGTCAAGCGTGAAACAGGTCTCATGTGCGAGGACATATAAAGTTTGTATAGGCCGCTTCATCCCACTATGCCACCAATATCCAAAGTATATGGAAGAAGCAATAACATGACCATTAACACCCACATACTCATATGTGTACTACTCGTGCAAAGCATATACGCATAGATACCACTATAGGGTTCGCGGCATAGAAAATAAAACAATTTCTATGATGGGAACAACTAAGTACCAATATCTATCTACTAGATACAAGCAATGGGTGGACATACATCCATAGAGAACATACCCTTGTAGACTGATAAAGTTTAACAATGTTGTACTCATGGATGATGTAGACGAACGCTTGCCGATCACAAGATCGAGAAGAAGTCCAGCGCCGCAAAACAGCAGCGCATCCGTGCTCGCACACACGTTCAAGCCACCAAACAAACTCTGCCTCCAATTGAGTTATTGGAACCCTAGACGGTTTGGTGGTTTTGCAGGTTCTTGGACTACTTGGGGCCTCCAATTAAGTTGTGGAGCATTTCCCAAGCTTGTTTGTTGGAAGGTTCCAATTGAGTTGTGGAGAAGTGCCCCAACCTTGTGAGAGGTTCCGGATTGCCACCGACAAGTGCACCGATAGTGGAAGCGTGGATCGATCCCATTGGAGCGAGATTCACAAGAGAATAAGGGAGGCCTGTTGTGGCGTTAATGGTTTGATACCACCCCCTCTCCAAACGAGACGTACTCCATGTTGGGAGGAACTCGGTAAAATATCGTTGTTCCCGCGTGCCTCGGTTATCTCTATACTCGAGCTCTTTACTTATGCACTTTACACTGTGATAGCCTTCGTGCTTGAAGTAATCTATATCTTGCTATCACATTGTTGCTTGTCTTGCTTAGCATAAGTTATTGGTGTACATAGGTGAACCCTAGTTGTTTTAGGTTTTGTGCTTGACAAAGTAAACGCTAGTTTAATTCCGCCTTTATTGAGCAACCGTCGGAAAACTTTTTAACCGCCTATTCACCCCCCTCTAGCGGCATCTATATCCTTTCACTGGTGCTTCGTGGTATAATGGTTGGATCAAAATACTATTGCTATGCTTGTGGCTCGCAGGGGCTTTAGTGTTTATGGATGTGCTCCCCACAACCCTATATATTAGATAATTTCACACATAAATATGGTTATTCCCATATATATGTGTAGCTGCAGGTAAATCTTCAACCAAGGCCTATTTCTATCTATTGCAACAACCAACGATTCAAAATAAACTAGAAAGATCCGGTAAATGTGAGGTAAAAAGAGTAAACAAGTTTTGTAGACGTCATTCATATTTTCATCCAACAATTGTTTTCCAAGGTTTGATAAACCTATGTCTAGTAGGAAAAAAGATATTGTATTGCATCCATAAATACGAATCAAAGGTATCATGACTTGCATGATACAACATGCAGTGGTATACGTGGTTACATCAACTACGAATGCCAAATTCAATTACTAAGGTCGAACATAAAATACAAACGTCCACACTACAAAAATACCCATGCCCGACACTTTTTTGGGGAACAAACGAAAAATAACTACAAAAGTTTGTTACTCAGCGAATGGGCATTCATGTTACCATTTTATCATGGTGGCCACTTATATGTCGTGGAAGACTCGATAACGGCACGTAGCGACGTTAAATTTAGGCGAATGGTCAAACACGTTCCATTGACTGCTGCGAGCGTATTAGGGCTCGATCAGCTTGTACGGCTATAGTAGAAGCTTGCCAATAAAAATATTTGTATTCTTTAATATTATAAAATGCTTTGGGGATTTTTTGTGACAATAGATGAAAATGAATAACCTGGTGTTAGCGGATTCACTGACTAGTTAGACGAATATATAATTATAGGTCTTTAAATAAGTGAGGCTCAGGGTCCGCCCCATTTGTTGAAGGGCTCATAAAGCAAACCCTATTCCTCCCAAAGATTTTCTATATAATACATGGAACACTTCTCTAATCCCTATCCCTCTCCAGTCTTGTAGTAACACAAGATTCCACCATCTATCTTCAGTCTGCATTAGTGTGAAATACTAATCCCAAAGATTCTATCATATTTTTTCCGCATGTAGTAACAAAGTAAAAGCGTTATAGGTTGGTCTCTGGAGGTACCATACCGTAGTTATTTTCTTCATCCCTTCTACAGATTAGGTTTTGTTTGTTTTTCTGTTTCCTTGTTAATCGATTTTATTGCTCTTTCAAATCCGCTGCGAGGAAACCGACTGCTACATCCTCTACAAGGATGCCGACGAGGAGGCCGACCACTAGATCCGCTGCGAGGAGGCAGGCTGCTAGATTCGCTCGGATTAAGCCTTGTAGATCGGTAGCTAGGTTGTTTGTAGCATGAAAATCTTGTAATCCGATTTATGCAGAATCTACATAGAATACAAGATGCCCAAGAACTATAAAAATAGAGTTTTTCTTAATAATCTCCTTTTTGATTTTTTCTACCTAGAAAGACCGGAAATCAAGAGATTCTCTCTTAGGAAATGGAATTTTATATCTTAAACGTAATGGATAAAGATAAAATTTTATATTTTAAATATTATGAAAATTATTACTTATTTGTGTTCTTAGCAAATATATTTGTTAACTATGATTTTCGTTAACGTTTGTGCCACCCTTATACGAATCATGGCAGAAAAATGTACCACATATCATCGTTACACAGTACTAAAGTTCCACCATCGTCTGTAATGTATCGAGACGTATTCTCTGTGGTGCCGCGGTAGTGCTAGCTCAACTGATATGATGTGTCGAGCGAAAAAAACACGGCCTATTCACTTACCTGACATAGTTATTCATGATGACCTTTTTTTGTCGCGCTAGCACGAACACGATGATTAGACGTGTGCCTCGGTGTCTATAAGCGCCAGACCCAACATCTGTGTTGTAGTGCCAATATTAATGTATTTCAAAGAAGCCAATATACCAAATCCGCTAGGAGATGCTCTAAATCCGAGAGCGGTGATATGGCTCCCGGGTGGGTTCCAGGGAGAACTCAATTTTCTTTTCAAAACTATGAATTCAGTGTTTCAAAAGAGTTTAAAATAAATACCTGAATGTAGCAAACCACTATTGGTGTATTTATTTTGAGCTCGAAATACATTATATTTTAGGCTTCAGAAAATGACAAAATCACGATATTTTTTTTAATAAAATTTCACCGATATATTAATAATCATCTACAACAATAAAAAAAGTCCTAAACGTAATAAAAATTACAAGTTTTTCTTCCGTTTACTGCTCAACACCGTTTACTGACAAGAAAAATTCAATATGTCATTTTTGCCAAGCCTAAAATATAAAGTATTTCAAGTTGAAAATTTATACAATGATAGAATACATAGTGTATATCTTGTACTCCCTCTGATTTATAACAAGTGTCGCTCATTTTGTACTAAGCTAGTATAAAATTTATACTAGATAAGTGACACTTATGATGGATCGGAGGGAGTATCGTTTTCAAAAAATTTAGAACTTTCGAATTCAAGTTTTAAAAGTTTTGGAAACCGGCATCGCTGGAACTTGGGTTCCAAAGGGAGTATTCGCTCTAAATTCCATTCTTCTTAATTTTCAAAAAAGCTGGTCAGTCTGATATCGCAGCAGCCGCATGTGGCGCCGGAAACATTTCGAAATTTGGAACGCGCCCACCCTGTCCTAAATCCCGAATCAACTGCTCCCAAATCCCTCCAACCAGCAAGCCACCATTCCCTCTCGTCCTCTCCCAAGATCCCCCAAACCCTAGCGCCCGCATCGCCCTCCCCCGGCATGGCCTCCCGCCTCAAGGACCGCGGCGGCGGGAGCAGTGGTGTGAAGCCCGCCACCGCCAGCGCCTCGCGCGCGCTCACGCCCAAGCCGTTCCCCCTCTCCTCCTCTGCCTCTCGCCGCACCCCTGCCGCCGCCGCCACTGCCACCGCCGGTGGCAAGGAGAACTCGTCGGCCAAGCCAGCCAAGCCTACATCTGCGGTGCGGTGGTCCACCTCCTCCATCCCGAGGGCCAGCCGGATCCCGAGCTCCGTCGAGTCCTCCAAGCTCGTCGCCACCCTCAGGGCGACGGGGTTGCCGGGGAGGGCCTCCGTCGGGAGGGACTCGGATGCGGAGACAGGCCTGCGGCGGAGCGTCAGCGGCGGGATCAGGGCCTCGTCTACCGAGAGGGGGAGGAGGTCGGTGAGTGCTGTTTCTGCTGCTGCTGCTCGGGCTTCAGATGCATCCGGTACCAAGGGAGGGAGCGGCGGGGCTGCTGCTCATGAGAGCGGATCCAGGAGGGATGGATTTGATTCGAGGGGGCGGAGGGCGAAGGGGGCCGAGGAGACGAGTAGGAAAAGAGAAGCCTTTGATGCCAAGGCCAAGCAGGCAGATGCCATTTGCAGGAGCAGAGAGAGCCTCGATGTGAAGGCGAAGCAGATCAGTGGGAAACGAGTGAGCTTGGATGTGAGTGCGGTGAAGCAGTGTAATGAGCTCAGAGGGAAAATAGGAGGAGCGCTTGACGCGAATGTTGAGAAGCAGAGTGACGAGGCTGATGGGAGAAGGGAGGGCATCGATTCGAATGCAAAGCTTGGTGATGAAATTAGTAGGAAGAAAGTGGAGGGGCGTGATCTGAAACTGGTGAATGAGATCAGTCCCAACAATGCTGGTCCAGGGGAGGCTTCTTCCAAAGCTGCGCCCTTTTCTGCTACCCAGAACAGTGATGATGGAGGCAACAGTTCTGTTATTCCGGTGTTTACCGTGCATGTGGTAGACTCATATGATGCCTGTTCGGGTGTGAGAGAGCATCGTCAGAAGACCGAGGAGTGTAACAAGCAGGGAGAGAAGGGGAAACTGGCTGACAAGATTCGAGTTTTCGAGAAGGCAGCTACAAGTGGGGAAGGAAGATCAGCGAAAACTTTGTGCGGTGTGAACAAATACCCAAGCAAGCTGCATGAGAAACTGGCTGCACTGGAAGGGAGGGTTCAGAAGATTGCCACTGATATCAAGAAGACCAAAGAGATGCTGGATGAGAACAACCCAGATGAGCCGAAACAGATATTGTCGAATATCCAGAAGGAAATTAATGCAATTGAGCAGGCGATTTCTCATGTCAAGGTTGATAATAAGATTCAGTTAGGTACTGAAGATAGCACTGACTCTGAGATCTCTCAGGCTAAGAAGGCTTCAAGTGAGAAATGTGCTGTTGTGAAGCCACACGACCTGAAGCCTGCTGGAAAAGGAATGAATACTGATGAACTGGAGGCAAGGTTTTTCCCGCATCATAAACTATTGAGGGATCGTAAGACGTCTAGTGCTAATCAACAGGAGTCATGCATGGCTCTGATGAACGGTACTGTTGAGCCCCGTGATGATGAGAACAGTATAGCCATGGAATTTCTGGCTTCTTTAGATGGCGAAGAGAGCGACTTCTTCGAGAACCGGAGAGCTAAGAACTTGGAAAAGAACATGATCTGTGAAGCAGCTGATGCTAGTGGCAAGACGTCTAGCCAAGGTAGCTCAAAGAATCCAGATGGTTTAACTCATGAAGTGGAAATGGAATTGTGTGCTGCTGAGAACCTAGAAGAGTTTGATGAGCAGGAAAACAAGTCATCGATGGTGATACAGGAGGAAACCGAAGAGCCTTCCAATGATCAATTATCAGGGATAGGAAACAAGTCTGCAACAGGTGGATGGTTTGTTTCAGAGGGGGAAGCTGTCCTCCTTGCTCATGGAGATGGGACCTGCTCTTATTATGATATTGCAAACCATGAGGTACTTGATTATTTACTTCACATATTATTATGTTTTCATAGTTTATAGCACCCATATTTTTTCCAAGTGCTGACTGCATTTATTTACTTGGTACAGTTCAAGTCTGAATATAAGCCTCCCAGTGCGGTGTCACATAATACTTGGGGGGATTGCTGGTTGATTCGTGCCCCAGGTGTAGATGGATGCTCTGGTAGATATGTAGTTGCAGCATCAGCTGGTAATGCATTGGAACCTGGGTTTTGCAGCTGGGATTACTACAGCAGAGAAGTGACAGCATTTCATGTCGACGATGAGACATCTCATCCTTCTGCACAGTTATCCAGGAATGTTCTTGGGCCTCTTCCTAATATAGGCTCGTCAAGATCTAGTTCTGCTATTTCAACCATAGAACGGCCACAATGGTGGTACAGACCTTGCGGACCTCTCATCCTTTCTACTGCTAGCAAGCAAAAGATGGTCACAGCTTATGACATTCGGGATGGTGATGTTGTGATGAAATGGGAAGTAAGCAACCCTGTGCTGGGAATGGAGTACTCCAGCCCACTGCAATGGCGTAGCAGGGGGAAGGTTGTTATTGCTGGGACTGAATCAATTGGGCTGTGGGATGTGAATTCGCTTAACCCACAACCTTTATTGTCTGTTGCTTCGGCTGGTAAAAGAGTTCACTGCCTTCATGTGAACAACACTGATGCGGAGGTTGGCGGAGGAGTTCGTCAAAGGTAATTTAGAAAGTCTCGCCTTAACTACACTTCACTGTTTCACTGCTAATGCCATTTGAGATCCCGCATAGATTATTCAATAGAACCATGCCAGTTGACATGTTCTAGTGAAACTAAATTTTCTTTTTTGGTTCTTTGATTACCCATAGGCCATGGGCCTGACATCAGCATTTGATATGTTGTACTGGTCATTTATAAAGCTGAAACTTTGAAATAGTATTAAGTATTTGAAGCAGATGTTCTGCTCTGTGTGATCTGTCCCAGCCCCATTATTAACCTGTATGTGGCTGTGTTTTGCAGAGTTAGTTCATCTGAGGTGGAGGGGAATGATGGTGTTTTCACTACACAAGAAAGTGTTAATGTATTTGACTTCCGTATACCTTCTGGCATTGGTCTTAAAATGGCAAGACATGGTGGTGGCACAGCGAACTCAGTTTTCTCACGTGGAGACTCAGTATTTATTGGTAGCACAGAAGGCAGGCTGCAAATAAAAGGGGGGTTGAAATCACGAGTTCAGCAATATTCGCTGAAAAAGGGGAAGCTTGTTGCAACCTATGAATTACCAGAGTTCAATGCCCACTTCCACCATTCTTCGATAACCCAGGTGTGGGGCAATTCCAATGTTGTCTTGGCTGCATGCGGTATGGGATTGTTTGCTTTCGACACCTTCAGTGAAGAAGGCACCCAACAAACTTACAGCTTTGACCGTGGAAACACCATTGGAGCAAGAGAGGTTATTGGTTCTGATGATTTGTACTGTCCTACATTTGATTACTCATCATCGAGGGTTCTTCTGGTCTCGAAAGACCGTCCAGCCCATTGGAGGTACTTGTCATAGTTGTCTGTCTATTGTGTGCATCATGTGACATGTAATATATGTACTTTCTTTATGCTTTGGTTCTGTAAGTCATCTGTCGTGATAAGCATCTTGCTTTCACTGTATTAGGAGAAAATACTGGGCTTTTACTCAGTTAATTTATAACTACCGTATCCCTAGTTTATCCTGTTTCAGTTATTTTTCTATGTTCTTCCGCAACACTGAATTGTTATTCGTGTTTACCAACTCATTCAAATTCAGCTGTTGCCTTGTTCATATAAACCCGTGCAACTTTATATTGGCATCAATCCCTAGATACACACATAGCCTAATTATGAACAATGCTAAAATCTTAGCTGATTAATGCGCATCAATCTTCGATGGACAATGAGGATTCTTCCCTCTTTCTCGACCAGAATGCCTCAGTTAGCTGTGCCCTGGTGAACTTGGTACGATGCACCATCTGAGCTTATTCCATCTTAAGATGACCAACACCATCATCTTGTGAATATGCTCCCTGAAGGCTTTTATTTTCACCTTGACACAAATCTAGCAGCAAGCACTACTAGGTTCAGCGCACCATTTCTGGAACTCTGATCCTAAATTCCCTTGATATCAGGAGCATTGCTGTCACGCTATTCTCTCTGTCTTGTCAGTCAGTTTCGAGTTCCCGGAATGGTAATGGAACAGTCTTCACCGCTCTGAATTTGCCAACATTGTTCAAGTGTTCATTCTCCAGTCTGCAGTCAACGATGTACTCAAGTTATAACTAAAACACTAAACATTTTAAAACAGGCTAAAAAACCAAGTTGAAGAGAATGATTCCAGCTGTATACTAGTTTCAAATACCTGTAGAAGTTCCAATGTCCTCGCCGAATTATTTCTAGTGAAGCCAGGGAGAAATCAAGTAGACGAGTTTCGTTCCGAGTAAAACGTATCTTCATTACACTCTCTGTCCAGGCTAGACGAAGTGCTAGATTTATTACCTGCATTGTGAAGGCATTAGTGCTCCTAGCCTGTATTTTCTGTATTAATATTGTATTACAAATTAGCTGAAGTACAATACCATTGAAACATAGTAGATAGACTTGTTCTTAAGGATGAGATCATCTCGGAGCCATAGGTTCTTAGATTTGGGGGTGAAGAAGCCCCAGTCCTTGACAAAGTCCCAGTAGAGCTGGTAAACAGTGGCACCTGAGGATGAGATGAGGACCATCCACACCCAGAATGGCGTCGGAGTAGCACTGTACTTGAACCTAACAGCAGCTGCAACCATCGCCGACACGTACTTGCCAGCATTGGCAAGCTGATTCGTGTCGTGTTCTTCCAGGTACCTTCTTAAACACTTGAAAAACATGTTTTCAAGGTTTAGTATGAAACTGATTCTAACAAGAAAAACTTACTACTGTTCATCTGACGATTTGTACCTGCATAGCTCTCCAGTAGTAAGGGAGAAATGAAATCACATAGGCTAGGTGCTTGTAATTCTGGCTATTTGTACATGTCCCATATGGGTTAGCCCTAAAGCTTCCTGCCATGAAGTAGCATGCTGCAAACTCCATGTGCCTTAGTAATGGAATCTGGAACATATACAGTTTTAACTTATAAGGACCTGCATATTAAGGCTTATCGATTGTAGTATAATTACGCAAGTATTAATTGTTACCTGGCTAGTTAACTGATCAGCCATGAAGAAATCGGCCATCAGAACCTGCATCACATGGTAGAGGTAGACATATCATCAAATAGGGGTTCATAACAGTTTGTGAATCGAAAAGTTCAGAGGTCTCCTTACCTTGTAAAATGGTGAGAATATAATGTTGCGCATGACGCGCATGAAGCAGTAACGTGTCGAGCGGTAGAACACGTTAAATGGACAGAATAAAAGACCGGTCGATAGCTGAAACAATAGGTTTGGAGTTTTGAGAACTGTTAGCATTTGCAACAGAACCTAAGTTATTGATTGTTGTTCGATACATAGTTTGTGTTTCTTACTACTATGAGTGCTCCAGGCACAGCATTGGCGTAAGATGCGCCGGCGTTCCTGAGGCACAGGTTGATGACCAGCGCCGCAACCACGGTGCACATGATTGAGGCTGACATCAGGAAGGCGTCCCGGTGTGTCAGAGCGGTGTTCGGGGCGAAATCGAATATGAAATTCTGGTTGATCCGGGTGCTTTTCCACATGAATAGGTTGCATCCGTACAGGAAGCAGTGCAGACTGATAAGCGCGAACATGCTGTAGAAGATCAAAGACAAATTTGCTGTCATGTTTAGGTAAATTTCATGCCTTCTTATCAACTCTTCAATACAGATATTAAAGAGGTTATTAAGATATCGAAATCGTTCCAAGAACAAGGCATCCAACCTTGGCTTTAGAGATTACCTGAAGACATGGTAAACTACTTCCATGTAGGCTGTATTTCCAGCAGAGGCAAAAATGCCGGAAACATGGGCCAAAATAGCATAGATGATGAACAGACTCACAAATGTGCCTGTGAACAACCCTGAAAACACGAAACAAACAAACAAAAACACAAGTTAGGGGATTGGATTTATCAAACATAGATGGTAGATAGATGAATCTGGTATCTGAATCTACGCGCCTACGAGGAAGGTGATCATGTGCGTGTTCTTGGGCTGCTGCGGCTTCAGGTACTTCATCGCCACCATCCTGTCGTTGCCCGCGAAGTGCTTCAGGAAGAGGGACTCCACCTCGTCCGCGAGCTGAAGTACCTGCTCCAAATTCGACGGTATGTACATCAATTCATTCAGTCTCGTGTTCTTCTGCATGAAGCTCTTGTAAGGATCTTACAAGATGATGCCGATGATATACCTTGTCAGATGTGCTGAACGATGACCTCTTCACCTTCTGCGAGAACAGTTCAGTTGCTCGCTGTTGCTCTGACACCTGGGAACAGTGAGTGTCAGTTGCCGAAACACGTAAATTTAGTTTTGTACCAATTCTTATAGTATCACTAACTATTTTCCATATTACTGTCTTGCAAAGTGCAGTAGTCCCCATTCAAACGGACGGCCACACAGATCACTAGCTGTCTGCTAGTATTAGATTACAACTGATACTAGCTACATAATGTCAAGTGTTAATTTAAGTAGAGTACACCGGATCTATTCTGTTCCTGTCCATCCGTTTTCCTGAAAAGTATTACACATGTGTTGCTAGTGGGCATTATTTTATTTATTTCCGAGGAACTAGGCAGTAGTATGTTATGACGTACCTTGACGAATTTCTTGAGAATTTTGGTGAAGGCCTTTACATTCAGAGAACTGCATCCATCCATCATCCATTCAACAGCAACAGAAAAAAGGCAGAAGAATTCCGTTAGACCCACCGGAATTCTCACGGCAGAAGAAAAGTAAGCTGAGGTGGTCGTGCATGGCGCCTGGCTTGGCAGGTGTGCATGACATGACGACAGGATATAGGATAACGATCGATGGCGTACCTGAACTTCTTGAGGAGGTCGAGGCCGCGGTAGAGTGCCATGAAGGCGTCGCGGATGTTCTTCTCGGCGTGCTGGATCTTCTTGCGGTGGACGAAGGCGGCGGCCGGGTCGGCGCCGTCCTTGCGCAGCACGTTCACCAGCTCCTCCCACACCTTGAGCGCCGTCCGGCCAGGGTTGGTCGCCGGGATGTCGATCCGCACCGTGGACGGCAGCTGCAGGGAGCCGCCCCTGGATTTGTTGCCGTCCTTCTTGGCGTCCTTCTTCCCCGGCAGGCCCACGAAGCTGACGCCGTTGCGCTCCAGCGCCGCCATCACCTCGTCGGCCACCGCGGCGCCCTCCGTCATCTGCGCCTGCTGCAGCTCCACGCTCCCGTCTGCGACAGTGGACAGGTGGAGTCGGTCATCACGTGCCCCGCGCGTGCGATCGATCGTCCATGCGTAAAGGGTGATCAGCTGCTACTGCTAGGCGGTGGGGTTCATGTGTGCCGAGACGTGACGTGGGTTGGTTGGAGGAGGTGACGTGATCGAGCCGTTGTGGACACGAACGGAATGGAAACGGACGCGTGCACCTACCTGACATGGACTGCGGCGAGGCGAGGCCGGAGAGCAGGTACCGGCCGGAGCCGCTGAGCTGCGGCGCCGTCGTGGCCGGCATGGAGCGGGACCGGCCGAGGAGGCCCCTGGCGCGGCGGGAGGCGGCGTGGTCGGCGAGGATGCGCTTGACGTCGGCGAGGATGCGGAGCTGGTCGATGAGCGCCTCGCCGCGGCCCAGCAGCTCGGCCTCCTGCGCCGCGTAGAAGCTGTTCACCTTCTCCAGCTCCTCGTCCGCCCTCTCCAGGAACTCCCGCTCCTGCACCACAGTCGAGTCGACACACACGTCAGCAATTCTTCGTCTGGATAATAAGTCGTCGATCGTGCATTCGTCTGCATGTGCGATCGGTCCAAAGATGATATGGATGATGGATTGCTTACATGCTTGGCGGCGGGGCGCACGAGCTCGCCTGACGAATCGGGGCTCTCCTCGTCCTCCTGCCGATCGAAATGCACATCATCAGAGAACAACACGTAATACACATGAGCACCGTGCACGCAGAGGAAGAGCCGGACAGAGCATCTGTCTGCCAGGGCAAGCAAAGGCGCACGCACGCACCGAGGAAGCGCGCACCCTGGGCGCGAACCGGGCGGCGAGGGCGCGGACGGGGTCGAGGACGGAGAAGCCATATCCGCCTCCGCCGGCGTCGCTCTCTCCGGCGCCGACGACGAGCGCGGCGTCCTCCTCCAAGAGCGTGCACGTCGTGGACGGCGACTCATCGGAGGCAGGGTCCTCGTCGCGTCGCGCGACCTTGATCTTCTTGACGAGCTTCTTGAGGCACTTGTAGTCGACGAAAGCGCCCTTCCACTCGGGGATGATGCTGGCCTCGTACTCCCGCGAGAACTTCACCATGCCGTCTTCCGCCGCCTCCGACAGTCTATATACTAGTACTATCGTCCGGACGTCCACCCTCGACCGGGCAATACGCGCGAGTTGCTTGGTGTCCCGGATGATCGAGCTTACATGGATGGCGAGAGGGGGGAGAGGCTGGGGGACAGGGACAGGCAGGAGTGATGGCACAAGCGATCGTGCTTATATAGAAGGAGACACGGGAGAGAGAGAGAGAAGCCACGGTACTCTTCCGCCGTCCTCGTCTTCTCTAGCCACCCAGCCAGCAAGCTCTACCCACTCACCGATCACTGGTGCTCCGGACGAGAGATGGATCGGTGGTAGTGGCGCTCAAAAGGGGACATAAAAAGCAGTGTGATTTATTTAGGTAGGTATTGAACGAATTGGAAGGAGAAACCAGTAGCAGCCAGCCAGTCCTAAAGGGAAAGAGGAAAGCCGCTGGATGATTATGAGAGGGGAATTGGTAGTGGTAGTGGAGAGCTCGCAATGCTTGCACAATGGATGCAGTACACGATACTCACTATTTGTTATAATTAGCCTAATTAATTAACTTGATTATGCATCTTTGTATAAGAGCAAGTACAATAGTAGGCTATAAGCCTGCTGACTAGGCATTTTTGTCTATGCAGCGAAGAGAGATAAACAAAAATCCAAGTTGTTGGCTCTCATACAAGAGTCAGCTCTACACTTGATCCTAGACAAAAACATTAAATAAGAGGAAAGAGAAAGAGAGAAGATACTAGTAGCAACTAGTACTAATCTAATAGCCGACCTTATAGCCAATACTATTGTGCAAGCTAGCTGTAAGACTGCTCATAGTGGGAGTAACATAAGTGGTAACATGCATGCCACCTAGGCAAAAAGAGTGATATGACAAGCAATTAATGAGAAGAGAGACAAATAGAGTAACATATTATATTACCATCACACCACACTTCTCAATGCAAAGTAAGTCTATAAATCAATTAATGAAGCTTTCTATGTTACCACACATATGACACTTTCCACTATAAAGATAAATACGAGTAGTAACTTAGACTAATAACATAAGCATGTTACTAGTCTAACTTACTGTCCACTATGACCCACCTAAGCCTTTTAATGACATGTAAAAATCATATAGCTAACCTGCTACCTATACTATTGTCCTGGCTCTAACTGGTTGCAATTCGCGTGCGCTCACTCACTCAAAGAGAAAGACGAGCAGAGACGAAAAATAAAGCAGGGGCCAGGACGCGCGTGCTGCTTTGGTCCTCCGTTCCGTTCGGCCGCAACGCCCATCTTTCGGGCGAAAAGACAGGGAGCGATTGCTGGGGCTAAGCAACACGGTTACTTGAGCTACCCGCGAATGCCAGGAACTCATCTCGATCGGTCGGTTACAGCTTGCTCACATAAGTACGTTAATCTCATACACGATAAACACGTACGTCGTGTCATTGCCGTATCACCGTCGAAATCATCATCATCGTCATCACGGAGCAGTTTGCTAGCTGGGTGGGACGGTGGTGGTGGCCAGATCACCCAGATTAGCAGGTAACTAAATCGAGTTTCTTTTTCTTCTCCTTGTTAATTATGAGTTTTTTCAAAAAAAAAAAAGTGGATGGTATATTATTTAAATAGTTTAAATAATACACCCAGCCTCTTCATAACCAGGATACATATAGCCGACAATAGTTTATGAAAAAAAAAACGAATTACATCAAACTCATAAAACAGTAAAACGCCAAGTAGATGGCTGGCCAATGCGAAGATCACGCTGACATCCATGTCAGGAAAAAAAATCCGTCGCTGTATCCTCTAATCATGTACACGCATCGTAAACAAATCGCAAAACTCCAAAGGATGTAGAGACAACCGCACAGCGGTGCATTGGTAGATAACCTGCGTAAGAAAAGACATTTTATTATTATAAAAACCTTTTCATTTGTACATAGTTACAACGATTAAATAACGACAAGCGCTCCTACCCTAATAAGAATTATGTACTTAAAGTCAATTCTATATAAAAAATTGCGGAATATATTAGCAACACTATGAGGGAGAGACGTCCAGAAGCTACTTGGATAACTGGCCATATAGAGCGAGCAAATTTATATTAAAAAAAATACACTGCTTACTTCCTTGCCAGTTTCTTTAACAAGGTTATCCTTAGTTAGGATGACCCCCAACAAAGATACCATAGAAATATTTTCGTTTTTAGAGGTATTTTCATCTTCTAGATATTTGTATTATTATCTACTAGCACCGTAGGCATGATCGGAGCTCTATATATAAAATCTACGGAGAATTTACAACTCTAATGTAAGTTCCACAAAAACTCATCAGAGCCATCAAAGAGATGCACCGTAGTTAATTGTAATAGAGCTTTCCACGATGCAAGTCTAGATCCAAATAAGTTTCTCCTGAATGACACATTAAGGGGGAGGGGGAATCGTAGTACAGAGATAATGGTATCTCCTTTATGACGATCAATATTGTATAGAGGAGAGTAGCATTGCCAAGCCATTTATGTTAATTATTAGTGTGTCTACTTCTCAGACTACTGAAATTCTCTGCCATGTGATGTTATTCAACCTTAGTTGTAAGCTCACTTGCAACTAAAATAATCTTAGTTGTAACTACACTTACATTTATAGAAAAAAAACTCACATGCAATTGTACTTATAACTGGAAAATCTTAGTTGCAACTCATGTGAAACATGAATGACCATGCAAATCCGATGTTTAGCGTTTGTATGCTCTAACTTAATTCTTCTACCAGGCTACGTGGCGTCTTTCTAGTAGATTGAGAGATGTTTAGCGTTTGTATGCTCTGCATCTTCAGACTTTTTTTCTCTTATTAGGATGGTTGGTGTTTGTATCAACCCTCTTTGATCTTTGATCTGTATTTGGCACTTTAAAATTTTGAGTAATAAAATGGCTGTGTGCATCCTAGGATGCAGAGGCCGGGGTACATCCCCATTTCTAAAAAAAATGCAAATCCGATATATTAGACCTAACTGAGCTCTAACTTAATTCTTTAAATTCTCGATCGATTGGGAAAAGCAAAATAATTATAAACATAGAACAACCATGCTGCTGCCTGGGGTTAATTAACGCCGCAAGTTGAGTGGGCTTGCGTGCAAGTTGATTGGGGGATCAGAGTGTACGTAGTACGCCCAAATCCCAGTGGAGGCCACGCCGCCGCATATGCATTCCGGCCGGTGCGCGGGCGCGGCAGCCGGTGGTGCGCGCGCGGCCGGGCGGCGAGGACCTGACGTGGCGACGACGCACGGTGCAGGCTTTTCCGGTCACGCATCCTGCAGGTTGAATATAAATATTCGCCGGAACTGCAGCAACTGGCCGCGCGCGCGATCCGTTCTCCCGTAACGGAAATTACCTTCAGACACGCATGCATGTCCGGTCTGGTCAGGTCTAGCCTATCGGCGGCGGCACGAGCAGGGGCGCGTACGTCACACAGCCAACGTCGTGCGTGACACGCCTCGGTTAATCTAGTCTGTTCTCCCGATGATGACCATGCATATTTTTTTTTTTTGAACGGAATGACCATGCATATGCATGTGAGCATGTCAGTACATGGGATGGAAGAACAAATTATCCGGCGTGCCTACACATCTCCAAATTCACTAGTGTCAAATATTTTTAGACCTCCCTCAAAAAAAAATTTAGACTTTTTTCTAAAACATAACATGTAGACATGTTTTATTGTGTCTGGTCCACTTTAAAATATTTTAAACGTCTTATATTAATAAACGGAGGGAGTAGTTAATACCGCCTAATACTATTTTCTAAGTTTAACCAAGTTAACGGTACAAAAATGATACAAAATCACTATAGGTCCACCATAAAATATATTTGTAATACCATTCAATACACCCCCTCCGATTCAAATCAATGGATTCCGATTTGTCTATATTCGGATGTATTTATCATATTTTAGTGATAGATATATCCAAATTTACATAAATCAAAGTCCATTAATTTGGATCGGAAGAAGTATTATTTTTTAAGTTTAACCAAGTTAACATGCCACGCCAAGAAGGAAGCCCAAATGAAAGGCTTCCTTATGCCCAAGACCAAAAATATATTCGAATTGGTACAAAACCAAAATCTGGCCGCCTTGGTTCGAGTCCGGTAGCAGTAACCATTATCACTTGGGTCCGAGTGTAATACAAAGCCGAACAAAGACTTACCTAGTTTAGAACTAGAGTTAGACTAAGATTTCGCCATGTAAACGTGTACGAAAGCTATCCAAAACTTTTACGGCAAGTCTAGCCGTCTCATATACATAAGAGGTGACCGATTAAAATTAAGAAACCACTTGTCAAACATCGATACATCTAGTACATTCTCACCTCATCAAACCCTTGTCCCTATTTCCATTCTTCCGCGACTTTGTGTAGATCTTTTCTTAGATCGGCGGCTGAGCTTAGAGCGATCTAACCTAGCCAAGTTCAACTCATAGTCACTGGAACCTCCGACAAGATCCCTCTCGAGAAACTAGTGTTCCGGATCTAAAAAGCAACATCTGGATTGTGTTGCTTACCACGCTTCCAGTCGGCCTATTTCGATATGAGTTGTGACGTATCTCCATGGAATTGAGGGTGCACGAGCACATACCATTGTAAGACGGCAATTTTGCGGTCTAACCACACGTGGTCGCGTAAGGCGGCAATTTTGCGGTCTAATAGATAGATTGGGAAATCTCCAAGAAGTCTGGATAGGGATAGGCCACCTGAGGTAGGTCACGCAGACTCTGCTGAAAGTATGTCCGTTTCTCTCGTTGATGCATTCGAGATGACAAACAATGCATGAGACATTCACTGCGCGCCTTGGCTTCACCCTAACGTACATCGCGGATCATGAGATGGAGCAGCTCTGTACCTCTGTTGATGGGGTCTCCTGGCCAAAGGAGCTTCTGTTTTGAATACGTCAGCATTTGAAGGGACAATAATCCAAGCTGTCTCTGTGCTCCTAAGGCAAGCTGGACGAAAAAGGATCGTGCCACGATTCCCTTTTATGGAGCAAGGCCAAAAGCTTGCATCTCGGCTCGCTCGGCCGAGAACCGCCAGATCTTGCCAGCCTTATATTCTCAAACGTTTTTATACGATGAATTAACTCTTTGGTACAGTATTGATTGAATAACATCAAATATTTTTCATGTTAGTTATTTAAACACATAACGCAGGTTTTCGAGTAAATCGTGTATTTTGGAATGTTGGTAGTAGTACTATTTGGTATCTAGTTAACCTGTTGTCTACAAAAAGGTGTACTTCTAGTTTTGTGCTAAGTCAATGTTTAAAATTTGAACCACTTTAAGAGAAAACATAGTACTACCTCCCGTCCATAATAATTATCAGGAGGTTTAGTGCAAATTTGAGCTAAACTTCTCATACTTTTAGCTAAATGCCCGTGCGTTGCTACGGCTAAATTCTTTTGTTATACATCTAGTATAAAGCATATGAAACTTTAGGTCCCGGATCATCACGGATGAAGGCCGTGTCCACGCGTGGTGGCAATGATGCTGGTTGGGTCCAGCGAGCCGGTGACTCGGCCTGGCCGGCGCATGCCTGGCTTGGCCTATAGGTGTGTGTCGGCAGGGCTGGAACGGTGGCAGCGGCATCGCGGTGGAGGCGGTAGCGGCGACTTGTACGATGGTGACGGCAGTCACGACAATGACCGGCAACGACATCGGTCGGTGCTGGACGGTGGTGGGCATGCCGGATCGTGCCCAACATCATGAATCAATGCATACCGATGTGAAACATTTTGCTGTTTTCACACACTCGAGTGTCACATGCACATGACGGTAGTCGTCTGCGCTGACGTCCTACATGAACTGGAGAACGTATCTGGTGAAACGACCAAACTCTTGCACATGATGGTGGTTGGGTTCAGCGAGCCGGTGACTTGGCCTGGCCGGCGCACGCCTGGCTTGGTCTATAGGTGTGTGTCGGCAGGGCTGGCACGGTGGCAGCGGCATCGCGGTGGAGGCGGTAGCGGCGACACGTGGAGGCGGCGCGCGAGAGCTTGGTGGTGGTGGCCGGACTGTCCGGTGACTTTTCCGATGGCTGGTCAAACTGTCCGGCGACTTGTACGACGATGGCGGCGGTCACAATGACCAGCAGCGACATCGGTCGGTGCTGGACGGTGGTGGACAGGCCGGATCATGCCTAACATCATAAGTGTAATACAGAGAAAATTTAGAACCTTCATGACAATATAAAATTCAGATCCAAACCATAACTTTTTTGTGCAGCAACCTAAAATCTCAAGAACATCAAATAAGGAACAATCTCAGAGTCTCAGCATCTTATGGCCTGGCCGGCAGCAGCGGAAACAGATCTCACGGCCGCATTGACGTACTATATGAACTTTGCTGTGGGCATGCTGGCAGGCAACACTCAACATGTTATATGAAACATAGCTTCAGGAGCACACGACGATGGTCTCTCTATGAGTACACATTAGGATTCGGGAATTTGGGAGGAGAAACCTTGGAATAAATCTGAGCATGAAGAATCTGAATCCAATTGATTTGGACGACCAGGAGCCACCACCTATGGAGGAGGGCAACACCGACGTCCAGATCCGGTAATAGCAAAGGTTCAGTCTGACATGGGGAATTCATATCCCTAAGAAAGCCTGGGTGATGCTCGGAGGTGGTCATGCGGCCGTGAGTGTGGCCGGCCATGGAGGCGCACCTGGCAGCAAGCCGGGCAGCCCGCGGGTCGGCCCGACCGGGAAGGTCACGAGCGAGGGGGATTAGCACGGAACCGGAACCGGTACCGCTCACTTTCCGGTGGCAACGGCTGTAATATGGCAGAGGAAGCAGGGTAAAAGCAGGATTAAAAATACGGACGGAAGCTGGGTTGACTTGGCGGTGGCATATCTTGTAAATACCCCGAACTATGAGGGGCAAATCCGTCTTTTACGGGCAGACGGAAAATTTGGCTGGATGACCAACGGTCCCAATCTTTTTAATAGTATAGATACATCACTTTTAAATTGAAGTTCCATAATACCGATTTGATTGCATACGTGTTACTACCTTTTCAACAAAGTTCATCCCCGAAAAAAAAAGGTTCATCAAATTTGAAAATATTTGATTTAAGAGTGTACTTATTTGAGGATAGAAGATTAGCTACTAGCCTACTGCTCGTCGAGCAGTGATGATGTGGCCGCAATAACCGCCGGCCGTCGCCACGGCCAACTCGTGTCGTGTCGTTTGTGTACGTGTATATATCCGCGTCACGTGACTCGTAATTGTTTACAAGCGATACGAGATGTCACGTAATTGTTTGTTATCCATACGTCTCGTATATTCAGATACTCCTACGTGCGATGGTGATCTCAAAAGAAGAAGAAGAAGAATATACGTGCGATGGATTTTACTCGACAAAAAGGCAGCCAGGTGTTGCATATGCGCTTGGTCCGTTGCGCTCTGGCGGCTTTAGCATGTCCGGGGCCGAAATGGTAAGCGTACCAAGGCTAGGTACACACAACCATAACTAACCACATGTCTTTGGGCTAATTTTTTTTAAATAATATTTTTTTATTTAATTTCATAAATAATACACGAAATTCAAAAATTGCAAATCTAACAGACCGTCTGTTGAAAAGACGAAGGTGGTGGTTCGTCTTTTGAAAAGACGAAGGGGGTTGTTCGTTCGTTCAAAAGACGAACGTACATGTGAATGAACTTGTCCCAGTCACCACCCCCTTTGAATGGACGAACCACCCCCTTTCGTCTTTTCAACGGACGACGGTCCGTTAGATTTGCAATTTTTGAATTTCGTGTATTATTTGTGAAATTGAATAAAAAATGTATTATTAAAAAAAAATAGCTGTCTTTGGCTACCCACGCGTTGCTTCAGTTTGCATGCTCGAATCCAGATCACTCCTCACAGCATCTCTAGTAGTCGATGGAAAATCACGCGCGCTAAAACTGGTTTCCAGCTCCGAATTTTGCTATAGAGCGTCTGCTAACTGCTGGCGCTTTACTGATGCGCCATTTTGCCGTTGTAAAACTGGTCTTTCACCGGAAGCGCTATTTTGCAGCGTGCGCTAGCGCCACAAACAGTTTCATATACATGTCTGCACGAATAAAGATCGAAAAAACTAGAAAAAATAGACTAGAAAATATACTAGATGCAAATCGGTGCGCGCACACACACTAGTTCGTAATCGGTGCTGATTGATGGTAGCAACAAAACTAGACTACCTAACTTCATTACTACCAGCAACCAGCTTCCATGTTGCGAACTAGAAATTGACATCGTCCTCTTGCTCTGCCGATGATTCCACCGACGCCGGCGCTTGGTGGCTGATACCTTTGCCCTTCCGTGGCACGGTTGGCAGCAGCTGCGGATTGCCAGTGCTTGTGTTTGGCCACGGCGGCACGAAGATGACGCATGTGGCGGAACTGCTTCCAGCGGTGGCGACGACGCTAGGGTTTGGCGCCGGCAGCGACATAATAGCTCCACCGGCAGCGGCAGTAGGGGGTAGTGTATTGAGGGCTTGGTGACGTGTCAAAGGTCCCGTCCATTGTCGGATATGCCGGTGGCCACGCGGGCGCAGGGAATTTTTCAGACGGTCTGTTCGCGCGCATGTCTAACGATAGTGCATTGTAGTTGGAGCACCAAATATCCCACGCCAGGTAGCGCAAAACGTCACGCCGTGCTAAAATTTATGGCGCCTGCTGGAGGGTCGCGCGCTATTCTGAGGGTTTATTTAGCGCAGCGCCAGTTTAGAGTCACTGCTGGAGATGCTCTCACTTCTTTCCATGGTGCCCAACCTATCATGTGATTATTATCCACATGGAATGCAATGCTAGGGTTGCAAGCGGGATCCCGTGAAACTCCTATTTCTAGTTTATTTAGAAATTTCTAGTTCAAATTTTGGGCTAAAAATTGAACTCAAAATCTTCAAAGGAACAAGACGCGAGACTTTCGTGGGATGCAACTTGCAACTGTATATATGCAATGCATATTGATAGTAAGTGATAGAATTAATGGAAACAACTCCATAGAGTACCGATAGGCGCCATTACATTTTTTTACACCAGAGGTAGAGGTACACCCCCCGATTCCATATTTTCTTAAGGTACATTTTGTTACACTAATTAGATTGCTAAAACATTGTACATTATGGAACAACGGTAGTACTTAGGAATGGAGGCAGTAGTAACAAAACTCCCTGTTTCATAAGAAAACCAATTTCTGTTGCAAGCTTCCTAGAATGCTAACTAAAGTGTTGAACATAGTAGATAAATCCCATATTTTTTGTTGATCGAACACGTTGATCGGAGACGTAAGAATAAGTGTCGTGCGACATTAAGTTCTTCCCTTTCGTCACGTCTAGTTTGCATTCTCTGTAATCTTTGTCTCACTCACTTTTTTGATTTCTGGCAAGATGAAGTTATGTTGGCAATTGAGCCAAGTGTGCATGCACGGACACACACCATGCTTTGTGGTATTTTGGTAGCATATTCCCTTCTTGATACTTTTCGGGAGGAAACCATGTCATTAAGCACAAACCATAAAGCATCCAGATGTGGCTTGTAGAGATAGCTTAATTAAACATGAACACATAGCACCAAACACGCAAGATACTGGCCAGCGCCTGCTTTATAGGGATCAATGCTCATTAACACGAAATTAGAGCAACTGTGTAGCCTTTTGTAGAAAGGACAGGTCTACGTTGCGAGGTTGCATGCTTTCTCCTCCTAATTAAGGCATCCTCTTATTGGTCCATGCTCACACAAATACTCCAGTATACTTGATTGTGTACCTAATTAGGTTTTTTTAGGGAATGTACCTGATGAGTTGACACGGTGCATGCATGGATGTTTAGGCTAATAATGGCTGGTTAACTCGTTCATCATTACCTAATGAATACTTAATAAACTCGTGCACGTCTTGTTTTGTGTTCACCATAGACCATAGTACCAAAAGTCTATGGCCAGATCTGGATGTAGCTTTACCTTGGTTGCACATTTGACACATCACGGGCAGATCTTAGCTCCCTTTTTTTTTCTGGATTGGGCACATATATGCTTTCGTCAAACTACTACTACCTCTGTTTTATACGAATTGATGCATTTTTTATCTTGATACACAATTAATTTGGAACGGATGGAATACTACCCATCTCACGGTTAGCTCGCAAATTTTATGTCCAAAGTATTACATGTTGATGGGCTAGAAGAAGCCAAAAGTTGCACAAGTGCGCTGCAGCATTCGATAAGGAGCTTGCCAGATATTTTGTGACATCGGTGCACCTAGTATGTTGTCGAAAGTAAAACAAATACTGCATAGGTTTGTATTGTGTGTTTCGTCTTCTATTTTGAACACCCCATCTACCGCTAGTAGGAAAAACTCTGACAATAGGCATCGTATTAGTGGCATGCCACTTTTATGTATTTTTTGCCAAATCTGTTCAAATCTGAAAACTTTAACCGAATCTAACCCCTTCTCGAAACTAATTCGGAATCTAACCTCTGAGGTCGGAGCCATTTTAAATGGAGTCGAAGTTGTACAAGTCGGCACATACACATTAGAAAACCGAACCGAAGGAGGTCGGTTCCGTTTTATCCCTAAGTTGCACCCCTGTTATCACATGTTGGCGCCGACCTGTATAACTCCGGCTCCGTTTAAAATGGCGCCGACCCCAGGGGTCAGATTCCGAATTAGTTTCGGAGAGGGGTTAGATTCGGTTGAAGTTTCTTAAAAAGTCAGATTTGGCAAAAAAATACCACTTTTATAACATGCCACCCGTATGTCCTAAAAGAGGAGCGGCGTCTCAAAATAGCGGAACACTATCACTAAATTGCTGTTAGTTGCGTTCATATAAATTGGGAAGCCACAAGTATGTGGGCCCTGCTAGTTTGACTGAATCTATGACAATAGTGGCGTACAAAATTTCGAATTACCAGCAATGATCTCATTATTAGCGGTGTTCAGATGCCACCACTTATCTTGGGTATATTTGATCTGAAGGTCGCAGCCACATAAAAGATCCTATTAGTGGACCGATTGAGGATTTAGTGTGGTATCCTTTGGACCTAAATTACTAGTAGGGCTATGTCCAAACCCAAACCCGTTCACCCGTACCTTCCCCCTTATCCTCTCTTGTGAAGGCACTTAAGTAAAATGTCTCTCCACTCGTCTCCAACACCTTTGGGGGACTTCTGTGGCCACACCTCGGCGATAACCTCCCATCACCGGCTCCGTTCCCCACCGCCTCCTCAACCTCTCCTGCTGGTTTCGTCGAGGCAGTGGTTTGTTTCCATAAATTAATTACTGGTGTCCAAACTGAGTCAGCTTTGTTTAAAAATGTAAGAAGAACTTTTTGGAATTTTGAGATTGTCTAATTAAATGTTGTACCATTTACATTTATCATTTTTCCATACTAGTTTGTAATTGACATGAAGGAACTACAGTGGGTGGTGCCATTACTACTTATATGTGCGTTAATTAAAATAATCTCAAAGTGATAGGCGATGTGTCGTGTACGAGAAAGGAATTTGAGCTGGGAGGGGCCAAATAAATGAATGGTACCAAGTTTTCCGACATCCTTTTGTCCAAAAGCGTATCATGCGGCCAGAAATGGTTGCTAAAATTTGACTCTTTATTGGAGAAAGGAAGATATGTGAGTGGCGTTTCAATAACCTAAGGCTATTATCATTCATATACTTTCAGGCTTTCAGCCCTTCTATTATATGTTTGCCAAGAATTTATTTGCTGAAGTTCTTTTTATCGAAACAGACAGCAAAACTCTGACTACTTATATTGTAGATGATGGATGAAAATATTATTACAGACAGCTTAAAAAAGAGTATTATAAAAATATAAGTGGTGTTCCAAAAAAAAAACAGTAGCAAGAGAAAGGAAACCAAAACTAAAGTGATTTACCATTGCACCTATATACGTATATAGGATCTAAGTGGAGAGAATTGTTGCTTCTAAGAGTAGAAGATGATGCATAAATGTATACACACCCAAAAAGCACCTTAAGGCCTTGTTTACTTCTCCGGTATTTTTATCCACAAAGACGCGGGGATTTGGTGTTCGCGCAATACTCTCAAATCCCCTCAAATCTCTTCCCCAAAAATACTCTACCATGATGGAGAATTTTTAATCTAGTCAAAAATACACTAGTGTGGAGGAGATTTGTGGGGATATTCCGGGATTATCCCTTCAAAACCCGGCCTAATAAACAACCTATCGGGGAAATTCCGGGATACAAAATAATCACCTCCCATCTCCTGAAATACCCTAAAAGTAAACAAGGTCTAAGTGGGCAGTGCACAGGTAGGTGCGTTCGGAGATACCGATCGATTGCTACTACAATATGTGGACACCGAAATGACGAAAATAAAGAGAGAATTGCCAGTGCTCATAAATAGGTCCTCCATCACACAGATTTCTGAATTTCCAGATCTTATTTGATCTTGCTTACAAGAAATCCAGTTTTGATCCCATAATAATCTGCCAGTGGTGAGGTTCAGACAAGGATTGGACTTAGCTCCTTGATTCAGCGGGTGCATGTGTTGGGTGCAGGCTGACGTCTCCCAACCGAGGTGCTGTTCGCCTCTGCTCCTCACAATTTTGGCTGATCTGATGATACACGAAAAAGGAGCCCATGAGAGCGGTTTTCAGCTGTAAAGACAAACAGCAAAAGCTACCTTTTCTTGCTAGTATTATTTTTTATTTTCTGCGAACATTTAAACTATGCCATGCCATGCCATGCTGACCGACGGTCAGATATGCGACAGATGTGCTCTCGCCGGGTCAGTTATCAGGCCTGAGATGGAGACCGAAATTTTGCCGGAAATGTTTTGGTCAATTGCAGTGTTCTGACCGTGGGTCTTGTCCCTGGTGACTGAAATTTTTTAAGGACAAAAAAAAAGGGACAGAGCCAGAAACTGAGCTCAAGGGAGGCAAGACATGCGTTTGATCTCAATGAGGAGGGCTAAGCTAGCTAAATTAGCTTAAACAAGGAGCTTCCATGGCTAAATTTCCAATGAAAATCACAAGCATAGTGCGCGGGGGGGGGGGGGGGGGGGGGGCGTAGCCACTGCTCATCCCCCTTGTCTTCGTCCCTGAAAAAAAGCAGTTTAGTTTGTAGTTTAAGAAATACGTAGTTCATGCATGGGCAGGCACAGGATATTTGCCATGGGTATTCAAAGTCTAAAAAACAATGTAACACTTGACAGTTCTGGTGTCGAGGTGGAACTAGTCTATTTTGTCTTTGAAGCTCTCTCTCCTGCAATATCTTCAAAACGCCACTGTTCCTCTTCATCTCCGTGTCGCCGTGTTCTTGCCACAAATTCAATACCGCAGCAACCTAGATCATTGTTGGATCGATTGGGTCGCAATCAATAAATAATCTAATCGGAAGAGCAATTATTGATTTGCTAGTTCGAAAATTATTGATTTGCTAGTTCGAAAATTAGAAAAGAAGTTGCCTCGCCTCAACAACTGAACAAATAGCTCGCCGCCTCGTGTACTTGTGTGTCACCGAAGACTCGTGGAATTTAAATGAGGGTGGACAATTCTCAGTGGATTCCATCTATAAAGCCTTGATTCATCCGGCTATGCATGCCCGTCAATAACAACAAAAAGATCTAGAAGATGAAGATACTACTCAAGATTAAAATATTTGTGCATGGTATCTATGTCCATGGGTCATTCTTACCAAAGAGAACCTTGTCAAGCGGAAATGGCAGCACGAGAAGTGTGTTTTCTATCATCATGATGAGACAATTGAACATCCCTTCTTTCAATGTAAATTTGCCAGTCATCCAACTAGCTTCTGACTTGTATCCTCAATATAGTGTTGCTAATATTTTTAGCAACTAGCTACACTGGATTGATCGCGCATGGTCATAATTTTTATTAGAGTGGGAGCGCTAGCCGTAATATGGTCACTTTAGCTATGTAAAAATGGCAAGGGTTTTAATGATAATTTGTTTCACTTATGCAGATTATCTAGCAGTGCACATGTACAGTTTGTGTATGGTCATCTCTATAACATATAGAGAACCGCGACGTATTTATGGAGGTGTCTTCACGGTTGGAGGACACGGCAAGGGACATTTTTATCCAACATGGATGGTACTGTGATCTACTGTGTTAGACTTGTGCGGTTGTGTGCATCTTAGCTATGCAGAGACTGGCTGCAATGTTTAAACATTTTAAATAATAAAACTCCCATTATAAAAAAATAAATGCACTTGAATGGTTGATTTTTTTACTGGTCCAGAAAGTTGAGTTTCATTGTGCACTTACTTAAGCTACCCACGAACCCATATCTAATTCCTTGCAATTTATTTAATGCGTATATCTAATTGAGTTGTTTGTAATGTGATCCAAATGAGAAGATGCTCTCTCTCTCTCTCTCTCTCTATATATATATATATATAATCTGTTCTGTCGTTTTTCTCAGAGAAATGCTTGTGTTACATGGACTGCCATAATCCCGTTACTCCTTTCAGAACTTCTTCATGACGCTTCAGAATGTTTCAATCACAAAGAAAGCTGAACTGCATGCATTTTGAGACTAGTACAATGTATAATCGCTACCTATAAGATAAGAATGACACTCACAAGGTATATCTGGTACCTAACATCGGCATTGAGGCCATGGCAATGATGACCGGGCATGCAGCAGTGCACTTCTTATGTTGGTTGCATTGCGTCCGCGCCCACCCCACACAGATTTGCGGTGTTGCACACTTGCACAAGCTGAATCACCAGCAGGTCCATGCATCCACCGATCGAGGCCTCGTGCACAGTCCGCTCGATGCATGGGCTCCTCCATTACCGGTGTTAAATACAGCACCGTACATCGACTAAGTGTGTCTAATGAGTTTGTCGAGAATAATAGTATCTCAAAGTGAGTAGCTTAACTTTCGGTAACATGTTAATTTAATTACAGCAACCATGTAATCCAAAAATAAAGGAAATATATAAATCCATCATCACCTCTGAATCATGCATGATCAAGATCATATGTACGCCATCCAAGGCTAGTTTTTTAGATGACCACCAAGCACATCAGTGGTGTGTCTCGCAAAAAGAAAGCACATTAGTGGTGTGAAAAAATTGACACGTATTTTTTTATGTAATAATAGTACTATTTTCATCTATAAATACGAGAAGTTGCACATCTCATGTGTTTTATCTTTTATATTTTCTTATGTAATGAGATGATTATTATACCATATCTATATATATATACATATCATATTTGTCACTAGATTGCTAGTGGGAATGACGAAGCACCGAAAAACAAGAATACAAAAGGTGGGTTGACAAGAATTGAGCTTCTGAAGATAGTGATTCGCGACGCCTTCAATCGATCAAAAGGCTGGGTTGACATGCCGAGGAATATACAATGGTTGAGGTTTATTGGTCGACCGTATTGCGGCCTCTAGGACGGCTGAGTGCCATTTCATAAAATTATGACTTTGGGATATCACATTACGGAGATTCTTATCGTTCAAAACTCTATTAGTAGTAAATTTGGCAATCAAAACGTTAAAAGAGCCTTTGTTCTGTGAAAAGTTGGATGCCGTGTGAAGGTAAAATTACCCCAACTACCTGTACTTACGATCGAGGCCAGCGGACAGTCCACCACCAACGCTGTGAAAATTTGGAAGCATCATCTCTATGTTCTGCCAGATAGTAGTGCACGATGACGAGGCATGCATGAACAAGTACAGCGACAGGTGTCACCGTGTCCTGCCGTCTCGTCAGCACGACATGCATGCACGCTGTCGCATGTAATATTGGGTCAAAAGTCAAAACCCAGAGGTATAACTAGCTAGTTACGCACCTACACATGCGGCAAAATCGTGTGCTCTCGTTTCCAGCAGGAATCTTCCTCTTCCCGATCGATCGATCTCTCTCAGGAGGAGGAAACCGAGTCATTAGGCACGAAACAAACCATAAAGCCTGTATACGTCTTGTAGAGATATCTTAAACTAATTACAAGTGCGATCAAACCAAATCTCGGTCCACCAAGGGCGCACGACACTGGCTGGCCAAGAGCCAACACCTCCCTGGCTTTAACTTGTTTCTGGTCTCTTCTGGCTAGCATGCAGTAGCTAGCCGCATAATTGCCATATTGCCGTTCCATGAGTGTACGTCCACTCGGTCTAGCTAAGATTAATTAATTAAACATAGTCGACCTACTTACGCTGGATGTGGCTTCTTTCCTGGAATGGAAAGACCATTGCATTGCAATTTGGGATGCGTCTTGCTTTGTTCTCCTGATCAAGCCATCCTCTTGTCTTATTGGTCCTTCGTGCTTAACTACACACTAACACGCATGAGAAAAACCCGTTTGAATTGAAAGCTCCATCCCACTAGATATATGTTTTGCTAGGCTTGATTAATGAATTACTACTAGTACTAGTACATGCTTATAGTAGGGTAATTGATTGCTTAGTTTCCCTAGTTCTGCTGCATAATCCCGATCCCGATTTTTCTACCCGTGCATTCGCAAAGAAATGGTCTAATTCGTGCATGACATGGATTTGTGTGCGCGTGTGTATATGTAGTTTTTTTTTATAAAAGAGGCAATGCCTCTGATATCCATTAAAACAAACTAGTGCACTACAAAGTTCCACCACCAAAACGCTACCACCTAAGAGTAACTGAACCCTGGAACACTGCCTCTATCTACTGCAAAAACAACACTAGGGTGAAAAAAGAAAGCTTCTTCTATAAACACTCGTTTGCAAAGACCCCTCACATATCAGCATCAACAAAAACCACTGCTATCCTGTCAGCCTTGGCATCCATGAGATCCACCTTCTTCTTGTCTGGAAGGCATCAACTGTGACCTGCCCTGTGGCAACCTCACTTTTACGCTCTCCTTCGCATGCATTTTGCTCCACCGTTTAATTCAATGCGTGATACGAAAGAGAACATCAGTTGGTTCAGATGGCCACACGTTCTGAAAACAAGCTAAATTTCTAGTTTTCTAGACCCCGTCCCCCACAAGACTATCGAAATCCCAACCGAAACTATTTTCCTTTTGGATTTGTTAATTTTTAGCCAAATGTTAAAGCATTTCATCAGCATTCGTCAACCAACAGCTATTCCAAATGGCATAGCTGACAATATTCAAAACGTATATGGCTAGGGGCAAGTGAATAAGAGATGGTCAACTGACTCATCTTTCCAACAAATAAGGCACCCTTTTTCATATTTGCTCCTCTATGAATCAAAACATCTATTGTTATGATACTTTTCTTAAGCATCATCTATAAGAAGATCTTAATTCTTAGTGGTATTTGACTTTCCAAAGGAATTTGTATGGAATTTTTCCAAAATCCTGTATCGCGAAATAAAAAGATTGCACACTAAATTCATGTGTTTTAGCCAGTAGCCACAATAGCCTATCTTTAGAATCTGACAGAGAAAACATCTACATATCTCAAGCATAGTTTGCCATTGAGCTAATTTCCCCCGCTAATGCTCTTCTAAATTGCAAATTTGTTATACATTTTTCAAAAGACTCTTAACTGTTTCCTTTTGATTCATTGAAATGGGAAAAAGTCTAGGGAAGATGAATCCAAAGCTTTTGCCAGTGATCTGATTATCCTTCCAAAAGCAAGTTTTCATCCTATTCCCAACTTTAAATTTGTATCAAGAGAAGAAAATATCTCCCACTTCCATCAACCCCTGCCAAAAGTGTCAGTTACCAATTTTCATGCTAACTTGACTTAGTGTAGATTTTTTTAGATATTTGTTTGTCAATAAAGATTGACATTCACCTTTTTTGTTAAACAATTTCCACATCCACTTAGATAAAATAGCATTATTCATAACTTCCAAATTCAATGTTCCAAAACCCCATGATCTTTTGGTATGCGAACTTGCTCCCAGCTAACAAGACGATACTTACTTTTATCATTATTACCACACCACAAGAACCTGGATCTTATAATATCATATTTATTTTCATTCCAGTAGGAATTCTATAATATGATAGTATGTAAAGAACTAAGCTTGAAAGGCAGGAGTTCACAAGGATAGTTCTTCCTTCATTGGATAAAGCCACCCCCCCACACACAAAAAAAATCAAGTTTATTTTCAAAAAAATTCTCCAATAGGTATCCATTCACTACTGTTTAGCCTTTTCTCATTAATTGGAACCCCTAGATATTTCATTGGCAAGCTCCCATTCTTGCAAGTAAATATTTTTTTCAAATTGGTGTGCTCTCTCTTTAGCTTTCCCAATGTAAAAAACTTCACTCTTATGAAAGTTTATTTTTAATACATGTATTTTATCAAAGAGACACATAATAAATTTCATGTTTCTGGCATATTCTAGATCATCTTTTAGCACAAGAATAGTGTCATTTGCATATTGTATTATTGCCACTCCTTTTTCTATAAGATGTGGAACAAGCCCATTAAGTAGGCCACTATCAACTGCTCTGCTAATCATTATTGATAAAGCATCAACAACTAACAAGACTGGTGAGAGAGGGTCTCCCTGTCTTACACCTTGGAAAGTATCAAAATAAGGTCAAACCTCCCCATTTATCATCACAACCACTTTCCCAGTTACAATTTTCATAATCCAGTCAATGAACAAACTAGGGAAGCCTTTCATCTCTAGCATTTTCAAAATCAATTTTGAAAAGAACAATATAAGATTTTTTGGAGTGGAACCCATTCAGAGTTTCATGCAAGATGTTCCTCCCCTTGAGAAAAGTCGTTTGAGATGTTCCAGCCACCTTCAATATTATTCTAACAAGTCTATTAACAAGAACTTTAGTTATAATTTTAAAATCACATCTAGTAGGCATATGGGTCTATACTTTTGAATTTTATCAACTTCTTTTCTTTTCAGCACTAATGTGATAATTCCATAGTTTAGCATTTTTATGTCCAAATTACCCTCATGAAAATCTTCCAATAGTTTAAAAATACCAGCTTGTAGTAAAGGTCAAAATTTTGAATCAAAATCAGCATTAAAGCCATTAGGGGCAACTGCTTTGTTCTTTTACATCTCAAATACTGCATTTTTAATTCCTCATTATGAATTTTTATATAAGCATTTCTACATCCTCGTTACTAATTCTTGGCACAACTATTAGATCTAGAGTTATTGTAGAAACATTTGGTCTCCCAAAAAGTGATTTGTAGAAATTCGCAATGTACTTTGCCAAATTTTCTTGCCCCTGAATCATTCTTTTATTTTGATTCAAACTTCTGAAAAAGTTTCTTCTTCTTCCATTTTCCTTCATGTGGTAATATCTTCTGTTACTATGTCCTTTTGATAATGTTTTTCTCCTGATCTCTGCAACCACTTAATTTCCTATTCCAACCAAATGTCTCTGAGATCATCCCGAAGTTACCATTGTCTTGGTCTATCTATTTGCATTTAAGAGACCATTTTCATTCTTCTTATCAACTTCTTCTAGATATTTTGTGATTAGTTTCCTCCTCTTTTTTCTCTCCTTAAAAATTTGAATTCCAACCTTTAAGATATTTCCTAATTTCCTTAGTCTATCCTGCCAGACATCTAATTTATTTCTAACCAATCCGAGTTCCATATTCTTGATACTATATCAATAAGACTAAGGCGCATAAACTTGCAATTTTCAAATCTGAAAATCCTTGTGTGTTTTTCCTTTGCCAGTCTCAATCAATAGAGGTGAATGATCTGAAACATCTCTATTCAATGTAGTAACAATGGCCAGTGAGAATTTTTATTCCCACTCACGTGAGACCAACACTTTTTCCAACAATTAGAAGGTTGGATCTTCGTGACTATTGGACCATGTGTATTTTATTGCACGCATGTTAATTTCCATTAATTCCCCTTATGCGATAATGGAAGTAAATAAGATACTCCATTTGTTATAACCTCTAGATTTATTCTTATTAGTGTTTCTTCTTGTCATGGTAAAATCCCCATGTATCACTAATGGAGCCTTTGTCTTGTTTATTATGTGCACTGGTTCAACTAGAAATTTAGACCTTCCATCTAGCTATGTATCACTATGAACAACAACGATGCTACAAGTGAAGCCATATGTGTTATTACATAAAAAATCCTCACAAAATATTCCCAAGATTTATTTTTCTAAGATGTCCAAAGAGTTTTTATTTACACCTACAAGAATCCCACTAGATCTTCTTCTGGCAGACTGATGTGTCCAATGAAAGTCAAAATTTCCGCTAAAAGCATTAAGCGTGGACTCATTGATTTCTTCTTTCTATCTCTTCAAGGCCTATAAAATCTAAATGTTGTTATGCTATCGCTTCTAGAATAAAATCTCTTTTATGAAAATTTCCTACCCCCTAGGATACCAAATTATCCCTTTCAACATTTCATTCCATTTTTCCTCCTTACGACCACTTTAATTGGTCTCTTAATTGAGGAAACTTCTTTGATTGGTTTTCGAACAGACAAACTTAAAGTGAAGCTAACTAAAAATTTCCATATTAGTAATGTATATCTCTCCCCATCTTCATAATTTATAGATAAAAGTTCCTTTAAAATAGAATTAACATCCACCACCGGTAGACTTTTATCTTCATTCATCGGTTCTAATATCTTTTTTGGATTCTTTTTTTTGTTCTAATATGTTCCAGAGATCTTATTAAATTCATTTTTTTCTCATCTAAATCAATAGGCCCAAACCAACCCCAATCAAATTACTCAATAATATTAAAGAAGTATTGCTAGAATTGAACAATGGGGTACCTTCAGTTTTATCCAGATTGTTGGATTTTGTCATGTTTTTTGCTCTCTCAAGCACTGGAATATCATTAGAGTTCTTGTAGGCTAGACTGTCACTATATCTTGGACTGGGATCAGCTAAGGTATTTCCCCTGGCTTGCATCCTAGGAATTCTGCTCATCATTCTTCACTCCCACTCTGTTGACTATGATTGTTCATAATCCACTTCCCCTCCTTCTGATTTTTCTCCAAATCTTTGTCAGAGTTGCCTTCCATCAAAGTATCATCTCCTATTACTCAATTATATCCAAATCTTTATCCTCCCTTTGTCTTTGTTTTCTACACATTTTGGGTATTTTGTTGTTGCAAATTCTTGCATCTTTGTCATCTTTTTATCTTCAGATTCAAGTACCTTTGTTCCAAAGCAATTGTTCTAGATACTATGTCCTTGTCCATGGTATTTGAAGTGCGTGTAGAGTCACCACCAGATTCAACTACAACTTTTTATATTTTGGATCTCTCTCACTCTCCACTTCCACTTGGCTATCATGTAAATCTTCAAAGTCTTGCATTATTTAATGTTCTCTCATCCCTCTTCTACAGTTTCCTCTAGCTGGAAGTATGCATTGTAGTATAACAACTTAGTAGTTACCCTTGACCATCTAGGGATCTTGTGATGATTCACAACACCCACTTTCATTTTAACTTGTACAATTATCCTTACACTATCTCTATGTCAACTTCAAAGAACTGGCCAATGATAGATACTACCTCGCATAAACCATGAAAATTCCTCGATTTCTTTGGTTATCCTTTCACTCTTACCCAAACCGTGCTCATCTTACCAGCTGCCTGGGAATCATATGCCCAAAGCTTCACACTGACCATGATTTCAGCACCTCGGAGGGGAATCTAGCCATATACCGCAACCCTGATGATTATGGCAACGGTAGGTAAGTTCACTAGAAAACCTCCATTTAGGACTTGTTTTGCCTTCCAATTCCACCTCCAGGGATAAGTGCAGCCTAAGTATAGCTCCAAAGTTTCAACTGAGATATCCATATAAATTCCCTCTTTAATCTTCACAAGGGAACCATCTTTTTGTTCATTTGTCATCGTCTCCTTGGCGTGTTCTGCAGAAAAACATGCCAAACCTTCCCCACCAAAGCCCACAATAAAAGCAAATGGATCCTTATGGTGCAGCCATGCACGCTTAGATGAGATATGTGATCCTTTCTTGCCGCAAACATTTCAAGAAATCGCTTCTTTGCAGTTTTTTGTGGCATGTTTCATGTGGTTCTAGTACCGGAAACATTGAAGCTTGCTCAGATCTCCAGCTGGCACTACTGCCATGGAAGTAGCTATAGAAACCTTCGCAAATTTTGTAGAAGTTGATCCACCATATGTGTTTTTCACGGCGTCTGCCTATTTCACACCCTGCTGCAGCATCTCTTTCCCGTGGCTCTGTAAATTCTGACTCCCTGAACTTTTTACACTTGTATTTTCTTTCTTCTGATTAACATACCCCTATACTAATTCCCATATCCACCACCATGATTCCCATTGTACTAATATCTATGATTGTAGTTCCTACCCCCTTGGTAATTATGCTCATGATTCTCATAGTTTTTATTGTCACCTTGATACTGGCGGGGTGGCGGCCTTTGTTGATATTGTTGTTTGTATCCCAAACCCTATCCATATCCTACAGATCCATCATGGCCACTCCTCGACCATATCCAAAGCGAACTCCCATCTTTTCGTTGACTCTGGCAGTGATTGAGTCTCCTGGTAGCGAGCTCTATATGTGAGCGCGTATAGGGGCGAGGTGGGGATTAGGTTGAGGGTTCGTGCCAACGAAACCCTACCTAACCCATATCCTGCCCCGCACTCGGTCCAACTTGTGGAAGCTACGTCGGCCCAAACCCACATGAGCCCACCGTTCGGATTGCGACAAAGTCTCTTTCTAGACACATAAGTGACATTCATCGTTGCCAGTTCACCCTCTTCAAATGAGATTATCTTTGGTGAGGATACTATTTTTCAGCACCAGCCATCAGAAAATCTTCATCTTCAAAGGGATTTTTAACTTCCAAAGACACTTGTAAGAAAAAACACCAATTGATCTCAACTGCAAATATAAATCTTTCACTTTTAGCACTCCCTTGAATTTCTGGGAATTCCTAGTTAATCATCTTTTACCATGCAGCCTAACTCACTTGCTTACAGAAAATGTAGGATTGAGTAAGTTTTATCTGAAAACAACTACGACGGCGGAAGGTTTTGAATTTGAGTTTGACATTTCTCATATGATTTTATTCTAGTCCAGATAAAGGCGGGAAGGAAAAATGTGAAAGGGAGGTTTAATTTAGAGGCTGCCATATGGCACAACTTTATGACCCCCTCGGTATTTAGACATGAAATAAAGTAGTAAGTGAAACATAAATCAAGCACGACGTTCACAACGGTTCACAATAGGACTTGAGCTGAAGATTCTGTTCAGGTGGCAGGACTTTTAATCTCTAGAATTGACTATGTGCTTCCTATTTGATCGAATCACACCCGTATAGGTGTCTTGCTTGTACGCTTCTTAAGGTTCTAGAGCCTCCAAAATATTACTAGTGTGTAGTGAAAACACACGGATGTGTGAATGCACGTGCTCGTGGAGCTCCTGTTATAATACACCCTCTATATATACTTTCTCAAAAATAACATGGCCTTTAGGCACCGTTTGTTCATGAGACAGAACGATGTCGCTTTCGAAATCATGTAATGTTTCGTAGTGCTATCCTGTGACTAATTTGTCAAGCTTATGGAGATCAAGCTTAGGTAAAGAAATTGGAGATGTTTTCTAAGGTGTTCTCCTCTTCTTAATCAATTTTGTTTATGGCCTTGTCCGAGTTGGTATTTGCCACCACTTAGCATGTAATTAATGTGTGTGTAATCTTTACGCAAGCCAGATCACCTTTTATGCACGTAAAGATCATATCATATCCCACCAAAACCACACCAGAGGGCGTGCAGCTTTCCAGGGGGTTTATCCGGATAAACCTGCATAGATCTTGGAGAGTTTCATACGTTTCTGGGAACCACAACTGAAGATTGATCCGAGTTCACAGGTGATGAATTCATCTTCCTGCCGGCCATGTCGATTTGTTCACACCATTACCCTTAATCAATACATAATCAGCTCGTTGAAAAAGGCTCATGAGAGAGAAACGTCCTCGAATTCTCTCTAAATTTGCCATTAACACCATGAGTGGATTGTTGGTGCCATCCACGCTTTAGAACAAAGCACGACGGGACGGGGCGCTGCGTCGTGTAGGAGAAAGAAATCTGAGATGGACCAGATTAATAATTTTAACCCTTTTCTTAGCAATTATACAATGTTTCCGAATGCTCCTTTTCTTTAGAAAGCGCGTAAATGCGACCCGAAATGGTCACTGAAACCCCAAGCTTTATATTCGGCAAGGGAAAAGTTGAGCAAAGGAGTGGTGCCGTTTCCTTAATCCGAGCTATTGTGGCTAAGGCTTTTTTTCCTACTTTGATCCAGCCCCATTTATATGTACGTGTGCACTGAGTAGTAGTAACCCGTACACTATGAAACCTTTTTAAATTTTCTTTTTGCTAAAGTGGCTTATCAGTGTTGGCATATAGGATCTAATTTGAGAAGATCCTACTTTTAGAATGTACTATCGGCACAAGATAATGTATGTAGTAGATGTAAGCGCAACCAAACAAATTAAGCACTTGAGTGGGCTGGGCAGTGCGGACCAAATTAATAGTTGCTTCAGCTTGCATTGACACATTGACACAGGGAGGGAACATATCGGTGTACATTGAACATATCGGTGTACATATCGGTGCAAAATGAATAGTTTTGTTGTTCTATTCATTTTTCGATGGTTGATATTTGTTTCAACCCTCTCTGATCCATAATTGTAAACTTTAAACTATTTTGAATGATGCAATAAAAGGGCTGTGTGCATCTATTGATGCAGAGGCCAGGGCGATACTCCCCATTTCGGAAAAAAAATGAATTGGTTATTATTATAGAGATCTATGAATCTCCAAAATCTCTCATAAGATGATCTCTTGATATGGGCTGCAGTCTGCAGCCAGTGAAAAGGGAACTTAGATTTGTTCCAAGAAAAAGAGAGAGAGAAAAAGTGCACGGCAAATCATGAATTTTGGTGGCGAGTTTCAGAAAGGACTGGACTTGCTTAATTCAGTGGTCAATTGTTCATGACCAAAAAAGAAAATCAGTGGTCGAGACTAGGGTGTGGTGGAGGCTGACGTACGTCGTGTGTCTGGCTGCTTTCCTCTGATCCTCACAGTTCCGGGATGATCTGATGATACAAGGAAAAGCGTGCGCATACGATACGAGAGGTTTTCAGCTGTAAAGAGAAACAGGGAAAGCTGCTTTTCCTTCTCATTTTTCCTTCCTCAACCTAAAAAATCTTCTCTTTCTGTTTTTTCTTTTATTTTTGCCTGCTGCGATAGATATGATACTGACGGTCAGATTTGGGAGTGATGTGTTCTGTTCAAGGCTGCTGCCAGAAAAGCTTGGGTCTCTTGCAGTGTGCTAACCTCGCGCTTGTCCATGGTGACTGAAACTGTTGGTAGTTTTGCATGCTTTGTCAGCAGCATGCAACCTCTATTCATCATCATATCTCATGTATTTATTTTTCTTCACATAACCCAAACGGTTTATTTACCAGAGTGATCGACTCTGTTTCGATGATGTTTGCATGTCTGAAGAATAGCTGAACATGATCCAAAAGTTAAAATCTATCCAAATTACACATTCGGATGCCTGCAGAATGAACACTGTTTCTTTTGTGTGTGTGTTCTGCAACCAAAACAAGGAAGTGTAGTTTCCTGATTAGTCACCTGATCTCAGTTTTGCTTCCTTAGTTTCTCCTTTATTCAGAGAAAGCTTGGGTCCATGTCACGTGGACTGACACAAATAAGAACAGTTTAACCAGTGTAGAGCTGAGCATCCTGCATCTGCTCCATCAGACAAGGATGGCATCTGTCGAGTACACAGCAGAATATACCGGTTTCTGATACCCAATATTCCCATCGATGCTATAGCCCATGCAATGATCAACCATATGCAGCAAATGCATCTTTACTGGTTACAGTTATTCCAAGCATCTGCATCCACTCCACACAGTTACACACACCCCGTTCTCTGAATCCTGACCTCACTGCTCCTCATCCAAGCATCTTGATCACCAGGTCAATGGATCCGCCGCCCCCGCCGATGCGCCATTACACGCTACCGCATCGCAACAGTTCGTGCCATGGTGTCCAGAGGGCCAGGCCAGGGGTGTGCAAACATATTAAAGGACGAGGAATCTCACCACCACCCGCTGGAGAGTGGCGAGCAACCAGAAATGCATCGAGCTCATCATGTCCACTACCTGTGCCCTATGGATGTCGATCAGATACCAGTTCATCTTCAAGGCACTGTTACCGTGCCACTTTCAGGCTCCCTGGTCCAATGTAGTGACCGGATCCGGATGGATGGTCCAGGAAGAACTGACCCATCATTCCTTCCATTGATTTGCCAAATTGCAGCATGCACTAGGCACCAGGGGGCGGAGCCTCCTTGTGCATGAGTGGCCTCCAGTCCAGGATGATAACATGGGAAAAGAATGAGTAAAGATGCTAGTACAATGCAAGGAATCTGGGTCATACATACTTGCTGTGGTATTCTTTTCTCTATTTAGAAATAGCACATCTAGCGTTATTTTCACATGCCAGACATATTAGTTGCTATCTGCTAAACCCTCAATGAATGACCAAGACAAAAATATAGTACTAGTACATATGTAAAAGGACACGCGCACAAAGGGGGAGGAAAAGCACAGAATCTACGCCGGCGACAGAGAAAGACAAGTGATCTTACATGCAATTCTTTCCTCAACCTAGAGATGGTCCAACAATTACAGTATTAGTTTCATTATCTGTAGTAATCATGGTGAATATACACACAGACACTTTCCACCAAGTAGATCTTCAGGAGATCAAATGTTTGACGAAGAGGACAAAGCAGAGGCCATTGCAGGGTGCAGCAAACTTGTCTCTGTCATCTTCTTTTGCATGTTTGTAGCTGTTACTCTCACGCTACTATATGCATGAATTCCCTAATTGGATCTCTCGTGTACCACTCATCCGCATTATAGGTGCCACTGAAAAAACAGAGCAGCAAGTGCACCCTCTTTTTTTCGATACCAAGATAATATTTCTAGCCCTCGGTGGATACCACATCAAAAGACATGGACCTGATTTGATATACAAAGCACTACCCTCCTACTTAGTTCTCAAGTCTCACAAGCTAAAGATCTCTGCTCTACGGACCACACAAGCTATTTACGGGTGCGATGACGCGATCGGGCAACACACTGTTGCTTTCTTTCATACCAGAATCGATCCTTGTTCGCCGAAAGATACCCAGGCATGACCTCTCCTACGATTTTCCTCATTCCGTCGATGAGGTTAGCACCATGTTGATCCCAGGGCTCCAATGAAGAAATCTGCTTCGGTACGGTGGCCATGATGAAATCGACGAGGGGGTAGTTCGTGCCGGTCTCGCGGCCGAGACTAGCTTCATACGCCGCCATGGTCATGTTGCCATGTTGTCGTGTCAAGTTGGTGAAGTAGAAATACCAGATGGGTTAGAGCTTAGCTCTGTCGAAAACTTCCTACATCTGAACATTGTGAAAGCCGAGTTTCAGTCTAACTGCAGAAAAAATAAAAACAGGTACGTACATTGTATTGCACCAAACCCAAGTTAAACTTGCCTGCATTTCAGTAGAGAGCCAGATGTTGCTGAGACTCGGAAACCGTCTCCAGAGAGAGGCAGCAAGGTCAGATTGTCTCCCATCCCTACATGCATGCTGAGAAAAGGCCTGGGTACATATGATTCATGCTCCGACCACACAAGCCGTTCGATGTCAGATTTAGTTCAGCCAGTAATGTTATCCTGAAATCATGAGATCTTCCGGTTACCCAATTTGAAAAGGAAGTGTTCAGAATAATCAAATTATATGGCAGCTTTCGTCGCACGAAACTCAGGTGGATCAAGATCATTCTGAACATTTCCAACAACCAACTTTGCTGCCTGCATACTGGATGCAGATGTCTAGCCGCATCCAGTAGTCTGCACGCATGCTCAGTGCGGAACATCATTATCTATCTCCGGTGGATCAATGGAAGTTTCAGGTATGGTGAGATTCAGACAGACACCGGTTCTTCAGAATTTTACGGTGAGTTTTAATCAGTTTCACGTGTATATCTGTTGTCAGTTGAATAAATTTCCAAGGTTCTCCGCACATCCTGGAGAATGCAAGCATAAAAATAAGAAAGGACATGCGTGAATTACTAAGAATGACTCAGTTAACTAATTAGGATGGTGTTTCTATGACACATTTTGTAAATATAATCATCACATTTAGAGGTCCGGGTACCTAGTAATTTTCCCAGCACATATTTTCTTGGAGGTATAATTCTCCTTGTACTCGAAAGCACGCTTCTGGCAGTCTGAAGACGTGTCTGCAAAAAAACATCAAAATTCAGAGTTACCGTTTAGATAAAAACATGAAGTGGCAGGGCATGTCCCAGGTTACTGTACCACCACACCTTTGCGACCTTGGTGATCGGCTCGGTGACCAAGAATCCCTTTCTCTTTGATTGCAACGGCAAGGAGCCCTGACATCCCAAGCGAGCTGAGCTGCGCCCTGCGCCCCGATACCAAATCCAGGCAATATAATCTGCAACCAGAAACTGTGTAAGCTGCAGTTTGCAGGGTGCTGATGAACCCACAGATATGTCTCTCAGCAGCACTTGTTTGACCAACGGATCTTTTCTTCTTCTTCTGGCGAATAGTTTTCTTCGTCTGATCCTACAATCTTTCAACAGTTTCATGTTATTATCAAAAGTTAGATGTCTGCGTATAAAACACAAACGCAAATGGATTATTCTGGCAAGTTCCACGCACCCAAGGTGGATATGCATGGCCTGCCGGACTTGGCACATGTGCCGAAATGCATCTCTGAATCACGCCTGCAGTCATCCAGCCGAGGCGTGTCTGAACTTTCCCGGGCTTGATTGATTGCCAGTAGTATTCAGTGAAGGAAACATAATGCTCCACGCATTGTACATGTGCATTACCATTACGCTAGCTCCTCCACACTGCTGTCGTCCCGTCGGCTGGCTGGCTGCAGTAGTATCTCCATCTGCAGGCAACGGTGATAGCAATAGCTAGCAGCAACGGGTGTCACAGCCTGTACTCACGTGCATGCGAGGATTACCATGCTGTATGAGCCAAGTCTGATTTTCACAACCCACCGGATCAGCGGGATCGGAGGTAGGCGGCGCCCTGAAGCCCAGCACCTATGCCTTGCAGGCGGCAGAGCCCCCGGCCTGCAGAGCCGGACCGCGTCGTCTGGATGGGTTCGTTGGGCTGGGCATGTCTTCTTCGAAGAAGCCAGATTGCATCTGGGCTACATCGAGGGAGAAAGCGTGTCTGATGCAGCCCATTCCTGAGCTAGGGGTTTGATGTCAACGGAAGCCCCCCTAAAAAAAATGAGAGGACTTAAACATTCAGTCATTTTTCACAACAACAACAACAACGATGACAAGAAAAACATAAGGATCGTCCCTTGTAACCTAAAAGCGTCCTGGCACGACTGACCAGTGATCTCTCGTAGAACTAGAGTGTTCGCTCGTTGCCCATCCTGCGTATAATAATTAGCAGTAGCAGTAGTCGACAGGCGATCATTAACCAGACGACAGGGAGATTGTTATCATCATTAACCAGGTAGACAGACAACATTCGTTTATTTACTACGTGCACATGGAAGCATGAGTGCACGACCAGCTAGTCTAGGCTAGCACAGTAGCAGTAGCACGTCCAGCTTACGATCGCTCCCTCCCTCGTTCGCTGTCATAATCCTCCCCCCCCCCCCCCCCCCCCCAGTGTCCTTGCATAATAGTATTATTACACCTATAATTTTGTCACGTGAGACTAGAGAGAGCTTCAGGGTAGGGAGGGACCCGTCGCCATATGCCCTATGATCGGGCTGGGTTGTCAATCAGTGCACACACGCCTGTTTGTCGCCCTTCTTATTTATGGACAGGAGTATCCGATCTCGGTGCTCCTGCTGCCCATCTCTGCCTCCGAATGAAACGCCAAGATCTGCCTCGAGTTGTATCTACACAATCCATTCCATGTCGTCCTGCCTCCCCTCCCGTCAGAGAACCGGAAACAAAGGCATCGGCAGCACCGCGCGGCACGTTTCCCCGTTGATCTTGGCATGCATGTCAGCACTTCTTCTCCAAGTGTCGATCAGAGCTCACATAATAAGTGGCTCCTCGATCGAGACGAGTTCAGGCTTCAGACCAGTACTAGTATAGTACAACTCTCTGCCTTATCTAGGTCGACTGGATTTTGTAGCAACAGGCTTAAGAGCAGGCTAATATATGTAAGAGCAACTCTAGCCCTGCTTGTTTCTAGCGGATTTACAATTTAGGTCCAAAACGCGTGACCTAATAGTAGTACCTGTATCGGGGCCAGCCCGTGAAACTCTTTACCGTGGCCCGTTATCGCCCCCTCGCGACCACTATATTTACCGGCTGCGGCGGCGGGTGCGGGCCACGACCCTCACTCGCTCCGACGTGTAACCCTAGCCGCCACTGCGAGCACACTCACCACCGGCAAGCAATTTCTCCAAATCCGACGACAGATCCGCCATGCCGTGCTCACACGGTGTGAGACCCTGGCGCATGGCTTAATAGGATTGATACTATACACATACCAACAAGTTTAAACTTTTTTTTTTGGAAACCCATCTAAAAAGAACATCGAGATTAAGCGTGCTTAGCCTATAGCATTTTCGAGATTAAGTGGGTACCGGATGCGCACGAGTGAGAACAAAACGCACAAAAAAAATAATAGGGTTAGTCTAAAGATCTTATTGAGTTGTCATGAGTGACAGCCGCTGGTTCGAAGAGGCTGAGGTGTTACACATGGACACCATTGGCACTTCGGCCTTGGCGGCGGTCGCGTCAGAAGCATCAGGGGTGTCCTCGACCATGACGACGACCAGACCCGCGCCGGTGCTGCCATAACGAGTCGGAGAAGAAGTGTCGGCGCTAGAATGGCGTGAAGAAGCGCACGGCGCAACCGCGACAAGTCGCCCCCGCCGTAGAAACGAAGCATCCAATCCAGTATAGATGCGCAGGGCGCAGGCAAGAGCCCCCTCTGCAGCTAGCGGCAGTTGGCATGCGGCTCGAGCCATCGCTTGATCCACCAACATAACAGGAGTTTTTGTTCGCTCACCTGCCGTGCCGCACGTAATCAAGCTCGTCTGGCTGACTGTCGGATTGGGTCGTTGACACTCCGCACGGTTTCAGGTTCAGAATTTGTCATATAGTACTACTACTAGCCGGACTTTTAGCACGGGTGAGGTTACGGACGGACGTGTTTGAGCTGCTATGTTTATTGTTCTTAGCATGATTTGTGCGGTCTACGCGATGCTAACAGCGACAGCCATGATGCTCTTCTCTTGTTGTGTTTCTTCTTCAGGGTTTACAAGTCCCCTTCTAATAAGTTATAAGATGTGTTAGCATTTTTCTGTAATACATGTATCTACATATTTTTTTACGGTGTAGTTCATTTTGCTCTGAATCTAACCACTAAAAGAAGTCTAGATATATAAGTTTTAAAATACGTTAAAACATCTTATGACTTAGAACGGAGGGAGTAGCTCTCCACATGCATACAGTCTTGACTATTGTTGTCGATGTTTGTCATGTTTGAACCTAGACCTAAAATCAACTCAAACGGCCGATGCATAACTAACACCAAATCGATATGTTTCTGTGAAAAAAAATTACTCTACCTTATATGAGTTTTGGTGGATGTGCTCGTCGCCTGGACCAGTGTGGAACACACACATATATATAGACATGGAGACTCCAAATGAAACTTATTCCTCAGCTGTTTTTGATTCATAGGATTTTCCAGCGATTTGTGTAGGAGCAAAAAAATTATAAATAAACTGTTTGATTCACATAGCGTCATATCATATATAAAAAAATCCACATAGGGATATCATAGTGTAAAGCTCATAGAAAAAAAGCATTAGGCTAGACCTTATAAAAATTCTTTTATCACAATCGAAGACCATTGCTCTCCGCGTAGGAATCAACTAGACATTGACATTTCAATCCTGCATATCTATCTATTATATACTAAAAGCAATATAAGAGTGTTTTTCGAGGCACCAGGTTGATCCACATCATCACAATTCTTTTGATGGTTAGATCTAAAACCGACGGCTAAGATTTAATTAGATATTAGTAGTAACGTAATTGCGTAGTCCGTTTGACACGTCCATGTGCTTCCGTACCGCTTCAAAAAAAAGATGATCGCTAGAGTTTTCAGTTATTAAAACTCACGTTAGAATCGCAAGTCAGGCTTCTCAAAAAAAAATCGAAAGTCCTATCATGATACGACTCGAGCGGCTTCCTCCAAATAAAACTAGCTAGAGAGAAGGAGAGCTCCCATACCATCGTAGTAGGAAGACTGTAGCCGCACTAATTATCCTAGAAAAATTATTAGCATGTCAAGGAATATACTGGAAGAAGTCTGCCTCTGATTAAAGATATGCTACTTCTACTTCTCTCTCCGTTAGCCGAGGAGTGTGCTTGGCTGCTGCCGCCATCAACTCAAGCCATCTGATAGACGGTGGTTCAAAGCTACCAACGTCCTACTGCAGCTCCTAACTATCTGCATAACAATGTCCTACTTTTTGCGTTCACAAACAACATGATCATATGCATGTATAGTTTCATTCTGTACGGACCAGAAGCTCGACTCTAAAGTTGATTGATCCAGCCGGTCCGTGTAAAATATGTATTGACTCATAGCTCAACTCTGAACTTGATAGATCGGACAGATTCGTTCAACTTGGATGGATATGGATGTACTTCCTCCATTAAGAATTATCTTGCATTTTGGATTTAGTCAAAATCAAACTTTTTACATTTGACCAAGAATATAAGAAAAATATTTACATCCATAATACTGGATGTATATAATACGCAAATATAGTTTATGACTATTCTAATAACATATATTTTATATTTTAAATGTTGATATTTTCCCTTAAATATTAGATCATATTGTACAAAGTATTATTTTGGATAAATCTAGAACACGATGTAAGTGTTGGGGAGTATTGTTTCCAAGGGAACTAATTAACATGGCACACAAAAAAACTACACACGGTTCTAGAAAGTTAATATGTTTATACATACATGCATGTGTACACAAGAATCTATCTATTGCTCCCAGAAAGGTGGACTAACCTCCTAGATGGCAATGTTTATACATTCTTTCTTTGCATTTGACATTTCTACATTCTTTGTTTGCGTTTTGACGTTTCTCCATAGCTCAAGTGATGAAACTTTAGAAGACCAGGCCCATAAAAATAGACTAATCTCCTAGATTCAATAAGTAGTGCATGCCATATTGCTACCCATTTCATAATGTATGTGAGATCTTGTGATCGTCAAATGTACCTGGACAAGTGTGGTACCTAAACCATGACCAGAAGGTCAATAGTGGCTCTTTTCTTTACCGACATTTTAGAATGTTAAACTTTCAAAAAACTTAAGATTGAAATAGTAGACTATCGAGTATATCTTAGTATTAAGAGATAAAAGATTCAGGAGTCTCACGAAGGTATTTCTCCAAGAAATTAGTGGTTTATATTTTTCTTGGATTAATCTTGGACCATATCATCACACACTCATCACTAATTATTCCTAAAGAACCCACTAAAATAGAATCATTCTTAGAGAAAATTGTTAAAACTGCCACGATAGTGCACCATAATCTAAAAATTGTTTCGTCTATTTACAATAACCAATAACCATAAACATTGTATTAAAAAGGGAAATATATAACAAAAATTCTCACGGCAAAAATCATGGCCCATAGATGATCATATATGTGCCTAAATGTTTTAAAAATATCTTATGGTGAAGGTAAGGGAAATCAATATACTTAAAAGGTGGATTATCCCTTGCATCAACTATTTTTTTACGAGCTAAAATGTTTCATAGTTCCCCTTACATAAAAAACCTTAATATTTTTGATTAAACGTATGGTCGGTATGACCACAGACTCAAGAAATTATTATTTTAAGGTAAATAAAAAAAGATGCCATGTTACCATAATCCAGATATTATATTTTTGTCAATTTTAAGGAGTATAATAACTTTGAATTCAAGAGACAAAATATAGAAAAAGATGCCTAGTTACCAACAACATCAATCTCAACCTCACATTCTTATCGAATAACAAATAAATACTATAGATTGTGGTAAGAACTACAAAATATACATCTAATATTAGTACAAGCGACAAATATGGTCATAAATATGCATGTTGCTTTTTCTAAATGGAATATCATCATTGACATGTAAAACAGATGATGATTAAACATTCCCCCTGCACATGTGATGTTTATTTACTATAATATTTGAAAATTTATTTAACCAAATTGCTCTAAGTTATTTTTGATGAATCAAAGATGATGCCCTCGCATTTGCGAGGGCCACATTGCTAGTTTCGTGTAAAAAGAAAAAGAAGCCCCTGGAGGAGAGACGGAGGGATTAGTATCATCGTTAACCATGTAGACAGACGGACAGACAGCAACTCATCCCCGTTTTGTTGTTTAATTGCCGCGTGCACGTGCATGCATGAGTGCACGACCAGCTAGTCTAGGCTAGCACGTCCAGCTCTGTATCACTGCGCCTCGCTCCCTCGTCCACGCTGCGCTGTCCTAATCCTATATCATGTCCCCTAATTAATTAACCCAGGCTAATAAAGAAGCAGAGTGTCCTTGCGTTGGCCATGGTCACGTGAGGTGAGAGAGAGCTGCTTCCATTCAGGGGAGGAAGCTTTAGCTTGGGTGGAGCAGTCGCCATGCCCAATCTGGTTGGGTCCATCGGTGCAGCAGCTCACACAAACACCTCGTCTCCGATCTTATTTATGGACGGAAGAGCGAGTCAACGACCTGAACCCCGAACCTGCGTCTCGTGTAGCCCCCGCGAGGGCAGCCAAGACGCAACCCTAGCCCACCGCCGTCTCTCCCCGTCTCCTCCCTCCCCTACCGCCGCCAGTGAGCGCCGTTCGGCAATGACCGTCCAGTGTCGACGGCGACGGGACCTCCCTTACCCGGCGCTTGGGCTCCCTCACGGGCGGCGGTGCAGATCAGGTGGCGTCAAACTCGACCGGTGGCGGAGCTTTAGGCAGGCGGTCCTCAGTGTGGCGCAGTGGTGGTTCCCCCTCCCATCGTCGGTGCGTCTGTTTCGACCGACGCCCGGCTGAGGGACGCCGACATCAAAGTCTCCAAACGTCCGCTCCTCACCACCCACATGGCCGAAGATGGAAACCACCACCGCCGCCATGGCGCTCGCCAAAGAGCCGTCCACAGAGTCCACCTTCCGAGGCTGTCATCCCAGCGTCCACGAACTCGAGCCCAGTCTCCGACCAATGCCACATCACACCGATGAGGAGGACGGAGTAGGTCAATCACAGACTTGCCGTAAACGAGCCACCCGACAGCTTAGGGGAGGGGAACATCCCTCCATCACACACGGTGATTGTCGTACGGGCGCAACAGCAGTACTAGCTCCCGGATTGTGTGTCGGAAGCCAGACTCAGGGACGGTGAGCATGGTCGGGCGACGGGGAGTGTCTTGAAGGTTTTTCCGGGCGAAAGCTCGGTGCTTCAGCACCATCATCGGCGATGTCTGCGGGTATCGTTACCCTCTTGGGGGCGCCGCTGCGGCTACCTTCTCCGTGATAAGGCTCCGGGTGAAAACCTTGACTATTGGTCTCGACGGAGGTGGCGCGGCGCGTCATTACCCTCTTGGGGGCGGCGTCGTGGAGCCCTAGTTTCTTCTCGGTCTAGGGTCATTGTCTTCGGTGACAAGTTGTGGGCTTTCGTGTTTTTTCTGCATGTATTTATGGACAAGTCGACTCCTGCTGTTTTGCCCCTACCCATCTGCGGGTGATTGCTCGTGAAATGCCAAGATCTGCATGTATGATTGCATCCACGCTTCAGAAATAATCCGCTTCTAGTTGTATGGATGATCGTGATCGATCCATCCTTCCATGTCTTCCTGCCTCCCCTTCCCCGATGATAGAATCTCATTCCAAGACAGAGACATCAGACATCAGCGGCACTGTACCGTACTGTACTGCACGTACGTACCCGCGTCGATATTTGCGTGGTTTCCTCGGTGTCGATCGGAGACGAGTTTCACAAGTCGAGCCAACGAACTTGTAATTCGGCTGCGAGTTTCTTACGTCTATCTACCAAAACCGTGATCGTGGGAACAGTAATAAGCAGGTACAGTACTAGTACTAAACAGCATCTGACCGTACGTGCTGGCCGTGCCTGTCATTCTCTGCAGCCGCCGCGAGATCGATCAAGCCCAGATCCCCGACGACCCACTTGCCCACCTAGCTCTTACTCCTAGTACTACCACCTGCTAATTCTATTATTATCAAGGGGACAGAAAATAAAGAAGATTCAGATCCAGTGTAGACTGTAGATGCTCAGGCACGAGCCCCTCCTCTAGCGTCAACTCTGCGGCTAGCGGCAGCTCGATCCGTCCATCCGTCCACCAACCCTAATAACGGGATTTGTTCGCTCACCTGCCGTGCCTGGGACGTCATCAAGCTCAGTCTCGTTGGTTCAGATATTTGTCAGGCAGAATGAACGGATCGATGTCTGGGACGTGTCTGCATTGCCACGGCACCACACTGCCCAACGGCCAGCGACTTCAAGCCTCGGTTTAGGTTTACGTTTAGGTTAGGAGCGTGTTATTAGCACTACTCTGTTTATGAATTATCATCAGGCCGTGTGGTTTAATTAGTCGACGCTAACAGCGACAGCCATGTTGCTCTCTTTTTTTTGAGAGCCATGTTTTTTAAGAAGTTCTCGGACGCATGAGAACTAGCAAATCCGTTCTAATAAAAGGAGTTGTCGATAGGATGGTGGTTTCAGATTGATTCTGTATGGATCTTGTAAGACTTTGTTGAATGGTCTAATAAAATATGTTGCGTGCATCTGATGTAGATGCCGTGGGTTTTAACCTCAATTTCGAAAATAAATGAAAGGATGGCGGGTGTAAAACTTTACTCCTTCCTTGTGCATAGAATCCGAATCTTGAGGCTCGAGTGAATTTTTATTTTCGTCTACTTTTTGTATTGCAAGTGAGAACAGAAGAAATTTTTTCTCTACTTTTCCCTTGCACTATTCCTATTAATTACGGGACTGAACGGTAGCATTTCTGAAAAAATTTCTAGCCCTCTATGTCCTCTTCAAGTTTCGTCCAAATCAAAAGAGCCCTTATATAGGAAACATTATGTGTAAATATACCATGTTTTGCGGAGAAACTAGACTTTTTATTAGTTGTCATTGATAAATTAAGTGGAGAACACAACGTTTTCAAAACACCAAACGAGTTGTTAAGAAACTATCAACACTAGCACCCCCTCTTCTCAACAAAAAAAATACTTGTGCTTCGGTGTCTCTCCCTCTCCTCTAAACGTACGAAACTGAAGACATAAGTATGGAAAGGATTGACCGATACCCCGACAGCCACATTTCAACGTGGGTAAAAAACCATGCCATGAACTACTTTCGTACTTCAACAAAACTATGAATTGGTGTTCTTATTGCTCCAGTAGATGGGTATTAGAAGCCGATGTGCTAGGTTTCTTGTGGGCAATACCTTCGTCCAAGGATGCCATAATCATGTCATGTTTTTTATGCGCTACCTTTTTTTCTTCTTGACCAGAGTGATTTATAATATAAACAAACGTAATTGTACTTTTTTAGGAGAAAAGGATATTTTGTAACTTGAACGGATAAAGTAGTTGGAAATGTAAACTATACTATATTGGTCAATGGATCCTTTTTCGAAATGGACCTAACACTACCAAAACCTTTTTTAAAAGATTAACAAACCTGAATACGTCTCAATGGACCAAAGGTGGAATACAAAGCGATGGAGTAAATTAGGTACCGAAAATGACGAATGTGTTCAGAGTTGACTTTTTCCGGATTTGTAACATGGGGAAGAAACATGCACTGTGGAGATCTGACGGTCGTGGCCTGCGGGTGGTCCACGACGGTTGGATGTGTGCTTGTGGTACTCCGATGGGCATAACCGTATGAGATCAGTGGTAACTCCCTCTGCTCCATGAAGAATAAGCTCGAGGTGTGCCTGGGTGCTACCGTTCTCCTCGGATCTGGTCGCTACAGTGGCGACCATGAGTCGGGGGCGTCGAGATTTGGCAACTTGAAACTTAGTTTTTAAATAACAAAGTTTTTAGCAAAATCTAGCACCCGAAAAGTTTCCTTGATCTGGAGAATTGGTGTTTTCATCGGTATTGTCATATTAACTTGAAAAATACTTTGAAACCAACAAAAGCGTTATGCTCAAACAACAAAACATGTTGATCAATGACTAATGAGCAATGCACAATTCACAAAAACATTTGAACATGGAGTGGCCAGAGTCTCGGATGTGTCCCTATCTCCGGCTTATCGCCGTGGAGATGCGGTGTGGGGCACAATTGTCATACACATATAGTACTCCCTCATATTCAAGATGGATGCAATATGCATCATGTAGACATACCCTCCAAGGTATATATGGATCAGGAAGATCTTGTTACATTTTATCTTCCAAAGTGCTATCATATGATTGGCAGTCTGGAGAATCAAGGATAACAAGGTTGAACTAACTTATGAGAAATAAAATTTTCAAAGGACACCAAGTGCGGTGATCCAACATACCACTGCATGATGTAGTATACTATAGTCGTTGACATAACACCAATGAAACACCGTTCACTAGTATTACATCCCTCAGAATGGCACAACAAAAACACAGCGGGTCCAATACATGGCTAAAGGTTACAACTCACTCTTTTATATAAGATACAAAGAACACTCTAGGTTAAAGAGAGAGAAAGAATTTCTTACGGAGAAGAATCAAAGATAAATAACGCAAGAACGATTATACTATTGAGTCTAGTATTCTGGCTAAGAGGTTAGCATTGCTGCTATTGCAACGCACTATAAAAACAGGTTCTTTGGCTAGAGATAATACTCCTATCTTAATCAGTAACTTCGTCTTCACTTGAGTTGAGGTATATGTTTACTTCCTTGTCTTCATTGAAGAGCTGTAGTTGTTGATGATTCCTGGAGCATAACTTGGTGTAGACATCGTCTTCATGGCTTTAGAATCTAGCAAGGGTTAAGAAGATACTTTGAGTACGAGCGTACTCAGCAAATTCACTAGAAAAGGAGTGTTTGATGCACTATAACTACAGCCACACACCGTAGGTCGTAGGCAATGCAAGTTTTCATAAACATTTCTTCAAAGGTTGCTTTTATTCTGAAAAGCTATGTCCGTCAGCCTTCACGGGTTTACCAGAACTTTTATGGAGTTCCTTTCCCGTCACGTTCGCAGCTCCTTCCTGGAACAGGGAGTAACAAGATACAGTTCTTACACTCTGCAGAGGTGCTTTACTTTACCTATGAGAGATCAACTCTTTGTTGCATAATCGGGTAGCTTATTCCCGTCCACAATTCCATGATGTGGGGCCCAGAAGATGATCCAAGCCAATCACTGCCCGCTTCGCGACCTCGCATGCCTCCTTGGTGTACACCATGCCCACATAAAGGATTACGGCAATGGTTTGTACAAACCGTTAGATGTCAGAACTATCGTGGGACGTTGAGGGTTCCCACCCATATGCTGCATATCCTCTACGAATTACCAATTAATATGCACGCTTCGAGAATAACAGCCATGACCTGCACATCCGGCTTCATGCGAGAGGAAGAAGATACAGCTGACTTCTCCGTCCCATTCCAAATCTCATGGTCAACGCGTAATATACGACGCAAGAATCACTGGCAACATTGGTTGTTAAGTCCTAGGTGATATAGTTCTGAAAAGTGGTATTCCAACTATCAGATTTAATAGATTAGCTGATCACCCTGGATCAGTAACCAATAGTTTACATTATTATCAAAAATAGTGTTTTAAGACCTTTTTCAAATGCAGGTGATAATAACACTGGATTTGTAAAATACTTTACAGAAAATAAACAAAGGACATGAGCAAGTGTGAACTTGCCTTTTGTGATTGCAAGATTATGTACTCACGGTCTTCGAGTCAGTATAAGATCCAAAATCTGAAATCAGCATCATTGGTACGGTAAGGACTAATGTTTAAAGAAGCAATATGCTTTTATGCATAAGTAATGTGATGCACGTTCTTAACGCAATTCCCGAGAATAACGTTGTCCTAGGATTTGGATTTTTGGAAATGGCTACTTTGGAATGTGTGGTCCTTTTAGATAAGTTTCACATTTGTGTTTTTGTTAGAGCTTGTGAGTGTGTGTGAGCAACACATATTTATGTAGCAATAAAATATACACTTATGAAATGCTAGTCAAGATTGCTTATACAATAGTCCTTGTTTGAAGTGGCAAAAAGGATAACCTTCGAAGAAAAGGTTTCTCTTCTAAGGTTTAGACAAGCTTTGTGGTTAGTTGAGTTGGTAGCTGTTATTTATGTTTGCTCGAATGGTTTGGGTTTGAGATGTTTTTATAACTTAACTACTTCAGACCAAAGTTAACTATAAAACATATAATAATGTTTATAGTATTATATTTAGATTCTTGGAGACTAAAGTTAACTTTAAAATATAGACACTTTGAAGGTGTACTATTTATAACATTTGTATCTTGTGTATTTGGAATGTTTCCTTTAGGTTACTTAATATTAATGATCCTTTTACTTAGTGTAGTGGTTTCTTGGTTTTATTATGGAGTAGTATCATTTACCTTTTATTGATGAGTGATTATAGTTTATAAACCAAGATATAATATTGCTTCACTACTAATGGATTTATTATAATGTTGGGTAGTTTTTGGAATCTAGTAGTTAACATGGATGGAAAGGATCTGATTTATTCACAAGGTGTTATTTAAGGTTTTTATCATGAATTGTAATACTTTGAGAATATAATCTTCACTTAGGGTTGAAGATAATTTAATACAAAGATAATTACAATGTTTTTGACCGTTATGGCTTCATATTATTAATATTTAAGAATATTACTATCTATTAGACTTAATTGACTCATTTAAAAATATTAACAAATTTTATTTATCCTTATATGAACTATTAATAAAGTAATTAAGTTTAAATTTGAGGTATTAAATTATTTGAATTTTTTATTTAATTCAAAAGTAGAATATTAGATTTTTAACATGTAGATATTATTCTTGTGATCATTTTGGTATATTACATTTATTTTTGTGATTTATAAATAATAAGATATGATTTTTATAATTCTTATTACTTTATAATTAATTAATAAATAATAAATATTTAATTAAGTGAAATAATAATACATGGTTATGGTTTTAAATTAGAATTCTTATTTTTCTAAGATTTTTGGTATTTTATTTATATTATTAACATTTATCATTATAAAAATATGAATTATCAAAGTTTTATTACTTATAAAATCTTTACTAAATAATATTTATTTAAATAATTATCATAATAATATTTGATAATAGTTTTAAGTTGTAGATTTTATTTTTCTGAAAAATTCCATATATTATACATATTTTTCTAAATTATAAATTAAAAGTTATTAAGTAAACAAGATTTAATCCTTTATTAGATTTCTAGAATATTATTAATTGAATTATAACATTTTATTTATTTCCTAACAGAAAATACTTTTTACACCGCACCCACAGCTAGCTTCAGTCACTGACCCGTGGGTCATTGTCCACCTCATCTCTCAGGTGAAATAAATGCATTTGTTACCGACCCAGTCTTTACCCTGAGTCAATGACATGTGGGCCCTAGGCTATGTCATCAGCCACGCAGGCAAAGACCAGTCAAACTAGCTGACGTGGTTCAACCATGAGGTGAGCATGACGAAGCGATGGCGTTAGCACCACCACCGTCGTCCGTTAGTGGTCACCGACGACGATCTATGGCGCCCCAGCAAATGAAACTAGTCTAGTACGATTCAGCGCAACGTACTGAACTCTAAAGTGGCGGCGCTGCTCGGAAATGGTCATCGGAGCCTTGGCTCCGACGAGCTCCGACGGTGGCCGACAATAGTACAAGGTGGAACGGCGATTTACAACGAGATCTGACGATTGAAGATTACTAGAAGGTTCAGGAACTCACCCTGATGATGATAGAGTGGTTGAGGAGGATTGGGGAGGCATGACGACGACGAATCGACGGTAATGGCCACGGCGGCCGAGGAAGAGGAACGCTCGATTTCACATGATTCCCGGCGAGCGGGCCTCCGTGCTTGGTCCTAGATGGTTTAGTCCACGACGACGCGTCTAACGATGACTACCACGAGGCAAGGGGTGGTCGGAGTTGGCCGGAATGATGAACTTCGACGAGCTAGGTTTTCGGGTGAAGGAAGGAAGTGAGCCTGGGATGTGAGATTGAGGATGAGGACGAGCAGGGTTGTCGCTGTGGTCTTCTTATCCTCTCCTGGCAACGGCGACATTGATCTTGGCGCAACGACAACGATGACGGCATCGGGCGGCGGCGAGCTCCCTCAGCGAGCTGTCTGTGTGCGTGAGGATGACGACGATGGCTGTTTTGCGGATAACCCCCTGGCGATTCTTTCAGCTCAACCCGCGGTCCTCTCCTGAGCCCACTTGTCAGTCACAGATAGAAAATAACTTAGCTGTTGTGGGCTGCACAGGGGCGTCAGATAGGTGTAGGGGTGTTGGGCCATAGCCAGGTAGTGTTTTATTTGTTTTATCCTTTTTCTATTTTCTGTTTTCTTATTCAGATTTGAATTTGATTTATATTTTGAACCTTTCTTTATATGATTTATTTGTTGGATATTTGCAACAATACTAAAATATATTTGGTATTATTTGTGAATTTTTATTATATAATATTTTTATATTTCTTTTATTTGCTGTATATGAACCTCTTTTAATAATTTGTAGGAAATTTTCTTATTATTTTACTCTCCTCTTTTAGTTAGGGATTTCTTGAATGATATATTCTTATTTGTTTATAAACTTAACTCTAATTGGCTCATAGTTTGTATAGAAATTTTTATATGTAATAATGAGCCTAAATCATTATTTGATGTATGAAATATAAAAGACATTGATATGGTGATTATTACTCCCATTAATTTGGAAAATGGCAATGTATATATTCTATTGTGATAAACAAAGAAGTTTAAGGTTTTGAATTATGAATATTTTCCCTAGGGTTTAGGGTTTTTTAATCTACTTAGATTCCTTTAAGGATATGAGTAAAGAATTAATAACTAAGCATAATGTCTTCTGTTTGTGATATTTTGATGACATCACCCTTTATAATTGAAAGTTATAATTAGAATGTTTTGTAGAAATAAATTGATAAAGATGTACTTCAGCACATATAGTTATGATGGTTGGAATTAACAGAGATGTGCTTATGTGAGTTGCTATAGGGATATATTTCTATAAAGTATTATAGACATCAGATGATGGATCAACAACATGAGATGGATATTATGTTGATCTGAGATTTAGAGTTGGTCGTTACCAAGAATGTCTATTTTCCTTAATTCACAATTCTGGATCTTTACATAGGAATTCCTTTCCTAGATATACTACCTCTTCCTATCCATCATCATGATTAACATGATGAGCTTTACTTCACAAAAAGGTTCTTATTCACCTTTTAATCTTCTAAATCTATTGATAAACCTAATGAGCTTGACATTGAAACTTTTATAGTTTCCTTTTTATTCATTCTGCATTATACTTACTACTCTACTATTGATAACCTTCCATTTAATAAGTAGTTCCTTCAAACTCCACTCATAGCCCTACAGAATCATCCATCACTAATATTTCTCCATCAGATGTATGTATCCAACTACCTTTCTCTAAAGTTTATTATTCTTTAAAATAACACTTCTTCAATAACTTCATACTATACTTGTTTTAGTTGAATCATATTGTGTTATACTCACTCTAATAACTCATACACCAATCTTATACTATATTATTGTGACTTGGAATAGTTAACCTAGGATAATATATCTATACTGGGGTTCGATAATATTCTGTTCCCAATGTCACTTATACATGATATAAACATTAAATCTTGATGAATCTAGCATGGTTGTTATAATCTTTTGATCCATTATGGTTTAGGTTTCCAGTTGACTAAACAAGGCTCCATCAATACAACATTATAGTTGTATTATAATATCTTCTGTTTAGCTCTCTTGGACTAAGAGATATAATTCATTAACTATACCTACTTGATTCAATAGGACTACTCCTGATAACTATCTCCAGACTTCATCCTTGTAATCTTCCTTTCTATCAAGAAGGGATTTAACTCCATCAACTATTCTACTGATTTGATTCTTTGCAATCATTCTTATCAAATAAATGTCATATGAAAACTAGCATCACTATTCACCTCTTCTTGATTGTTTCTTTGTAGACACTTATTTATAAGCTGTGTTATGATCAAGTACTTGTTAGGTTGAGAATGGGTGAATCAATAGTTGCTTTCTCAATATTGATGAACAACAGATATGGAAATATAACTCAACAGAGATGATAAGGATTGATATGGAAATAAAGATATATGGTGAATGATCTTGACTTAGTTTCTTTCCTACCCAATCTTATTTCAGAAGTAGGGTTAGATATTACCATGATACTCAAGGTACATGCAAATGGAATTAAGATATAGTTGTTAAATTCATATTTGGTGTTATATCCTCTAACTTAGTACTCATGAGTGATTATAATGAATACTATAATATGATCACCTAATGATCAAGTATAATTCACATTGTATTAAGGTTTAACTTTTAATACATTTGATCTACCCTTAGATCAAATCTCCCTTGCCCAAAATAAGGTTTTAGCAAAGGTCTTATTGAAACTTATCATAGTCAACTTGGTGATCTACTTCAATTCCATCAAGCTAAGAGAAGCTTCATTCAATTTGATAAGTTCTGTTTTAAAAGCGCGAAAATTATTCGGATTTTCTATGCATAAATGCAATGCACACATCTGCGTTCAGGTTATTTTTAAGCTCTAATGCTGAGATGTTACACCAAGAAATTGCTTGTTTGGTTTGAACCTTGGATGCATTTTTCGATTTGTTAATCAAGGTGACATATAGGAAACCTTTACCCATGGATTCATATAGACATGAAACATTTCAGGCACCCTATTGTTTTATTTTAAATATATAATACATGGAAAATGTTTTTGATTATTACCAATGGGTGTAGAACATAGTTGTTTTGTGCACAAATATCAAATTTAAACATAAACGATGTTACGAAATAATGTTTGCTAACAATGTTATTACATGTTTTTTTTGAACTATGCCTAGACAAGATCATCTGGTACGATAATTTATAAAGCATTTAGATAGTGCACGCATTATAAGAAGTGGTGTACTCATCACAAATGGTTAAAATTTTAAGCTCCCAAACCAAGGTGAGAGGCACCACCACTAACTTTGGCCGTTGGGGACGCTTTGGACCTCGAGAGCCTTTGCTTAGAGGGTTCTACATTCTTTAGGCTGGGAGGATATTTTGGCTTCAGCTGATCTCTCACCGCACTTCCACACCAAGTGGTCTCGTCCCCGAAATGGAACTGCTTTTTTTAACTGAGAAGGGTGCATTTTTGCACCCTAAATGACATTCAACTCAAAAGCATGGTACATCGTGAATTACATAGTCTAGGTGCCGAATCAAAGTGATAGCAGCGAGCACTACGCATGGAGAGTTGCTATGAGTTGTGTTCCTACAAGAACAAGTAGGCACTGATCTAAGAGATCTTCTGTCCTATTGCGCAGTTATAAGCTACTTCATTAATCTCCCTAGGTATGTGGAAGATCGAAGCCTGCAAAGGGTGAACAAGGTTCTGAAATTGGATAGCATGTCTTCCAATTTCCCATAGCATTTCCTGGTCCGTTGCCCCTAGTGCCACCGCAGCTTTTGCAAAGCTGAGATAGTTTGTTAAGAAGACTTGATCCTTAAGCTTGATGGCTGAAGCGAAGTGTGCATCCAGGATCACAGCATGAGCTTCAACCTACAGTGGATATTGAATCTATTTTTTATGCCAAAACAAACACATCCGTTCATCCTTTAGGAAGAGATTCGACATAGTAAATTCCAAGCGCCGTCGTGGCTAACGTTGCTCTTCTCCCTTTTTTCCAAGCCGCATCAACATAGACTTTTGTCTCGGTAAAAGAGAAATCATAGGGAACATAGAGGCCCAAAGAAGGAGTCTGCATGTTTCTCTCCGGCGTTGGAACGGGAGAGCTCATTTCCAGATCATTTATTAGAGCATAAGTGTGCAACGCCACCTGCTAGGGGTAGGTTTTGTTCCTGTGAAACAACTCATCATTCCTAGCTTTTCAGAGACACCAAAGAAAAGTGAACATGAAATTCAAATTCATAGCAGGGTGTCATTGGTTTAGAAAATCAAGAATGAGTTGAGAAATAATGTCTAAATTTGTCACAAGAATTTCATATTTAACAAACCAAGGAGGCAAGAAACAATAAGATTTTGAAAATGGATAGGTAAATAACAAGTGTAAATCTGTTTCAGTAACACCACATCTGCAACATGCCTTATCAATGTGTTTAGAATATTCATAGGCTCTTCCCGTGGCTAGAGCATGTCACATGATTCTCCATGTAAAAGTCTTCACTCTAGGTATCATGTTCTTGCATCTCCACACGTGATTCATAATGGTCTTTGTGGACTCCTGAACTTGTTCTACAGGCGGCGTACCTATATCAAAAATCATTTGCAAACAAGCTCTATATGCAGATTTAGCATTGCATTTTCCATTAGGAGTGAGCTTCCAACAAATAATATCATCCTCATCAGTTGGTACAATAGAAGTGTTCTTTATTGCTTGAGACAAAGGTTGGGTGAAAAGAGAATCAATCAGTTCATGGTTCCAAGTTTTGGTTCTTGCTGTCCAAAGTGGATTCACTGTCGAAGGGTAACAAAAACCTTGTTGTTGAATACTGAGATTATCATAGATGTTTTTCCAACCAACAAACAAAGGTGAGCTTCAGATAGAATTGTTTCCATTGCATAATTGGTACCAAGCATTACGATGAGGGAGAGGAATAACCTTGAGCATAGAGGACCAACAAGCTTATTTCAGAGCATTTGGGTTGGGCCTCCATATGAACTGGTGTCCACTACTTCGAGGCCTACGATGGAGTCAGCGAAGAAGGACAAGATCGCATTTCAAAAAATGCTACACCAAGTGGTCTTGTCCCCGGAGTGGAGCTGGTGGCTATTGCTTCGAGGCCTAAAATGGAGTTGGCGGAGAAAGACCCAATCATGTTTCAAAAAAATTGTGAGGTCCTTTCTAAAATATATAGGGACTATTTTGTAATTTTTTCTTTTATCTGAGTCTTGCCTGTAAACTTTGAATGTTGGTTTCTAGTGGGCATGACCTTTGTCCATGGATGCCATATTGACATATTGTGTCATGTTTTCTATGCGCCGCCTTTTCTTCTTGGATCAGAGAATGTTATATACTATGTCCTATCCAAATTAATTGACTCAGTTTCAATGAATCAATACAGATTTTAAAAAAAGTTGTCTAAATATAGGTTCATTAATTTTAATTGGAGGGAGTATAAAAAATTATCATTGTACTCCTTTTTATAGGATGAAACGATAAGCTAGTCGAAGACTCGTAGACTAGTACTACTTCCGAAACACAAGTTTGTTAAGCAAACGTCACTAATGGTAGTTAGGTTGTTTAGCACGATCATGTCACAAGGAAAGAGCATGTAAAAGAAACATCATTAATTTCTCTCCTTCCCTTCTCCTTGTTTTCAGCTAGATGGTAAGAAGAAAAACATCAACCTTTTCTAGTTGGTGGCAAACTAATATGGACAATTACGTGCTGTCAACTCGGGTAAAGAAAGCACACTACATGATCGATGAAACTGCTTGGAATTTCAGAAGTGACAAAAAAGGGTCTAGTCTGTTCATCCGACACCGATAAAAATAACCAAAATCTTCACTATGCGTCAAGGGATAAAATACTGTAAACATTTCACATCGCAATCACCGAATTACCCCATCTGTCCCATAATGTAAGATGTTGTTGCATTGGATATAGTCGTATATATTGAACAATGATGTCTTATATTGGAGTATATTATACTCCCTAGATCCAGAAATAAGTGACTCGGGTATTAGATACATTTTTTGAGAAAAGAGGGCACTTGCCCCGGTTCCATTGCAACACGAAACCAAGTTCTACATCATTTTCAGAGAGTAGGTTCAACGCCATCATTGGCTAACATACAGTCAAGACATCAGATCACCGACTACAGGAAAACTAGGTTTTTTCCACAGCCAAACTTCAGACATATGATCAAGCTCGAAAGATACTAGGGCATGAAAACTACGCATCCACCACCCACAACATCTCGCCATCCTCGATCAACCTGAGAGTGTTCTGCTCCAGTCGTTTTGCCAACTTCCTAGTCGTAATCTTCCAGTCTAGATCTTCATCCTCATTGTTAAGAAGGGCTTCATCGGCCAGCACCAGTCCATCTCCGGCAATCCTTTTCAGCGTCACCCGATCATGCCAGAGCAACGTGAGTGGTTTTTGAGCTAATTGCTCCATCAAACCAACCATCCTGCTTCGCTCTTTTTTGGCCTCTCCTGTGAAAAATATCATCCACTGGGATAACATAGTAGCCACTTTTCTCAACATAACTTGTAAACAAGGCCAAATCTTTATGTTAAATATAAGATTATTCCTGGTATTTCAGATGATCCACAAAACTGCAACATTAGTAGTGAACATAATTTTTCTTTTCACTCAAGCACAAACTAGCAATAGATTCAGAAGATACATCCCATGCTCTGTTGTTGCCCACGTAGCTTTTGCTACCACACATTCAAAAAAAAATATGGCAACATGTTTCATGCTCAACACAGAAAGCACATGTTGAGTCATCTACAAACTGCCTCTTACCAAGATTATCTCTAGTGAGGATCTTGTTGTGAGAAATCAGCCATAGGAAGAAATGTATCTTAGTTGGGACTTTCACCTTCCATACATCATGTGTATAAACATGCAAAACTCCTCTGAACCAAGCCACTTATTTCTGGTTGGAGTAGTACCGATTACTCCGTCCATTTTAAAATATAACGTGTTTTATATTTTTTAAGTATATGTATCTAGACGTATTTTAGTGTGTAGGTTCAAAGTAACGTGTGAATGCACTAAAAAGGTTTAGATATATGTGGCCCAGGAAAAAAAAACAGCGTGTACTGTATTTCATAACATCATCGGTAGCAGCTAAGAGCATCTCTAGCATACACCAGAAAATCGCGAACCGAAAAACATGTTTCCAGGTTGTGTTTGACGGATTTTTTCAGACTGCGAGCGACGGGGCGGAACAAACCCCAACAATACGAAACCTTAAAACAAAATCATAAATGACAGAATTTAAACAAATTCGACCATTCAACCGCGACAATCATCAAGTTTTAAGCAAATTTAACAAACTATCTCACTACCACGTCGCAGAACATCATTCAAAATATGAATCATCACCACAACCCACGATGATCATCAAGCATCGAAGCTAAGAGGAGCATCACCGCCACCACCACTTGCCGAAGCACCACCATAGCCACCATCACTTGCCGGAGCACCATGTCCACCACCATCCCTAGCCCGAGCATGGCCTCTTGCCAGCGCTGCTGACCTCCTTCTCTCCAAGATGTCCAGCCTTGCTTGATCCATCCGTCTCGTTGTAAATTTGTGACCCATCCAACTCATCTCCATAGCCGTCGAGCGGAGCCGTGTCGATGTCCACCGCATTGTTATTCAACAAATCGACGTAGGAGGTTGGAACCTCGTGCAAATCGCTATGTATAAGCGCCAATTCGAATCAATTGTATACGCAATTGGCGGCAGCTGCGGCGGAAGGGGGGGATTGTTCGTACCTAGATCGGCTAGCCGAGACCATTTTGGCGGATTTCGCAGCGGCGGATGCTTTCCCGGTGCCTGCCTTCCGCTTCGCGACCGCCTTCCTCGCCTTGCCCGGCGCCGGCTTCGACCTGGAGGCGGCGGCACTCGCTGGAGCATGGGGAGCAGCGGGACTGGCGGGAGAGGCCGGAGCGCCCACGCTGCCATCCTGGATGAGGACGGAGCCCTGCCGCTTCCGCTTTGTAGCAGCAGCAGCTTTCGCAGACGCCCCGGCTGGAGGACCGACGATGGGGACAGAGACGACTGTGGCAGTTAGATCTGGCAGACCCGTCGGAGGCGTCGCATTAGCCGGCGCGACCTCGTCGGAGCTCAGCAGCGGCTGCTGGACGTCCATGCCGGCCTTTCGTGGGGCTTGACGGAGGTGGGAGGGGCGGAGACCGGAGATCGAGCGTGGCGGCGGAAGGAATGACGCGGCTGAAACTTTCCTCCCGCCAATAAAAAAGGAGGATATGGTTCGCGTCCAGGTCGGATTTGAAAACTAAGTTTTCTCGATTCCGCAGAGTGTTTTCTGGGGGTCCTAATTTTTTTTTCCGTTCGGATCGATTTTAAGACATCTATTTTAACCACTTTTCTTACGCGATACCAGACTGTTATTTTCTCGTTCCGTCCTTTTACCTGTGTGCTAGAGTTGGTCTAAGCAGATAGCTTTACTTGGATCGCGATCGTTCTCACAGAAAAGACAGCGGTAAAAACCACTCGATGGATGTCCGCCGTTACATCATGACGATGATGAAACCACACACCAAACCAGATCGCCGCCGTGTGTCCCCACCGGCAGAGAGCCAGAGAGTGAGTGAGTGTGAGAGAGACGGCGAAGAACCATTCCACGTTTCCACGCCCCGCTCTTCTGCACCACCCGACTCGATCGACAGACAGCGAGACGACGGGGAGAAAAAAAAAAGAAGCAAGCCACATCGCATCGCATCGCACACGGACCCATCGTCTCTCCTCTCCATCCCGAAATAGGAGGACCACTTCCCCCTCTCCGGTCTCCCCCTCCTCCCGCCCCCGACTCCCCGCCCTCCCCCAGCGCGCGTCTCCACCTCGCCGGCGCCGGCGCCGCCGACCCGGAGCGAGGCGCGCGCCGATCCAGTTCGGCCACGCGCGCGCGCGCCAGATCTGACCCCTGATGCGGCCTCCCCCGCGCCAGATCCGAATCGCCTAGCCCCGAGCTCGCGCGCCCGCCCCGGGCCCACGGGACGCGAGGCGGGTCGCCGCAGCCCCCCCGCCAGCGCCCTCGGCAGCCAGCCATGGACGACGTGTCCAGGTACGCGCACAGCCCGGCGCACCTGGCCGTGGCGCGGCGGGACCACGCCGAGCTGCGGAGGCTGGTCGCCGCCCTGCCCCGCCTCCCGCGCGCCGGGGAGGTGACCACGGAGGCGGAGTCGATCGCGGGGGAGGGCGTGGCGGACGCGGTGTCCGCCGTCATCGACCGCCGCGACGTGCCGCGGCGGGAGACCCCGCTGCACCTCGCCGTGCGCCTCCGCGACCCCGTCGCCGCCGACGTGCTCATGTCCGCGGGCGCCGACTGGTCGCTCCAGAACGCCGACGGCTGGTCCGCGCTGCAGGAGGCCGTCTGCACCCGCGAGGACGCCATCGCCACCATCATCGCGCGCCACTACCAGCCCCTCGCCTGGGCCAAGTGGTGCCGCCGCCTGCCCCGCGTCCTCGCCTCCATCAGCCGCATCAGGGACTTCTACATGGAGATCTCCTTCCACTTCGAGTCCTCCGTCATACCCTTCATCGGCCGCATCGCGCCCTCCGACACCTACCGCATTTGGAAGCGGGGCGCTATGCTACGGGCCGACATGACGCTCGCCGGGTTCGACGGCTTCCGCATCCAGCGCTCCGACCAGACGTTTCTGTTTCTCGGCGAAGGAGCAAGGCCGGAGGACGCCGGGGGTAAGGAGCTGCAGCCGGGCTCTCTGATAGTGCTGTCTCATAAGGATAAAGAGATCACAGATGCGCTGGAAGGGGCCGGCGTGCAGCCTACGGAGTCAGAGGTGGCTCACGAGGTGGCATTGATGTCCAAGACGAATATGTATCGTCCGGGGATAGATGTCACGCAGGCGGATCTTGTGCCGCACGTGAATTGGCGCCGGCAGGAGAGGACCGAGGCCGTGGGGCAGTGGAAAGCGAAGGTCTACGACATGCTAAATGTTCTGGTCACCGTGAAGTCGAGACGGGTTCCCGGGGCAATGACAGACGAGGAGCTCTTTGCGATGGATAACGAGGAGAAGAATGGGAGGAGCGCCGAGCTTGAAACCGAGCTGGATGATGTCTTGACAGCCGAGGAGAGGAAGCAGCTTGATTCTGCGTTGAGGGGGAACCATGACGAGGAGTCCGAGGAAGGTGACAAAGGGGCTGATCATTTGGACGCAAATGGTGGGGCAAAAGACAAGAAGGGGTGGTTTTGGGGCGGCAAGAAAGGTGCCAAGAATGACGAGAAGCCACCCAAGGCAGTAAGTAAGGATGAGTCGGCTGATCCAGGGAAAGGAAAGGAGAAAGGCGGCGCCGGCGGCAAGAAGAAGAAGGGTCTCTCATCTGGAGATCCTAATAAACTTGAAAGTGAGTACAAGAAGGGGTTAAGACCAGTATTGTGGCTCACACCGGATTTCCCTTTGAAGACAGATGAACTCATTCCGTTGCTCGATGTATTAGCAAACAAAGTGAAGGCTGTTAGGAGGCTTAGAGAACTCTTGACAACCAAGCTACCTACAGGCACATTTCCGGTCAAGGTAACCATCTGTCAACTTGATTATATTAGCCCATTAAGTTTCAGTTACTAAACGAGCTCCAGTTGATTGCGTTTTTTGCTGTTTATCTCAAATCATAGTTTTGCGTGCTTATTCTTTCTCAATCCATGGTGATGGGCAACTGTTTGCGTACTTTGGAAGTCAAGATATTCAGTCACTGTAGGGCAGTAGGAGCAAGGCAGTTGTTTGATGCAGCCTGACCACCGTGCTATGTTGTATTCGTTATCCATTGCCGGGGGTTCTGTGTTGTTTGGACCTCTATTGGAATGCATCTTTCTTTGTTCCAATTGATCCCATCCATGGATTTTGTTGAATCTTGATTCTCGTCAGAGGCTAGTACTGCTAGCCATTTGAAGCAACAGTTAACTAGTATCTGCATTAGGCCGGCTGAATGCCGAAAAAGGATAACACTGGATTAGTTCCATACGCGATATCTATTTAGCCTGGTCTTTTTACACAGGCTGAGTTTCATTTCCCTAACTACGAACTTGAGTATTTGATCCCACTTGCTGATGTCTGATGTGCAGAATTATGCATCTGAATTTTGTTTTCTATTTGACCAATCAACACCATCATACACCTTTCCAGAATGCGGTAGCAGGTCAGGAAACGCTAGTAATTTAACTGATGCATATGGAAGGATATGAGTGCTTGATTCATGATTGGTGAAGCAATGAGTGATGGACATAACTGTTTGCTTACCTTCAAAGTTTTCATGGCTGGATTGTTGCTTTGCAGTGATGCTCCTTTTCCCGATGTATTTTCCTTGAGGAATGTATGTAGCTTAAACTCTAGATCTGGAATTGGTATTGTCACAATACTAGAGCTTTGCATTGCGACCTGGCTGCTTTTAGTATATTTTGAAGCCTGATGCTAGCTTACTAAAATAACGGTAGTACTGCTAGCTACTTAAGGTAAGAGATAACTAATATCTGAACAACAAAGGATTGGATGCCAAAAAGGATAGTGCTATTGGTCATTGGATTATTATTTCAACGCACAATGTCTATTTGGCTTGGCCTTTTGAGTCAGTCTGAGCCTCATTTCCTTGACTAATTTTAGTACATCATCACATTTCCATTTGTCTGATGCTGGATTTGGTAGTCTGACGTGAAGCCTTCCAGAATTATGTACCTGAAACTACTTTCAGTTAGACCAATCAACACCATTATGCACCTTTCCAGAATGCGGTAGCAGGTCTAGAAGGTTTTAATTTGGCTGATGCATATGAAAGGGTATGAGTGCTTGACTCATGATTGATTAAACAAGGATTGGTGGACAGAACTGCTAATTTACCATCAAAATTTTCATGAAAGGATGGCTGCTCTGTAGGGATGCTCCTTTTCCTGTCATATCTTGTTTCAGGATTGTTTGTTGTTTTAAACTCTAGATCACATCGTAGAACTCTTCTTATACGTACATAACATATTGTTTTGTCATATTGTTCAACTTGAGGGCATTCTTGCTGTCTTTATCCTGATGCCCAAAAGAGGGAAAAAAATCTCTGGGTGATAGATTCTTCATTAATTAAGCTATACTTTGGCACAGTAGTGATTTCTGACTACGTCTCCTGTGAATTGCAGATTGCTATCCCTATTGTCCCAACAATACGGGTCATTGTAACATTCACAAAGTTTGAAGAACTACCTCCTTTAGATGAGTTTGCTACCCCACCTACGAGCCCTACGCAGTTCCAGGACGCCAGGTGCAAAGATTCTGAAGGATCAGCCTCATGGTATTCATGGGTTAGAGGGGGTCGCGGTGCACAGTCTAGTGACAGCGGCGATAGCAAGAGCTTTAAAGATGAGGTTGATCCATTCCACATACCTTCTGAATACATCTGGGTCGACGCCGCCGAGAAGAAACGGAGGATGAAGGCAAAGAAAGCCAAGAACAGGCGCGGTGCAGCTCGGAAACAGTCATCGAAAAGCACCACCTCCTCTGAAGGGGGCCAACGACCTATGATGGACGGCTTTGAGTAGAACACTCTCACAGCATAGCAAAGTTGCCCCTGCGTCCATACGACGTTTAGGTGTCGATGGTGGCTGCCCACCTAGCACAGATCGGCAATGTGCCAGGAGAGCACATGTGGCTCGGTGATCGATTCTGAGCCAAATCTCCTAGAGGAAGGAAGTACAGGATGGTTTTTATACCCTGCTAGTCTGTAATTCAATTCTATTTTTTTTTGTCCCAGCCCCTTTTCCTTCTTGTTGGATGTATGTTTGATGATGATGATGATGATGATACGGCCCTGCTGTTGTTTAAAAGATGTGTTTGACAGGTCAAAGGGGTCTGTAGTGTTCGCCCCGTCCTGCTGTATGAATACTTTGGAATATGTAGTCATTTTTCGTGCAAAGGGAAGCTCGATACTAATGCTTGTTTCTTCAATATGTATCGGTTTTTTTCCGCATATTGTTTGCGCTCATTCTGTTGACTCTAGGACAGTAAACATCAAGTCTATTTGCTGACAGATGACTGTGCTACGCATTGCATGTGACACATATTCATATCACACTCTTTTCTTTGAGACGGTGTGTTTTTAGCCTGTATATTTGGTGATTGTTAGTGAAAAGAAGTACCTACCAATAAACATCTAATCGTGTAACATGAATGCAGCAACGGATCAGTGCCAATTCTAGCAACAACAACCAAACAAAACCAAGCGTTCAAATTTCAAATGAGTCGTGAGATACCGACGAGTTCAAATTTCAAATGAGTCGAGAGATACCGACGAGTGACGGTAAATTTTTGTAACAGAAGAGGGACCAGTAACACTGGCTTTTATAACTTGGTGCTGAACCTGCTACATCCAATATGGCTTTGTCAAAATACTACAGGAGCAAAGGGATTACCACCACAAAGTCCACTTAGAGTCTCCATCAAGTTAAGTAGTACTACAAAACACCACTCGGAACAAGTTTGCAAAGAGTACATCAACATCAAGCACAATTACAACACCATCATAGCTACCATGGATTCACTGATCACATAATAATAATAATAATACCTCTTTTTTCTAATTTAAGCCTTTCTAGCGATTCAAATTGAACTGCTAAAAAGACTTAAATTTTGGAACGATGGTAGTTGTATAGTAAAGAAAATTGCTAAAACTGAGTCCATATGAGATCAACCACTAGTCCTTTCCGAGATAGACAAAATCCAGGAAGTCAGTGAATGCCACAGAAAAGGGACCAGGCAACAGTTGCCTCCATACAACATGAGCCAATTTTAAGCTCAACGCCTGGACTAACCCCAGCCTTCTCAGGGACGAAAGACACCTCACAACGCTCTTCATCACCACCACCAGCAGAACACACAAAGACTTTCAGCATCCCGCGCAGCTCAACGGAGACGACACAGCGTGAAAGCCTGATCATGCCGCCGTCGGCAGCATCAACCGGCAACAACCCATCATCTCCAACACTAAGTACCTTGACTTTTGCGCACTCGGTTCTAGCGGTGGCGGCACCAAACATGCCTTTGAAACCATCAGGCCATGACCCTTCTGTGACTCTCACATGGACCGTGGCTTCCACAGAACCATAAACTTGGCTAAATCTCAACTTTATCGTGCTAAGCTCGCACGGACAAAGACCGTTTATCAAGCAAGAGTGACGGTATATACCACGGCTAGACGGCCTAACTCTTTATCCTCTGATTGAGTAGCGCCCTTCACCTTCAGCACAACCTCGATGTAAGAAGGATCAGCGCACACGACAACCGCACGGCTTGGGCCGGTCAATGTTAGGTATGGATCCTTCTTAGTAATAGTTTGACAGTCATCTCTTTCGCGGTGAAAGATGATGTTGCGCAGTTGCGCTTGCGATCCACCACGTCGCGCACAGAGACCATGCCAAACACACGCAGTGGCCAGCGTAAGCTCTCTGCAATTGACGCAATCCTGACTGAAACAACCTGCAGAGTGTCCCTTGTGCAGACGTAGCCATCGCTGCCGTGCGTGTAACGCATGGCGGGGATTGTCGCTGCACATATAGATCAATCACACATTATACAGTATGTAATTAGCTACGATGAGATGTAATTAGGAGAGTAGCGCGAACGAACGAATGAACTCACTGGTTTCGTCGTAGGCACAGCGGTGTCCCCAACATTTGTCCCAGAAGCTCTGGAATCAGCGCCAAAGTCCTCTGCGTCTTCGAACACTGGGCACGCCTCGTCGTCTGTCTCCTCGTCGGCGCCAAAGGCTTTCCCGGCAGCCTGTGTCGCAGACGATTCTTCAGCATTAATCCCCGCCTGTGTCGCAGACGATTCTTCGGCTTTCCCAGGTTCCGATCCTTTGGTAGCCTCGGCGGTGGCGGCGGCGTGAAGCACCGCCGCGCCCGTGTCGTGGTCTGTCGGCTCGGCAGCCGGCGGCTTCTCCCTATTCGTCATCTTTTTTTCTTCTTCCTGATGATACGCGCAGGCTGGAGATCGGATCGAGGTTGGCTTGGATCCTGGCCGGCCGGGGCGGATCGTATAAATAACAGCAGTGACGACTGGTAGAGTTGGAATCGGAACCAGAGTCGGTCGGTGACTTTCTCTACCCAGGTGATACAAACATGGATGGCGGTGTGGTCGTGCATCAGATCAGATAGTTTCCAATGCCGATGGCTCGCTTTTCTTTCCCTCTGTGTCGCCTAACTTGTACTCCCTCTGTTTTAAAATATTTGAAATATAAGATGTTTTAGCTTTGAGAGGCAAATGTATCTAGACTACTTTTAGTATGTAGGTTCCGCCAGAAAACTCCGGGGGAAACCTCAGATCCCGTGGGATCGAGCGATGGCGGTGTCCTTTGCATCGTTCCCCTCTTGAGGGCATCGCTTTTGAAGTTTTCACCGGCTGTAGGGACCCGCGGCGGTGGTGCCGAGGTTGCGGTGGCCTCGTTTCTTCGCGTCGCTGGGCTTCGAGTGCGAGATCTGCAGCAACTTGCGACGGGGAGGTCGTGGCTACAGGCAACAGCCTGCAGTCGGTCTAGCGGCGGTGCGCTGGCTGCACTTTGCTCGCTGCAACATCTCATGGCGTCGCAGGAGTTTGGAAATGGGGCGGCGACCCGGCTTTTTCGACGGCAGCGCCTCTGTTGTCATGTGGATGACGCGAAGGCTCGATCTTCGCTAGTGGTTTCCACTTCGAGATCGGGTTCGTTTCGACTCAACAGGTGCTATGCACGATGGTCCTAGAGGAGGTGTCAAGTCATGCCTGACCGGCGGTGGCGATAGGCCTAATCCCGGCGGGTGCTACGCACGACATTTCCTCTTGGACGTCAAGTCATGCCTGTTTGGTCGATCGAAGGTGGTGCGACAGTGCTGGAGGCGTGGCGGTATGGGACGTCTCGTTTCCATTCTCTTCTCCAGCGGCATCTGGTCAGCGAGTTGTAGTTGCCGGACAGGTGATGATGGTATAAGCTTCTTCATCGAGTCTACACACTTCGGTGGAAACATTGATGTTGTGGACCTATGCTGGCGTCGTGTCCTTGATGAAGGTGGTGTCCCGAAGCTCGTCTTCGGGGATGAAAATCCCGAGCTCGGCCGTTGGTTGGACTCGTCACTATCGGCGCGTGTGCGGCTTTTCTTTCTGAAAGGCTTTGTCTAGAAGTTGTGTATTTTTCTCTTTGTTGTAGTCTTTGTCATAGGGTTAGTGGTAGTCTGGTGAAGTTACTGTCATGAGGCTTTGGCCTCGGGTTTGTTTACTTTGTAATTCTCGCACTCTTGAAATAAACGGGTTGTGTGCATCGTTTCGATGCAGAGGCCGGAGCTTTGTTCCCCTTTTCGAAAAAAAGTATGTTGGTTCACTCAGGTTTAAAGTAAATCTACACACTAAAAAAAGTCTAGATACATTTTCTTCACAAACCTAAAACATCTTATATTTTGAAACGGAGGGAGTACCAGCCGGCTTGGAGTCTCGCCGGCCGACTAGCCTGAGAACATCCCAAGTGGTCTGCTTAGCTCGAAAAAATTGCAAAATACTAGGCCAATTGAGGATAGGGTTTTAAAAAACTACAACAATTCATGTTTGCTGCAAAAAACTACCAACTCCGCCTAATCGTTACAAAAAACAACCAGTTTGCTGTAAGCCTTGTTTAACACTAGTTGATCATCATTCTGACAGTGCTGGCCCACCTGTCAAGTTGACATGTGCATTTTGCCAAATAGTCCTCCCGGACATTATAATTCCACACTTAGAGCCACTCTTTTTTACTTATTCTTTTTCTTCCTTTTTATCCTTTCTTTTCCCCTAAAAAATCTTTTTCTAACTCAACCGTGTTGACCAAATCTAGTGGGAGGTCATCTTCCTCTCCTCCAGCGCCGCTCTGGACCGCCTCCAGCCGTCGCTCCCCGCCGCTAGCCACCGCTGCTCCGGCCCCTCCATCCGCCGCCACTCCCTATAGAGCTCCTCCGCCTCCAGGCATCGTTGCTGCTCCACCGCCGCCGCCAGACGACGACGCCCATGAGCAGAACGGCGAACGTGCGGGGCTAGCGAGAGCGCGAGACGGCCGGTGAGGGCGCGAGGCGGGCAAGCTTCCGCGGGGCCGACGGGCACGCGGAGCCGGCGAGGGCGGGCAGCGAGGGCGCATCGTCGCGAGTGCGCGGCATCGGCGAAGGCGCGGTGCCGACGAAGACCCAGGGCGGCAAGAGCGTTAGCCGCCGAGCGCTCAGGATAGCCGGCGAGCGCCTACCCTCCCTACGTGCGAGCTTGCTCAGATGGGTGGTTGTAGGTTAGGGATGACGAGTGGGGTCTACTTGACGGGGAGAGAAAAGAGCAGCTGACAAGTGGGGTACTTAAAGTTTTATAAAAAGACCTAAAATATATTATAATTTATACATTTGTTCCCTGGAGTGTTTATCGCATGCCACATCAGCAGCCAGATGGGCCAACATTGTCAGAAAGATGATCAACTGGTGTTAAACGAGTCTTACAACAAACTGGTAGTTTTTTGCAATAATTAGACAGAATTGGTAGTTTTTTGCAGCAAACCTGAATTATCGTAGTTTTTTGAAGCTCTAGCCTTAATTATCGTAGTTTTTTGCAATTTACTCGCTCAGCTCGGATTATATGCCACCCGGTCGGCCGACCGGCAAACCCAGACAAGGTCGACCGATCAAGAAGCAGCGGAGTCTCGAGCACTTGAATGTATTTCAAATATCGCACCACTTTGGGTATGTATTTCAAATAACCCAGACAAGGTCGACTCCTTCCCAAGTGCGGCCAGTCCTTTCCACTCGCTCGCTTCATCTTCTAGGCGTATGTAGTGGTGCATTGGCCTGGGCAACCTTGGTGATTTGGTCGTCTTTGTTGGTGTTTGGTGTTGGCTGTGACGCGGTTTGGGGTTCTTTGCCCTGGCTCTAGCCATTCTTGGTTGGAGTGTGGGCTGGGCGAGCTTGCCCTTCGTTGTTGTAAGAGTGTGTTGTAAGTCGGAAAAACTAGTATGGTGTTGTAGCTATTCTATGGCGTTCTTGTCAACTTAATACAAAAACGCGCACGACCGCTGCGGGTTCTCGAAAAAAAACTTTGGGCCGCACTTGAGTAAAGTAACATGTCCATCGTCGTGCGCCACACGCGGCCAGTGTGCAGGTCCAACCCATGACTTGCTCATGCGAAAAATATGAAAGGCCGACCGAAAGAGAGGCGCGTGTAGTACTAAGTTTCGTCCGCTTTCACAAGGGATATATATGTATGTGCGTTCTTCCTACGTTTCATTTTGAATTCGTGTTCTCAGCACTAAAGGTTCAATCAGAGAAGATAGAGCTCTGAGCGACGTCACATCCAAATCGGCCAGGACATACGACTTAGACACCAACACTTGCGCGTTACATTATAAGACACAAGTTTACTTCATTACATATGTTATCCGGCATACCGGGCATCTTACAAGGGTGTTAAATAAGTTGAAAAGAAAAAGAAAAACGAAAATTTAAGACTAGACGAGCCGGCTTGGGGGCTGGAGCGCCAGGGTGTCAGGTGGGATCCGACCTAAATCCCACTTCTAGTTCATTTCTTAAAATCTAGTGTAAATTTTTGCTCAAAATTTACACTAGAATTTGGCAAATGAACTACAAGTGAGATTTAGGTGGGATCCCACTTGACACCCTATGGAGCGCCCCCCAAGACGAACAAGTGGATCTTCAACACGAAGCATGGTGACCACACGATCATTCATTATGGATAAGGTTCCTGCTTCACCTCCATCGACTCTTTTCCCACCGGCTTTGCCTATGTTTCCATCTCATCCCTGGATCTGTCAGTGTCGGAGTTGCAGCGGAAGCAGTGGCGGACTTAAGAATTTATCGAAGCCTGGCCGCATCACAACACAATAAAAAAATTTCTCAAATAAATAAACATCATATGGAGCAAAAAAAAGTAGTTCTGATGCAAAAAAGCGCGGATACAATACATTACAAGTTCACAAAACATTTAAGTGTTCATTCTTAAGGTTGTTACACAAATTTGATGATCTTCGTTGCCCAAAAAGTCCTCTCAGCCGATGCCGTCGACACCAGATGTACGTATGAGCATTTTTTTCTCTCATACAAACACCTTGTTAAGCGTGTAGACACTTTTTTATTGTACGGATTCTTATATGAAATTTGTTTTCACCCTTCCTCCCTCGAAGTATGAGCACATGTTCTAGGGATAAGAGCATCTCCACTCGCCTATCCAGGAGGCCGATCCGGACGCCGAATTTTGGTCCGGACGCTGAAAATCGGCCCATTCGCGTACCCAAGGACCTGTTTTCGTTCGGAATTCGGCATGTTTTGGTCCGGCCTACCCAGGCCGTACCCAGGATCCCGGGTACGCCCTAGGAACGCCGAACTCAGCGAAAACGGGCGTGGGCCAGCTCTGTCGGCGAGAGAAGGCACCACTCCCGCCAATTCGCCGAGCTCCCCCGCCCTTTTCTTCCCCTCCCGCCTTTCTCTCCCTATTTCCCACGCCGAAGCTCCACCGATCACCGCGCCCGCCATGCCGCCCAAGAGTTTCGTCCAACCCAGATCGATCCTCGGCAAGGGTCCGGCGGAGAAGAAGGCGAGGAAGCCGAGAGCTCCGCCGACCAAGCCGGAGGGCATGTCTTCGGCGGAGTGGGAGAAGAGGGAGCAGGCCAGGCAGATCTCGTCGGCCGAGCGGAAGGACAGGAAGGAGAGGGCGAAGCTCCTACAGCAGCAAGCAGAGGAGGAGAAGGCGATGGTGAAGGCGGCGGCGGAAGAACATGCGATGGTGAAGGCGAAGCAGGCGGCGGCGATGCGTTCGGCGTTGATGGCCGCGCCGTACCCACCACACTGGGGGAGCCAAGCGAGCGTCGTACCCGCCGGCTTCTCGCCGATCTCTCCGGCCAACTTCCAGGAGAGCCAGGCGGCTGCTCGGCAGAGGTACTCCCCGTCGCCGGAGTTCGACGACGGCTTCAACCCGAACATGCTCTTCCCCTGCCTGGCGCCGTGCCACCCTTCGCCGTTCGGCGTGGACATCAACGTACCCTACTCGACCTCTCCGGCGTACGCAAGCCTTGCTCTGCGCCGCGGACCGCTGCCTTTCGGCGGAAGCTCGGCAACCTTCGGCGAGGCCGACACGCGCAACTTGTTCGGCGGAATGCCGGGCGCACTTCCGGCCGGCATGACGCCCGAGGCCTACATGGAGGACCTGATCGCGACAGGCTCGGCCTCCAACCACCCCTCCTTCACGGAAGAGCAGACCCGTGCCGACGCGGAGCGCGGCATTGAGTCCCAGGACCTCGTCGATGCCGAGGAGACCCAGGCCGAGCAGGCGCAGCCAGAGGACGCCGAGACTGAGGCGAAAGGCAAGAAGGGGAAGAAGACGGCGGACGCTCGGCTCAAATGGACCGTGGCCGAGGACACCTGCCTCGTCGAGGCTTGGAAGACGGTGAGCATGGATCCGATAACGGGTGCGAACCAAAATTCCGACAATTATTGGCGGCGCGTGAAGGCAGCATTCGACGAGCGAAGCATGTGCGACCCAAAGTATCGCAAGATCCACATGGAGCAAGGGGAGAAGGCAATAACGAACCACCGGGCGATCATCCAAATAGCGTGCAGCAAGTGGCACAGTTGCGTGGAAGAAGTCGACCGCACACAAGCCAGTGGGGAGAACATGGACAACAAGGTACTCGCGAACATTAACTTTGTCGTGCACTCTCTTTACACTCTCGCGAACATGGACAACTTGACACACTTCCATTTTGTAGCTGCGCCGTGCACTTCTTCTATTTCGAGAGGACATGAAGATGGAGTTCAAGTTCCATCATGTCTTCGAGAAAATCAAGCATTGCGAGAAGTGGCGGGACACTCGGCTGAGTCTCTCCAAGAACAAGGATGGCGTCTACAACCTCGAGGCCCCGGCGGCTGCTGCCAGCGAAGGAAGACCTGAGCTCGGCCAGAAGAAGGCAAAGATGCTCAAGGCCGCCGGACCTCCCGCCGAGCGTCTCCAGGCTTCGATCGAGAAATGCCTCGCTGACACAAGGGCGCAGGCCGAGAAGAGGGCTGAGAAGAGCGAGGAGCGCTGGAAGAAGCTGATGGAGACACAAGGGGAAAAGGTGGCCCTCATCAAGGCCAGCCTCGCCGAGAAGAAAGCCAGCCTCACCGAGAAGAAGGCCAACTACGCCGCCAAGAAGCGCCACACGTCGAAGATGAGCTCGCCGGTCAAGGCCTGGTATATGGCGCAACGGCGGGCCATCCTGGAGGGCATGACCACGGCTTCCCCTACTTCCACGCCGAGCTCTACGCCGAACGTGCCAGCGCTGAACGCTCCCACGCCGAGCTCTGCCTCGACTTCCTCCAACCCGGGGGCCTTCGCCGGCGAGACGGACGACAACGCCGCGTCGGCCACGCCTCAGGAGCCCATCCCCATCGACGACTGATCTTTGCTTCCCCTGTTATGTAATAAAAATATGTCGCCGAACATGTAGGCGCATCTGTCAAACACCTTGTGGCCGAGCACTCGCCGGCGGGAACTATGCAGATTCAAATATATAGCCATTTTTTGTTCGCCTGGGAGCTCGGCCTGGGTAGCCGAGTGGGAAACTGGCGTACACAGGCCGAAAACTTGCGCCGTCCGGCCGGAAAAAGGTCCGGATTTCGTTTGGGTCCGGCCAACGAGTGGAGATGCTCTAAAATGGTGAACAATTCCGAAACCTCATGAACATTTTTTGAAACTTGTGAACATTTTATTTCAAAATATGAACATACATTTGAATATACATGACTTTTTTAAACATGAACAATTTTTGTTGTTATAGTGCATAAATACATGCAAATTTACACAATTCTATGATATCCTAACTTTTCGGCACAGAGAGAGTACATGTTTCCGGGTCAATGGCATGAACACAACAACTAAAGATAATCAGCGGAGAAAAAAAGATAGAAAAGGATTGGTAATCCGCTTGTTTTCCGCCAGTAATTTAATGTTGGTCTTCGGGTTTACGTGGAAGTTGACATGAGCCTGCAAGTCTGCAACATATGGAACCACAATGAAGTGTTGGAGATATGCCCAAGAGGCAATAATAAAGTGGTTATTATCATATCTTCACACTTATGATAAATGTTTACATACCATGCTATAATTGTATTAACCGGAAACATTAATACTTGTGTGATTTGTAAACTAAAATAAGAGTCCCTAGTAAAGCCTCTTGTTAAACTAGCTTGTTGGTTAATATATGATCATGGTTTCCTGATCATGAACATAGAGATGTTATTAACAACAGGATCATATCATTAGGAGAATGATGTGATGGACATACTCCTATAGTTAAGCGTAGCATAAAGATCAAGTCATTTAATATAGTTCATTTGCTATAAGCTTTCTGATACATAGTAACCTAATTCCTTCGACCATGAGATCATGCATATCACCTTTACCGGATGGATGCTTTGATGACATCAAACACCACACCGTAACAGGGTGGCTATAAAGGTGGCATTGACTGTTCAGAAAGTATTGGTTGAAACACATGGATCAAGAATGGGATTTGTCCATCCATATGACGGATAGATATACTCTGGGCCCTCTCGGTGGAATGTCATCCAATTAGCTTGCAAGCATGTGACTGGTTCACAAGGGATCACATATCACGGGAACGAGAAAAGAGTACTTATCGGTAACGAGGTTGAACTAGGTATGCAGAGATACCGACCATCATAACCTCGGATAAGTAACATATCGTGAGACAAAGGGAAGTTGGTATCGTATGTAAGTGGTTCATTCGATCGCAAAGTAATCGTAGAAATATGTGGGAGCCATATGAATTTCCAGATTCCTCTATTGGTTATTGTTCGGAGAAGTGTCTCGATCATGTCCGCATAATTCACGAACCGTAGGGAGACACACTTAAGGATTCGACGTTGTTTGAGTAGTTATGGTATTATGAGAAAGAGACCGAATGTTGTTCGGAGTCTCGGATGGGATCCGGGATATCACGAGGTGATCCGGAATGGTCCGGAGAATAAGATTCATATAAGGAAAGTCCCGTTTCGGAGTTCGGAAATGTTTCCGGTGTTTTCATCGGGAATGTTCTAGAAGGTTCCGGAATGTCCGGCACTCCGGGGGGGGGGGGGAAGGGGTACATGAATGTGTCATTACATATTGGAATGATTGCATCATGTACTAAGTGTTCTCGCTGTTCCAAATAAAGGATTAAATTGAATCCTAAAACTGAAAAGTCAAATGGCCAGTTTGAAAGTCAAACGGCTAAAACAGGAAACTGCGGGAAACAAGCAAGAGGAGGTTGAAACCGACTTGGGGGAGGAGTCCCTCCTCTCCAAGCCGGCGCACCACCTAGGCCGAGTTGGGGAGGGACTCCCCTCCCTCCCCTTGGCCGCCGGCCCTCTCCACCCATAAAAGAAGGGGTAGGGCCTCCTCCTCTAGACACACAAGTTCCTATCCTCTAATCTCCGGTTTAGAGCCGTTTTGGTTTAGAGCTTCTAATTGCCCTAGCCTTCGGTTTAGAGCCTTCTAATTGGTGTGTCTAATCTCTAGACCACTAATAGCTCTCTCTCATACTCCACCATACTCGCTCCGGCTTAAGGCGAAGCCCTGCGGGATCTCCCCTCTACTTCCGGTACCACGCCGTTGTGCTGCCGGAATCGCGAGGAGAGTGCTACAACCTCCGCTGCCTGCTGGAACAAGGGAGAGGAAGGTCTTCGTTGAGTACCGAACGTGTGACCGACTGCGGGAGCGCTGCCGGAATGCAGCGCCGGAAGGATCGTCTACGCGATCTTGAGATCGAAAAGAGTACGACTACATCACCCACGAGAATCTGCTCTCGTTAACCACTTTGGAATCTTCGAGGGTAAGTTATTCCATCGACTCGTTGCTATAATCTAGTAGATAGATCTTGGCTTGTTTGTTTGTATGCGATAGAAAATTTTTGTTTTCCATGCTACGAACCCCTACAGTGGTATCAAAGCCGTGTCTATATGTAGATCTGTTGCACGAGTAGAACACAATGGTCATTGTGGGCGTTGATGCTTTTATTGTCGATTGCTTCTTGTGTACTTTGCATCTTGCGGTATGTTGGGATGAAGCGGCCCGGGCTAACCTTACATGACATCGTTCATGAGACTTGCTCCACGCTTGACATGCAACTTGTATTGCATAAGTGGCTTTGCGGGTGCCTGTTTCTCCTAGCATAGTTAAGATCCAATTTACAACGGGTGATTAACAATACTAGTATCAATGTTGTGGTTCTTGTTCGTAAGTTAGAACGACACTTATTGAAAGCCCCAAACCACGTAAAACATGCAAAGAAAGTAGAGGCGTCTAACTTTGTTTTGCAGGGGTGTGCAGTGATGTGATATGGCCATGATTGTGATTATATATGATGTATGCAATGTTCCTTATTGTAAGTCGGCAACCGGCAGGAGCCATATGGTTGTCTTTAATTTCTGTTAAGACCCGCGTGTCTATTCAAAGTAGTTGTAATAGTTGAAGCCGGTGGACGACAACCATGGAGAAGCATCATTGACCTTGATGCAATGTCGGTGATGATGGAGATCATGTTCGTGCTAGAAGATGGAGATCGGAAGCACAAAGAAGAAAGGCCATATCATTCCACATATTATGAATTGCATGTGATGTTAATCCTTTATGCATCTTGTATTGCTTAGTAGACGACGGTAGCATTATAAGATGATCCCTCATGCACAGGAATTTCAAGTCATAAAGTGTTCACCCTTAGTTAGCACCGTTGCTAAAGCTTGTTGTTTCGAAGCACCACGTGATGATCGGGTGTGTTAGATTCCGCAAGTGTTAACAACGTGGGCAAGCCAGATTTGCTCATGCGGAAGCTAAGGTTTGATCTTGACGAGCCTAGCATGTACAGACATGGCCTCAGTAACACGGATTACCGAAAGGTAGAGCATGAGTCATATAGTAGATATGATGAACATGTTGATTGTTCGCCATTGAAGCTATATCAACTCTCGTGATGATCGGTTTTGATGTGGTGGATTTGGTTCGTGTGATCACTAAAACAATGTGAGGGATATTGTTTTGAGTGGGAGTTCACCTAGATTAATTTAATTATTAATTAGAACTCAATTTATCATAAACTAAATCAAAGTGAATTTGCATAGTTGTTGTAGTCATTGGCATCCGTTTACCACCTTGCGCTTAGTTATAATTGAGATGATAGAACTATAGAATTCTGGTTAGTTACTTTACGAACTGGTATCGTATTGTTTTGAAGTGTTAATCTAAAGTTTAAAAGTCCTATTGCAAACTTTCAGTAAGTTCCGGTTACTCCATGAAGTTTAATGATTAATATTAAATCAAGAGTAACAATTCCAAGTGTTAGTATATAAGTATCATGTTTGTCTCCATGATTCTTGATATTCAAAGGATTCTCTTAATATCAAGGTTATCTAGGATCTGAAAGAGTTGTTTCAGAAACCATGATGTGTGAAAGATATTGTAATATCTGAAACAAAGTATTGGTTACAACATGATAGAGTATAATATGGCAAAAGTCATGTTCTCATATTTGATGAGAAATTGCAAAAGGTTGGAGACACTAGTTGTCCTAATCGTCCAAAAGGATTTGGAGAGCAACATTATACTCATGTTTCACCGTTATAAGCTAAAAGTAGCTTGATCATGGATAATTCCATGATAAGGGTGAATATTTGATGTAGGTAAAATGTTTACTACACCAAGAGATTACTAAAGAAAGGAATTTGAAAGAACACCAAACATTTGATGATGGTGATCTACTTCAAAGTGCAAGTCCAAAGACATTGGTATTTAACTATACACGCTTTGGACTATATGTCATATGTATGACTCCACTATTGATGTTGATAGATTCTTTCAAACAGAAAAGGAAATATTGAAAGAGAATCTCATAAATATATGGCAGAAAAGAAAAGACTAGAATTGTTCAGTTTAAGTATATAGATGATATACATGTTATGGCTATATTCTTTGCTTATTAAACAATGTGGTTATTAAGTATTTGATACTGAGTTTGTTGGTGTGAATCGTCATACCAAACAACAGAATTCATGAACTACAATGGCCTAAGTAACTAGCAAAAGAATATGTGATGATGTTCATCGAGAACAAATAAAGGGTTATTGTGTTGCTCGTTAAAACATCAAAGCTTGCCTTCAAGATTTGTTTTATCAGGTATTATGAGAACAAAAGGGTTGTTCAAATAATTGCCGTAATCCATAAAAGATGGATGATTCACAAATCTCGTTGGAGAAATCACATCCATAAAACTAGTGCTAAAAATGTCGAAAGACAAATTGATTAAAAGATCACTTAGGAAGTGACATCGCCGTTTAAATTATATTGGAAAGAAAACATGAAGAAAATCCATATGGATGGAATTTTGGAGTCTTTTGATTTTGATCAAATAACGCTTGTGAAACTTTCCTAGAGATAATTAAAACTTCGTTCATAGGCCAAAAGGGAACGAATGACTAGCTTATTTGAACTTGTACATATTGTTGTACGAAGTCCATTATATGTAGTCAAGAGCGATGGATTTCAACTTCATATGCTTTCTCCAAAAATTTGAGTGAATATATGAATATTTACTTAATAAGGATGAAGTGTGAAATATTTGAAGAGTTCAAAGACTTTCAAGATGAAGTGCAAAATCATTGTAACAAGAATGTAAATAGTTTATGATAAGATCATAAAGGAAGATATTTGAGTTACAAGTTTAGCATAATACCTAAGATTTAAGGAATCGTTCCGTGGATTTGCATTTTCCCGAAACACCATAAGAGTATGGAACGTTCGAGATATGTAATTAAACCTTGTTTGACATGGTAAGATCAAAGGTATAATTCATAAAATGCCATTATATTTTAAAGATTAAAAACTTTAGAGATTACCATTTTTCCACTGAAAAGAGCTCCATCATAATCCGTTGAAATGACACCATATAAAATTATGGTTTGGGATAAAACCCAAGTTGTCCTTTCTTAAAACATTGGTATGCTATGCATAAGAAAGATGTTTGCAACCAAAGTCGGATGAACCTGTCTTTGTATGTTATTTCGAATAACTGTTAAGTAATCCTCGATAACATCGGAGACAAAAGTGTTTGTCACTTAAAACGTCAAGTTTCTTTGAGAAGGAATTTTTCGTGAAAAGTTAAGTGGGAGGACAATAGAACTTTGATAAGGTTAAAAGAACCTTAGCTGTATGTGCAGAGTTGCGCAGCACCGAAAAGTGTTCCGGAGGCAGCAACAATGCTCATGGCTCACGTACCTCAAAGGTTGTGGTCACGGAGATCTAAGTTCCTATTGAAACAAGTAGGTCGGATGAACAATCGAATACCAAGATTTGAGAGTTAAATCATTATTTGACAATAATGATCCGACTACATGCAAAGAAGCGATGATGAGCCCTGACTCCGTCAAATGGCTTGAAGCCATAAAATCCGTGATAGTTCCATTCATGAGAAATCAAGTTTTGAACTTGAAGGACCCTCGAGAAAGGTGTAAGACCTTACAGTTGTGTTTGGATCTATAAAGAAATAGACATGGATGTTTCACATCTATGAAATAGTCGACATGTTGGGAAAGAGTTCACAACAATGTTCAAAGGTTGACTATGACAAGATTTGATCTGTCATAGTGATATTTAGTCTAGACGGATTAATGTAGCAACCACTACATATAATTTTGTTATATGGTAGTTGAATAAACAAAACAAGTTCTTCTAATAGAATCGTTACCTAGGAAATGTGCATAACACGGTCCATAGGGTTTTGTTAATTCAAAGGATGCTAAAAGCATATGCAAACTTCAATGGTTAAAGTGAGCATCGCGGAGTTGGAATCTTCACTGTGATGAAACTGTTAAAGGAGTTTAAAAGTTCATTAGAGACGATGAAGATGCTTGCATTTGCAAGAAATTAAGTGGGAGCGCTAAAGACATGTTTCTAATACATTATGTGGAAGACATATTGTTGATTGGAAATAATGTATCTTTTATTAACACATATTAAGAATTTCATCCCGATGAAAGACTTAGGCAAAACCCAAATATTTGGCATCAATAAACGCTAATATGGTTGTGCCAGAAGTACATAGACGATATATTGAATGAGTTCAATATAGAAACTACAAGAAAAAGGTTCTTGTCGCACAAAAAGGATTGAATGAGTTCAATGTTGATGATATATTCAAGTGTATTGACATTTGGTAAAGTGAAACAAATAATCAAGTATAGATTGATACTTGATGTATGAAATCACAAAGAGTATTTATATCAATCATACTGTGATATGTACAAATCCAGATATGTCCTATGCTCTAAATGTTGTGAGCATATACCAGAATGATTCGTAAGATGATCATTGGACAATAGTAAGGATATTCTTATGATCTTTTGGAAGAACTAAGAGTATAATATTTGTAGAAGTGACAGATAGATGGTTAGTTCATTGTAAAAGTACTACATTGATACTAGCTTTGTCACAAAGTACAAATTAAGTTTATCTCAATCTAAACTAAGGGTGGCACAATATAATGGAAAGTGAGTTCCATAATGGATTTGGATGAGTTCCAAAGTTAAGACATTGTGACAGATACTACAACAAAAGGCTAAGTATATGACTGCTATTTTAGCAGCAAAAGAGGGAATTTGTGTCAAGTAGTTTGTTATCAAACTAGGTGTAGTTCACAGTGGTATAATACTATGAAGATATATTGTGCGACAATATTATCAACATGTTTTAACCCCAAAGAGCTAAAGGTCACACCGAAAGACCAAATTTATACAAAGCCATCTCATTAGAGAATGAGTGATGCATAGAGACGCAAAGACATGCAATTACACACGGACCTGGAAGTGTCAGATCCGGAGATCAGTTGACCACTAGCAATCGTGTACATACAACACCGGAAAGCCATAGGTGTTGAATACACAAAGATTTGAAACTAGATTATTGACTCTAGTGCAAGTGGGAGACTGTTGGAGATATGCCCAAGAGGCAATAATAAAGTGGTTATTATCATATCTTCACACTTATGATAAATGTTTACATACCATGCTATAATTGTATTAACCGGAAACATTAATACTTGTGTGATTTGTAAACTAAAATAAGAGTCCCTAGTAAAGCCTCTTGTTAAACTAGCTTGTTGGTTAATATATGATCATGGTTTCCTGATCATGAACATAGAGATGTTATTAACAACAGGATCATATCATTAGGAGAATGATGTGATGGACATACTCCTATAGTTAAGCGTAGCATAAAGATCAAGTCATTTAATATAGTTCATTTGCTATAAGCTTTCTGATACATAGTAACCTAATTCCTTCGACCATGAGATCATGCATATCACCTTTACCGGATGGATGCTTTGATGACATCAAACACCACACTGTAACAGGGTGGCTATAAAGGTGGCATTGAGTGTTCAGAAAGTATTGGTTGAAACACATGGATCAAGAGTGGGATTTGTCCATCCATATGACGGATAGATATACTCTGGGCCCTCTCGGTGGAATGTCATCCAATTAGCTTGCAAGCATGTGACTGGTTCACAAGGGATCACATATCACGGGAACGAGAAAAGAGTACTTATCGGTAACGAGGTTGAACTAGGTATGCAGAGATACCGACGATCATAACCTCGGATAAGTAACATATCGTGAGACAAAGGGAAGTTGGTATCGTATGTAAGTGGTTCATTCGATCGCAAAGTAATCGTAGAAATATGTGGGAGCCATATGAATTTCCAGATTCCTCTATTGGTTATTGTTCGGAGAAGTGTCTCGATCATGTCCGCATAATTCACGAACCGTAGGGAGACACACTTAAGGATTCGACGTTGTTTGAGTAGTTATGGTATTATGAGAAAGAGACCGAATGTTGTTCGGAGTCTCGGATGGGATCCGGGATATCACGAGGTGATCCGGAATGGTCCGGAGAATAAGATTCATATAAGGAAAGTCCCGTTTCGGAGTTCGGAAATGTTTCCGGTGTTTTCATCGGGAATGTTCTAGAAGGTTCCGGAATGTCCGGCACTCCGGGGGGGGGAGGGGTACATGAATGTGTCATTACATATTGGAATGATTGCATCATGTACTAAGTGTTCTCGCTGTTCCAAATAAAGGATTAAATTGAATCCTAAAACTGAAAAGTCAAATGGCCAGTTTGAAAGTCAAATGGCCAGTTTGAAAGTCAAACGGTTAAAACAGGAAACTGTGGGAAACAAGCAAGAGGAGGTTGAAACCGACTTGGGGGAGGATTCCCTCCTCTCCAAGCCGGCGCACCACCTAGGCCGAGTTGGGGAGGGACCCCCTCCCTCCCCTTGGCCGCCGGCCCTCTCCACCCATAAAAGGAGGGGTAGGGCCTCCTCCTCTAGACACACAAGTTCCTATCCTCTAATCTCCGGTTTAGAGCCGTTTTGGTTTAGAGCTTCTAATTGCCCTAGCCTTCAGTTTAGAGCCTTCTAATTGGTGTGTCTAATCTCTAGACCACTAATAGCTCTCTCTCATACTCCCCCATACTCGCTCCGGCTTAAGGCGAAGCCCTGCGGGATCTCCCCTCTACTTCCGGTACCACGCCGTTGTGCTGCCGGAATCGCGAGGAGAGTGCTACAACCTCCGCTGCCTGCTGGAACAAGGGAGAGGAAGGTCTTCGTTGAGTACCGAACGTGTGACCGACTGCGGGAGCGCTGCCGGAACGCAGCGCCGGAAGGATCGTCTACGCGATCTTGAGATCGGAAAGAGTACGACTACATCACCAACGAGAATCTGCTCTTGTTAACCGCTTTGGAATCTTCGAGGGTAAGTTATTCCATCGACTCATTGCTACAATCTAGTAGATAGATCTTGGCTTGTTTGTTTGTATGCGATAGAAATTTTTTGTTTTCCATGCTACGAACCCCTACATGAAGTGGCTGGCTGCCTTGACGAAATGAATCGTTGTGCGTGTGCAACCCATGGCCCATGGCCCATGGCCACTAGTCTACCATGCTGTGCATAGCGCCACAGCCCACAGCTAAACGAGTTCGCCGACCACAAGAGAAAAAAAAGCCTGATCGGTTTTGCCCCTGCCCGACCGAGATTTGCTACCTGAAATTGTTCTGGCGCAAGCCGGCGGACGGCAGCGAAGCCCGGTCAAGCGCCGGGCAACAGGGGGGCTGTGTCCGCCAGTAAGCGGAAGAGGGAGTTGTCGAAGATTTTGATGGAGAACTTCACGTCCCCATCAAAGGTGAAGCGAAGGAAATAACCCGACTGTAGGCGACTTGAAGGTGGCGAATCGCCTCTAGCCACGGGTAAAATACATGTTGCCCTATCATCTAAGTACACATCCATCTTCTAGGTGGAGGAGGTAGTACCGGGCTCGCGCACCTACAGCTCTAGAGCTCTTGATGAAAGGATAGAGATGTCGCCTAGAGGGAGGGTGAATAGGCAATTTCAAAACTATTACGGTTTTGACTTGATAGAATGCGGAATTAAACTAACATTTATTTTACGAGCAAAAAACCCTAAATACACTAGGCTCAACTAAGTGCACCAACAACAAGTTAAGCTAAGCAAGATAGCACAAGATAAATATACCACAAGTGATAAGCAAGATATAAGTACTTCAAGCTCGATGGATATCACAAGAAAAGTAAGCTCGGATATAGAGATAACCGAGGCACGTGGAGACGAAGATGTATTCCCGTGTTCCCTTACAAGTAAGGTACGTCATGTTGGAGAGGTGTGAGATTCCACGAAGGATTTCCCAACGCCATGAAGGCTCACCTTCTTCTCCGAGTCTATCCCACGAAGGAATAGGCCCTTTCCTTATAGCTAGCTTTTCATTCACTCCGGAGATGGCAAGCTCCACAACCACTTCACAAGCTCCACGAAGGAGAAGCCCGGGTCTCTTCACAATCTTCCACAAAGAGGACACCGCGGTACTAACCGCCAAGCCAATTAGGAGGTCACCCTCCAAGAGTAACAAGCTCACGGTCTTTCACTCGAACAAATCGTAATGGAGAGCTCAACACTTATGCAAGAATGCAAAGCAAGAACACCAAGGGTGCTCAAATCCTTCACTCTCTAATTCCACCAAAGCAACAAGTGCTAGGGAGGAATTAGAGAGGAAGAACAATGGTGGAAACCAACAAATGACTCCAAGATTTAGATCCAATGGGTTCCCCTCACTTAGAGGAGGAATTGATTGGTGGGGATTATACATCTAGATCTCCTCTTCCAAAGCCCTCAAAAAGATGCAAGAATCATATGAGGGAAGGGAGAGGAAGAAAGCTCAAAGGGGTCAACAATGGAGGTCAAAAACGTGCTCAAGAGCCTTAGAACTTTGGGGAAGAAGCCCCCCCTTTTATACCCCTTCAAGGGGGATGACCGTTGGAAGCAAGATGCGTTGGGTGAACACGTTCCGGCTATGAAACCGGTACCGCCAGATCAGCCGTCGGAATTTCCGGTCAAAACCGAAAGTTCCGGTACAAATCGAAACATCATAGAACAGTTTTTCGGCGGTTTGCCGGAAATTTCCGGAGGTCGCCGGAAATTCCGGCCACAGACTCGGTCCGCGAGAATTCCCGCCGGAATTCCGCTGGAACCAAACAGAGCACACGAAAACGGCGATAACTTTTGCGTCCGGACTCCGATTTCGATGATCTTGGGCTTGTTTTGACGAGGACAAAAATACCTACAAGATGGTGCAGAGAAAAATCATAGTACAATAGAGAAGGATAGAACCAAATTAATAAAGGTAAGAAGCCTCCCTATAAGAAGAACCGATAAAACCTTCAAACTCGAAAACGCCATAGAAGATGCATACGAATTCCGTTTTCGATGAACTTGGGCTTGTTGAAGAGCTAGCAACAAGCTCAAGAAACTAACATGGAGAAACACCAAGAAGAAACAAAATAGAAAGATGCGAATAATGCAAAGGATTGAACTCCCTATGACGATGTGATCAAGTTACCCAACCAAAAGCCCCTCTTAATAGTGCGGCTATGTATCCTATAACCCGGTCTCCCAACAACCATCTTGAGACCGGTAAAAGGAAAACCTAGCAAGGACATACCTTTGCCTTGCGCATCCCTCTTGATCTTGATGACAACACTTCAATCTCCATCCAAGCCGGAATGCATCACATGATCATTGTTGCTTCGTGAAGACTCCTAATTTGCTCCCCCATACACCACTATTGTATAGCTTCATTAATACGTGTCTTCACATGTCCATTATCACCAATATGGATGACAAGCTTCAAGCAAATGATCTTCTCGAGATGATTATCTTGAACTTGCCCTTCTCAACCTTGATGACGATCACCACTTGATGTCATCCTCTCATGGGCTATATAAGATCTTCACTTTTGAAGCACGCCCATGGAAAGATACCTATACCATATAGAAAATGCAAAGGAACATATATAATGGGTTAGTTCATGATGCATAATTGACAAGGCTTACCATACCACAAGATCATGTGGTACATTCTTTATGCTTCATGTGTTGACCAACTTGAAATCACTCTTCACTCTTTGTATAGGTCAACCATGTATCTTATCATGCTCCATCTCAATATCTTGAGGTACATAAAGAACTCTTAATTTGATTACATGCTCTAAATCTTAGTCAATCATAGATCAACTAATGAGGCTATCATGACACCATCTTAGAGCCATATCTTGAATTCTTCTATTGAGATCACACTCTGAACATCTTGATCATATCATATTATTCTCGTCAACTCGATGATCTTGATGCCAATACTCAAGGTATATCTTTATCTTCATGGCATCCATACTTGAATCCAACACATAAACTACAAGCATGACCTATGGAATATTCATTCATATAAAACTCAGTGAAAACATTAGTCCATAGGGATTGTCATTAATCACGAAAACCACACATAGGGGCAATTAATCTTTCACTTGACCTCTAAATGCTCAGGCGAACATGTCGGAAATCCTTAGGTCCCTTTCGAAGGCTAGGTTCATGGGAACGAGGATCTCGTAACCTGAGAGGTCCTCCAACGAGGCCTCGGAAGAATACAAAGGGAAAGGAAATCAGGGGTGGCCTCGGCTATGTCCCTGACCATGTCCGCGGAGGCGATCACCGCTGTGGAGGTAAGTTCCATCCTCATAAGTCAGGGGAGAGGCGGGACGGCCGAAGGAGCTGCTGTGCTTCCACCCTTGCTCACGCCCGCGGCCACGATCATTTTCGCGACCCCTTCCACTATCGGCTAAGAGTCCCACCATTATTCAAAGGAAGGCAATGAGAGGGAAAGAATATTAAGAACAAGAATCATAAGGAGAAGCAACTTTACCTCTTGTTACAAGAGATGGAGACCTTAAGTAGGGAGAGATGTAGGCCTAGCGGAGATCATGAACCTCCATGCATCCTCTCCCAGTCCTGCATGCACGTCCACCTAGTTAAACATGGGCATTAAAACCGCCCACTATGCGCATGACGACCGTGTTTATCGAGGCATATATATCATCATGGCCTCCGAAACCGCAACGGCCAAAGTAGAGAACGCAAGAGAGTGCCACGTCACATCACTATTGTAGCCTAAACACGCAGTAGGCTAATAGGTATATCTCGTGGATGGGATGCGACCTATTAAGATTCCTAATAGGGTGCCATAAGCATGCCTCATCAAGACACGGTCTCCCATGCGGTCTACCACGTCATGCCCGCCTTTGCACATCTGCAAAGAAGCAAGGCAATAGGAAAGGACGCACTTCTCACCCTTATCACGAACCATCTAGGCGAAGCTGGTCAGAGGGCATGTCATAAGACTTCGATATGTGAAGCAAATTGGCTAAAGATTAGCCAGTACCAGGGATCCTACTCGGAATACCCGGCAGTAGAGGCCATCTGGTTATGGTCCAAAGCGGTCCCACGCTACAGAAGTCACCACTACGACATATGCATGATGCACGGAGCGATAAGACCTCACGGCCCTTCGTTCGGGAGGCCCCCTGGCCAGTAGGGATAAGCTCATCCTCTGCATACTCACAATCCTATTCTCTGACCGGCGGAACCAACCCCGATGGGTCAGAAGTCCACTACGATGTCATCACCGCAAGGCGATTTCTAAAGAGCTGCTGATAGAGGAAACGGGAAAGCCAAGGCACGGAGAACCGCCATGTTCCATCTACAACGGTGGTAACGCCATGGCCATCTCCCCATGTCCATGGCAAGGCCATAAAAAGATTCCTTCAAGAAGAGAAGAGGGCCCAAGCATTCCATCCACATCCATTCACTTTCATCCACATACACCACTATAGAGAAGAGACCCGGTGAGAAGCTCACCAAAGTTGTAGTAGTTGATAGGTTAGTAGTTAGGCTCATAGATCATCATCTGCCGGCTAGACTCCCTAGCGACGTCCACCATAGTTACCGGCTAGTCGAGCAGGCTGCTAAGCCGGAACATAGTTGATATGGTTCAGTAGCTAGGCTCCCACATGAGCCACCATCCGCCGGCTAGTCTCCCTAGCCGTCGTCCACTATAGTTACTGGCTAGTCCAGCAGGCCGCTAGCCAAAACACCCCCCACACAAACACACACACATTGTAATATTTGAGGACCTCGCATGATCCATATATTATATAGTCGACACAAAAAATAGGGTTTTTACTGAATCATCATATGGGGCCTGAACCTATATAAATATTGCGTGCCTTGAGGTTGTTAGCCCATTGGTTCATGATCACAAGCCCTGATACGTTGGAAACGTATCTATAATTTTTGATGCTCAATGCTTGTTTAGTATATACTTTGCTTTACTTGTCTACATTTTGAGGTGCTTTTTACATGTTTTATGGTACTAACCTATTAACAAGTTGCAACATTGCCAGATGCCTGTTTTCTGCTGTTTTTGGTTTCAGAAAAGTTAGTAAAGAAATATTCTCGGAATTGGACGGGACAAACGTCAAAGTCAATAACTTTCTTTGGGGAACAAGAAGTCCGGAGGAGAGACGAGGAGGCCGGCCTAGGGGCCAGACCCACCCTAGGCACGGGTGGGCCCTACCTTGCGCCTGGTTAGGGTTTGCCCGCCCTGGCGGCCGCCTCGGTCTCCCCCTTCGCCTATAAGAATCCCCCGATGCAGAAACTCTCAGTACCCGATCAGAAATCCACGAAACCGTCTGTAGCCGCCGCCACCATCGTCCCTATATCGGGGGATCTGAAGCTCTTCCCGGCGCCCTGTCGGAGGGGAGATCATCCCGAAGGCCTTCTCTCCGTTATGATTCGTGAGTAGTTCCACCTTGGACTATGGGTCCATGTAGAAGCTAGATGGTTGTATCTCCTCCTTTGTGCTTTCATGTATAGATCTTGTGAGCTCCATTCATGATCAAGATCTAATCTATTTGTAATCATGCATGTTGTGTTTGCGGGGCTCCGATGGATATTGAGATTATTATGTTAGTTTGATTAATGGTTCCATCTTTATGATTCTATCATGTCTGTGTTGTTTGTGATCTTGCATGCTCTCCGTTGCTAGTGGTTATCTTGGCCAAGTAGTTGCTAGTTACTCCAAGGGGGAGTATTTATGCTCGATAGTGGGTTCATGCCTCTAGTTTCCAAGGGAAGTGACAGAAATATCTTTGGTTGTAGATGTGCTGTTGCTACTAGGGAGAAAACAACGGTCTCTTGTTCATGGAACATGTGGACTATTTACCTTACACACTTTGCTTAAAGCAGTTGTCTATTGCTTGCAACTTAATACTGGAGGGGGTTCGGATGATAACCTAAAGGTGGACTTCTAGTCATAGATGAAGTTGGATTACGGTCTATGTATATTGTTGTATTGCCCAATCAACCTCATAGGATCTTTCTGGCTAGTAATTGCATTGTTATGCCTTGCTCAGTTTCTGTCAATTGCCTCGCTGTAATTTGTTTACCCTTCATGCCATGTTGTTTAACTAAGGAGAACACCTCTAGTGAACTATGGACCCCGGTCCAATCTTTACCATTGATACATCTTCCATTGTTACTTGTTTATTTGTTGCAAACCATTACCTTCCACACCATACGTTTAATCCTTTGTTACAGCAAACCGGTGAGCTTGACAACCTCACTAATTCGTTGGGATAAAGTCTTGAGTTTGTGTTGTGCAGGTCTCCATGTTGTTTGCAACAACTGTGTGACGTTTCCTTCCTCCTTCTGGTTCGATAACCTCGGTCTCTACTGAGGGAAGACTTGCTTCTTGCTGCTTCACACCTTGCTCTTGGGGTTTCCAACGAAGCGCTTCCACGTCAAACACCAGACGCCATCAAGCTTTCTGGTGCCATTACTGGGGAATCTACTTCAACCTCTTCCACCTCGTCAAGCGCTATCAACAAGTTTTCTGGCACCGTTGCCGGGGAGGCTAAGGACGTCTTCACAAGGGGAGTCCTTCACTTCCTTTCTCTTTACTTTGTTTCTTTTGCTTGGTTTTGTTTGCCTCTTTTAAAAAAAAAACAAAAAAAATTAGTCTAGCTTGGTGTCCTTTCCTTATTCAAAAACACAAAAAATTAGTTCCTACCATAGTTACTACCATGTCTGATTTTTATCCAATCTCTGTGACACCTATGGAAAAGATCTTTACGTTTAAGCAAAAAAGTGAAGAGAGTTTCACAGAAGCTTGGTCTAGAATCTCTGATTTACAAAGGGAAACTGAGCCTAAGATGAGTCTTAGCTTGGTTAGTGATAGTTTCTACCGCGATATTGCTCTTCATTATAGATATGCTTTGGATGCTATGACTGGAATTTTTTTTTGCTTTGTACTGAGGATGATGCTTATGATGCTATAAGAAAATTAATCATGATCTATGATACACCTGGCAAGTATGATTCCTCTTTAACAAGTAGTTTTGCTAGGTTGAACCATCTTGAGACCAGTATTGCTGCCATGAATAGTTGCTATCACACTCTTAGGGCTTACCATGATTATGTTCCCATAAATTCTGAGCCTTCAAATTGGTTTCCCACAATTAAAGTCTCAATAAACACTACACTCTTTGATGCTCGTTGTGATATCATGTCTGAATTTTGTCTCATGCCCAAAGATATTTTTGATTCCTTGAGTCTTTGGGGGCTTATTGAAGGAGGAGAAGAAATCTCTCTTACCAACAATGCCACTATATTACCCATTGGAATAGCTGAAGGTGTGTTTACAAAAATCTCAGGGAAAATGGTGTCTACTGATTATCTTGTTATTGAATGTGTAGGCAAAGGACAAATCACACTTGGAAGATCTCTATTGAAACACCTTGGGGCAGTAATAGACGTGGGAGAAGGAATCATGCACTTTACTCCCCCGGTAAGCAATCATATCTTCCCTAAAAATAAAAATAAAGGTAAGAAAAGAAGGAACAAGAGGGACAATTCTTCATTTGAAAATACTTGATTCTTCTTGCTTCTTGTGCCTAACTTAAAGGCGTTAAAGAAAAGTACTTGTTGGGAGATAACCCAAGAGTTTCCTTGATTCTTGGAAGTTATTACTACTGTAATGACCTCTCCTTATCCTTTTTGTTTGCTTTTTGTGCCAAGAATGACCTCTAATGAGAAGGAACTAAGATTTGGGGAGTTGCTGTCCCGAAATAGATTTCTATCCTCCACCAAAAACATTCGTGAGGAGGCTCTGTAACTCGGATTGAGCTCAAAATTTAAGAATAAATCCCCCAGTATGTTGGATAACTTTAGTTAGTTTAACACTTTTTGATTTGAGCAACAGAAGATGTTCGAAAAAATTCGTTTCTACATACTGGTATGTTTTGACAGATTTCTGCCATTAATTGCATTTGCTTATTGTTGATTCCTTTTTGAGCTCTCTTCAGGTAAATTGAGTTTTTTTGAAGGAGTTACTTCAGTATCTTGTGTTTTTAGTGAAAAACCTTGCTGTTCCAAAGCTTTGCCCGCGGTCTAATATCTTTTGAATAAGCTAATGTTGCTAATGAAGATTGTGTGAAGTTTTGTATGAAGAAAAAATTTCAGGTGTAGAGAGAGAATGATGCAATGAGATGAATAATGGATAAAATCTCAAGCTTGGGGATGCCACCATGGTGTTACCCCAAGAAATATCCAAGAGGTACAAGCGTCAAAGCTTGGGGATGCCCAAGGCATCCCCTTCTTCATCAATAAAAAGCTCAGGTCTGTCTAGACACTTCACTTTTATTGTTTCATGCACAGTTGTGTTGTTCTTGGAGCGTCTTATTTTTTGTTTGCTTTGCTTAGTTTGTTTAGTTTGCTTGAATAAAGTAGTTTGGACCCCCGTTCTCGCTGTGTTGTTTTGCAAATAAGTTTGCTTGGTGTTTAGAAAGGAGTAGTAAGTTCTTGCTTGAAGTGCAAGAGGAGCTTGCATTGACTGTGACTTAGACTTTAGCATGACATGCTAGGTGTTGTTTTAGCATTATGCTTAGTGATTATTGCTGTATCATGTCTTGTTCCAAACAATTGGGATTGCTTAGTGTGCCTTGAAGAAATTATGCGTTGTTTTAGCATGCAAAAGCATAGTATTGTGGTATTCTCCTTTAATGTTTTGCCTGAGTTGACTTGGCACATGATTACACCATGTTATGACTATGACAAGTCACCATTAGCCTCTATGATCATTTAGTCCTTGACTTGTAGTACCACTCTTTGCTTTGATTAGTTTGCTTTGTTGCATTGCATAATTATGGCCATTATTGCTCTTTTAGTTGGTTGCTCCCAGTCTTTTGATAGCCTCCACTTGTATGAGTAAGTTCTACTCATGCTTCCAACTCCCAAGAAACCAAGTTATTCCAAAGTGTCCACTATAAAATCCTATGCATGGTGTGTTACACCATTTCAAGTATATTCTTGTTTTCAACTATCTTCCAATTAAAACCTATTTTGTTATGTGAAAACTTAGTGATTAAAGCCCTCACGAAATTGACGACACATTTTATTCTTTGCCCCTAATAAACTTGAACCATTGAGGCAACTTTGTTGTATATGCTTGCACTTATAAGTTGGGATTAGCAGAACCGTGTTGTCATGCGGAACGTTTTCAACATTGCACTTATACTTTTTGTACTCCGTTGATATCATGCTCTTTTGTCTATGGATGTTACCGGTGTGAAATGAAGCGGGAACTTGTAAGTCCATGGAGTTTGTATTCTGTGTTAGAGAAACGCCTGGGCCGCTAGCCTACGCCATGCCCAATCATGGTGGAAACTTGCAGCATCACCATAGTGAGCTATCTATGAAGCATCCTCAATAAAAAGCTATGCATATGGTAAATAAAAAGATTGTTGAGATGCTCATTGTCTACTTGCCTTGTCATTTTTATTATGGGAAAGCTCATGTACCATGTGCAAGGGGTACCCCGTTGGCGGTTCTCAATGATATGAAAATACTTACAATGACAAGAACTTGCCTGGGCCCTAAGTTGAGTATCCATGAGGTGTAGCCCTCATAGTCAAGGGACTTGAGATTGCCAACTTATACTTTGTCAAGCATATACTCCAGCTTTGCCACTTTAACCTTAACCACTTCAAGATGCTTATGATAGGGGCAATGAGGGCTGAAAGCTAACAAGTACCATAATTTTTGGAAGCTCTTTTTGAAACTTGTAATCCCTGCTTCCTTTACAAAAAGGCCTTTCTTCCATCATTATTGAGTCTCCACCTTCTACCTCTAGGCACCATTAAGAGAGCATAGTTGTTATTCTGTGTGCAATGTTCCAAAGCTTATTAATTGATGCATATTGTGTTATTACTTGCTCTCGTGCTATTTGTTTCTAGTCACCCTTGTGAACTTTGCAGGTGTCATATGCATTATATTGCTACTCTATGAGGGACAAGCTGATTGCCACCATGCTATGTTTTCTGCATGTGAAACAAACAAATGTTTTTCAATACATATTATTCATGATCTTTGTTTGTAGCTTGTCATGATGCATGCATAGTTACTATGTCTTATTGTTAGAACTCCATCTTTCATGCACATGTTTAGAGTTCTTTGATCCCAGCTTTCAGTGCTTGCAAATGGTTGGATCTTTATTGTGAGGGTGCATGTCACCTCAAAAATTATTCTTTTATCACTTACCTACTCGAGGACGAGCAGGAGTTAAGCTTGGGGATGCTGATACGTTGGAAACGTATCTATAATTTTTGATGCTCCATGCTTGTTTAGTATCTACTTTGCTTTACTTGTCTACACTTTGAGGTGCTTTTTACATGTTTTCTGGTACTAACCTATTAACAAGTTGCAACAGTGCCAGATGCATGTTTTCTACTATTTTTGGTTTCAGAAAAGTTAGTAAAGAAATATTCTCGGAATTGGACGGGACAAACGTCAAAGTCAATAACTTTCCGTGGGTAACAAGAAGTCCGGAGGAGAGACGAGGAGGCCGGCCTGGGGGCCAGACCCACCCTAGGCGCGGGTGGGCTTCCTGCGCCTGGGTAGGGTTTGCCCGCCCTGGCGGCCGCCTCGGTCTCCCCCTTCGCCCATAAGAAGCCCCCGATGCAGAAACTCTTAGTACCCGATCAGAAATCCACGAAACCGTCTGTAGCCGCCGCCACCATCGTCCCTAGATCCGGGGGGATCTGAAGCTCTTCCCGGCGCCCTGCCGGAGGGGAGATCATCCCGGAGGCCTTCTCTCCGGTATGATTCGTGAGTAGTTCCACCTTGGACTATGGGTCCATGTAGTAGCAAGATGGTTGTATCTCCTCCTTTGTGCTTTCATGTATAGATCTTGTGAGCTCCGTTCATGATCAAGATCTAATCTATTTGTAATCATGCATGTTATGTTTGTGGGGATCCGATGGATATTGAGATTATTATGTTAGTTTGATTAATGGTTCTATATTTATGATTCTATCATGTCTGTGTTGTTTGTGATCTTGCATGCTCTCTGTTGCTAGTGGTTATCTTGGCCATGTAGTTGCTAGTGACTCCAAGGGGGAGTATTTATGCTCGATAGTGGGTTCATGCCTCTAGTTTCCAAGGGAAGTGATAGAAATCTCTTTGGTTGTAGATGTGTTGTTGCTACCAGGGAGGAAACAACGGTCTCTTGTTCATGGAACATGTGGACTGTTTACCTTACGCACTTTGCTTAAAGCAGTTGTCTGTTGCTTGCAACTTAATACTGGAGGGGGTTCGGATGATAACCTAAAGGTGGACTTCTAGTCATAGATGCAGTTGGATTACGGTCTATGTATATTGTTGTATTGCCCAATCAACCTCATAGGATCTTTCTGGCTAGTAATTGCATTGTTATGCCTTGCTCAGTTCCTGTCAATTGCCCCGCTGTAATTTGTTTATCCTTCATGCCATGTTGTTTATCTAAGGAGAGCACCTCTAGTGAAATATGGACCCCGGTCCAATCTTTACCATTGATACATCTTCCATTGTTACTTGTTTACTTGCTGCAAACCATTACCTTCCACACCATACGTTTAATCCTTTGTTACAACAAACCGGTGAGCTTGACAACCTCACTGATTCGTTGGGACAAAGTTTTGAGTTTGTGTTGTGCAGGTCTCCACGTTGTTTGCGACACCTGTGTGACGTTTCCTTCCTCCTTCTGGTTTGATAACCCCTGCCTCTACTGAGGTAAGACTTGCTGTTTGCTGCTTCACACCTTGCTCTTGGGGTTTCCAACGAAGCGCTTCCACGTCAAACACCAGGCGCCATCAAGCTTTCTGGTCCCATTACTGGGGAATCTACTTCAACCTCTTCCACCTCGTCAAGCGCTATCAAGCCCTTACACTACAAATATCTCTGCCGGGAATCGAAACCCCACAGTTGGTATTGGAATCTCAATTCAAATGAAATGAAATCTTGCTAGAAGTTTGAATTCATTTCTATTGTATGAAATGAAATGGTGGATACCAAAAAAGCGCTTATTAGAGTATCCGGTATCCTCATTAAGTTAAATTAAGTTAGTATAAAACACCACTTGGGACAAGTTTGACACAATTACAACACCATCATAGCTACCACAGATTCTCTGGTTGCATAATAATAATAGATAGTAATGCAAATAGCTAAAACAGATTCCAGATGGGCTCAACTATTTACTTTCCAAGAGAGACATAATGCATGCACTCAGTCAGTAGATGCCACAGAACAGGGACCAGGCAACAGTTGCCTCCATACGACATGAGCTAGTCTTAAGCTCAACGCCTGGACTAACCCCATCTTTCTGAGGTACGAAAGATGCCTCAGAATGCTCTTCTTCATCATCAGCAGCACGACACGCGGAGACGAAGAGTTTCAGCATCCCGCGCAGCTCAACGGATGCGACACAGCAAGCCCGATCCTCCCATCTGCAGCATCAACCGACAACCCATCTTCTCCGACACTAAGTAGTTTGAATTTTGCACGCTCATTTTTCGCGGTAGAAGCAAAAAATAAGCCCTTGAAACCATCAGGCCATGACCTTCCCTTCCCATGACTTTTACATGGACCGTGGCTTCCACGGAACCATAAACATGGCCAAATGTCATCTTTATCGTGCTGACCTCGGAATGGTAAAGACCGCTTAGAAAGCATGTGTGACGGTATGCCATAGTTAGACGGCTTAACTCTTTATCCTTTGATTCAGTAGCGCCCTTCACCTTCAGCACAACCTCAATTTAAGAAGGATCAATGCACACCACAACTGCACGGCATGGACCAGTCAATGTTAGGTATGGATCCTGCATGCGTGCATGTAACATTTAATATAAAATAATAGGCCTGTCAATAGTTGCTGAAAAAGCAGAGAATTGTTGGGCCACGTAGAGATAAAACAAAACTTTTTCCTCTAACGTGGTGAACCCAAGATCTAGCTGAGGTAGAAGGCCACGAGGTTTACCACTAGACGCGCAGTTGCGGATTACTGATGAAGCGTGTCAGTTGATGCAGTGCAGTCCTCACGATCTGATTGTCCTGGTGCTGATCGTACATCACCTCTGTTGGTATCCACACGTATAAGGAGGAGCACCGACGGCGAACTGCTAGGTTCAAAATGACGGCAGGACTGCTGTGGAGCTAGGGTTTCCAACAATGAAATGACCTAACCGATCAACGATTAACCCTTCTGGGTTACTGTGTTCCACTATATATAGGGAGTGAACATGGGCTCCACTTTCATGGCCCATTCACTAAAGCCCATATAGTATTAGTCCTTGTGAGTCCGACTCACTGACTTAGTCCAAATCCGGCTCGAGTCCAACCCAACCAGATTTCCGGTTTGGATCCTATCCGAACTTGCTCCCGCTCTTAAGTGTGTGACCCCGCAGGCTCTTGGCAACTTAGACATGATTAGAGCCCGACTCGCAATCGATCAGTCGGTAGCGGCTCCTAGCAGAACATGCCGACTCCCAAGTACCAAAGAGTCATGACGACTTGCCTTTCCAATGCGATTTGCGTCCGAGTCCCTTTTGCCTCACGATATACCTTGTCAGACTATAGGAGAATAATTGTCATCCCTTAAATAGTCCGACTCTTTTCTCGATCCGAGATAAGTGATTCACCCGACTAACTCTTAGTCGATCGCCTCGGTTAACACTTAACCGAGTCGTGCATGGCCATGCTTTCCGAATCATATCATCCGAGAGGGCCAAGAGAATATCTCTCCAAGTGCCCATTCGAGAGGGCCCATCTTGGTTATTCACATCACGCAGCTTGATTCTCAGTCGACCCGAACTCTGCCTTTATAACTGCCCAGTTACGGATCAGCGTTTGACAGAACCTAAGTCGGTGATCCTCAACTCGGATTATGCAATAACCTCAGGTCCAAGGATTACATTGATTGAGATATACAAATGACAACTTGTTCGTTGTACCTCAATATGGGTCAATCCGACTCGCTAAACTCTTTAGCCGAATCTGTGTAAGTCAGAATAGCATCTCCATGCACATGACAAGTGGAACCGAGTCATCAAGCCGACTTTCACATTGGTCTAAGTTGTGTGTCCAGCACAACCTCAATGACCAAGGATATTTAGTACGAACAACATGAATGTATAGTTCCACAACCGAATCACATATTCAATGATACACATCAGATGTTTATACAAGGACAACTTAATAAATTTATGATTATAATGGGAAATGTCATCATACATGATTGCCTCTAGGGCATATTCCCAACAAGAATAACTAGTAATTTATTTTGTTTTATGATGAATCATGGCAAAAAGCCACGAGCATAGCTCAACTTAAATATGCAACAAAGTTTATGTGATGTGCATAGTTTTGCTAAGAGGAGACTATGCGTCATTCCTTATGCGCGCACCACAGCTGACATCACTGTCATCCTGGGGTCATGATATTGGTGAGATTCCCGACCACCCCGTGCTCTCGCTCGGTGACGTGTAGCCCCAGGACAACCCCATGCACTACCCCATGTAGCGCTACAGGCCGGCCTTATCCACCTGGCGGCAACAGCGCCACCGCGGAGCCCCCCTCTCGTAGCACCCCCTCGCCCTGTTGAAGTCTTTTTAGCTCGATACTAATGCTTGTTTCTTCAAAATTTATTGTCGTATATTTTTCCGCTTATTGTTTGTGCTGATTCTGTCTGACATGGATAGTGTACATCAAGTATATTTGATGACAAATGATTGTGCTATACAATGCATGTCAATATGTGATACATGTTCGTATTGCACCCTTTCATCGAGACAGATCGTGTTTAGCCTGTATATTTGGTGATTATCAGTGAGAAGTACCAACAAAAATCTTGTGTGTAACATGAATGCAACAACGAACCATAACAGAAGAGGGACCGCCACTTGGGTTTCATCACTAGGGTTCAATGCCTTTGCCAAAATACTATAGGATCCAGGGGATTACCACCACAAAGTACACTTAAGAGTCTCCAGTACCCTCATTAAGTACAGTACTACTACAAAACACCACCTGGAACAAATTTGACAAAGAGTACATTGACAGCAAGCACCATTACAAGTTCACAACACCAGCATAGCTATCACGGATCCACTGGTTGCATAATAGTAATAGTTCAGATGAGCTCAGGCAGCAGTAGACAGAACGCAGGCAGTCAGTAGACGACACAGAACAGGGACCAAGCAACAGTTGCCTCCATACGACATGAGCCAATTTTAAGCTCAACGCCTGGACTAACCCCATCTTTCTGAGGTACGAAAGACACCTCACAGCGCTCTTCTTCATCACCAGCAACACGACACGCGGAGACAAAGAGTTTCAGCATCCCGCGCAGCTCAACGGATACGACGCGGCGCGAAAGCCTGATCGTGCCCACATCGGCAGCATCAACCGGCAACCCATCTTCTCCGACACTAAGTAGTTTAACTTTTGCGCGCTCGTTTTTCGCGGTGGCAGCAGCAAACAAGCCCTTGAAACCATCAGGCCATGACCCTCCTGTGACTTTTATATGGACCGTGGCTTCCACAGAACCATAAACTTGGCCAAATGTCATCTTTATTGTGCTGAGCTCGGACGGGTAAAGACCGCTTAGCAAGCATGTGAGACGGTATGCCACCGCTACACGGCTTAACTCTTTATCCTCCGATTCAGTAGCGCCCTTCACCTTCAGAACAACCTCAATGTAAGAAGGATCAACGCACACCACAACTGTACGGCTTGGACCAGTCAATGTTAGGTATGGATCCTGCATGAGTGCGTATAACATTTAATTAAAAATAACAGGCATGTCAATAGTTGCTAGACAAGTGGAGAATAATAACTAATCTATTTTGTTCTATGATGAATCTTGGCAAAAAGCCATGAGCATAACTCAACTTAAATATGCATCAAAGTTTATGTGATGCACAAAGTTTTGCCAAGAGGAGACAAGTGCATATAGATTTGAGTTAGGCCAGCAAGCATGTCTAAAATAAAAACGTTCGATATCAAGGAGCTTACTAAGAAAAATATAAGAAGCAAACTAAAATACACAAGAAACGATGTGTTGAATGCAAAGTGCTCGAGATAAATGATGTGAGGTGTGCATAACACAAATCAATGATATATGGGAGGAAAACCTAATGCTTTACCAACAGACAAAGATACAATTCGAGGTGCACATGTACTTGAAACACATTAAATCATGTCTTAAGACTGCCTTAAAGAACTATTTTATGTTTTTTTCACAAACCCAAAAACAATTCCACCGAAAGTAGCAAACTTATTAATATAGTTTTGATTCTTTATTAGAGATGTTGTCTGTGACCATTGGGCAAAAGCTACTAGCTAGAAGCTAAATTTCATGTTCATTTCAGTTTCTTCAAGAGCACCTACTCTTATATGCAGGAGACTTCTTATAAATATAGTTGGACAAACTACAAGTGAATAGTTGACGGAGCCCAAGAAGAAAAATGAATAATATACAACGAACCTTCTTAGTGATAGTTTGACAGTTATCTCTTTCTCGGTGAAAGATAATGTTGCGCTTGCGATCCACCACATCGCGTACAGAGATCATACCAAACACATGCAGTGGCCAGTGTAAACCCTCTTCAATTGATGCAACCTTGACTGAAACAACCTGCAGAGTCTCCTTTGTGCAGATCCAGTCATCATTTTCATGTGTGTAACGCATGGCTGGGATAGTTGCTGCATAGATCAATCACATATATGTAATTAGCTATGAGAGGATTCTTTTGAGCTAGCGTCGTCATAGAAGGCAGAAACTAAATGACATCACGAAACAAGGTAGTAGTACTATATATATAGTATATAGATATCCTAGCAAGTTGAAGACGGAAATTATTGACAGAGAAGCATGACGAAATTAGGAGGCAGCGCGAACGAACGAACGAACTCACTGATTTCGTCGTAGGCACAGCGGTGGGACCAACATTTGTCCCAGAAACTCTGAAATCTCGCGCCAAAGTGCTCTGCATCTTCAAACACTGTGCACGCCTCGTCGTCGTCTGTCCCCTCGTCTGTTAGAGAACCTTCAGCTTGTGTAGCAGACAATTCTTCTTCAGAATTAGTACCAGCCTGTGTCGCAGACGATTCTTCGGCTTTCCCAGGTTCCGGCAATTCCGATCCTTTCGTAGCCTTGGCGGCGGCGGCTGTGTCGTCGTCTGTCGGCTCGACCGCCGGCGGCTTCTCACTATTCGTCATCTTCTGCTGCAGCTGCGTGCTGGAGATCGGATCGATGTTGGCTTGGATCCTGGCCGGCCGGGGCGGATCGTATAAATAACACAAGAGATGGAGGGGCCGAGATCTCTGGCGACCCGACGCTGGAGTTGGAATCGGAACCAGAGTCGGTAGGTCACTTGGGCCTTGTTTTGTACAAGCGGATCCGTTTTCAACTCTCCTGAGTGGTCTGCCCAACTCGGATTATTATGTATTTATACCACGGTACGGATCCTGAACCTTTTTTTCCGTTACAAAAAACTGAAAAAACTTTGGAGGAGTCTATAAAACCAGAAGTCAAACATTTACCCGTTTTGGTTGCAGCTCAATACCACAAACCCATTGCCAATCTGCTATTTTGGCGGAGTGCTTTGCAAAAGCTAGTTTGTTGAATGAGGTTGTTTTTTATGCATTGTACTAGGGATGCTAATCAGGTTGCGCACCATTTAGCCAAGCATATCTATGAGTCGAAAGAGAATGTTGTATGGGATGGTGACCCACTGGGTTCCTATTACCATTTGTAATTCAAGATGTGACAATCTTATCAAATAAATAAAACGCCACGTGGCATTCTTTCAGAAAAAAATCCAACACTAGCACATTTTTGTTCTTTGCCGTGTGACAGGCAATACACGGCAAAGCCCAAAAAAAAACACGGCAAAAGCCTTTGTCGTGCATCGTACACGGCAATGACCGCACGACAAAGATTGTCCCGCGTGAATAGAACGAGCGGAAATATTTCGTGTGTTGAATAAAATAAATGGCTGGAATATTTCGCGCGAAAAAAAAAACAATTTAGAATTCAAAACTTTGCAGTGCTTCAAAGTGAGGCACACGGCAAAGCTCTACCGTTACCACAACACGTCAACTGCGGGCCCCATGAGATGGTGTGTCATGCGATTTCTTTGCCGTGGCCTTTTTTGGCCTTTACCGAGGACAGTTTCTTTGCCGTGTGTCATTTCTGGGCTTTGTCGTGAGGGTTTTCTCCGTAGTGTATTCTATATCGTGCTGCCGTGCGACACGTCTTTGCCATGTGTCGTACTATTTGATTACACACGGCAGCGCCGAATTTTCCCGTAGTGCAACATGGTTTTGGGCATGATAGTAGACCTGAATGGTATTGCAAATTAACCAACTCGTCACACACATCTAGCACACCCCTACCTACAGTTTAAGGTTAACAATTTGTCCATTGAGAGCCGAGGCTAAGCATATATAAATACAATGGGGGATACACTGGTTCTAGCAAAGCGCAAAGTTCTCAAATGAGTCGAGATATGCGGGCTGCTTAGCACAAGCTTTCGGTAATCATCACAGAAAAGGGACCAGGCCACAGTTGCTTCCATTACACAGGAGCCGATCTTAAGCTCAACGCCTGAGCAAACACCGGCCTCCGCAGGCACCAAAGACGCTTCGCAGCATTCTTCATCACCACCAGCAGAACACGCCGAGACGAAAACTTTCAGCCTCTCGCGTTGCTCAACGGAGACGACGCGGCATGAAAACTTGATCATGCCATCGACAACATCAACCGGCAATCCATCATCGTCGCCGATATCAAGTAGCTTGACTTTCACGCCCTTGTTTCTAGCGTTGGCGGCGCTAAACACACCCTTGAAACCATCTGTCCATGACCCTCCGATGACTCTTACATGGACCGTGGCTTCCACGGAATCAGACACCAAATCTGAACTCCAGCGTGCTAAGCTCGCAAGGATCAAGACTGCTAATACAGGATGCGAGACGGTATGTTACAGCAAGACGGCTTAACTCTTCATCTCCTGATTCAGTAGCACCCCTTCACCTTCAGCACAACCTCAATGTAAGAAGGATCAGTTGACACCACAACTGCACGGCTGGGACCGGTCAAAGTTAAGTATGGATCGTGCGTACGTGTAACAATTTATTAGAAAATAATGCTATGTCAAAAATTAGACAAGTGGAGATTAACTAATCTCTCCTATTTTATTCTACTCCCTCCGTCCAGAAACAACTGATTTGAATTTATCTAAATTTGAATATACACTAAAATACGTCTAGATAATTATGAATCTAGACAAACCCAACTCAGTTATTTCTGGACGGAGGAAGTCCGGGTGTTGATGAGAAATTGGCTTGGTGACTCGTGACTTGGAACAGTGGTATGCAAGTGGAGGCGACACTAGAAGTGAAGACCATAGTCCTATCTTTCAGGATAAAAACTCATGGTCTGGATTTAATTGGTTGTCTGACAATGGCCTTGTTGAAGATATTGTTTTGAGAGCGCGGACTTTCTTCACGGTGAAAACCTAGATCTTTGATCGGATGATAATGGTGTTTATGCACTGATCCCTTCTTAGAGACGTAGTTTTTGGAGAAGATGGGACTTCTGGTGCTGTTTTGGTGGTGGTAGTACTGTTGTTTTAATGAATGAGGAACTGTAGCGGGATTTTGTTTTTTCTAATTCTTTTTTTGCTGTATGCATCTGTATGGCCGCTAGGGCAATACGTTATTGCAGAGGCTGGGTATAAATTGATATCCTATGATATTAATATATGCTCTTTTCCCAAAAAAAAAGCTAAAAGCTAAATGTGACAAAAGTGGAGAATAGCTGCCTGTACAGTTTCTTCACAAGCACCTCTTATAAACATGAACTTGCATGAGAAACTTATTATGACTATAGTTGGACAAACAACACGAATAATTGATGGAGCCCAATTCTTCCTAGAACTGATAATCTCCCCCTTCTTCCTAAAACTGATAATCTTGATTTTCGCTTTGGATGGAGTCTGTGGCTGCTGATTGATGTGTCGACCTTGGTTGGGTTTGCCTGCCGGGGCTGCATTGTGTAGCATCCCATTTGTCTAACAACTGTAATGCTACTTGGTTTAGTAATATAATGACTACTTCCTACATATAATTGTTGCATCATCATGTTATCATGCTCATGTCATCATGCCACCTTGCATTTGAGCATCATACAAAACCCTTTTTGTGTTGGTTCTTATCTCATATGCATTATTAATTGTATTTGCCTCTTGATATTATATTTGGTTCTTGATATATTGTTAAATGCCCAAGTTGAGTTGGGGGCATATCTTTTATTGACTCCACCACCCTTTCTTTCACCACTTTACAATTCCACCATCCCATTATCCATGAGCTTGTAATTAGTTTTCTTTTGGTGTTTAATCAAGCTCATGAGAGATAGGGTGGGTCCTATCCTACAAGTTCTTTTGCTTGACCCTTACTCCAACTTTGGAGGATGCAAATCAATAAATGTCATGAGATATTATTTTGTTTTCACAAGATAAAACCTAGCATTTAATGCATTTGCATGGGCCATGCAACCATCACCAACTTTGGTCATCTTTGGTTTTATTTGAAGTTTTGAGTGAGTCATCTCTATCTCTATCCTTTCTTTTAGGCTTGATATTTTGATCTTGCTTAAACCTCATCCCCATCTCCATCTACCCCATCACCACCTTTTCTCCTTTTCTCTCTTTTGGCTATCTGGCTTGAGCTTGTTGATCTTGCTTGATCTTGCTTTGTCTTGTCAAACACTCAACCTCACCCCTCATCTCTCTACCTCTCTAGCTATCTCTAAAACCTACCCCCTAATCACCATACCCTACCCCTCTCTCTTAACCCTCTCTCTCTCTCGGCCTCTCCCTCCCTCTCTCTTAGCTGGCCCCACCGGCCACCCTCTCCCATGGTCACCTCCCCCTGCCCTAGCTAAACCTAGCCCGAGTCTACCCCCTCTCTTTTCCCCTCTCTTCTCTCCCTGCCCTGTGGCCCTAGCCCGAGCCTGCCTGCCCCTGGCCTCGCCGTGACCCACCTGGCAGCCCCCCCCACCGTCCTTGCACCACCTCCCCGGTCCCATGCCGAGCACGTGAGGGAGAAGGTGGAAAAAGGTGGCCGACGCCACCTTCCCCTCCCCCACGCCAACCACCTCACCCCCGTCCTTATCTACTGCCTCCCAACCCTCTGGCCTCTCCCAGATCTCCCCAGAGGCCCTGCCTCGCCTCCCCTCTTCTCCCTCTTTCTCCACCGCCACCATCCTTTGACGCCGGCCACCACCGTCGGCTCCCTCTCGTCCACACCAATCCAGGAGGCGGGCGAGGTGCTGGGGTTGTCGAGGAAGCTCAGCAAGGCCTCTGCATCGCCCCTGTACCCGCAGACGCGTAGGAGAAGGACCAGGCGCCCAGGAACGCCGACGCCCTGACGCAAACCCTAGCTCGCCCGGCCCCTGCCTCGTCGCCGATCCGACGCGCCCCGCCCCGATCAGAACCCACCGTCGAGCCCGCGGTGAGCCCCTAACCCTCCTGGACATGCTTCGTCGCGCTGTCGTCGACTAGGTCCGTTTTGCGTTTCATCGAACACGCTGCGTGCGCCGGCGGCGCTGTCGTCTGCTCGCCGCTGCGCCTCGCAGACACCTCACCTACGCCGCACATATCTCCCAGACACCAACCCCTAGCCACCGCAGTGGTTCCGCCCGCCGCGCGCGAGCCCTAGGTCCCCGGTTCGAGCCCTGCTGCGCCGCGTCGCCGTTCTCTGTCAGTTTTCGTCAGGGTTCAGAGAAGAGAAACAGTACCGCGTGGTACTTTTCCCCAAACCCCCCACCCTTTTGCCTACGCAACCGCGGTCCTGTCTACCCCGCATGTCAGCCGCCTAGCGTTTTGCATATAGGACCCTCTGTTCCCTCGGGCCTTAACCCGCGCTCCCTTACCAAGCCGCGTGGCCGACCCTCCCCTTCCTCTGCCCCGTGGGACCCCGTGGTCGTTGGCCCCACTCGTCTGTCTCAGTGGCTAGCTCCGGCCGCGGTGAGAAAAGCTTTTACCACGCCAGTTTGTCCAGTCAGCATCTGGCCCACCCTTCAGCGACTGGGTCTGGATCTGCCTGAGTATAAAAAGTTTCTGTTTATATCTGTTTTAATTTAAACCTTTTCCAATTAATTCAAATTCAAATATAAATCTGTTTTCAAATAACTTTTAAATTATAAATCCAAATAATACAAATAATATATGTTTTCAAATCAGAAAATATGAGGAATTCAAATATGCCCTTCAAAATATATTTTGCACACTTTATTTTCCAAGTTGAATATAATTACATAAAATGCCCCTTGACTTAAATAATTAATAACTTTAGTTCTATAACTCCAAATTTGACAAATGATATGTCTAAAATGATCAGCTCGACGAGACCTTTCTGTTTATCCTATCTATGACTTAAATTGCAGCATGCATCATATATATATATATAGTATACATCAACTAATATGACAATAAATTATGGCCAAAACTCAATAAAATGATTTATTCTTGTATTCCACACCTCACCCATGCCACGCTAATTTATTGCCATGCAAATGGTGCATCATTCATCATGGCATGATTGTTTGCTTGTCGCATTTTATTCATATGCTTGTGCACTTTATTTATGTTGGCCCTTGTTTGTTTGGTTCTTCTTCGAATAGACGCTGAGCAGGGAATATATCAAGAGAACCAGGAGCACTACCCAGATCCATCCCTTGCTTCAACTGAGTTGCCAGGCAAGCACTACCACATGCTTGCATACATACAGTACCTATTGCCTCTATCTTATTCTTGCATCATTGAGTCGCGACTGCATTAACCTGAAACCCAAGTATTGCATAGCCTTTACTTTTAAACCCCACCAAGCTTGTTCCTCCATCACATGAGCCATTACTACAGGAGTTGTTTGAGCCATGCGAGTCGTAGAACAGCATGTGTAGGGTATGTGAGAGTCTGATGGAGAACGAGGTACCTAAACAACTTAACCTGAGTAGTAATGGGATAACTAATGAAAGTGGCACCGGTGAGCAATATCTGCTATTTGGTTTTTCCTGCTCACTTGTGTCCCGTAGTACCCCGAGTACTTGAAACCTGTTCCTTGAATATTCGCGCTAACCACATCCGGGAGGCTTATGGGACCCCCCTGAGCCAGAGCTTGATTCATTCTTATTTCTTGGGGCCACAAACTAGTTCGAGGTTTTATTTACTATCCTGTACCTATGCCATGCTTTACTGCTTTATTACGTTTGTGCGAGGAGCACCTGTACTGTTTAGGTAAGCGGAGTGTTTTCGCGGTATCGACAATCCCAGTTTTGGGTTCCCAGTCGTTTACAGCCATTGACGCAAACCTTGAGTCCGTCTCGGAGTCAGCTAGCTTCGTTGCGGGTGTACTCAATGGGGTGGCCCCCTGAAATATTTCTGAATCCTGTGATTGCTTTGTCGTGAAGGCCTCGTTGAGTTTTGATTTGGTTTTTCCGAGGTTGATCGAGTGTGTGTTGCTATTTGTGCACCCCTGCAGGGTAAAACTTTCTGAAAGCCGTGTCCGCGGTTATGGACGACTTGGAGCACAGTTTCTCGATCATAGACAAGCATAACTAAAGTACCGCTTTTAATTTGACTAAGTAACTGACTAGTAAATAGCGCAACACTCATGGAATGGTTAATAAAATTGCCAACGGATGGGGGTTATTCGTCCGCTTCCTCGTTGGTAAGCGAGGAGGAGGATGGATCTGATGATATTACTGTTATAACTGTGGTCTTTAATTTACGGACATCCGTCTATCTTTGGTTAGGCGGATGGTTAGCGAGTTTCTATAGAACTGTTAGGGTTTATCTTTTGCTGCAATTGCGTCACCCCAGGTTGTGTCCCCTTTAGAGGCATAAAGACTTGCTGAGTACCCCTAGGGTCTCACACGATAAATTATTTGATTCAGATGAACAGGTACACTCACAAGATGGATACTGGGTGGAGGAGGCTGATGATGTGGGCAACGATCGTTCGGTGTAGAGATTCCGGGAACGGGGATCCGTGAGATCTGTGGGCGGGATGTGCTTATTTATGGGGCATCTTATGCCGATTTGCTTCTTATCCGTACTCGGATCTTGTTTGCCACTTCCGCCTGATACTCTGATGTGTGATGTATGAGGAGATATCCTAAACTATTATATCTATCTAGGACATTTGAATCTTGTCGTATGGCGTTGCTATATTTCCTTTCTTTTAGATGGAATGGCTCTGATGTACTATTGTATGGTGGCTTGCATACATACTCATTTGTGTATGTAGTTGATCCCTTCGCCTGCCGATTACGCCGCCCGTACTTGTCCCGATGACTGGAAATGGTTGGGACGATCGAAAGGTCTACCTGTGAGTGGCATTTGGCCCCACCGTACTATTTCAACCATTTCTGCTCATCCAGGCTTGTATCTAGGAGCGTAATTCACCGAGGTAGTTACAATTGGTATCAGAGCCATCCCGTCCTTCAGGGTCTCAGCCAAATGGTCGTTGTCAGTCTAGCAAATATTTTTGGTAGTTATGTATACTAGGGAAAAACAAAACGCGAGAGTAGGACTGCTTCCACTTTTCTTCTTACCCACCCACCCACCCTTTTCTGGTAAGGAAGTGCAACGTTTTCAATCCTCTTCTTAAAAATTCAAACTAGGATTCACGTGTTCTGGGTTTTCCGTAGTACCATAGGTTGTGTGTGTGTGTGCGTGTGTGAGTAATTCCTTGTCTATCTGTTGCATCCAAGTTGTTATCTCAATCGGCCTTTTGGTTATCAACTGTTGGTACATTCCATACCGACATGCTTTTGCAAACCGACGCGATCTATCTGATTCGTTGTATACCGCCGCGATCTGTCTTACTCTTTGTTATCCGACGTTATCTTGTTTGGGGTGTTCGTTTCCGTAGTTACCAATCTTAGGTTCATGTGAGAAGAAGGGGTTAGGATATGTGTTCCACTTATTCATGTGCGGAGTAATGATTTGAGTGCGGGATGGAGTCGCGACCATACCACTACTCTTATCATTCGCTTTTGTATATTGAATTGGTAGAGTCACTAATCTTGATTCGTTAAGTAATTTTGCGCATCTATTGGTATTTTAATGCCGAAATTTGTGGAATTTTTTTTTCTTTGATATATTTGTGTACCACACTCCTTTTCAGTCGTGTGCGATATGCTTAATATCTTCTAGGTGCTTTGAACTTTGTTGATATTTTAATATCATCTTAGTAAATTGTATCCTTTAATCTTGGTTAATTCCATCTTGGTACTATTTTGGATTATTATTATTCTCCATTATAGTACTGACTTGTGTTTTATATCAATCACAGGATGGCTCCACCACGCCGTTCTGATGAGGACATACCACCTGAACTGGGATCCGCGTTGTCAAACATCGCCAATGCCTTGGCAGCAATGCAGCAGAACCAGCAGCGCTTCGAGGAAAGTGTTCGGAGGAATGAGTTTGCTCCACTACCTCCACCTCCCAAGCGAGGAGACATCAAAAGCTTCCTGAAGTTCAACCCTCGCCAATTTGATGTTTCTGATCGACCACTTGATGCTGATGATTGGTTGCGTGAGATGTCAAGGCTACTCGAGACTGCTGATGTTCCTGAGCAAGAATGGATAAAATGTGCCACTCACCTTCTGAAGGGAGATGCAGCTCTCTGGTGGGAGAATTACCTGAAGGCAAACTGCACTGGTTTTCAGCCTACTTGGGAACGGTTCACTGGAGCGTTCAAAGAGCAGTATCTGTCAGAAATTGTCATGGAGAGGATGAAGGAAGCGTTTCTCAACCTCAAGCAGGGAAATGATAATGTCAATACCTACATCAGGAACTTTATGAATCTTTCTCGTTATGGTGGCGATGAGATATCTGATGACAAGAAGAAGCAAAAGAGGTTCCGGCAAGGGCTCAATGCATCGATTAAATATGCAATCACACATGCAAGGCCGGCGTCTTTTCTGGAACTTCAGCATACAGCTCTGCAGGAGGAAGCAAGTAGGCAAGTGTTTGAGGAGTCAAAGAAACACAACCGTGATGCAGCAAGCTCTTCAGCTATGTCAGCTCCTTCTAAGCGTCGTGTCTGGGTTCCTAACACCCCACCGTCGCTCCAGGCTTCACCAAGACCTGCAAGCTACGCGGCAAGGCCACCAAACTTCATCACTGCTGCTCCCAGGGGCTACAACCACCACTACCCTGGAGCGCCTGGCGGAGTCCCTGGCTACGTTGCTCCACGTCCACCTGGTGCTTGTTACATATGTGGAGAATCTGGGCATCTAAACTGGAACTGTCCGATGAAAAACAAAGCTCTTCCTCCACCCCCTCCAAGATCTGCGGCAAGCTCTCCTATGGTTCGTGCACCACCACCTCGGGCTCTCAACATCAACACCAAGCCCGGGTCTACTGTTGCTCGTGCCAACTGTGTCAACGCCGCTCAAGCTGAGCATGCACCTGGAGTTGTGATGGGTATGCTTTCCGTTAACTCAGTCCCTGCACGAGTTTTGTTTGATTCTGGTGCATCGCATTCATTTGTTTCTCACAAGTTTGCAAATGAGAATGAGTTAGTCTTGGTTCCTCTCCTTAAGCGTTTAATGGTCCTTTCTCCTGGAGCAACAATGGCAGCTGCTAAAATCAGCCATGGCAATTAAATTGAGATTGGTGGATCTTCGTTCTCGGCTTCCTTAATTGTTCTGGGCAATTCTGACATTGATGTCATCTTGGGCATGGATTGGTTAACAGCAAATGCAGCTGTGATTGATTGTTCTGAACGCTCGGTTTCTCTGAAGATTCCTGAAGGCCATATAGTCTTTTCTCCAAGTCTGACTCCTGCTGTCCAGCTTTTCTCTTTGGCGGCTCTGAATGATGATGCTATGGAAGCTATTCAGAGTGTTCCAGTTGTAGCATCCCGCAAAACCACTACTAGAAAATCGCGTTGTTTTTGGGCATTGCATCATCATGGCCGCATGCTCATGTCATCATGCCACATTGCATTTGAGCATCGTCATCATCATGCATATTATTTTGCCTAAAAACTATTTGCGAAAGACTATGGTTTTCTGAAACTAGCCCTCCTTCTATTTCAAATTAAACCCCGGATGCTTCCGGATATTTTGTTTGTCTAAAAACTATTTACAAAAGTTTATCGCAAATTAAATAAAAGTTATATTATTTTAGGGGGGCAGTCGAACGGGCCGATTCGACCCGGACGACCACCCCCAGCACAAATCGGTCCACCCAAAAATCCCTAGTCTACCCAGACCTATTCTACCCACCCTTCAGCCACATCACCCTGACCAATGCCCTCTCGCCACCTCACCTCTCCTCTCTCCACCACCCAATCCCCCCTGCCACATCAGCCACCCCACTCCCTCCCTCTTCCCCTGACCACACCACCCACCCACTCAACACACGCACGCACCCAGCCCAAAGCCCTCTCTCCCCACCGACACCCGGGACCCATCACCTGACCGCCCCACACCAACCGCCCCAGGCCACCAACCAGCTCCCTCAACTCCCACCCTGGGCCCCACGCCCCGGCCCCACCCCGACCCGCCTCTCTCCCCGCGGTCTCCTCCTCCCCGCTCCCCAACCGACCACGCCCCGACGCCGTCGCCCCTCGCCTCCGCGGCCGCGCTCGCCCACCTCCTTCTTCCCCCTCCTCGCCGCCGGCAGCAAGGCCGCCGCTGCTCCTCCTCCGGCCGTGCCGCCCGCCGGAGCCGCCCAACCTTCCCGCCACCGGCCGCCTCCCGCGCCGGCGCGCCTCCCGCCGGCTCCGCCCTTCCCCGCACCCCGTCGACCGCCGTCGGCCGGCCGCTCTCGCCGTCGTCACCTCCGGCCGCGCCGGCCTCGTCCCTCCCCGAGCGCCGTCGGGCCGCCTCTCCCCTTCCCCTCGAGCCGCGTCGCCTCCCCTCGCCGGCGCCCGCCGCGGCCCCTCCGTCCACCGCCCTTCCGGCCAGCAAGCCCCGGCCGCCGCCCAGGAGCTCGCCCCGGCGCGCCTCCTCCGGCCTCGGCGCGCCGCCTCCGGCCCGTCCTCGCCTCACCCGAGCTGCTCCCCGCCGGCCAACGCCCGCCGCCGCGTCCTCTGCCCTCACCTTGCCGACGCCCTCGCCTCGCGGGCCACGCCAGCCCCGCGTCGCGTTCCTCCCCGCCTTCCCGGAGCCCGCCCACATCTCGCCGACCCCGGCCCGCCAGCTCCGCGGCCCTGCCTGCAAGCCGCCTCCGCCAGGGGCCCCCTGCCGTCTTCTCCGCGCGGACCCGCCGAGCCGCCTCCGCGAGCTCTCCAGCCACTCCCTTGTGGGCCGTCCTGTCCGCACGCCATGTGTTTGGTAGTGTGCACACATGTGTATGGTGGTGATGTTTGTCGCGGTTCTGTGATGTAACGGTAAAGACCGTGTGAAGATGGACCCGTGGCGATGCTTCGCTCCCGGCAACCCTCCTTCCTTCGAGTTAGACGAGCACCTCACCAAGATCGACGAGACCATCGCAACGCCAAAACCGAGTCCGCCAAGGATCATCAAGACGAATGACAAGTTCTTCATCACGGAAGACCGAATCTCGTCGAACCCGTGGAACCCCGAAAACCTCCCCAAGATCTACGCTGCGGAACCACAAGGCCGTTGGAGTGGAATAGACAAGATCTACGCTGGACGCCAAGTACTTCCCTCGGACGCCAAGGCCCAAACCCGAAGACCGTCAAGATCGCCACCGAACGCGAAGTCCTGCTTCCCGGATGCGACAAGATCTACCCCAGTAATCCGAGAACGACCCCGTCGAACCCTGAATCCTGAGACCGACCCCGAACCCCGAACCCCCGGACCAATATCGCCGAACCCTAATGTGTGAACCTTTTCCCGAACCCTATTTTATAATATAATACAAATTGTTGCATATTAAATTGTCATACTCGCATGCATATTTGTCTGTGGTTTGGGGGCATTATGCCGATTCACCTTATAATTAAATATGGGGCCCATATGCGGGCAAATCTAGTCTCATATTGGCCTCATTTAAATTTGTGTAGCGAACCGGTAACTTATTTTGCCATGTTTAAATAACATTTAAATTGCGGGGTATCTAAACAACTAGAACCATATATTTAATTGTCGGGACCCCGGTTCCGCTTAATCTAGCCTAATTGCATCGCATCCTTGCCATGTCATACCTCATACATGCATCATGCCCGATCTTTTGCCGTAGTATTAAATAGTGCATCCGGTGTTTATTCTAGTGTTTTGCTTCTTCGCGGAAAAGGCCGTTGAGTTGATGCGAGTGTCGACTCGATCTTCGGATGAACCTTCGACAATGTTTTTCAGGCGAGCATCTCCCCCTTTCTACCTATCTTACTTTTATAGTATTTATTCCCCTCCTGTTGTTCTATTGCTATCTGTGTTGCGATGCTCTAGTTTTCGTACCCGTGATATCCCTTGCAGCCTTATATTGCCTTGGACACATCCTATTACCCGTTGTTTGGTAGATAGTTGGACTTGCGCGTCGTAGTCGCTTGCTCAAGTGCTGTTGCGTGTCGTCAAGTACCATAGTGGTTGGAGAATGGCCGCCTGTCTAATGTTGGAGATGATCATGGCTTTAATTATTGTTCATTTTAATTACTGTTTAACAACTAAAATTGAAGTAGGTAAGCAGAGGCACCGGTGGGCAATAGATGTTATTTGGTTGTTAACCGTCCACTTGTGTCCCGTAGGACCCCGAGTTCTTGACACCTGTTCCGAGATCGAGCGCGCTAACCACATGTGGGGAGATATGGGCCCCCCATCGATTTATTACCTGTTTTCAAAGTACTGTACTGGGGGCCACAAGTAGTTTGGGGCTTTATTTACTATCCTGTACCTATGCCATGCTTTACTGCTTTATTTACGATTGTGTGAGGAGCACGCTGTACTGTTTTGGAAGCGGAGTGTTTTCGCGGTATCGACAGTCCCAGTTTTGGGATTTGCTGTCGTTTACAGCCACTGTCGCAAACCCTGAGTCCGTCTCGGAGACCGGCCGACTTCGTTGCGGGTGTACTTAGTGGGGTGGCCCCCCGTGCTTGCTTTGGGTCTGGGAAACGTCATGACTTAGGCCCCGTCGACATACTGATGGGTGTATGTTAATTGATCTGGCAAAAAGGGTCAAAGTGCGTGTGGATACTTTGGTGCACCCCTGCAGGGTTAAATCTTTTCGAGAAGCCGTGTCCGCGGTTATGGACGACTTGGAGCACAGTGCTTGATCATAGACAACTATAACTAAAGTTTACCATTATAATTTGACTTGTATCTGATATGATTAGTAATCAGCTTCACTATAACGGAATGGCGAAATAAAAGTACCAACAACTGCTGGGTTTTGGGTTTATCTCATGCTAATCGTATCTGACTAGTAAGTGTTGCAACTACAACGGAATGGTTAACTAAAACAGCCCACTGTTTATTTTATCAGGACGATTATCTACACCTGACTAGTAATTGCTGCAACAATAACTGAATAAATAAAACTGCCAACTGAGTGAGTTCCTCGGTTGACTTCCTCGTTTGGTCTCGAGGGGGAAATACCAGGATGGGATTGTTTTGGTGTTAGAATCAGGTTGGTTCCGGATAGGTCTTTCTTACCCCTCTCTGATAGCCATCGGTTGTATCGAGTCTCTATAGGATGTTTAGTGCATGCTGCCGCTGCCGCTCAGTCCACCATACCTATGTAGGCGAGGACCGCCGAATTCTAGTCTCGCCGTGTACTGGCCTCAGTACTGACGCTCCTTCTTTTTCCTTTGCCCTTTGTCGGCACCCCTTTTGTTTAAGTAGGTTTTGAGATCGACGTCGTTAGCAGGGTTACCCTTCCGGCTTGGCCTGGGCAGGGTTATGGACGCCATTGGTTATTCTTCAGGGCTCTTAGCCCCATTTGCATCTTGTCCGTAGTCGGACGCTCTATCATTTTCAAGGTGATTTGGATCTTTGTATATTATATCTGTATTCTTGACTCTTGGAGTCGCTGTTGTATATATACCTGTTCTGTGGGTCCCATCGAGGACTGTTGTGTAATGTTATTACTTCATTTTCCACCCGCACGAAAGTGCCTGGTGGGCACCTTCGAATCGTTTCTATGCGGGTTTTGGCGGGAATCGCTGAAGCTTGCATAGGGTCGATTCTGAGGGTGTTACAGAGTGGTATCAGAGCTCAGCAGTTGCGATACCCCACAAGTCCAGCCTGTAGGATAACCTAGCTAACGGCCGAAGTAGAGTGTCAAAACTATTTTTGCAAAATCGGTTGGATAGTTCTGATTAGGTCTGATTTTACTCCTTACCCCTCTGCTATTCTCCTCTTACCTCTGCGTATTTTGAATCCGCTCTCTTCTCTCTCTTCGAGTCCAGGATTTCTCGTGGTTGGGTTCCGTCATACCTTCAGGGTTTCGCTTCCTCCTTTGGTAACGGAGTTTCTACATCTGGTCTTCCTGCTATCCGAGGAATCCTTCGTCTGATGGACTTCTCTTGGTTCCTTCTCGTGTCTTCCGGTGTTTTCCGACGCGACGACATCATCTACGCTAGATCCAATGCAGAGTCTGCATCACCCCTTTGTTCCTGAACCTTGTTGTTGAGATCTTCAGTCTAAATTCTAAGGGTTGGTTGCATAATATATCTGTTCGTGTACAGAGTAATGCTTTGAGTGCGGGATGGAGTCGCGACCATACCACTACTCTTATCATTTGATTTGTATATGGAATGGTGGATCGATGCAATTATACTCCTTCCATGGAAGTTAGAGGTGGCCTTACCTTTAACTTCGTCTGTTGTTTATCCGGAGTGCTCTCTTGACGAACAGGATCAACGACCCTTTGTTGGTGGTGTCGCCAATTTCAAGACGGATGAAGAATCTTTGTTAGTGGTGTCGCGAAGATCTACACGAAGCGAGAAGACGCAGATCGCCGACCTTCTTTCCGTACCATGAGGCGGATCTCGAGGGCGAGATCCATTGTTAGTGGTGTCGAATTGTGGCATCCCGCAAAACCACTACTAGAAAATCGCGTTGTTTTTGGGCATTGCATCATCATGGCCGCATGCTCATGTCATCATGCCACATTGCATTTGAGCATCGTCATCATCATGCATATTATTTTGCCTAAAAACTATTTGCGAAAGACTATGGTTTTCTGAAACTAGCCCTCCTTCTATTTCAAATTAAACCCCGGATGCTTCCGGATATTTTGTTTGTTTAAAAACTATTTACAAAAGTTTATCGCAAATTAAATAAAAGTTATATTATTTTAGGGGGGCAGTCGAACGGGCCGATTCGACCCGGACGACCACCCCCAGCACAAATCGGTCCACCCAAAAATCCCTAGTCTACCCAGACCTATTCTACCCACCCTTCAGCCACATCACCCTGACCAATGCCCTCTCGCCACCTCACCTCTCCTATCTCCACCACCCAATCCCCCCTGCCACATCAGCCACCCCACTCCCTCCCTCTTCCCCTGACCACACCACCCACCCACTCAACACACGCACGCACCCAGCCCAAAACCCTCTCTCCCCACCGACACCCGGGACCCATCACCTGACCGCCCCACACCAACCGCCCCAGGCCACCAACCAGCTCCCTCAACTCCCACCCTGGGCCCCACGCCCCGGCCCCACCCCGACCCGCCTCTCTCCCCGCGGTCTCCTCCTCCCCGCTCCCCAACCGACCACGCCCCGACGCCGTCTCCCCTCGCCTCCGCGGCCGCGCTCGCCCACCTCCTTCTTTCCCCCTCCTCGCCGCCGGCAGCAAGGCCGCCGCTGCTCCTCCTCCGGCCGCGCCGCCCGCCGGAGCCGCCCAACTTTCCCGCCACCGGCCGCCTCCCGCGCCGGCGCGCCTCCCGCCGGCTCCGCCCTTCCCCGCACCCCGTCGACCGCCGTCGGCCGGCCGCTCTCGCCGTCGTCACCTCCGGCCGCGCTGGCCTCGTCCCTCCCCGAGCGCCGTCGGGCCGCCTCTCCCCTTCCCCTCGAGCCGCGTCGCCTCCCCTCGCCGGCGCCCGCCGCGGCCCCTCCGTCCACCGCCCTTCTGGCCAGCAAGCCCCGGCCGCCGCCCAGGAGCTCGCCCCGGCGCGCCTCCTCCGGCCTCGGCGCGTCGCCTCCGGCCCGTCCTCGCCTCACCCGAGCTGCTCCCCGCCGGCCAACGCCCGCCGCCGCGTCCTCTGCCCTCACCTCGCCGACGCCCTCGCCTCGCGGGCCACGCCAGCCCCGCGTCGCGTTCCTCCCCGCCTCCCCGGAGCCCGCCCGCATCTCGCCGACCCCGGCCCGCCAGCTCCGCGGCCCTGCCTGCAAGCCGCCTCCGCCAGGGGCCCCCTGCCGTCTTCTCCGCACGGACCCGCCGAGCCGCCTCCGCGAGCTCTCCAGCCACTCCCTTGTGGGCCGTCCTGTCCGCACGCCATGTGTTTGGTAGTGTGCGCACATGTGTATGGTGGTGATGTTTGTCGCGGTTCTGTGATGTAGCGGTAAAGACCGTGTGAAGATGGACCCGTGGCGATGCTTCGCTCCCGGCAACCCTCCTTCCTTCGAGTTAGACGAGCACCTCACCAAGATCGACGAGACCATCGCAACGCCAAAACCGAGTCCGCCAAGGATCATCAAGACGAATGACAAGTTCTTCATCACGGAAGACCGAATCTCGTCGAACCCGTGGAACCCCGAAAACCTCCCCAAGATCTACGCTGTGGAACCACAAGGCCGTTGGAGTGGAATAGACAAGATCTACGCTGGACGCCAAGTACTTCCCTCGGACGCCAAGGCCCGAACCCGAAGACCGTCAAGATCGCCACCGAACGCGAAGTCTTGCTTCCCGGATGCGACAAGATCTACCCCAGTAATCCGAGAACGACCCCGTCGAACCCTGAACCCTGAGACCGACCCCGAACCCCGAACCCCTGGACCAAGATCGCCGAACCCTAATGTGTGAACCTTTTCCCGAACCCTATTTTATAATATAATACAAATTGTTGCATATTAAATTGTCATACTCGCATGCATATTTGTCTGTGGTTTGGGGGCATTATGCCGATTCACCTTATAATTAAATATGGGGCCCATATGCGGGCAAATCTAGTCTCATATTGGCCTCATTTAAATTTGTGTAGCGAACCGGTAACTTATTTTGCCATGTTCAAATAACATTTAAATTGCGGGGTATCTAAACAACTAGAACCATATATTTAATTGTCGGGACCCCGGTTCCGCTTAATCTGGCCTAATTGCATCGCATCCTTGCCATGTCATACCTCATACATGCATCATGCCCGATCTTTTGCCGTAGTATTAAATAGTGCATCCGGTGTTTATTCTAGTGTTTTGCTTCTTCGCGGAAAAGGCCGTTGAGTTGATGCGAGTGTCGACCCGATCTTCGGATGAACCTTCGACAATGTTTTTCAGGCGAGCATCTCCCCCTTTCTACCTATGTTACTTTTATAGTATTTATTCCCCTCCTGTTGTTCTATTGCTATCTGTGTTGCGATGCTCTAGTTTTCGTACCCGTGATATCCCTTGCAGCCTTATATTGCCTTGGACACATCCTATTACCCGTTGTTTGGTAGATAGTTGGACTTGCGCGTCGTAGTCGCTTGCTCAAGTGCTGTTGCGTGTCGTCAAGTACCATAGTGGTTGGAGAATGGCCGCCTGTCTAATGTTGGAGATGATCATGGCTTTAATTATTGTTCATTTTAATTACTGTTTAACAACTAAAATTGAAGTAGGTAAGCAGAGGCACAGGTGGGCAATAGATGTTATTTGGTTGTTAACCGTCCACTTGTGTCCCGTAGGACCCCAAGTTCTTGACACCTGTTCCGAGATCGAGCGCGCTAACCACATGTGGGGAGATATGGGCCCCCCATCGATTTATTACCTGTTTTCAAAGTACTGTACTGGGGGCCACAAGTAGTTTGGGGCTTTATTTACTATCCTGTACCTATGCCATGCTTTACTGCTTTATTTACGATTGTGTGAGGAGCACGCTGTACTGTTTTGGAAGCGGAGTGTTTTCGCGGTATCGACAGTCCCAGTTTTGGGATTTGCTGTCGTTTACAGCCACTGTCGCAAACCCTGAGTCCGTCTCGGAGACCGGCCGACTTTGTTGCGGGTGTACTTAGTGGGGTGGCCCCCCGTGCTTGCTTTGGGTCTGGGAAACGTCATGACTTAGGCCCCGCCGACATACCGATGGGTGTATGTTAATTGATCTGGCAAAAAGGGTCGAAGTGCGTGTGGATACTTTGGTGCACCCCTGCAGGGTTAAATCTTTTCGAGAAGCCGTGTTCGCGGTTATGGACGACTTGGAGCACAGTGCTTGATCATAGACAACTATAACTAAAGTTTACCGTTATAATTTGACTTGTATCTGATATGATTAGTAATCAGCTTCACTATAACGGAATGGCGAAATAAAAGTACCAACAACTGCTGGGTTTTGGGTTTATCTCATGCTAATCGTATCTGACTAGTAAGTGTTGCAACTACAACGGAATGGTTAACTAAAACAGCCCACTGTTTATTTTATCAGGACGATTATCTACACCTGACTAGTAATTGCTGCAACAATAACTGAATAAATAAAACTGCCAACTGAGTGAGTTCCTCGGTTGACTTCCTCGTTTGGTCTCGAGGGGGAAATACCAGGATGGGATTGTTTTGGTGTTAGAATCAGGTTGGTTCCGGATAGGTCTTTCTTACCCCTCTCTGATAGCCGTCGGTTGTATCGAGTCTCTATAGGATGTTTAGTGCATGCTGCCGCTGCCGCTCAGTCCACCATACCTATGTAGGCGAGGACCGCCGAATTCTAGTCTCGCCGTGTACTGGCCTCAGTACTGACGCTCCTTCTTTTTCCTTTGCCCTTTGTCGGCACCCCTTTTGTTTAAGCAGGTTTTGAGATCGACGTCGTTAGCAGGGTTACCCTTCCGGCTTGGCCTGGGCAGGGTTATGGACGCCATTGGTTATTCTTCAGGGCTCTTAGCCCCATTTGCATCTTGTCCGTAGTCGGACGCTCTATCATTTTCAAGGTGATTTGGATCTTTGTATATTATATCTGTATTCTTGACTCTTGGAGTCGCTGTTGTATATATACCTGTTCTGTGGGTCCCATCGAGGACTGTTGTGTAATGTTATTACTTCATTTTCCACCCGCACGAAAGTGCCTGGTGGGCACCTTCGAATCGTTTCTATGCGGGTTTTGGCGGGAATCGCTGAAGCTTGCATAGGGTCGATTCTGAGGGTGTTACACCGGTGGTCTGTGAGTTCCCAGATGTCTTTCCTGAAGAGTTACCGGGTATGCCTCCGGATCGTGAGGTTGAGTTTGTAATTGAGCTTGAACCTGGAACGGCTCCTATCTCCAAGCGGCCTTATAAAATGGGTCCTGCTGAGTTGGCTGAACTCAAACGTCAACTTGATGAACAAGAGAAGTTGGGTTTCATTCAACACAATACTTCTTCTTGGGGTAGCCCAACAATCTTTGTGAGGAAGCGTGACAGGACTGATAGACTTTGTGTTGACTATCGGGCTCTCAATGCTAAAACCATCAAGAACAAATATCCCCTTCCGCGGATTAATGATCTCTTCGATCAGCTAGCTGGAGCTGTGGTGTTCTCTAAGCTTGACTTGAGAAGTGGTTATCACCAAATCAAGATTCGCAAGGAAGATGTGCCTAAAACAGCTTTCACCACCCGCTATGGCTTGTATGAGTACACGGTCATGTCTTTCGGTCTCACCAACGCACCTGCTACCTTCTCGAGGATTATGAACTCGGTTTTCATGGAGTACCTTGATAAGTTCGTTGTGGTCTATCTGGATGACATCCTAGTCTATTCTAAGTCAAAGGAAGAACACGAAGAACACCTTCGGTGTGTCCTAAACAAGCTTCGTGAGAACCGCTTGTATGCAAAGTTCTCAAAGTGTGAGTTTTGGCTGCCTCAAGTAACCTATCTTGGTCATGTCATCTCTGCCAAGTGTGAGTTTTCGGAGTTTCCTTGGTTTGGCTAGTTATTGCCGTCGCTTCATTCAGAACTTTTCGAAGATAGCGAAGCCTCTTACCGATCTCCTCAAGAAAGGCAAGAAATACCTTTGGACTCCTGCATGTCAAGCAAGCTTTGAGACACTCAAAGAGAAGCTCACTTCCACACCAGTCTTGGTTCCTCCGGACACATCTAAGCCTTTCCAGATATTCTGTGACGCCTCTTTGCAAGGATTGGGTGCGGTCCTTATGCAAGAAAAACAAGTTGTTGCTTATGCCTCTCGACAGTTGAAGACGCATGAGATAAACTATCCCACACATGACCTCGAGCTCGCAGCAGTTGTCTTTGCTTTGAAGCTATGGAGGCACTACTTGCTTGGCAACCGTTGCGAGATCTTTTCTGACCACAAGAGTTTGAAGTATATCTTCACTCAGCCTGATCTCAACCTTCGGCAGAGGAGATGGATTGAAGCAATCAATGATTTTGATTTGACCATCAACTACACGCCGGTCAAAGCTAATGTCATGGCCGATGCTCTCAGCCGCAAAGCTTATGTCAACAACCTCATGATGGAAGAGCAGCAACCTCTTTTGTGCGAGGAATTCCGTCAGCTCAACCTGGAAATTTTGGAACAAGGGCATCTCCTGAACCTTCTGGCTACTCCTCTCTTGGAAGAAAAGATTCGTTCTCGTCAGCTTGGTGATCCGCACACCAGAAAGATCATCTCCAAACTTCAGCTTCCGAAGTATGAGTCCTTCCACGTCGATGATCAAGGCACGCTTTTCTTTGAACACCGGATGTTTGTTCCGAACTACCCGGGTTTGAGAGAGCAAGTTCTCAAGGAGGCGCACGATTCTGTTCTTTCTATCCATCCTGGCATCACAAAGATGTACATGGACTTGAAAACACAATATTGGTGGCCGGGTCTAAAACGACATTGTGCCAAGTATGTCTCGGAGTGTGATGTCTGCCGCAGAGTGAAAGCTGTCCATCAGAAACCTTTCGGTCTTCTACAGCCATTGAAACCCCCCGGAATGGAAATGGGAGAAAGTAGAGATGGATTTCATCACTGGTTTTCCAAGGTCGCAGAAGGGCAACAATGCAATCTTTGTTGTCATTGACAGGCTTTCCAAAGTGGCTCATTTCTTCCCCGTCAAGGAAACAATTTCTGGAATTCAGTTGGCTGAGCTCTATATCAACAGAATTGTCTCTCTATATGGGGTTCCGCTTGAGATCAGTTTAGACCGTGGGAGTATCTTCACTTCCAAGTTCTGGGAAAGTTTCCAAAGTGCTTTGGGAACAAAATTGAACTTCAGCACAGCTTACCACCCTCAGTCGCAAGGACAAGTTGAAAGGATCAATCAGATTCTGGAGGATATGCTTCGTGCTTGCGTCATCTCTTTTGGCATGAAGTGGGAGGAATGTCTTCCTTATGATGAATTCTCTTACATCAACAGCTTCCAGAAAAGTCTGAAGATGGCACCATTTGAGGCTCTCTATGGTCGCAAGTGCAGAACTCCGATTGGTTGGTCAGGTGCAGGAGAAAGAATTTGGTTTGGCCCTGACATTGTAACTCAAGCGGAGGAGAAGGTGCATATCATTCTTGAAAATCTGAAGATTGCTCAAAGTCGTCAGAAGAGCAATTATGACAGGAAGCACACGGACATGGTGTATGCCCCTGGTGATCTCGTGTACCTTCGTGTCACTCCCATGAAAGGCACACACCGTTTTGGTATCAAAGGAAAGCTGGCTCCTAGATACATCGGTCCTTTCAAAATTCGTGGTAGAAGAGGAGAAGTTTCTTATGCTCTTGAGCTCCCGGAAAAACTCAAGGTTCATGATGTTTTCCACATCTCTCAACTCAAGAGGTGCTTCAAGGATCCCGGCAGGACCGTGGATCATGAGCTAATCAATCTCCAAGAAGACCTGTCTTATCAAGAACACCCCACCAAAATCCTGGAAGTCGCAGAAAGAAGGACTCACAACAAGTCCATCAAGTTCTGCAAGGTGCAGTGGTCGCACCATTCTGTTGATGAAGCCACTTGGGAGCGTGAAGATGAACTCCGTGCCAACTATCCTACCTTTTTTGAGTCTTCTTCTTCTTCTTCCTAGAATCTCGGGGCGAGATTCCTGTTTAGTGGGGGAGAGTTGTAGCATCCCATTTGTCTAACAACTGTAATGCTACTTGGTTTAGTAATATAATGACTACTTCCTACATATAATTGTTGCATCATCATGTTATCATGCTCATGTCATCATGCCACCTTGCATTTGAGCATCATACAAAACCCTTTTTGTGTTGGTTCTTATCTCATATGCATTATTAATTGTATTTGCCTCTTGATATTATATTTGGTTCTTGATATATTGTTAAATGCCCAAGTTGAGTTAGGGGCATATCTTTTATTGACTCCACCACCCTTTCTTTCACCACTTTACAATTCCACCATCCCATTATCCATGAGCTTGTAATTAGTTTTCTTTTGGTGTTTAATCAAGCTCATGAGAGATAGGGTGGGTCCTATCCTACAAGTTCTTTTGCTTGACCCTTACTCCAACTTTGGAGGATGCAAATCAATAAATGCCATGAGATATTATTTTGTTTTCACAAGATAAAACCTAGCATTTAATGCATTTGCATGGGCCATGCAACCATCACCAACTTTGGTCATCTTTGGTTTTATTTGAAGTTTTGAGTGGGTCATCTCTATCTCTATCCTTTCTTTTAGGCTTGATATTTTGATCTTGCTTAAACCTCATCCCCATCTCCATCTACCCCATCACCACCTTTTCTCCTTTTCTCTCTTTTGGCTATCTGGCTTGAGCTTGTTGATCTTGCTTGATCTTGCTTTGTCTTGTCAAACACTCAACCTCACCCCTCATCTCTCTACCTCTCTAGCTATCTCTAAAACCTACCCCCTAATCACCATACCCTACCCCTCTCTATTAACCCTCTCTCTCTCTCTCGGCCTCTCCCTCCCTCTCTCTTAGCTGGCCCCACCGGCCACCCTCTCCCATGGTCACCTCCCCCTGCCCTAGCTAAACCTAGCCCGAGTCTACCCCCTCTCTTTTCCCCTCTCTTCTCTCCCTGCCCTGTGGCCCTAGCCCGAGCCTGCCTGCCCCTGGCCTCGCCGTGACCCACCTGGCAGCCCCCCCCCACCGTCCTTGCACCACCTCCCCGGTCCCATGCCGAGCACGTGAGGGAGAAGGTGGCAAAAGGTGGCCGACGCCACCTTCCCCTCCCCCACGCCAACCACCTCACCCCCGTCCTTATCTACTGCCTCCCAACCCTCTGGCCTCTCCCAGATCTCCCCAGAGGCCCTGCCTCGCCTCCCCTCTTCTCCCTCTTTCTCCACCGCCACCATCCTCTGACGCCGGCCACCACCGTCGGCTCCCTCTCGTCCACACCAATCCAGGAGGCGGGCGAGGTGCTGGGGTTGTCGAGGAAGCTCAGCAAGGCCTCTGCATCGCCCCTGTACCCGCAGACGCGTAGGAGAAGGACCAGGCGCCTAGGAACACCGACGCCCCGACGCAAACCCTAGCTCGCCCGGCCCCTGCCTCGTCGCTGATCCGACGCGCCCCGCCCCGATCAGAACCCACCGTCGAGCCCGCGGTGAGCCCCTAACCCTCCTGGACATGCTCCGCCACGCTGTCGTCGACTAGGTCCGTTTTGCGTTTCATCGAACACGCTGCGTGCGCCGGCGGCGCTGTCGTCCGCTCGCCGCTGCGCCTCGCAGACACCTCACCTACGCCGCACATATCTCCCAGACACCAACCCCTAGCCACCGCAGTGGTTCCGCCCGCCGCGCGCGAGCCCTAGGTCCCCGGTTCGAGCCCTGCTGCGCCGCGTCGCCGTTCTCTGTCAGTTTTCGTCAGGGTTCAGAGAAGAGAAACAATACCGCGTGGTACTTTTCCCCAAACCCTCCCACCTTTTTGCCTACGCAACTGCGGTCCTGTCTACCCCGCATGTCAGCCGCCTAGCGTTTTGCAGATAGGACCCTCTGTTCCCTCGGGCCTTAACCCGCGCTCCCTTACCAAGCCGCGTGGCCGACCCTCCCCTTCCTCTGCCCCGTGGGACCCCGTGGTCGTTGGCCCCACTCGTCTGTCTCAGTGGCTAGCTCCGGCCACGGTGAGAAAAGCTTTTACCACGCCAGTTTGTCCAGTCAGCATCTGGCCCACCCGTCAGCGACTGGGTCTGGATCTGCCTGAGTATAAAAAGTTTCTGTTTATATCTGTTTTAATTTAAACCTTTTCCAATTAATTCAAATTCAAATATAAATCTGTTTTCAAATAACTTTTAAATTATAAATCCAAATAATACAAATAATATATGTTTTCAAATCATAAAAATATGAGGAATTCAAATATGCCCTTCAAAATATATTTTGCACACTTTATTTTCCAAGTTGAATATAATTACATAAAATGCCCCTTGACTTAAATAATTAATAACTTTAGTTCTATAACTCCAAATTTGACAAATGATATGTCTAAAATGATCAGCTCGACGAGACCTTTCTGTTTATCCTATCTATGACTTAAATTGCAGCATGCATCATATAAATATATAGTATACAGCAACTAATATGACAATAAATTATGGCCAAAACTCAATAAAATGATTTATTCTTGTATTCCACACCTCACCCATGCCATGCTAATTTATTGCCATGCAAATGGTGCATCATTCATCATGGCATGATTGTTTGCTTGTCGCATTTTATTCATATGCTTGTGCACTTTATTTATGTTGGCCCTTGTTTGTTTGGTTCTTCTTCGAATAGACGCTGAGCAGGGAATATATCAAGAGAACCAGGAGCACTACCCAAATCCATCCCTTGCTTCAACTGAGTTGCCAGGCAAGAACTACCACATGCTTGCATACATACAGTACCTATTGCCTCTATCTTATTCTTGCATCATTGAGTCGCGACTGCATTAACCTGAAACCCAAGTATTGCATAGCCTTTACTTTTAAACCCCACCAAGCTTGTTCCTCCATCACATGAGCCATTACTACAGGAGTTGTTTGAGCCATGCGAGTCGTAGAACAGCATGTGTAGGGTATGTGAGAGTCTGATGGAGAACGAGGTACCTAAACAACTTAACCTGAGTAGTAATGGGATAATTAATGAAAGTGGCACCGGTGAGCAATATCTGCTATTTGGTTTTTCCTGCTCACTTGTGTCCCGTAGGACCCCGAGTACTTGAAACCTGTTCCTTGAATATTCACGCTAACCACATCCGGGAGGCTTATGGGACCCCCCTGAGCCAGAGCTTGATTCATTCTTATTTCTTGGGGCCACAAACTAGTTCGAGGTTTTATTTACTATCCTGTACTTATGCCATGCTTTACTGCTTTATTACGTTTGTGCGAGGAGCACCTGTACTGTTTAGGTAAGCGGAGTGTTTTCGCGGTATCGACAATCCCAGTTTTGGGTTCCCAGTCGTTTACAGCCATTTACGCAAACCTTGAGTCCGTCTCGGAGTCAGCTAGCTTCGTTGCGGGTGTACTCAATGGGGTGGCCCCCTGAAATATTTCTGAATCCTGTGATTGCTTTGTCGTGAAGGCCTCGTTGGGTTTTGATTTGGTTTTTCCGAGGTTGATCGAGTGTGTGTTGCTATTTGTGCACCCCTGCAGGGTAAAACTTTCTGAAAGCCGTGTCCGCGGTTATGGACGACTTGGAGCACAGTTTCTCGATCATAGACAAGCATAACTAAAGTACCGCTTTTAATTTGACTAAGTAACTGACTAGTAAATAGCGCAACACTCATGGAATGGTTAATAAAATTGCCAACGGATGGGGGTTGTTCGTCCGCTTCCTCGTTGGTAAGCGAGGAGGAGGATGGATCTGAGGATATTACTGTTATAACTGTGGTTTTAATTTATGGACATCCTTCTATCTTTGGTTAGGCGGATGGTTAGCGAGTTTCTATAGAACTGTTAGGGTTTATCTTTTGCTGCAATTGCGTCACCCCAGGTTGTGTCCCCTTTAGAGGCATAAAGACTTGCTGAGTACCCCTAGGGTCTCACACGATAAATTATTTGATTCAGATGAACAGGTACACTCACAAGATGGATACTGGGTGGAGGAGGCTGATGATGTGGGCAACGATCGTTCGGTGTAGAGATTCCGGGAACGGGGATCCGTGAGATCTGTGGGCGGGATGTGCTTATTTATGGGGCATCTTATGCCGATTTGCTTCTTATCTGTACTCGGATCTTGTTTGCCACTTCCGCCTGATACTCTGATGTGTGATGTATGAGGAGATATCCTAAACTATTATATCTATCTAGGAAATTTGAATCTTGCCGTATGGCGTTGCTATATTTCCTTTCTTTTAGATGGAATGGCTCTGATGTACTATTGTATGGTGGCTTGCATACATACTCATTTGTGTATGTAGTTGATCCCTTCGCCTGCCGATTACGCCGCCCGTACTTGTCCCGATGACTGGAAATGGTTGGGACGGCCGAAAGGTCTACCTGTGAGTGGCATTTGGCCCCACCGTACTATTTCAACCATTTCCGCTCATCCAGGCTTGTATCTAGGAGCGTAATTCACCGAGGTAGTTACACATTGCGTGGCATAAATAGTAATCCGAGCTGAGCATAACACTGGGAGAAGCTGTAGTAGTTGTAGACGAATCCGGGCTAGTCGGCCCGCAAGACCCCAAACCAACTCATGACATCGCGGGTAGTAACGGGAGAATCCCTTATTGATTTACAACATTTATTTGTCCTCGATTGATATGCAACAAGTCAATCACATCTTCTCGCGGGTAACAAGTCAAGTCGATAATGAATTTGGAGAGAGAAAGATCGACCTAGTTTGAGAGATCAGAGATTCAGAGATGCAAGCGACCTGTAACGGTGCGACCTTGGAAACCTGAACAGACCGCCGGTGTTAAGCCGGAGGAAGGAGAGGATGAGACCAAGTCATCATGCCCCTTATGCCCTGGACGACACACGTGGTACAATGGGCGGGACAAAGGGTCGTGATCTCGCGAAGGTGAGCTAACTCCAAAAACCCGTGCTCAGTTCGGATTGCAGGCTGCAACTCTAGCTAGTAGCTCTCTGCCATAGAGCTGCGGCGGCCAGGTAGCGGCTCTCAGCCCCGCGCGCGCAAAGACATCTGCCGGGGTGGAGACCTATACGTGCGATAGAGTGCTCGGCTGTCCACGGGAGCAGTGAATCGACGCAGCGATGGCGAATCGACCGTGGGAAATCGGAGAGGTCGGCAACATTTTTTTTTCTAGCTAATTTTTATACTGGGAACAGATATGACGGTTTCATTCAAACTCGTGGACTGTCTTAGGCAGCCAGTTCGTAGTGCTATGGTGCGGACTTGTACGGCCAAGTAGATCATTCCCAGTTTTGGGGCCATAACACTTTGCTCGTGTGCATGCTCTCTACAGAAGCAATATAAGACTGAGGTACGTAGTGAATTTGATTCTCCAAAACATCTACTAGTTGAAAGTACTCTCTGTCCAGAATTAAATGACTCACATTTTAATCAGGACAAAATGTGAGTTAGTTAATTTTAGACGTAGTGAGTAGTAAATATATATGCATTCACATACATTGTTACATACTTCCTTCGTCTCAAAATAGATGTCTTAGATTTTTCCAAATTTAGATAAATCTATGTATTAAATAGTGTCTAGATTTATCTAAATATTAATAAATCAGCGACATCTATTTTAAGACGGAAGGAGTACGTACAATAGGATCACTGAAGAATAGGATCACAGAGCTTGACAAAAAGGTGGAGTATCTTCTTTTACGAGACCCTTCGGAGCGAATACTCTACTTTTCTTACCATCAATGTTGATAATCTGCATTTTTATACATGTGCAAGACCCATTATTCAAGCTAGACATTTCCAGCTTTTTCATCATTGGTTCTCTGATGGCAAGTACGTTTTCCTGTACTTGTAAGGTCGGCATGCATTCATGGCAACCATGATAAAACTATACGCGTGCAGCGTGTATTACTGGGTCAACCAATTTGCTCCAACTTGAAGATGACAAATGCCATGTGGACTGTATAAGAAAAGGCCTATATATGTCCAGCTAGCTGGAGACAACAGGTTCAACACAAATAGTTTAATGCAACTTGTGGCGTTCGCTACTTCAAATTGCTTATATAAGTCAATCGTAATTAGTGGCATATACATGATGGCTTTTCTCCTCAAGTTAAGGCAATAATTGACTTTTTTTAACAAAATAAAAAATCGATTGATCTGTCATCAATTATTACAGCTTCTGCAATTTTCATTTACTTTCGTTACAAAAAGGAATCATGTAAATCAATTGCAATTAGTTTTACTCTATAATTTCTGGATCAAGGCTGTTTAAATATATCTCAATTGTGGCACTTTGATCATCAATTCCCGTGCAAATATGTTGTCTCACATTAAAAAAATCAAACATTATATTTTTTTATTCATAATAAATCTAGTTGTATCATTGTACCAATTTGATAATGATTCTTTTTCTATAGATGATCAAATGTACTCCTCTGTCCCAAAAAAAAGGATGCCGCGGACTTGTCTAGATTTACATATATCTATATACTAAAATAAGTTTAGATAAATGCATATCAAATTAAATCTGCGATATCCTTTTTGGGATGGAAGGAGTACAAGAATTTGATTGATAAAAATGCAATAATATTCAATCATCATAAACATAAACCTAAACATGAGTTATCTACACTTAGATAGCCTCGATTTAGTTTTAGCAAGATATCTTCGTTCATCGCCTACGAAACCTAAACCCTATTTTTCATAACAAAATTAAAAACTTTAGAGGAGTCTAAAACCAGATACCTAAACCTGGTTTCTATTTACAAAATGAAAAACTTTGGAGGAGTCTAAAACCAAAAACCAGACAGTCCCTATCCTAGTTGCAGGGCAATACCATAAAACCATTGCCGACCTGATCTTAGTCGTAAGAAACATGTAAATCATCATGGTTTTGGGCAGTAAGTGGTCTTGAATGGTACTGCAAATTAACAAATTTATGCTAGGAAAGTGCACTGCACTACATGTACACCTAACGTACATCTACCTGCAGTGATTAGTGTTAACAATTGAGCCATTGAGAGACGATGCTACATCACTAGCATATACTATAATTCAGAATTATAATAAGCAAACTAATGCAAGTTCATGGGGGGCATCTCACATGCATGGCCGACTAATAAAACTAGGTCAATGGAGATCATCACAAGTGGCAATGCTTAGTTTAGTCTCCTAAGGTTTCATTGGACACAGTCTCCTGTTCGGGAAACTTTACCTTATTAAGATATAGTGTGCTTGACTGGGGAACAGCCTTTGGTTGCGACCAAGTTCAAGTAAAGTGGAGGTGACCTATACCACGCCTTTCCAAGGTAACGTCACCAAGCCAATTAACCGGATTAGTTATTAACCCTAATTGCTTGATTTGGGAGTATTAGCAATAGCTGGAGTAGGAGGATGGTATGACTACGACAACCACAATACAATGCACATATGAAAAGTACTACCTCCGTTTCAAGGCTTAAGGCCCACACGCTTTTTAAAGCAAAGTTTGACCAAAAGAATTGAGCAACAAAATCTTGATCATATTGTATATAATTAGTATCGCTGGATTCGTATTGAAAAATACTTTCCAGTGATACTAGTTTTATACCAAAACTCTTTACGTATTTAGAGTAATTCTTGGTGAAAGAAAAAATACACAAAACGAGGACGCCTTAAGCCCTGAAACGGAGGAAGTACATGTTTCAATTGAATTATGCAAGCTAACAATACTTACGCCTTATTTTTTTGTGTGAAATTCCACAAATCTATTAATAATCACCAACAATGGTACGTACAAAGAGACCTAAAAGTAATAAAAATTACAAAGCCAAAGGCGCCCCGCCGCCCTCGTCCCTCCATCACTTTAGCTAGGCAAAAATTGTCGAAGTAGAACTTATTTTAGTAGACAGATATAAAATCGTCATGCTAATGCCCCAAAGGACCAACGTACTAGAGGAGCAACCATCGTCGAAGATGGCAACCGTGTATATTTAAAGAGACTGACCAGAAACGACACTAACGAATATGAAAAAGATAGGATCCCAACCGATCGGCCGGACAGACGACTCCACGCGTCCTCTGTCAGCACTAGACACACCACCGGAGTGAGGATAAGGCGGAAAAGACATTCTTCTGATTTCAAGATGTAGTCATTGTCTCATAATCCTAAAGAAAACAATGGAAAAAGAACTAAAAAAGGAACGAGAACCCGCCGGCGAGGTGCCGTGGTCCGTCACCCCTCCATGGCCCCAAGGCCAAAGGTGGCGGAGCGGACCACTGGCATCACCAGCGAGGGGACAGAACCCTAGATGGGTTTGGAGTTCAGAGCCGTTGCCGCTTGCATTTGATACCGGTTTGTTTTCTCTAACCTGTCACTTCTAGCTTATAGTCACATCAAGAAACTAACTAATTTGCACTAGTATAAGTTGTATTGTTACATTATTACCTATCCGGGCATGTTGTCATTTTTCAGCTTGCATCACATTAATCATATAGCCCTAATTTGTCATTTATTAATATCTGATTATTTCCCTACATAAAGTACATCAAATGTTTACATACCTGCTATGTCGAATTGTCCACTCCGGACCTCCTTGGTTCAAAGGAATTTCACAAGAATGTAGAAGGATTCAATTATGTGGCAAATTTTGTCTTAAGGAACTTCTTTGGCCCATAAGATCATAAACCACATGATTTTATCATATGATCAACTTCGTGTGTATCTTGTTAGTATATTTTTATTGAGTCCATGTTTTGAAAAAATTTCAGTGGCATATATCAAACCTTTTGGAAGAATTCATGTACTTCCTCCGGCCCATATTAGTTGACTCAACTTTGTCTAAATACGGATGCATCTAGACTAGATACTTAACTAGATACATATAAATCTAGATAAAATTAAGTCAACTAATATGGGTCGAAGAGAGTATTTGTTTTTTTAGTACAACCACATGTTATCCAATGCAGATTCGTGTGTTTTCGAGAACTCTGTACGATTTCAAAATCTTGAAAACCAAAGAGGCTTTGTCATGTGTGTACTATCTGTGTAACAAGGACTTTTCTCCCTCATGCGACAAATCTGATTAGCAGTTGACCTCCTTAATTATTTCACCCCTCACTTGTCTCCGTAGCTTATCATTATATCTGCAAATGGCAATTGTCTATCCATGCCCACATGTCACATCGATTGCTAAATACTTAGTTTAACTTGACCAAGAAGGACTTCTTCCTTCGATTTTCACCAAACTATCGCGTTGACTTAATTATATAAACTTCATGATTATCTTTACCATTTCTGCTGTCAATATTTTGTTCAACTCCGGAACAAATAGCTTCATGGTTTCACATTCACCTGCTTCAGAATTAATCGTGGCACGTCATTCATTCATGCTTGCGACATACGGACATGTGTAGACCGTCCATGAACCGAAGGATCAACGGCTGAGATTGACCCCATGGCATGTAGTACCACCCTACCAGGTATGGAAAGTCAAACGCCCAGACAAAGCTTACAAAGATCCTGTATATATATACACACATTTGCAGGTGTACTTAGGCATAACACGATTTGGAATTAGGCAAACAGATCAGTTGTTCAAGCCACTAATAATCCAATCCATCAATTAATGGCGTTGACGGCAGCATGCGAGAGCAGAGGTTCAGAGCCAGCGGGAGGAGGAGGAGTCAAGCTGGAACGCGGCGGCGAGGATAGGATGAGGCGGGAGCACATGTTCGACAAGGTGGTGACGCCGAGCGACGTGGGGAAGCTGAACCGGCTGGTGGTGCCGAAGCACTTCGCCGAGCGGCACTTCCTCCCGCGGCTTCCCGGCGGCTGCGTGGCGTCGGCGAGGCTCGCCGGGGCCGTGCTGCGGTTCGAGGACGGGCGCGGCGGCGGGAGGGCGTGGACGTTCCGCTTCTCCTACTGGGGCAGCAGCCAGAGCTACGTCATGACCAAGGGCTGGAGCGCCTTCGTCCGCCACCGCCGCCTCGCCGCCGGCGACACAGTCTCCTTCTACCGCGCAGGCGTCCGGCTCTTCATCGACTGTCGGCGGCGCGGCGGCGGAGTCCCTGCGCCCGTGATGCCCGTCCTGCCGGCGCCTTCACGAGCACCGATGTCCTGCTCTGAAGCCGTCGGGGCCCCGCCGCGCGGGCGGTTCGTCCGGCTGTTCGGCGTGGACCTCGAGCTCGCCGGCGCCGAGCCGACGCTGGATTTGCAGCTGGCCTTGATGAGATAATTTATCCACGTTCTCCTTTATTGCCTAATGCTTCCAGTAGGAATTCATTTCATAATATCAGATCATATACATATAGGTTACTACGATAGCATTCTTCCTGATTACGTACGTATACACGGTACATTAGATCATCACAGGTCACCAGCAAGAAGCGCTAAAGCTGATCAGATCATGTAGAGTTTGCCCATTCGTTTATTAGTTGTTGATTCTGAGTTCATCCTTTTCCATATATAACCCCGTACAGGGGAGATGGTAAGATTCTGTTGAATCTTGTTTGCGAATTATTCTGCAGAAATATTAATTTCAACTGATTATGAACTTGACCATTTCGTTCAGATCAAAGTCGTTTTTCTAGCGCAACAACCGAGGACGGTTTTGCGTGAAGAAAAAGCACGCATGGCAACAGACAGCCTAGTTGTAGTTAACAAAGATTGGCAGTTGTAGGTAGCGTACGTACGTACGTGATGCGAACCAATACAGCACGCCTACGGCGTTTTACGCCGCGGCAAAAAATCGGGCTTGTCGACGTAGTTGTTCAGGCTTGTCGGCCGGCCCACGCGGCCATCAGTCCAGTTTAGCCATTGGCGTAGCTGGATAGATTGATGGTAGCCGTCGGTGTAGGAGATTAGGCTAACAGCAAAGCGATCTCTGTCGTCTATGTAACTATTTTTTCTTTTACCGTATTAATTTTAAAAAAATTATAACTAAATCATTTTAATTCAGAAAAATACATATAATATATCAAAATTTATAGAAAATAATATCCATCTATATAAACTCGAATATTACATATTTTTGTTAAAAAAACATATATATATATATAATACAAATACTTTCGTATAACATATTTTCCATTTTCTGAGTGTCTAAAATAGGGTATTTTGTGAAGCAACCATCAAATAAAAGTTTTAAAATGGTACACTCCATTTTTAAAAAATAGTAGAACACCTTGCATGCACCGGTGGAAACGACGCTATTGGTCCCGGTTGGTACGGGACTTTAGTCCCGGTTTTCCAACCGGGACGGGGCAATCGGGACTAAAGCCCTAACCTTTAGTCCCAGTTGCCCCACCAACCGGGACAAATGGGTGCACACGTGGCAGCGGCAGAGGGCTGCCGCGGCAGAGATTTGGCCCATTTCTCTGCCGCGGCAGAGAATTCATTTTGGCACATTTTGTTGCTGCGGTAGCATTTTCGCCACTTTTTATGACGCGGCAGAGAATTCATTTAGGTTGTTTTATTGTTTATTTAGTGTTTTGCACTTATCAATGAAGGAAACTTATATTACACAAGATCGTCATGACAATATTACATTCAATACACGGATCGAGTTCATGCACTACATACAAAAGTTGCTATTCGATGAAACCGGCGAATTCCTTCAAAGTTGCTATTTTTACAATCCCTATTGTCTATACTGCCGAATAGTATTCCCCTTTTGGGTTTAGGACTTCTGCATCCAAAAATCCCGCCAATTCCTCCTGAATTGCTCGTACGCGACCTTTGGCAGAAGACCGTCCCGTAGACGTTCAATCTGATTTAAAAAAGGAATCAGTCTATATGAATGAAACTAAACACAATTTGTTTGTAATTAAAAACTATAGAAATTGTTTACGTACGTGGAGTTGCTCTAAATTTCCGCCCTTCTCATCGCACGTCTGCCGGATGAACTCGCAAACATAGTATCCACATAGATTATTACCTGGTCCCTGCGTCAGGCACTTTACGAGAACAGAGTTCAATCAAAATAATAATCAAGCATGATAATAACTGTATCAAAACTAGAATCAAAGAGATGCGCGGATATAGCTAGTGGTGCTTACATTTAGTGGTTGAAATGTAAGCTCCTCTTTTCAAACACCCCTAGCCTTGTTGGTGAACCGTTTCCAAGCGCTGCCCGGCGAAGAAAACGAATAAAAGAAGTTATTAATTACTTGATATCATAAAATTCACGAACGTTGCCGATATAGTGTCGTAATGATTAGAATTACCGCTGGAGAAGCATCTGCATGTCCTTCCACGTCTCAAGGGGTTTATGTTTCGAGTCCATTACTAGTACACGCCCTTTGTCAAGTTGAATGATTAACAAAATATAGTGGAAACTGCAAATGCATAACTAATCAATTATATACTTAACATCGAGTAAGCCAAATAGAAAGTGTATACAAGACAATAACACTCACTCGAAGTTGTAAGGAAAAAGTATTTCCCTTCTGGTTTCTTGAAACCTTAACGCGTGTACTATATTATCCTCCGTATCCTGGGGCTTATTTTGAGATTAGCTTCATGAACCCAATATGGGTTAATGAAGCCAATGTCATAGATTTGTTCTCTGCTGCATTCGAGAATCTTCATTCTATATATTACACTATGATTATTTACATGCAATAAACAAAGTGAGATAGCTGGAGACTAAATTAATTACATAATTAGTACTTACAGACAGTAGGCACTGATGATCGATTTGTCCAAGGCGTCTTGATTGAATAATTGAAATAGTTCATCAAATTCAATGGATATCATGTCATCCTTTTCTTTCCCATGATGCTTTTTTGTAACCCTCAGCACTATCCAGTTAGCCCCGGCCTTTGTGGCATGCATGTACCAGTTATGCAATCTTCGCATTTTTGTTGGAAGATTGTTTACCTCCTCAGGTTTGACGAGAGGTTTGCCGTACTGGTATTTGTATGCTACTTCACTCACAGGGAAGAACTCTAACTGGGATAAGTACTGGGCAATACTCATACCTTGAGTAGCGGCAGCTTCTCCGTATTGTGCAACTACCGCTAGATCATACTGATCTTCGGCCCCATATTTGCTCGACCCCATATTGGTTTGGGAAATCACCTTGAGAGGGGCGCAAGTCTGTTTTGCTTGTTCTCCGAGCTGGGCAACAGATTTCTCGCTTGCATCAGTACTGCTCTTCGAGGTTTTTTGTGCCGCATGTGACTTGAGAATAGAACGCTCATAGTCTGATGACAACTTTGGCTCGGGTTGATGAAGAGTCTTTAGCATTTTCAACACTTTGGCTTTTTCTTCTTTGGTGCTAGGGAATTCTGGCTCTTTCGGCCGCCTCAGCTTAGCGAAAAACGTTGTCGTTTCCGCATCAATGATCGCGACAGTCTCCTCTTCAGTACAGTCATAAGCTCTCTTGGGAGGAACCTTTGGTACTTTTGGAAGAGGCTCTTGTTTACGTTTCGGCGATCGCTTACCACGACGCACATTAGCGGTACGCTTTTTATCCTGAGGCGCCGGCGATGGCTCCCGCGGCGATGGCTGCACCGGAGATTGGTGAGGCGACGAAGACGGCTGCCGCGGCGGCGACGACCTCGCTGGAGACGGGTGAGGCGGCGGCGAAGATGGCCTTGGCGTGTGATTTCGAAGCACGATACATTCCTTCGGCCATAGAATGGTGACGTTTTTTGCTTCTCCCAGTACAGTCACATCCCCTTCACCTGCAGGGTAGTGAAGATCCAAAACTTCAAAGGTGGGCATGATTTCATCCACCCCGACAACAGCGTAGCCCTCTGGAACCGGACGACAGTGGTAAGTTGGTGTGGGTCCAATTGGTAAGGCATAGCCGACCGCCACCTTCATTGATATGTTCACAACTTTGACATGTAGCTCGCAGTGTGTCATCTCTGTGATATCATCCACTGGGTAGCCAACAGGAGCCATCGTCGGTGCACCATCGTCATCGCCATTGTCATCACCCGGGACCTCGGTGGAAGCCACACTGCTTTTTCGATTATTCGATAGGCCGGTAGCATCGAATGCAGTGTGCTGCTGAGATGGGCCGGTAGTACTTTGCTCTTTAAGTGCGTTAATTTCATCTTGTTGTTGCTTTAATCGTTCTTCAATTAAACGCATTCGCTCTTTCTGACTATCTGCTTCAACTTCCGCCCTGTCCTTTATCCTCTGACGGCTTCTATCAGGATATTTCTTCCTCTCTTCGGGAAACCCAGTCCTCCATGGTTGGGAGCCTCTTGTGCCTCGTGTTCGTCCATCATGTTCCTTATTTCCAAGGGCGAGTGTGAGCTCATCATTCTCTCTATCGGAAATGAAGTCCCCATCTTTAACAGCCTTTACTGCTTTTCTCATCCTCTCGATTGGCAAGGGGTCTTCTTTATGTCGTATGTTATATATACATCTCCCTTCCGAGTCCAACGTGCCCCCATGCCCGTAAAACCAATTCCTTGCACGTTCTACCCAATCGTCTGTCTCTCGGGTGATCTTTTTATCACGCAGTTCATTCTCAAGTTTCTCCCACTTAGGAATGCCAGCCCTGTAGCCACCTTGCCCCATAGTATGGTGATACTTCTTGTTAGCAGCATTCAGCTTATTCGTTGCAGACATTTTCTTAGCTTTTTCTGATGTCTTGTATTCCACAAACTCAGCCCAGAATGGTTTTATCTTCTCAAACTGAATATTCTTGAAATCGGGAGTCTTCGCTTTCACGACATAGTCAAGGTGCAATCTTTTCTTCCAGTTGGTGAAACACTGGGCCATCTTATTCAAAGCCCACTCCCTGACCTTAGCCTCCATGGATCTCCCATGTTGTAAGGCGTCCTCAACTGGATCCTCCGCATTTGGATCCAACTCTATCTTCGGTAGTTTGAAATTAACCATGAGCCTCTTCCACAGTAAATCTTTGGCGTGGTTAGGGACAAATAAACATGTTCCCTCTTCATCCGCATTAGCAGGCCTATTCCAATTTCTAATGGTGATCGGGATTAAGTACCTAACGATTACTCCGCATTGTGCCACAAATTTGGTTGCGGCAACTTCGGGAGCCGTCGGTTTGCCGTCTTCAGCGACATCTTCGATCCTGAACCTCTCATGGTCTTGCAACTTTTTGGTTGGGTCTCGTCTGCTCTTTTCAGTAGATTCCTTCGATCCGGAGGGATAAAAGAAGAAAGATCGTCGTTACTATTTCTATATAGATAGCAGATGATTAATTAATGAATTGATTATATTACATGCACCTCGCCGGAGCGGTCATCTTCTCGATTACACAAGGCGTTGCCTTCTCCCTCGCGGAAGGCAACACCTTCAACCTCAAACAAGTCGTCTATTCCGGTAAAAAGAGGATCACCCTCACCGGAGTTGTTCAGAAACGTTGATACGTCTAAATTTTCTTCCCCACGGATCACACCTTGGATCAACTCTTCCTTTTCTTCGTCTCTGACGTGTGGGTCCATATTTTCTTCATAGGTGGAAAAACGAATAAGTCAAAGCGGCTAAAGGAGAAAGTTAGGTACAGTGTTGAGAGATATAAACCCTAACAGAGAAACCCTAATATATACATACACAATAATAAAAATGAAGAGAAACCCTAAACCCTAAACCTAGCTACAAAAAGTAAACCGTATAGTAGATAGGTAACTCTAGCTAAAATCAACTAAAATCAATATTCTGGAGTTCTGAGGGGTGTAAAACCTAGTTCGGAGAAACCTCGGATGCATATGAGAGGGGAACATGAGTATAAGGCTACAAAAGGGAAACTATCCAGCAGATAGGTAACACTAGATACTAACAAAATACCATATTGGAATCGATTTAAGAGGGTTCGGAATGCCCTGGCGAAGGCACATCGTCGAACCCACATGCACCTAAGGGGCATGCAATTTCAGGGGAAGATTTACGCGCGACCGAGCCAGACCGAGCTTTCCTATGTCGAACAAAATGGTTTTGACCACGCGACCCCTTCGCCCATGTCTCGCCCACGCGTGAGCGAACAGGGGAACTCCCATCGACGCCGCCTCCTCCCCCCTCTCCTCACCTTCCCCTCGTCACTGCGCTGTCAGGGCAGGCCACCGGGCCTTGCCTGTGCGTTGCCGGCACCGGCGGTGGCGGCTTGATACTGTAGATGTGGTGCGTATCTACAGTAAACGTTGGCCCTTTTTCCAAGACAATTCGGTGTCTTACCCTTTCACGATTCCACCGTCTATCCGATGTTTCTCGGCGCTTTCTCGGCGCCGCTAACCGAATCCCGAGCAAAACAGAGCTTCTGCCTCTCTCTTGCCACAATACACCCGCCCCACGCGTCCCTGCACGCCTCCCATGTCCTGCGGAACCGGCCACCGACATCCCCTTTTCCCGAGTTGCCGACCGCCGTCTAAGACTAGGACTAGTCGGGAAAAAATATTATAGTATTTGCCACGTCCATAATCTGAACACCACAATCCGATTGCACAACATACCCAACGTGATGCACATGAAGAACTTTGCGTAAGCCATCTATATTAATAGCAAAAAATACCAAAGCATCCATTATCAAATGCATTATCCAACAAATTGTGACAAATTACATAATTATTAGAATAACTATTAGACATAATTACGACAAGCAAACTAGCAAAATTCTTTCAACACAACAATATCACTCACATATATTGCAAATTCTTTCAACACAACAATATCAATCTACATTAAAAACACCAATCAATCTACATTACAAACACCAATCAACCTAATACTACAAATTTACGGAAATTTTGGGGAGAGCGAGAGCGGGAAGGGCGCGCGGGCCGGGAGACATACCCGAGGAAGGAGACAGGGGAGAGGCCGGAGGAGGTGCGGCCGGAGGAGCGGAGGTGCGGCCGGAGGAGAGGAGGTGCGGCCGGAGGAGCGGCGGCCGGAGGAGGCGCGCGGGAGGAGGAGGAGCCGCTACGGAGCGCGCGGCGGTGGCGGCCGGAGGAGGAGTCGCTACGGGGTGCGCGCGGCGGTGGCGGCCGGAGGCGGAGGCGTTGACGACGACGGAGGGCGCGGGCAGCCTGGTGGCGTCGTCGATGAAACAGAGAAGCAGAGAAGAGAAGCAGAGAAGAAGAAGAAAAGTTATAAAGTGGAGGGAGTATACGTCCCGGTTGGTGGCTCCAACCGGGACTAAAAGGGCATACGTCCCGGTTGGAGCCACCAACCGGGACTTATACTCCAATTTTCAGCAGCTGAAGGGGCGCGCGCGCAGGGGATCTTTAGTCCCGGTTGGTGGCTCCAACCGGGACATATTCCCCTGTTTTCAAAAAATTTCAGGTATTTTCTCTCTGTTCCCGCCTTATTTTTTATTTTGGGGTTTAAATTTGTAATGTTTTTTAAATGATAATTACTTTAGAATTTAGAAAAACTTTAAACATAAAAAGTGTTTGAATTTGAATAACTAATTCGAAACCATTTCTGTTTTGAAAAATAATTAATGTAACCATTTAAAATTAATAATGAAATAACTTATATTTTTTAAATATTAATTTGGAATTTAGAAAAACTTTAAACATAAAAAGTGTATGGATTTGAATAAATAATCCAAAACCATTTTCTATTTTTAAAAAATAATTAATGTAACCATTTAAAATTAAAAATGAATTAACTTATATTTTTTAAATATTAATTTGGAATTTAGAAAAACTTTAAACATAAAAAGTGTATGGATTTGAATAAATAATCCAAAACCATTTTCTATTTTTTAAAAATAATTAATGTAACCATTTAAAATTAAAAATGAATTAACTTATATTTTTTAAATATTAATTTGGAATTTAGAAAAACTTTAAACATAAAAGTGTTTGGATTTGAATAAATAATTCAAAACCATTTTCTGTTTTAAAAAATAATTAATGTAACCATTTAAAATATGAACCATTTACAATTAAAAATGAATTAACTTATAAGTAATTCAAAACCATTTTCTGTTTTTAATGGGCGGAAAAAAGAGGACAAAAAATAATGGGCGGAAAGAAAATTTGATTAGGATAGAACTAGAATTAAAGTACATAACACAACTAACACAAAGTTACATAGAAGAACTGAAAATTAAGATACATGGCCAGATTAAGCCACAATCGGCCGAACTTGTTTTGCAATGTTGGAATAATTCAGTCATGCTCCTGCCTACACCTGTAATACTCGCCACTGTAGTCGTCGTACTCGCCGCGGCCGTCGTCGCTATTGTCGTCGGGGTCGCCGTAGTTGAACCTTGAAGGTTGAGTACGAGTGGGCTGGACTTGAGGGTAGCGCAGGCGGGGGCTAGACTCGGCGGCCGTGTCGTAGGCCATGGCGCTCTGGAGAGTCCGGCCGCGCCACCACAGCCGACGGCCAGCCTCGTTGAAGTTCGGAGGAGGTGGGCCCTCCTCCTCGTGCCTGGCGAGTGCCCTCTCACGCCGATCCACGAAGAAGGCTTCCCAAGTCGGGAAATAGTCGGGATGCCATCTGGGATTCCTCCGTTGCTCCGGCGTGAGCTCGAAGTAGTAGTGGTTCGTGATGGCCATCCGACGCGCCACACCTAGAGGGACAGGAGTAACCGGCACGCCTCCGGCGCTCAGCATCCAGCCGACGGGGACACAGTAGCCCGGCGGGCAGGGGTAGTTCTAGGCGCAAAGCGCCTCCGCCTCCCTGGGAGTTAGTGCTACGGTGGAAGCCATGGGAAAGAGTGATGAGGTTGCAGATATGAGTCTAGAGATGTGCAATGACAATGGAGGCCAACCCTACATATATATATATAGTCAAGAACTGGCGGGAAGAACTGGCGGGAAAAAATGGCGGGAAGAAAAATGGCGGGAAAAATGGCGTGTCGACATTATGTCGTGCGGAGTGTACCTTGTCCCGGATGGTGTCACCAACCAGGACTAAAGATGAAAAATGGCGCGTCCACACACATGCATAATATGGGCACAACATCACAAACTATGTCGTGATTCAGCACATAACATTGGTCATTTGGACCAAAAGCCATGAAACCTCGAACATGATAGGTCATTTTGTGAAGGTTTTTTCGAAACATGATCAATATACCAAGTCTGGTATTTTTCCTTTCAACTATGTAACATAATATGACACCACGCGAAGGATTTTCATTGTTCGGATTTTTTTTGAATTTATTATGCCCGTTTTGAATTATCTGAATTTCTAACTATGGTCGAACCGGTGTGCATGAAGATAGGGGACGAGCATCGTTAGAACTTGCATTGGATCTCTGAAGAAACCACATATTGCGAGTCTAAAAATGATTTTTTCAAAAAATCACGGGCGATAGATCATGTACCTGTAGTACAAACCGGACCCACTTCCTACCGATTCGGCAGACATTTGTCCTTTTTACCCGAGATGGACGAAAAGGTTTGAGATGTACCGGTTGGGAGATAGTCCATGTAAGGTGGTCTAGTATTTTAGGAAAATGGGACGGTAGCATTCTGAAACGGCATTTTGGTGGTTACTTCACAAAACGACCCGTTTTTTGCGCTCGGAAAATGGAAAAGGGCTTTTCCGTGCGACAAAAAGGAAAACTTCCTCCTGCAACATTGTTCTCCATACCAATGTCCATACACATGCATAATATGGGCACAACATCACAAACTATGCCATGATTCAGCACTAATGATAGGGGTGAGTGTCGACATTATGTCGTGCCGATTCGGCAGACATTTGTCCTTTTTACCCGGGATGGACGATTCCGGCAGGCTGGTCCAGGCAGCACTAATGATAGGGGTGAGTATCGACATTATGTCGTGCAGCGTGTACCTTGTCCCGGATGGTGTCACCAACCGGGACTAAAGATCAACCTGTAGTCCCAGTTGGAGACACCAACCGGGACAAAATACGAGTCAGCAATAATGATAGGGGTGAGTGTCGATATTATTTCGTAAGTGTCGACACTATGTCGAGCTGCTTGTGCTATAAATAGGCATCCTTGCGAGTCCAGTCCTCCAGCCAGTTTTCGAGAGCAGGGACACCACTGCGGCCAGTTTTAGGGAGATGCCGACGGAGCCCAGTCCTCCGGCATCTCCAAGAAACTGGTCATAGAGGCACTCCCTAATATGTGAAATTAGTTAGCTCCGAGGCGTATTGATCTAGTTAGAGAAGTTACAAGCTGCAAGATGGTTTTCGAGAGCAAGGACACCACTGCGGCCAGTTTCAGGGAGATGCCGACGGAGCCCAGTCCTCCGGCATCTCCGAGAAACTGGTCATAGAGGCACTCCCTAATATGTGAAATTAGTTAGCTCCGAGGCGTATTGATCTAGTTAGAGAAGTTACAAGCTGCAAGATGGTTTTCGAGAGCAGGGACACCATTACGGCCAGTTTCAGGGAGATGCCGACGGAGCCCAGTCCTCCGGCATCTCCGAGAAACTGGTCATAGAGGCACTCCCTAATATGTGAAATTAGTTAGCTCCGAGACGTATTGATCTAGTTAGAGAAGTTACAAGCTGCAAGATGGTTTTCGAGAGCAGGGACACCACTACGACCAGTTTCAGGGAGATGCCTCCGGATCCTAGTCCTCCGGCATCTCCAAGAAACTGGTCATAGAGGCACTCCCGGTCCAGCCACAAAACGGGACTAACACTCAAGACATTTATTAATATTAAAAACTGAGACTACAAAACCGGGACTAAAGGCCACAAAACGCGAAAGATATCCTTCGGTCAAGCCACAAACCGCGAAAGACATGAACTAGAGTTACATAATATGAGCATGAATTTCTTGGCATATGTCCTTCCTTATGATCGCTTCAGACGTAACCATGGAGCATCTTCTTTACTTAACGGAATGCTTGGGTCAGTTTTCACTATGAAGGGCGGAATTTCATCAAACTTATTATAATCTTCTGACATGTCTGTCTTGTCCTCGATTCCCACGATGTTTCTTTTCCCTGAAAGAACTAGGTGACGCTTTGGCTCATCATATGATGTATTCGTTTGCATATTTTTTCTTTTTTTCGGTCTGGAGGACATGTCCTTCACATAGAAAACCTGAGACACATCATTGGCTAGGACGAATGGTTCATCTCTATATGCAAGATTGTTGAGATCCACTGTTGTCATTCCGTACAACTGGTCTATCTTTACCCCTTCCCCATTCAGGTTGACCCATTTGCAGCGAAACAAAGGGACCTTAAAAGAGACTCCATAGTCTAGTTCCCATATCTCCTCTATGTAACCATAATATGTGTCCTTTTGTCCATTCTCGTCTACTGCATCAAAGCGGACACCACTATTTTGGTTGGTGCTCTTTTTATCTTGGGCGATCGTGTAGAATGTATTCCCATTTATTTCGTACCCTTGGAAATTCAATACAGTAGAAGATGGTGACGCGGACAACAAGTATAGTTGATCTCCAACAGTGGTGTCATTCAAGAGATGTGTCCGCATCCAACCACCGAAAGACTTCATGTGTTCATCTGTAATCCATGATTCAGGCTTCCCCGGGTTTTTGGAGCGTACAATATTCTTGTGTTCCTCGATATATGGAGCTGCCAAGGTGGAATTATGTAGAACTGTGTAGTGTGCTTTAGTGAAAGAATCCCCGTCCCTACATATCATTGCTTTCTTTCCCAGCGTGCCTTTTCCACTTAGTCTTCCCTCATGCCGCGAGTCAGAAACACCAATCGGCTTAAGGTCAGGAATAAAGTCAACACAAAACTCAATGACCTCCTCTGTTCCATATCCCTTGGAGATGCTTTCTTCTGGTCTAGCACGGTTATGAACATATTTCTTTAAGACTCCCATGAACCTCTCAAAGGGGAACATATTGTGCAGAAATACAGGACCGAGAATGGCAATCTCTTCCACTAGATGAACCAGGAGATGCGTCATAATATTGAAGAAGGATGGTGGGAACACCAATTCAAAACTAACAAGACATTGTACCACATCCTTCTGTAACCTTGGCAGAATATCTGGATTGATTACCTTCTGAGATATTGCATTGAGGAATGAACACAGCTTCACAATGGGTACTCGAACATTTTCCGGTAGAAGCCCCCTCAATGCAATCGGAAGCAACTGCGTCATAATCACGTGACAGTCATGAGACTTCAGGTTTTGGAACTTTTTCTCTGCCATATTTATTATCCCCTTTATATTAGATGAGAAGCCCGACGGCACCTTGATACTGTAAAGGACTTCAAAAAAGATTTCCTTCTCTGCTTTGGTAAGAGCATAGCTGGCACGACTTAAGTGACGCCCTTTATCCGTCTTGTTATGTGTATGCATGTTCTTTGGGTCTTTCATAATTTGTTGGTCCTCCCGTGCTTCAGGTGTATCTTTTGTCTTCCCATACACGCCTAGGAATCCTAGCAGGTTCACGCAGAGATTCTTCGTCACGTGCATCACGTCGATTGAAGAGCGGACACGCAGGACTTTCCAATATGGCAGCTCCCAAAATATAGATTTCTTCTTCCACATGGGTGCGTGTCCTGTAGCGACGTCGTTCGGAACTGATTGACCACCGGGACCCTTTCCAAAGATTACTTCTATGTCCTTGACCATACCAAATACATCATCACCAGCAGGGAGTTTAGGCTTCTTCCGGTGATCTGCCTCACCTTTGAAATGCTTGCCTTTCTTTCTTACGGGATGATTGGTTGGAAGAAATCGTCGATTCGCCAGGTACACAACCTTCTTGCATTTATGCAAATATGTACCTTCGGTCTTATCTAAACAGTGGGTGCATGCCTTATATCCCTTGTTTGTCTGTCCTGAAAGGTTACTAAGAGCAGGCCAATCATTGATGGTTACGAATAACAACCCTTGTAGATCAAATGGCTCCTGTTTGTTCTCATCCCATGCACGTACACCTGGTTTGCCCCACAACTGTAAGAGTTCTTCAACTAATGGCCTAAGGTACACATCAATGTCGTTGCCCGGTTGCTTCGGGCCTTGGATGAGCACTGGCATCATAATGAACTTACGCTTCATGCACAACCAAGGAGGCAGGTTGTAGATACATAGAGTCATGGGCCAGGTGCTGTGACTGCAACTCTGCTCCCCAAAAGGATTCATGCCATCCGTACTTAGACCAAACCATAAGTTCCTTGCTTCACCTGCAAAGTCTGGGAAGTCTCTCTCGATTTTTCTCCACTGTGACCCATCAGCAGGGTGTCTCAACTTCCCGTCTTTCTTACGGTCTTCTTTGTGCCATCGCAACAACCTGGCATGCTCTTTGTTTCTGAACATGCGTTTCAACCTTGGTATTATAGGAGCATACCACATAACCTTAGCAGGAACCCTCTTCCGGAGGGGCTCTTCCTCAACATCACCAGGGTCATCTCGTCTGATCTTATACCGCAACGCATTGCATACCAGGCATTTATCTAAATTCTCATACTCCTTACCGCGGTAGAGGATGCAGTCATTAATGCATGCATGTATCTTTTGCACATCTAATCCCAGAGGACAGAGAGTCTTCTTTGCTTCGTAGGTACTCTCGGGAAGTTCGTTATGTTTTGGAAACTTCGGCTTCATTATTTTCAGCATCTTTTTAAATGAGGAGTCAGTTAGACCACACTCTGCCTTCCATCGCAACAATTCCAGTGTGGTACTGAGCTTTGTGCTGCCATCTTCACAATTTGGTTACAACAATTTCTTGTGATCTTTTAACATGCCCTCTAACTTCAACTTCTCATTTTCTGTTTCACAGTCTCGCTTTGCATCAGAAATGACCCTACCAAGTTCATCAGCCGGCTCATCTGATGCCCGTTCTTCACCTCTTTCCTCTCCATTGTCTTCCATTGCAGTATCACTGTATTCAGGAAACATATGATGATAGTTGTTATCATCATCTTCTTCTTCACCATCTTCCATCATAACCCCTCTTTCCCCGTGCTTGGTCCAGCAATTATAGTTGGGCATTAAACCTTTCATAATCAGGTGGTCGCGAATGATTTTTGAGGAAGAGTACTCCTTGTTGTTCCGACAATGAACACATGGACAACGTATAAATCCATTCTCTTTGTTTGCCGTGGCCACATCGATAAATTTATCCACGCCTTTGATATACCCGGCTACGCGCCGGTCACCGTACATCCATTCCCGACCGTTCATCTGCATCATATAAGTAAGTTTATCAAAAAAACAGGACATCATAAATAGTGAAATAACCAATTCACACCGACACATGAATTGTATCAATGACCTAGAAAAGATAAGATTGCTAACCTCGATCGAGGGAAATAAAGAGGACAAAGCTCAAGTGCGTCTCGGACACCTTCTATATTTTTGTTCTATGAGAAATTCAACGGGATTATTCACTCAAACATTTCATCAAACACCTTCAATGCATGCATAAAAGAGAAAAAACTAGCACACCCCTCACACCTTCCACCATTCGAAAAAACAGAGTGGAGGCCGAGGGGGCTGGGGCGTTGCATTTATAGAGGGCAGGAGAATACGTCCCGGTTGGATCCAGAAACCGGGACTAAAGGTGCGTGCCACGCCACGTGGCTGTGGCCAAACCTTTAGTCCCGGTTGGTGGCTCCAACCGGGACGTATTCCCCCTTAGCAACCGGGACGCATGCCCCCTGGCCCCGTGCCCGCTCCAACCGGAACGCGTGCCAGCATTAGTCCCGGTTGGTGGCGCAACCGGGACTAATTCTCTGAGGGGTCGTGAACGGATGGCCCTTTTTCCACTAGTGATGGATAATATCCCAACCGGGATATCTTAAACATTTTTGTCCACCCCTCGTGAAAAGGACAAATTCCCGCCGAATCAGTAGGAAGTGAGTCAGATTTAAACTACAGGTACATGATCTGATGCTCATGATTTTTTAAAAAAATCATTTTTAGGTTCACAATGTGCTATTTTATCAGAGATTCAATGAAAGTTTAGTGAGACTCAGCCCCGAGCTAAGAATTTTCATGCCCGTCGATTTAGAAAGTTTGACGATAGTTTAAAATGGGCATAAAATTTTAAACATAATCGAAACAAAGCAAAACCTTCGCGTGGTGTCATATTATGTGACATAGTTGCAAGAAAAAATACCAAACTTGGTATATTGATTGTGTCTGAAAAAACCTTCACAAAATGACCTATCTCAATCGAGGTTTCCTCGCTTTCAGGTCAAATGACCAATGTTATGGCTAGAATCGCGGCATAGATTATAATAATGTGTCCATATTGTGCATTCATGTGTATGATGGGATAGAGAACAATGTTGCAGGAGGAAGTTTTCCCTTTCGTCACACCAAAAAGCCATTTTCATTTTTTTGAGTGGAAAAAACGGGGTGTTTTGTGAAGCAACCACCAAATTAAAGTTTTAAAAAATGATACCACCCCATTTTTCAAAAATAGTAGACCACCGTGCATAAAAAATGTTCCAACTAGGTATCTCAAACCTTTTCGTACACTCCTCGTGAAAAAAGACAATTTCCTGCCAAATCGGTAGGAAGTGGGTCAGATTTGAACTACAGGTACATGATATGATGCTCATGATTTTTTATAAAAAATATTTTTAGGTTCGCAATATGATATTTCATCAGAGATCCAATGCTTCATGCCCGTTGATTTAGAAAGTTTGACGATAGTTTAAAAAAGGCATAAAAATCCAATAACGACCGAAACAATACAAAACCTTCGCGTGGTGTCATATTATGTGACATAGTTACAAATAAAAATAGAAAACTTGATATATTGATTGTGTCTCAAAAAACCTTCACAAAATAACCTATCTCAATTGAGGTTTCCTGACTTTTACGTCAAATTAGCAATGTCATGACTAGAATTGCGGCATAGTTTGCAATAATATGCCCATATTGTATATGCATGTGCATCATGGATGTCGAATAATTTTGCAGGAGAAAGTTTTCCCTTTTGTCACACCAAAAAGCAATTTTTCATTTTTTGAGTGGAAAAAACGGGGTGTTCTGTGCCGTAACCACCAAATGAAAGTTTTAAAATGATAGCACCCATTTTTCAAAAATAGTAGACCGCCATGCATGAAAAATGTCCCAACTGGGGTATCTCAAACCTTGTCGTCCACCCCTCATGAAAAAGATAAATTCCTCCCGAATCGGTAGGAAGTGAGTCAGAATTGAACTGCTGGTACATGATCTGATGCTCATGATTTTTTGCAAAAATTATTTTTAGGTTCACAATATGCTATTTCATCATAGATCCAATGCAAGTTTAGCGAGGCTCAGCCCCGATCTATGAATCTTCATGCCCGCCGATTTAAAAAGTTTGACGGTAGTTTAAAACGGGCATAAAAATGCAAAAATGATCGAAACAATGCAAAATCTTCGTGTGATGCCATATTATGTGACATAGTTACAAGGAAAAATTACCAAACTTGGTATATTGATTGTGTCTCAAAAAAACCTTCACAAAATGACCTATCTCAATCGAGGTTTCATGACTTTCAGGTCAAATGACCAATGTTATGGCTAGAATCGTGGCATAGTTTGCGATAATGTGCCCATATTATGCATGATGTGCATCTTGGGATGGCGAACAATGTTGCAGGAGGAAGTTTTACCTTTCGTCACACCAAAAAGGCATTTTTTATTTTTTCAGTCGAAAAAACGGGGTGTTTTGTGAAGCAACCACCAAATGAAAGTTTTAAAAAATGATACCGCCCCATTTTTTAAAAATAGTAGACCACCGTGCATGAAAAATATTTCAACTGGCGTATCTCAAACCTTTCCATCCATCCCTCGTGAAAAAGATAAATTCCTGAATCGATAGGAAGTGAGTCAGATTTGAACTACAGGTACGTGATCTGATGCTGATGATTTTTTGCAAAAATCATTTTTAGGTTCATAGTATGCTATTTCCACTACTAGAGAAAAGCTTATGCGAGGCGCACCTAAAAGCTTATGCGAGGCGCATATCATATGCGCCTCTACCTTTGAGCCTCGGCTATATGCACCTCCTATAATATATAGGAGGCGCATATCTATATGCGCCTCGCATATGTGAAGTATAGGAGGCGCATATAATATGCGTCTCGCATATGTTTCACAATGCGCCTCGTATATTTATAGTATATGCGCCTCCTATAGTGTCCTATATGCGCCTCCGGTAATATTTTCGAAATTCAAGTTTTACAGACCACTATAAATAATAATATACAGATATTCAAACATACAATATAGTCCAGAATACAGTATAAAGAGCACAGAATTTTTCAGAAACTTGCAATTTGCCAAAGCATAATAGAACCAACATGAATACAATACATTACACATCAATCATGACATACAAGTTCATACATCAAGTGTTTGTGCCACAAGTTCACACCTCCGAGTACAAGTTCATAATCACATTACACCTCCGAGTACAAGTTCACAATCACATTACAACTCCAACGACGTAGCTCTACCTAGATGAAGTAGAACACATAACCTACCATGAAGAGCAACAAGGTGGTGATCACGAAGAAGTTCCTCCACTTCTTCCTTCCATGCCTCCTCCACTTCTCTTCCGACACCTCTCTACTCTCATAGCCTTGGTAGTTGTTGCCCGAGAAGTTGTTCACTTGCTTCTGGCAGTCTTTCCACTCCTCGTACACACCTGGAACCCGACCGATGTACACGACATAACACCTCCTCGCCATCTCCTACACATAATAAAGATGATATTACTTATGTCAGTGGAAAGCAATAGCTAGCAGTTTACAAGATAGAATCATGCATATATATGGGTGCAACAAAATGTAATAAATCACGTTCTAATCATCGGCATTTCGAAGAAATACCAAAAAAAGCAAACCAAGAATGACTTGGATTAGTACCTCATACTTAGGTTGGGCACGGAAATAATAATGCTCGTTGTTCGATCTTGTGCGTCAAGTAGAATATATATGCCCAAATTACTAGTCTACTTGGCACACCAGATCCGCCATAACATGCTCTAATCATCGACATTTCGAAGAAAGACAAAGAAAGCAAACCACAAGAAGTAGGGAAGCAATGACAAATGAAAAGAAACAAGCACTTAAAATAGTTCGTAACACAAATAACTAGCTAGTGTCTCTCACAATCAAGTTCAACGGTTGACGAAACATATTCTAGAGGTTTTGCTAGGCAAGTTTAACATAGTGATAAGAGGTTACAACACGAGTTCGGAACTAACAGCTAGGTACCCAGGCAATGCAATCATGAAGTCTTCTTCGGCTCTTGAGTCGGCTTTGGGGGGGGGGCATTGATGAAGCCCGACCGAGTTTTCGCCATTTGCATGAACATCCTGCCGTCACCCTGCTGCGCTAAGCGTTCTTCTATCTCCTTGTTGGACGGTGCATAGCCGCCGTAGAAGGTGCCTCCGGTTTTTATGACTCCCTGGTACATGATTGTCGCGATCTCCTCCTGGATGTTGAAGAAGTGTTGCCTGAGGTTGCGAGCCTGTATGCATGCAAGCTTTTCAGCCCAACTCACGAGGTCAGATGGCAGCGTTTTGGTCTCCATGTCATTGAAGAACGCCTTCATGTGGTAAAGGGCGTAGAAGGCATCCTTCCCACTGCCAGACGGCTGCTTGACGCAGGCAAACTTCGTCGTGTGGCGGAACACGTGCGCGCCGAACTTTACATGTGGCCTTGCCGGTTTGACGCCTCCCGTTGCGACGTAGCCGGTGAGAGCGCCATCAAGAATTTTCTTGATATTGGTGTAGTTTTTTTGGATCGCACTGTTTGAGTCGAGGTACAAGGCAGTTGAGTGTTTAAAATTCAAGCTTATGAGCACACAGCCTGTCCGATCATCCTCCATGATGGGATGGTAGGGAAGGATAATCACATCCTTGTCCGAGTATGTTTGCAGGAAGTTTGAGAGGTAGTCGGTCGCCAGATCTATGGCCTCAGCATCTTTCAGGACGGCGTCACGCATGAAGTAGGGATCCACTATCTGGATGCCCGGGATCTTGTCTCTGGTGATCTACATGGCCATATTGAGGGAGAACAGCCGGACCAGGGTATTGTGCAGTAGAAACCCGTTCAACATGTCAAACAGGTCGGTATGCTGCACGTAGAAGATATCCTCGGGGGGTACAGTGACGAAGCACGACATATGAGAAGGCACCTTAGCCTTGAAAAAGAGGTACGACTGATCGTTGTCGTGAATGCGGCACTCCTCAATTGTGAGACAGCCATAATGAATACTACGCATATGCGAGCCTGCGACCTCGAGCATCGATTTACACATCATCGGTACACCTGCCACGTGCTGCTGATTCCTGGCTTGCCCCACAGCGCCGTCCCGGAAAAGAGGATTTGGATCCTGGCCCCGATCACCCTTAGGCTTCCTTTTGCGACCCTTCTTGCTCTTTACGGCTTCGGCCACTGCGTTCACCTCACCGACCATCTTATGGAGGGTGCCGGGGCTGATCAAAGGAACTACTGGCCTTGGAGGCTCGGTGAAGGGGACAGGTGGCGGTGTCTCCTGACTAGTTGGGAAGAGACACACCTTACAAGGGGGTTTCGCTGGTGCTGGTTGGGTCTCGGCAACTTGATGTGTGCCTGATGGTCTCGGCTCATACCAATCAGAAAACCTTGTGTTAACAAACTGGTCACCGAAGTTCGGGTCAATTTCTCCATCATCATCGGGATTCTGTGCCATGTTGTCCAAGTCTCCCATCTCGAAGTCTTCATCATGTGCTGGTTGTGCTGCCTCTAGGGTGATGTTGAGCTGGTCCTCTGTCCCCAAACGGATCTGGCTCTTCGGCCATAGGTACAAGTAGCCGAAGACGGTATTGAGGACCGTTGCCGTGTCCTCCTCATCCCATCCTTGAGGTTGAGACGGAGGTTCCACTTGCTCGTAGCCCGGAAGCACCATACTGTATTTGACCCTCATCATGTCAGGTGGCATTGTGACATTGTGCATTTTGCGGTTATCTGGTTGAACAATAGTACCCTTGGCAACATCCATCAACTGGCCGCCCACCCAGTGCATTAGAGTGCAAGGAGTGTCTCCCTGCGAAAGATCGACATGTAGGCCGAGCGTTAGAAAAACAGAGATCAAGTAATCGGTGTGGTTGAGCCTCCCAACTCTCGCTTTAATTAGTTAGTTACCTTGAGGGCGTCAAACTCGGCCAATGTCGAGGCACCGACGCCGACATGCTTGACCACGCAAGTGGCAGAGTGGCTGCCTGATGGCACGGTGGTGCGGGCCGGCGCCTTCGCCGCAGTGGGCAATTTAAGCTCCGGTGCTAGAGGAGTCTCCACCACCACCGGCCCTGCTGGAGGAATCACCAACGCCTCCCGTCGCGCCACATTGTCCGATTGGGCGCTGTTGAGGTTGGGAACCGGTGGCGGCCCCCGTTTACCACCCTTCTGCCACTTGTTGTACTTTTCCATGTAGACGGGAAGGATGGTGTTGAGCTTCTCGTTCACTTGTGAATGGACTTGTGACTGGACTTGTGTCTGGACTTGTTCTTGGAACTTTGTCTCGGCAGCCGACACAGCCTTGTTCACGGCATCTTGGACTATATTTGGAAAGGCTTCCACCTGTTCCCTTAGGAGTTTTACCTCGGCGCTTTTGGCCTTCTTGCCCTTCCGCTCCGGGGTGCCATAGTACTCGGACCATGGTATGCCGCCAAAGCCGACCACACGACCAGCCGACGGGGCCGCCAGGGGATCGACACTCTTGGTCCGGTTCAGCGCCCTATTAAAAGTGGTGTCCCACTTGGCGACAGGCGGTGGCGCTGACCCCTAGGATGAGGAGCTCCTACACTCCTTGTCCTGCGCACAAGGAACACGAAGCATTTGATCAGAAAACTGGACTTCATTGATTAATCATGAATGCAATTAATCGACTTGCATGCAAACTACTTACATATTTTTGCATGAAGTCCTTCACCCTCGGAGCAAAGGGGCTGGCGGGCTCCGAAGAATAATCAGAACTCCCTTTCGGCTTGGCAAACCGGGCCCTGACGAAGTTCTTTGCCTGCTCCTCCTTTATGTCGTCAAAGGAACGTGTCAACCCCTTTGCATGAGCGTCGGCGTCCTCCTTATCCCATTTGGGCCTCGCGGCTCTATAACCAATGGAGCCGAGATGGTGGGTACCAATGTTTCGGGATCTCATATCCTTGCCCTTCTCAGTCTTGGCCTTGCCCAAGGCGGAGTTACATCTGGCCTTGAACACATTGTAGTCTTCTTCCTTGACCAGAGGCTCCTTCTTGACGAGCTCTCAATAACTTAGCTTCTCCTCGAAAATCAGATTCTTCACCCGAGCCTTCCAATTTGACAAGGCCTTGGTCATCCTCCCGAGGGCATACTTGTTCACCGGATTCCCTTTGAGATTGTCATTATTATACTTGTTTTCCTCATCACCCGAGAACGCGTATCTTGCGTGCAGCTTCCGGAAAAGCTGGATGAGGAAACCCTTGTTCTCTTCGGCCTTCAGGTTCTCCATGTTGATCGTGACGGTGTTCCGGAGGATTGTCACGAGCTGGTTAGAGTAACCCCCAACAAAATCTTTTGGCTCCAAAGGCGCACCTTTAGGGCTCACGCTTGTGATGATGGACCTTTTGAGGTCGACCACGATCGGGGTCCGATCCTTCCGAGACTTCTTCGATGCGCTACCACCGTCTGTAGTAGCTTCACCGCCGCCATCAGTGGTAGTGGCGTCGCCATCGGCGTCCCCCATCTCCTCATTGCCCGACGAGGTATCCTCGTCCTCCTCCACCTCGTCGTCCCGCGGAACAAATTCCGGGTCCTCTAGGGATTCCATCTCCGCCTGCTGCTCCCAAAAGGGCTTCTTGCTAGAAGGGCCCGGCTCCGACATTTCTAAACACACAAATAAATGAAACTAATAAGCACAAAAATTCACAGAAAATTTTGGCATGAACTTTGCTAATTTTCTATGTCTAGGAGTGCCAGAAATTCGCCGGAACGGAAATGAATCAACATTCCGGCGAAACATTGGCAACTCAAAAAGAAAAACCTGCACAAAAAATCCTAAATAGAAATAAACACAGCCATTTTGCTGCCAGCATACACAAACACAGCCAGCAGAACATCAAGTTTTGCTGCCAGCATACACAAACACAGCCAGCATACACAAACACATCCAAATTACCGGTTTTACCGAGCGTGCATGGCAAGGCAGGGATCAGTACATATTAGCAGAGGTTCCATTCATCTATCAGTATCTTTCAGAATTAATAACTGGGTGCGTTGAAGTCATTCTGAAATCAAAGCTTGGTATCAGAAGTTCATTGAGATTTTTTATGAAATGTCAGGAATTTTTACTAGAATGGGGAGTGAGCGAAGCAGTACTCATGTTGCATTATGAATGACAAAGTGTAGACATACAACCCACAAATAAAAGGGTAAACTAGAAAACAGCATTCAATGCGAGGATGGCCACATGGGTGGCCTGGTGCCACATGAAAAATTGACACATTGGAGTGGCATTTCCTTTTTACACTGACAGAAAGCAATATTACCGAAGGAAACACATATGCATAGCCTAGCGTTGTATGACTGCCCAATTACAATACAGTATCTTCCGGCCTTGGCAACCGGCATTCTAGTGCATGCTAGTATACCAAGCAGCCAGGAACAGAAAGTGTGATAAAATATGACTATGCAGAGAGAACTTGGAAACAACTAAACAAGGAGCACTTCCCCCACCAAAAAAACAAAATTATATACTACTGAAAAATAAGCAGCGAAAGTAAATTCCGTAGTCACAGCGGTAGCGGTTGATCTCTCGGTACCCAAAAACAATGCCGCGAGCCCATCGCCTTCCCAGCGTCCACAGATGATCAGCGCCATCTGCAGAGTGCGCCATACCCGAGTACCAGGCAGAACTCTCGACAAACTACGAGCAGTAGACCGAAATCCTACTGCAAAGGAAGCGAAGCAGATCCCCAAATCCACCACAAGACCCGTCGGGATTCAGGCAAACCGCCGCACGTGGATCCAGCGAAAGAGGGTGACAGACAAGCACTCCAGCACCGAGCGCAGACACAGACCTGCCACGGGGATCGAATTCCGCTCGCGTGCCCCAAGAAGATGGGAGACGGCAACTAAAATGCGGAGTCAGACAAGAGGAGGCTTATAAAGGAGATCCCTCTAGCGGGAGAAGCACGGCAGCCATGGATATGGGTCTTTTATGCTTACCTGCTCGCGAGGCTTGGTGCGTTGCTTCCGCGAGCAGCGAGCTCCTCCTTCACGGGGACGGCGGCGTCGGGCTCCTCCTCCACGGGGCGTGCGGGTCGCGGGCGAGGTGTGCTCCTCCTGTAGGTGGTCGCCGAAGTATCAGGGAGAGGGAAGAGGGGTAGGGGAAGGGGAGGGAGAGGGGAATGGGAGAAGGGGGAGCGGCACTCCTGGTCTACCTGCCGTATCCTTTGGTGGCGCTCACCTTTTCGTGAGGACGGAGGTGAGGTTGCAGGTCCGACGGGCGAGGACGGAGGTGAGGTTGCAGGTCCGGCGGGCGGGCTGCTCCGGGCGCGGACGGCCGGCGGCAGGAAGGGCGCTGCGAGCGCAGACGGCGGCGGCGATGGCTTCGATCTGTGAGATGTGAGACGGCGCGCGTGCGTGACATGTGAAGAAAGGTCGTGTACTAGCTGTGTGTTTTGATCTATACCGGATTATGCGAGGCACATATCGCAAAGTGCGCCTCGTATAAAATTACGCGAGGCGCATCTGGGCTAAATGCGCCTCGTATAATATGCAATCCTAGAAAAATAGGGCAGTGCACAAGTTTCTGTCAACAAACAAACAGCAGCCTAGTGGTAACATGCCTTGTCCTATTGCACTGGCGACCCAGGTTCGAATCCTAAGGTTAACATTTTTTTGGAAATTTTTTTTAAAGGCCATTTTTTATGTAAAAGCATTGTCCAAACACAATATGAACTATAAAATATACTACAAATATTTTAAATATTCAAATATTGCTAAAACAACAAAAGTGAGTATTCTCAATGAATGTGTCTTGTCGATACATAATATTCTCAATGCAATATTATTATAACACACACATAATGAAAATTAAGAATGTTTTGATACATAATAGTAGGCCACACACACGACGGTTCTTGATAATGGTCGGAGCGCGCTAGCGTTTCTTGACAATGGTCGTCTTCTTGCCCTTCTTTGTCGCGGTTGCATAGGTTAGGTCCGGGACGTCTTCACTACTTCTCTTGAACGGAAGTCCTTTCTTAGGTAGGGTTGTGGTGTACGGTGTTTGGTTGCCATACCCGTCTTCTATCTTCGGGTTGTCGTTCTGGTCAAAGTCTTGCTCGTTGGCGACTCCGTCCATTCCGATAATGTTCCTTTTGCCTCTCCTGACGACAACCCGGCTAGGCTTTGACGAGTCTTTGATGTACCAGCATTGGTCGACTTTGCTAGCCAAAATCCAAGGCTCATTTCTTGCGGGTGCGTTCGCGCTGGTGGTCTTTGACGGTATAACCATGGTGGTGAAATACCGGTCTTCTTTCTTGACGCTCTTGGCCCACCTGACACGGAACATCGACACCTTCTCCGTAACATAGTCGAGCTCCCAAATCTCCTCGATCCTTCCGTAGTACATTTCCGGGATGTCGCCGGTGTAGAATATCCCCGTTACCCCTGAATTCTGGTAATCGCAGTTATTGTCTTTTTCCTCTGTGTAGAACGTGTATCCGTTGATATCGTAAGCCTGATAGGTCATGAGGTTGTGCGAGGCGCCCTGTGAAAATGAGAATATGAGTTTATCTTCCTCCGAGTACTCGCCCTGCGGTGGATTAGCTATGACCTTCTCCCTGAACCACCGCGTGAAACCGGAGTTGTGCTCCTTGATAACATCTTCCTCCCTCGGGACCTGGCGCCCCCGATCAGCGTAATTCTTCTTGATAAACTCTTTGTGCTCATGTATGTATGGATCAACCACCTGCAGGTGTTGCAGCGCGACCAGGTTTGCTCTTTCAAAGTCCTTGGTTCGGCCCTCCATGTCGACATGCTTTGCACGTCGACCCTCGCGGTGACCCCATCCAGCGAGCCTCCCGAGGTGCTTGTTGAATGGCATACCAAGAGAGGTCTCGGTTTGTAGAAAGTTCGAGCAGAAAGAGATGCACTCTTCGGCCAGGAAGCCGTTTGCTATGCTTCCATCTGGACGGGACTTGTTCTTAACGTATCCCTTGATGTGTCCATTGAGCCTTTCAAACGGCATCATGCTTCGCAGAAACGCAGGACCGAGCTGGACGATATCCTCCATGACATGGAGAAGCAGATGAAGCATGATGTCGAAGAAAGCGGGAGGGGGGGAATAGATCTCGAGCTCGCACTTTATCACCACGATCTCGTCCTGTAGCCTCGTGAGCTGCTTAATGTCTATCGACTTCTGAGAGATGACGTCAAAAAGTTGCAGAGGCCAAACAGTGTTTCACGGATGTGCTTGCCCATTATACCTCGGATCGCGACCGGGAGTACCTGCGTCATTAGCACGGGGACGTCGTGAGACTTCATCCTACTGAAGCGCTGCTTCGCCTCGTCTAGCCATCTGCTTATCTTCCCCGCGTAGCCGTTCGGAAATTTGACTCCGAGGAGGCACTTCATAAACTGTATGGCCTCCTTCTTACTAAGAGTGAAGCATGAGGCCTTGAGCTTGACCTCTCCCTTCTTAACCTTTTTCCCCTTGCGACGACGGCTATTCTGTGTTTATGTCTCCTCCACCTCGTCCTCCTCCTCATCATCTCTAGGTGGTGGTTGAAGTTCATCCCTGATGCCCATATGCTTCAAGTCGTTCCTTGCCTTCGGCCCATCTTTGGTCTTGTCGGTGTTAAGGAGGGTGGCAAGCAGACTCTCGCCCACGTTCTTCGTGATATGCATGAGATCAAGGCTATGAGGCACGCGGAGGATCTTCCAGTACGGCAAGTCCCAGAAAACAGACCTCGCCTTCCATACCTTCAGCAACGGCTCTGGCTTCTTCTGGGTCTTTCCTGGCGCAGGGCACTCCTTCCAGTTATTCAACAACTTGTAGATTTCCGCGCCACTCTTGTGGTGTGGGATTCCTCGGAGCTCGATCGTCCCATCAAACAGATGTCCTAGCTTTCTCCAGGCATGATTCTTGGGAAGCCACCTCTGAGCCCCAAGGAACACGGTTTTCCCGGACCCGGGATCTTTCTGTAGCTGGCGGTACGTTGTATTATCCTTGCACCTAACGCACCCATAGAATCCTAGGACCACCTGCCCCGAGAAGTATCTGTAACCGGGATAGTCTTGCACCGTCGTGATCACCGCCGCTCTCATGTCAAAGTAGTCTTGTCTCGAGGCGTCCCATGTACGGGCTCCTTCTTCCCATAACGTGGCCAACTCCTCTTTCAACAACGTGAGATACAGATTGATGTCTGTACCAGGTTGTTTTGGCCCTTGAACGAGCATACTCATGGTTACGTACTTCTTCTTCATGCACAACCAGGGGGGAGGTTGTAGATCCATACAAACACGGGCCAGGTGCTATGTGTGCTGCTCTGGCTTCCAAACGGATTGAGTCCGTCAGTGCTCACGCCCAGCCTGAGGTTCCTTGACTCTTTCCCAAAATGTTGGTAATATTGGAGGTCCAACGCCTTCCACTGGCAAGCATCCGAAGGGTGCCTCAACATTTCCTCCTTCTCCGGATCATCGTCTTTCGGCCTCTTTCTTTCCGCGTGCCAGCGCATGAGCTGTGCTTCCTTAGGGTCTGCAAAATACCGCTGCAAACGAGAAGTTAGAGGAAAGTACCACACCACCTTCCTAGGAGCTTTCTTGGTCCCTCTCTTGTATCGAGAGGTCTTGCACACCAGACACGTGGTCTTCTCCGCGTCCTCGCCCCGGTAGATGATGCAACCATTTATGCAGATGTGGTATTTCACGTGAGGTAGATTGAGAGGGCACACGACTTTCTTCGCCTCAGCGATACTAGTCGGACATCTGTTCCCCTTCTTGGAAAGAATATCGTGCCAGAATACAATGTTGTCGTCGAAACATTCGTCGGTCATTTTGTGTTTCGCCTTCATCTCCAGAGCCCTAAGCGTTACATTTAGACGGGTATCCCCGTCGTTGCATTGGTCAAACAATGGAGTGACCGCGTCTTTCTCCATTTGCTCCAGTTTAGCTTTCTCTCTACCGGCGGCTCTGGCGTTACTCGTCTCCTTGAGAAGCAGATCTTGGACATGAGGGTCTCGCAACCAGCTCGAATCATGGTCGGCACCTTGATCTTCGTGTTCATGACCGGCGCCACCTTGATCATCTTCGTGTCCATGCCCAACGCCACCTTGATCATCTTCGTGTCCATGTCCAGTGCCACCCTGATCTTCGTGATCGTGACTGGCGTCTTGATCTTAGTGATCATCACTGGCATCTTGATCTTCACCATTATTGACATCCTCATCATCATATTCGTCATCACGTATCCATCGAGTGTAGCCATCCATGAAACTATGTCGAAGCAGGTGCGACTCCAGCATTCCAGAATCATGCCTTATCAGATACATCAGCTTGCAGTACCGACATGGACATCTTATCTGTAGGGTTCGCAGCATAGAAAATAAAAATTTTCCTACGATGTGAACTATATACCAAGATCTATCTACTAGATACAAACAACGGGCGGATGTATATCCGTAGAGAACATACCCTTGAAGACCGACAAAGCTTAAAGAGTTCAACTCGTGGTTGATGTAGACGATCTCTTGCCGATCTCAAGATCGAGAGGAAGTCCTAGCGCCGCAAATCAGCAGCGCATCCGTGATTGCACACACGTTCGAGGCACCGAGCAACCTCCGCCTCCTTGCTCCAGCGATGCAGCGGAAGCACAACTCTTTCTTGCCGAATAGCCACCGGGAACATGTATCTCGCTAGTCCGAGACCATGGGGGATAAATTCTAGAGGGGGAGAGAGATCCTTCACGAGGAGGTGTGAGAGACAAGTGAGGAGGGGGGCTCCTTTTATAGGAGGAGGGGGGCACCCAAGGGGTTGGCCGCCGGCCATGGGGCTGCCCCCTCCCCTCCTTCATTCATGTGGGTGGACACTCCACTCACAAAATGCCCTTTAAATTCCCTCCACTCAAAAGTCCACTCAAATTCCCATTAAATTTCCACCAAATTTAATGCAAACTCTCATTAAATAAAACTCTTTTATTTTATTCAGAATTTTGTCAATTACTTTAATGACAAACATTCACAAATAACCCCTTGCTAGAATTCTATTTCACATGCATAACCACTTTATGCAATTTCACCCGAAAACCTGTTTCGGTATCTAGTGCAATAAATTCCTGCGCTTGTTCATTCTTTCGGCATGAAACATTTGCTCCAATTGGATGTCGGTGTCTCTTAAGTGTGTCACCCTACGGTTCGTGAATAAAGCGGACATGATCGAGACCCCTCTCGGATCAATAATCAGAAGCGGGATCTGGAGACCCATACTGACTCCCACACATTCAACGATGACTTTCTTGTGATCGTCAGAACCTTTTACGCTAGTATCTTAATCCCTTTGTTTCACGATATATTACATGTCCGAGATTCGATCATCGGTATCTCCATACCTAGTTTGATCTCGTTACCGACATGCACTCTTTTCTCGTTCCTGTGATATAACATTCTAGTGATCAAATCACTTGCTTGCAAGCTAATCAATGTGATATCACCGAGAGGGCCCAGAGTATATCTATCCGTCATCGGGATGAACAAATTCCACTCTCGATCCATGAGCCTCAACATAACACTTTATTAGTTCTGAATCCATCTTTATAATAACCCTGTTACGGTGTGACGTTTGATGTTATCAAGAAACTCTTCCGGTGTTAGTGATTGACATGATCTCATGGTCTAAGGATTAGGATCACTTCGTAAGTTGTTATAGCAATATAAACTCAATGACTTTGATCGAATGCTATACTTCGGATGAATGTTCATCACACCATTACACTAATGTTGTGATCCCATTATTAACAACATCCAATGTCCATGATCAGGAAACCTTGATCATCTTGTTAATCAACGAGCTAGTTTATGAGAGAGGCATAACTAGGAACTTTCTGTTTGTTTATTAAACACACATGTATTAACGTTTCCGTATTAATACAATTATAGCATGCAAAATAAACATCTATCATATACTTGGAATACACATAATAAACACTTTATTATTGCCTCTCATGGCATATTCCCTTCATTATCTCTGTCTTGTTTGCACGTTCCATGTCGGCCCTCGCGCATGTCATCCACCTATCCACGCGGGCTTTGTTGATCAGTGGTCGGACCATGGCCGCCTGCGTGGTACAAAGAGCAAGAGAATAATTAGAGCATATATGGACGTGGATCGCCGGAAAAATTCGGCATGACCTCCCCTAAAAAGAGGACATCCGCGAGTGCCAGAAATTCGCCGGAAAAGAAATAAATCGACATTCCGGCGAAACATTGGCATCTCAAATGAAATCCCTGCACAAAAAGTAGCACCACAACACAATCATATAGTCGGTGTCTCCGACAACGCACATACATGCAAGCAATGCCTTCACGCTTCCTCCAACAACGACTTGCGCAAGAGAGCCGGAGGAGAAGTAAATGGACATGTTGTAGATCTAGAGGAGCAAGAGACTTCACTTACATATGGGTGTCAACCAATGGATGTTGAGCAAGCTTCTATGGTGAATCAATGGGGGAAATGAGGTGGGGAGGAGGAGGGGGGCGACCAGATTTGTCTTGGTGGAGGAGGAAGAAGTGACACAAGTGAGTGGGGTGATAGTTGGCTCCATGTGCGAAAAGCTGGAAAAAGTGGTGCCAGGTTATAGGAGGCGCATATTGCACAATATGCGCCTCCTATAATTCAAACTATAGGAGGCGCATATAGCAATATGCGCCTCGCATATAGCAATATGCGCCTCACATATAGCAATATGCGCCTCGCATATGCGGCCACCTACCTCCGCCCGGGCCTGCAGGAGTTACTTGAGGCACATATGACCATATGCGCCTCGCATATTATCAAATATAGGAGGCGCATATAACCATATGCGCCTCGCATATTCGTGCACCTACCAACACGCGGGCCCACACAGATTATGCGAGGCGCATTCTGCCCATATGCGTCTCGCCTATCTAATATATAGGAGGCGCATATGACTGGAATGCGCCTCGCATAATATGGGGCTGCTAGATTTAGTCCGTACAGGGATTATAGGAGGCGCATTCTTATCATATGCGCCTCGTCTATTTTTATACTAGAGGCGCATGGAGAAGGAGTGTGCCTCGCCTATTTTATAGGAGGCGCATATGGTCTAAATGTGCCTCGCATAAGCATGTCTCCTATAGCCTTTTCTCTAGTAGTGTTCATCAGAGATCCAATACAAATTTAGCGAGTCCCATCCCTGATCTATGAATCTTAATGCCCGCCGATTTAGAAAGTTTGACGATAGTTTAAAACGGGCATAAAAAATTAAAAAACGATCGAAACAATACAAAACCTCCGTGTGATGTCATATTATGTGACATAGTTAAAAGGAAAAATACCAAATTTGGTATATTGATTGTGTCTCAAAAAAAACTTTACAAAATGACCTATCTCAATCGAGGTTTCTTGACTTTCAGGTGAAATAACCAATGTTATGGCTCGAATCACATCATAGTTTGCGATAATATGCCCATATTTTGCATGCATATGCATCATAGGATATCGAACAATGTTGCAGGGGGAAGTTTTCCCTTTTGTTGCACCAAAAAGGTATTTTTCATTTTGCGAGTGCAAAAAACAGGGTATTTTGTGAAGCAACCACAAAATGAAAGTTTCAAAATGATACCACCCCATTTTTGAAAAATAATAAACCACCGTGCATGTAAAATGTTCCAATTGGGGTATCTCAAACCTTTCCGTTCACCCCTCATAAAAAAGACAATTTCCTACCGAATCGGTAGGAAGTAAGTCAGATTTGAACTGCACGTTAGGGCTGTCAACGAGCCGAACTCGAGCGAACATTGTTAGGCTCGGCTCGAGCTCGGTAGAAGCTCGAGCCGAGCTCGAGCAAGCCTAGGTTGACCTACGAGCCTACATCTAATATCGAGTTCGGCTCGACCAAAGCTCGAGTAGGCTTGAGCTCGGTTCGTTGAAGCTCGATAAGAAATTTAGTACATCGACATGCAGCTACATAGCAAGAAAATAGTAAAGTTTGAAAACGAAATAGCAGAAATGGCTTGGAGTCTCGTATAATAGTAATACAGTGGCAACATACCAGCATAATTATTTTAACAGTCTCACAGCAGATGGAATAATAATAGCAGTCTTAATTTTGCGGATGTACAAAAATCACGAGCTTTATCGAACTGTTTGAGTTCGGCTCGTCTAAGCTCGCGAGCTCGAAAACAGGCTCGAGCTTGGTTTGTTAGGGAGACGAATCAAGCTCGAGCCGAGCTGTTAACGCGCCGAACTCGCACAGTTTGTCAAGTCCGAACTTTTTTGACAGCCCTACTGCACGTACATGATATGATGCTTATGATTTTTTGAAAAAATCATTTTAGATTTACAATATGTATTTCATCAGAAATCTAATGCAAGTTTAGCGAAGCTCAGCCACGAGCTATGAATCTTCATGCCCGCCGATTTAGAAAGTTTGACGATAGTTTAAAACGGGCATAAAAATTCAAAACTGATTGAAACAGTGCAAAACATTTGCGTGGTGTCATATTATGTGACATAGTTATAAGGAAAAAGACCAAACTTGGTATATTTATTGTGTCTCAAAAATACCTTCACAAAATGACCTATATCAATCGAGGTTTCGTGACTTTCAGGTCAAATGACCAATGATATGGATAAAATCGCGGCATAGTTTGTGATAATATGAACATATTGTGCATGTATATGCATCATGGGATGGCAAACAATGTTGCAAAAGGAAGTTTTTTTTTCGTTGTATCAAAATGCATTTTTTTCATTTTCCGAGTGCAAAAAACAGGGTGTTTTGTGAAGCAACCACCAAATAAAAGTTTTAAAATGCTACCCTCACAATTTTCAAAAATACTAGACCACCTTGCATGAACAATGTTCCAACCGTGATATCTCAAACCTTTCCGTCCACCCCTCGTGAAAAAGACAAATATCTGGCGAATCTGTAGGAAGTGAGTGAGATTTGAACTATAGGTACATGATATCTGGCGAATATTTGGATTCCTCTCATTTTTCTGATAGATTTGGATATATTATTTGTTGAATTATGGTTTAAAGATTTATAGATGTGAATTATTCAATTTTAAATGGAAAAAGGCAAAATAAATAAAATTTATTTTATTTTTATTTGAATTCAAGATTAATTCTTATTAAATTGTTAAAATGTAAAGAAATAAAGACGTCTAATACTATAGTCCAATGGTTACTATGATTGATATATGATAATATTCACAAAAGTTTTAATTTCTTTGTCGATAGCTCATGTAGAAGAAATAGAGAAGTTAAGCGTGTTGGGTCTGGAGTAGTGTTAGGATGGGTGACCGATCGAGAAGTTTGACTATTAATGCAATTTGAGTTGAGATTAAGTGTACTTAAAATAAAAAATGTTCATATGAGATTAACGAGTTAAATAATTCTAACGGCGTAGCCAAACGGTCGTTAGTCATCTAGGTGAAACCCTGTCTAAGCCATGGGCATATCTATATACACCGACGGCTTTTCTACACTGACGGATAGAGAGACTACGCCTATGGGCTAGTACGCCGGCGACAGCCGGCGATGCAGCCTACGCCAATAGAATTCTTAGGCTACGCCGACAGGGCCCGGCTGTCGGCGCATCCGTCTTCTCCCGTAGTGAACGCGAATGTAGCGCAGATGGGAAATCCAGCCCAACACTGACGGGTTCAGATTCTTCCACGTAGAGAAACAGGTTCAGGAATTCTTTCTAAAAAATGCGCAAGAAATTCTAATCCGTAAGAAATTGTTTCCAAATGATTTTTACTCCGATGAGAGGCGTAGTTGGTGTACGTACAGATAGGCACAAAAAACCACGCAGGCAGTGGAAGTTGCCGCATCATTTATGATCAGGTCGCTTGTAACTAAAATGTTTCCAGTTCTGTTCGAATCGATCACTAGCATGTCAAACGTCTGTCATGGCGTCTCGTACGAAATCCATTCAAAAAAAAAAGGCAACTGTTGCAGATGTTGTGATGGTCATGCACTCATTCGTACTGCGTACATCTCGCTGTCACGCACAACTCAAGCTTCTAATACTACTAGCACTGTCAATGAGAGGGAATGTTCTTAGTGATCATCTGTGTCACCCGAAGAGATAAGTATATTCAGACAAGAACAAACAAAACGCGCACATGCTGTCCAAATTGATCGCAGGAGTTAGTGCCACTAGACGTTGTCGTCTCCCTCACTTTTCTTTTGAAGATCGAGCAAGTGCTGGCTTTCCAATGTATAAGCAGAGGGAAAGTCACATTACAATAGAAGGATGTCGTCCGAACGAAGCAGAAAAAAGAAAAGAACTGAAAAAAAAATCAAGGTGACGAGCCAGCCACCCTTGTGGCACTAATTCAGCATCGGGTGACACTAATTCAGCACCCGAGCGATGGAGGACCACGACGCTGCCTCATAGAGCCATTACCTGTCGTGGTATTGTCGATGAGTACGCCATAGGGGATCTTAACGACGAGTTTAGAGAGCCATGGGTGAAAGGCGTCAAGCATTCAGAAATAGCGTGTAACAAGGGTTAACTAGGTTTAGGCCCAGTTCTTTTGGGGGCTTCTCCGAGAAGCCGCCCTCCCCCTAGCTTCCTGGGGAAGCCGATCTAAAAAAATTGCGAGGCTTCCAAAATAGTTAAGGCTAAACAAATTTGTAAGCCTCGCAAATTTTTTAAACGGCTTCCCCGAGAAGCTGGGGGGTAGGGAAGCTTCTGGGAGAAGCCTCCAAAAGAACTGGGCCTTAAATCTCACGACGTGGCGAGACACTACTCCTCGTGTCAATCACTATATTGATAATAAGCCAGGTTACGGAGCTTGTCCATTGTGTATTTTTTTAAAGGCTTTTGTAGGTCCGATGTATAAAGACGTCGAAACCTAGGGTTACTGAGAGTAGTCCTAGCTAAACAGGTTACAAAGTTCTACACCTGCTCGGATACTTCTACCTGTCATGTACTCTAAGGCTCCGGCTTAGTTTTAGTCGATGCATGTAGCCTTTCTGTATTCGGCTTGGCCTCCCTTCTAAAATCCCCTAACTAGGTCGTCCAGCAGGCCATAAGCCCTGCTACCATCTATGGGTCATCCGGGTTAGCCGGATTAAGTCTATGCTATGGTTATACCATTATGTGTATCCTCAATAGTAGCCCCGGATAACTTCATGATCTCTGCCGTTTTCATGATGATCATGGATGCTTTGTCTAGGATAATCTTGAATGGCAAGCAACATCTCGAAACTCTCCCAGAAATCATGCAATTGTGTACCACCTATTCAAGAAGCAAGTCGGAGTACTTCTTTCTATATGTTCATTCGTTCCACCTAGTCGGCATTAGATCACTTAAGCAGAAGAATCTTTAGGAGCCACATATCCGTCTATATTTTCGTCAAAGATGTGACACTTAACATCACTGTAGTTTCTAGAAACTCCAAACGTTTAGACTAGACATTATTACTATTTTCCCGCACACAGGATTCGGAATGAGGCAGAGTTTGGGTCAGCGTGAGGGAGTAATTGGTGGAGAAATGGCACCACACTTTGTGCACATGTCAGCGCACATTTCCCACTTCACACAAATCTCAACGCACGGTCCTAAAAATCACCGTCGTGGTAAGTTTAGGTCTTTCACCCCATTCTCTCTACCACCCCTACATCTTCTTCCTATTCTTTCTCGCGAGCTCAAGCTTGATGACCCATAAGTATATAGGACGTATCGTATTACTATTGATAAATAAGAGTGTCGAACCCAACGAGGAGCATAAGGTGTTGACAAGTGGTTTGGATCAGTAATTCACTGTAAATACTAGCAAACGGATTTTTAGGGGGTTTTGATAATGCAGATAAATAAAGTGCGAGTAAATAAAAGATAATAATAATAATTGCAGCAAGTGGTCCAATCCTTCTTCAGCAAAGGACAAGCCGGTTGTATTTCTTAAGATGACCAAACGTTCTCGAGGACACATGGAAATACTGTCAAGTGCTTCGCTTCATATAGTTGATTAATCTTCTCTGATTGGATAAGTATTGTGTGGGTGAACCTATGCTAATGTACCGACCTTACTTGGATTAATACATAATTGTGATTATACCTCTTGCAAGCATCCGCAACTACAAGAAAGTAATTAAGATAGAAACCTAACCACAACCTTAAACTCTGAGATCCTACACTTCCTTGTGCAAAGATTTCCTAACGGGGGTTTAGGTTTCTGTCACTCCGGCAACCCCAAAATTAGTAGTCAAATACACAATGCATTCCTCTAGGCCTATAAAGGTGAAGTATCATGCAGTCGACATTCACATGACACCACTAGAGGAATAGTACCACAACTTAAATATCAAACCATTGAATATTTCTCAATACAATTCTACTACTAACAACATGACTCTCCCATGTCCTCAAGAACTAAACGAACTACTCACGAGACATCATATGGATCAAGATCAGAGATGATATAATGATAAGTAACAAACTGAATATGAACAATAATTTAATGATTCCACTCAATGGCATCAATTACAAAAGTAATCAACACCGGAAAAGTTTCCACTAAGAACTATGCAAGATTCATCCCAATCGTTACAGCGGGATGGAGTGGTGATGATGGTGCTGGTGGAGATGATGGTGAAGATGATGATAATCCCGATGAAGTCTAGCTTGATGGCGGTGTTGATGGCGACGATCTTCCCTCTCCTGAAGGAATTTCTCAGCAGATTTCTGCCTGTCGGAGAGCTATTTCTCTCTCTGTAGTTTCCGCCCCGCAGAGGCGGCGTAATCTTTCTGTGGTCGCTCCCTGAGTCTTAGGGTTTCGGGGGGATGATGTAGGCAAAAGGGCGATGCTAGAGGTAGGCCAAGGTGGCCACACCACCTTGTGGCGCGGCTCGGGGGGCGGGGGGTGGTGTGGCCCCCCTTTGGCCCATCTTCACTCCTCCTTCTGGCCTCCTTTATCTTATGAAAAAATAGGGATTTCCATATATTTTCTGGAATTTTCTGATTTTCGCGAATATTGCAGTTGGACACCGCTTTTTTCCATCAGAATCCTGACTCCGGCAGTTCATCCTCTAAAAGTCATCCAACATGCAAAATAGATGGAATAACATGAGTATCATCTCTTAATATGAAATATATCAATGAATAACAGTAAATTATGATATAAAATAGTGATACAAAATGGACGTATCAAAGCTCACCGACGATACTCCGGCAAATCCCTCCTCAATGTCGCCCACCCAACACTCCCATGGCCGATTTGGACACATCACCGAGCGTGGTGGCGAGAGCCAAGCCGATTGCCCCTGTCACCGGAGAGAATCCAGAGGAACCAGTGGTGTCGCCGGAGGTCACTTTTTGTAGTCACTCCCACCGGCGAAGACCACAAACTGGAGGAGGGTGCGGACGAGCCGGCGGAGGATGATGATGTCGCCACCCAGCGTCTGTGAGGTGAATGGATCACTTGCTCGCTAAAGGCAATCGACATGTTAAAATTCTCACTGATTTAATTATGACCTAGTCTCTAATTCATCTACAAGAATGAAATGTCAGCCACTTTGTTCTCTGCAACTTAAAATTTTAAAATGCCCCACATTTTTAGATACATGAGATGCAAATGCACAAATCCTAACTCTATGGGCTCAAAACCGTCTGATTCTCCAACGCCTTCTCCGCTTCTCTATCACGCAATCCGTTGCCACTGACCAAATCCTCCACCACAACCAGTAAATGCAACAACCTCGCGATGCGATGTGGGTGGTGAACCGTTCAATTGGAATGGGTAAGGGGCAGCCGTGATACTCAGCGTGAACATGACCATGGCAGAGTAGTCGTCGACGCCAATAAGGAGGAGTGCAAGTGACGCATCAGGTCGACACGTCGCGAGGAAACACGGTGCACGGTGCTGGACCAACCACGGACTCCAGCCTCCACTGGCATTCTTACGTAGCGCCCACGACGTAGAGGCGGCGAGCTCGCGTGCCGCCGCGAGTCAGGCTCCCCCAGCGCTATCGTCCTCCATCGGCGAGGATGAGCCCTTCACTAGCGATTCCTCCACCGACGAGGAGCTCGTGTCAGAGGACTACATCGACAAAGCCGATGAGAAAGGGGTTCTGACGTTGTCGAAGGTGCGCTCTCCGGTCGGGGGGACAGGGAGAGAAGTGCTGCCGCACGGAGCGGGAATTGGACGATCTGCTAATCCAGCAAGGTGTCACTGCGGAGAAGGAGCACTTGGCTATGCAGGTGAATCTTGGGGTTAGGTTTTGGGTATGTTTTATCTACGTGTTGTATGGACTGTGACTGCGCACTCCGTGTCGATTTTTGCCTCGAAGGCATTTTTTAGTTCAGTATTTCAAATTAAATTTGTTAGTAGGTCCACATTATACGCGTTTTAAACGGAAATACATTTGTGGTTGCACACATGGGTACAAGAGCTATCATGTCCACTGAAACACTTTTTGGTGCTTTGAGATCCGAATAATCTGTTGGGAGAGAAACAATATTATAGCTTTTCTTTATTTTCATAAACTGCACAAAAAGTCTGTCAGACTGCTCAGATGGGACAGAGAGGTCTCTACAGTGCTACGATACATAGAAATTCCGGAGAAGAACAGCTACCCTACCCTGCATGCATATAGCCTTTTTAGACGGAATAGAGCCGTAGTGGCCTACGTACAGTCTTGCATCAGTACATTGCTTTTCAGCTCAAACGCACCCTCGTCTTCTTCGCTTGCTTGACCAATACTAATCCGGTCCTACCTCCGCGCTGCACTACACGTGCGAGGACAGAGCCTATGGATCTCTCATGGTTCTTTCCATTTTCCTGTTCTCTCTCCTCTCAAGGATAAGAGTATAGACTTCGTCTCATCTTTGAAGATTAGTATCCTCAATCTCTCTTTCTCTCTCCATGAATAGACCATGAAATTTTATAACCATCCAAACTCCTCTCTCTCTCAAGTCTCAAGGCATGAACATGCTGCAATCTTTTTTTACATTTTTATTCACTCGGACTTTTATCACAGATCACCCGGTCTTCATCACTCTACACAAACTAGTCATGGTCTTCATCACAAATCAATATAAAAAATGTAGTGTTTGTACCTGTACATGAGTACATGAATGCAAAACACGACATATTTCATTACTCCCATTACTCTCAGAGCTACAAATTGGGGATTAATTAGGGTACATCAGCAACTAGAGATACATGATGCTACTCTAGAAAAATCAAGCATACACTACGTACATGAAAAAAGAGGCAGCACATAGCTACGAGCAGAAGCATCAATGGCCAATCTTTCTTGACTTGGAGTATTTTACATGCCTTTTCTCATCGACACACAACACAAGCTCATGCATCCATCATTGTTTGATCCGTTCATACCTGCAAACAGAAGTACTTAATAAATGGCCAAGATCGATCCAGCTACAACCTACTACTACAAGAGAACCAGCTTCTTGATCTAGCTGGCCCACGACGCGCAACAGATGAGGGAAAGAAATAGGAAGTATGCGTGCAGGGAAGAAAATCGAGATCCGTAAAAGAAACATGAGAAAAAAAAAATTGAATCGAAAAATAAAGGGAGAAGAACAAATCAAACTCCAGATCTTCCTACCTTCCTAGGTCCGGCACCTGATTCTTCCCGACGCTGACTGCCACGGCCACAGCCTTCCTTCCCTACCCTGTGAGCAGCTGCCTCCAATCTCGTCGAAGTAACCGTGCGCAGGGCCGGAAGGAACTGGATCGGCGGCCTCCCTGGACATAGGCAATGCACTGGATGGAACTCCTGCACCAGTCCCGTCCGCTTGTCCACTACAGATAGCTGACAAATTGATTCGTCGATACAGCATAGGATGGAGGGGAAGGGATCTACAGCAACTTGAGGAAAGAACAAGAAAGCTAGACATTTCTCGACTGAAAACAAGACCCAAAATCGACTAAATCAGATGAAACTGGATGCAGACCGCAGCAAAAAATGGTTCCGACAAGAAAGAGGGAAGGGAGATCACGGGCTCGCCGGAAAAAATCTGGGCGGTGGACCTCGCCGGAGTAGGTGAAGCCGTCGCCGGAACAAGCCTTGGTGGTGTGGAAGAAGGCAAATGGGGAATGGAGGAGAACTGTGCGGGGGTGATTGATGGACTGATTGATTCTATCCTATCTACTAGCACATGATGGGTGCGGGGTAGGGAGAATAAAGTGCCCATGTCCGTTCCACCCGGCGTAAAGGCAGGAGAAATGCACCGGGACGTGACATGTAAAATGGAAGTAATGCTTGGCATATTGTTTAGGTCAAGAGTTGGCACAGATCCCGATGGATGCATCAACGGACAGGATAGGTCCCATACCCATGAGTGCAAGTACAAAATCCATTCTCCGTTTTAAAGGTTGGATTTTTAATCTGTCAGCTAGAGTTGTTCTTATTGAAGATTTTTTTTACAAATATGACCCTCTGCAATTTGTCATCGTTAAAAATACCCTCCACACGCCGCAAAAGCCAAAAATGCCCTGGCGGGAGGCTAAAAAGGCGACACGTGTCACCTCCTGCCATGGGGACGACGGGATGTTCCTTCCGCCACAGGGGGTGGCGGGATGTCCCTCCCGCCATGGGGAATGGCGGGATGAGGTGGGCCCCATGGCCGGGCTAGCGGGGAGGTTCGACTTGGCGCTGGCGGGAGGTTCAACTTCGCGCTCGCGCTGGTGGGCCCCACGACGTCATTCCGCCACCGCCAAAGGCGGAAGGAACATCCCGCCACCCCCTGTGGCGGGAGGTGACACGTGTCGCTTTTTCAGCCTCCCGTCAGGGCATTTTTGGCTTTTGTGACGCGAGGGGGTTATTTTTGGCCATAACGAATTGCAGAGGGACATATTTGTAAAAAAATACTTATTGGAAATACCTGCGCCTGAAATAGTAGTACTAGTCAAATCCGACCGCACTGTCACAATGTTCGTCCTTGTGAGTTTAAACGTTCGCTACTGCCGCATTGATAAAGACATCACATCACAAGCCCTGCGCCATTTTATTACGGAGTGCAGTACTCATCAGCAGTCACGCAACCCAGTCAAATCAGGTCGCACCGTTGCAATGAGCGCCATGGTGTGAAAACGTAACTACTGACGCCCTACGTGTTGTCGACGTATCATTAGCGACGAGACGTGACAAGTCGAGCAGACTTTTAAGCCATCTATACTACTACTACTTCCGCTCAGAAAAATACGTGAAGAACTAGATATACTCCCTCTGTTTCAAATTACTCCGCCGGCGCGCTTATGTAGGTGGACTAATACTTCGTTATTTTTCATTTAAAAAAATCCTAGAATTTTTGAAATAGATAGTATAAAATGTATATTACGTATACCAAAAATCGTAGGAATTTTTTAATGAAAAATGAAAGAATAATAGGCCATCTAGATAAGCGTGCGTGCGGAGTAATTTGAAACAGAGGGAGTAGTAGTATCCATCGGTACTCTACGTAGGAGTAGTACAAACTTGCCATCTGGAAGAGTAAATAACGCAAAACTACCATAATTGAGACCATTTTATCACATAACTATCATTTTTGCGTGAGTTGACACATAAATACCACATTTGAGGCTAGTGCGCGACAAAAAATACCGATTCTGTGATTTACTTATCTTAAGCGGTTTTCTGGCTACTTGGACCCATCTGTCAGGTCTACATGACAGGAAGGGATAACTTGTTCATGCCAATTTTACCAAAAATACCTTCACAAATTATATCTTCGAATTTTATATCCCTAGAAACGCTCCGCTGCTGGCGCCGTATCCTACTCGTGCCTCCCACACTCCACAGCAGAAGCAACTGAAATGAATAGGACAATAGGTGATCTTAAAAATAAACTGCAATCTGCAACGAATAGGAGCATGGCGGATTCCCCGGCCAGCTCAAGTGCGCTGGCCACCATCGAGTCGCTCAATGATGCGCGACCCTCGAACAACAGCTTCTGTTGTGGGCCCTCGTCTCGTATGTCGGAGTTGAGCGGGCAAAGCAGCAACACAAGTGAGGAGTTTGGCGGCGTCCCAGACAGACTCGGCCTAGGAGAACACGCCGATGACGACGCACTCCAAATGCCGTTCGCGTTCCTGACAGGCGCGTGCAAGCGAGTTGTTCGATGAAATACCCGCATCAGCTAATGTTGCCTCTCCTCGCCTCCTGCCTGGTTCTCCCCACCTGGCGCGTAGGTAGGGTTTCCACGCGCCCGACTCACCTACCACCGTTCACGGTCTTCCCTTGCACGACCTAGCTTGTCGGATCGATCGTAGACCGCGACCCTATGGCGGATCTCCACTGGGGCATCGTGCACGACCATGCAGGTGTCCCGGAGGAGCAGCGGTCAGTTAGCAGAGCCACGGGCGGTGGAGATGCGGCGTTAGGGAATTTTTTTCCATTACCGAGAATTAGCCCGCCAAAATTTTACAAAAAATCCCCAAAAATGCAAAACCTGTCCAACATTCGTCCGATTCTGCCACGTAGACCCGACAGGTGGGTCCAAGTAGCCAGAAAACAGCTTAAGACAAGTAAATCACATAATCAGTGTTTTTTGTGGCGCACCGGCCTCAAAAGTGATATTTATGTACCAACTCGCGCATAAGTGGTAGTCATATGACATGATGGTCTACCACATTGTGGTAGTTTTGCGTCATTTACACCATCTGGAATGGTCTAGTATATACATCTAATCTCCTTTGGTATGTACTCTAGGTAGGAGTACACGGACAATAATGATTGTACTGTTGGTTCTCTCTTTGGAGACAAAAGTGGAGAAAGAAATACAGAAACCAACGACGGCACCCAAAGCATCAATTCTCCTTTTTTTTTTGGGACCAATCAATTTCATGGGTCATAAGAAATACAAAGCATCCTAAATATAACAAAAATTACATCAAATTTCTATGGGTCTATACATCTAGTCTCTTTCAAGTCATCGTCATTGAACCCTTGTATTCATCCGAAGCCTCAAGCACCAACGGCGGCGGGTATACCTTATACTTGTCCTGCATAAAACCGCCATAGCCACCATAACGGCGATACCGGTTAAGCAAAGTCTAATTTTAGAGATCCTTCTATAGCGCCCAGCGCAGGTTCGAGGTCACCCACCCTCTTCCGCCATTGTTGCCGCCACAGTGACAAGCAGAGGATGCAATGACCCGACAATTCCTAGTCACAGACGGATGAACGATGCTGATTGCGACGGCTGATAGGGTTTTCACCCTAGCCGTATTTCTTGTGAGGAGAGGTCCAACCAGCAAATATTAGCCGCTGCCTCAATTCTCCAGTTTTTCAACAAAATTCTATAAACATTCTTCAGAGACTCCAAGAAACATGAATGCAAGTATGCACAAACATGTACACATTCCAAAGCTATGCCAGAAATCTTGGGGAAAAATACATTGTATTTTGAGCTAAAAAGGAAATTTTCTGACAAGAATAAGAGTTTTTTTAGCCTCTCCATACAGCCATTTTTTTTAGCTCAAAATACAAAGCAATCAATACGGAAACTTCACGCGAAATATCCAGTTCTTTTTGAGACTCAAAAAGTAAAAAAACAAAGAAAAAAGAGAAAATAAAACCGTGCACGGATCGATGGTAGCAGCAACAGGGGAGGATTTTTTTACAAATATGACCCTCTGCAATCTGTCATCGCCAAAAATACCCTCCTTGCGCCGCAAAAGCCAAAAATGCCCTGGCGGGAGGCTGAAAAGGCGACACGTGTCACCTCCCGCCATGGGGGATGGCGGGATGTTCCTCCCGTCACAGGGGGTGGCGGGATGTTCCTTCCGCCATGGGGAATGGCGGGATGAGGTGGGCCCCACGGCCAGGCCAACGAAGAGGTTCGACTTGGCGCTGGCGAGAGGTTCGACTTCGTGCTCGCACTGGTGGGCCCCACGGCGTCATTCCGCCACCGCCAAAGGCGGAAGGAACATCCCGCCACCCCCTGTGGCGGGAGGAACATCCCGCCACCCCCCGTGTCGGGAGGTGACACGTGTCGCCTTTTCAGCATCCCGCCAGGGCATTTTTGGCTTTTGCGGTGCGAGAAGGGTATTTTTGGCGATGACGAATTGCAGAGGGTCATATTTCTAAAAAAAATCACAGGGAGATCTTCCTCTTGGGAACTGGGACGTATGAGCTGAGAAAATCTCCCCCTCTCTCTTTCTTTCTTTCTGTCTTTCCCCATGCAATGCAACAACGGGTAGAGGCTAGTAGACGCTAGGCTAGGCACTAGGCAGGCAGGCAGGGAAGGTGTGTAGAGTCGAACTAGAGCTTGGCACTGTGGCCTCAGTTTCAAATCCCCTCCTCATCCTTCCCTTCCCTTTCCTCTCTCGCAAAACACCACCCGGAACCTCCGCCAATGCCAAGCATCAACGATGTCGCCGCGCCCGCTCCCTCCCCGGCCGCCACAACCGCGCCGCCTCACATTCGATTCCAGCCCCAGCGCGTCCGCCTCCAAGCGCCAGCTCGCATTCCTCCCGGGCACCGCTCCCGCGCCGTCGACCGCGCGCCACCCCGGCGGCGGCGGCGGCGGCGTAACCATGGAGCAAATAATGGAGGTCATTCGCAGCATCCGGAGCGCCGTCCGCGGCGAGACCGGCGCGACGGACGCGCGCGTGCGCGTCCCCTCCAAGCGACGCCTCCACACCCCGACCCCGTGCACCGCCGCTCCGAGTGCAACCAAGCGCCGCCTCAACACCCTGACCCCGTGCACCGCCGCTCCGAGTGCAACCAAGCGCCGCCGCCGCCTCGACGACTCCTCCCCGTACAACACCACCCCGAGGGCCAACCGCCGCCTCGACGACTACCACCCGTGCACCGCCACCCCGAAGATCCGGCGCCGGCTACTCACAAACTCCCCGTGCACATTCAGCCCCAAGAGCCGGCGCCGCCGCGCCGTGCACCCGGTCGAGGTGATCGGCCGCATCCGGAACCTCACCGCCGACGCGTCCGCGCTCGACATCGGCGGGACGTCCGTGCGCGTGCGCTCCCGCGACGCGGGGGGCGGCCGCCCGTGCCTCCGCGACTTCACCCTCGACGGCGTGTCCGCGTCGGACGAGGAGGGCCTCGAGGCGTTCTACGGCCGGTTCGTGCGCCCAAGGGTCCAGGGCGTGCGCGCGGGCGCCAACTGCACGGTAATGCTGTACGGGCCTACGGGCTCCGGGAAGAGCCACACCATGTTTGGCACCGCTGAGGAGCCAGGCATCGTGTACCGGGCGCTCTGGGACATACAGGACGGAGGCGGCAGCGAGCCCATCCATCTGTCCTTCCTGGAGATTTACAACGAGGAGGTCTACGATCTGCTCCCAGGAACCGGAGGAGAGAAAGGGCACAAGCCCAAGGTTCGTATGATTTCACATTCCATTTTTTTTTTTTTTTGGAAATGGATTTCACATTCCATGCCAGCATCTTGCTTACAAGTGCTTATGTGTTTAGAAGCTTCAGTGTGTTTGCCATATTTGATCATCAAGTGATCGTAGTGAGTTTCCATTTAGATGATCAATGGAACAATAATCCCTTGACACCATCCGGCCTCTGGAACAAAATACTGTTTCACAAGCTGAAAACATATCGGTATTTGGATTCTGTGTAAGTAGTACTGTTGGACTGTAATCAGCATAGTTAAAACAAATCGGTATTTGGTAATAGTTATGCTGTCAGGTTATTTAGCCAACGACTGATAATATCTAGAGATGCTAGTGGGCCACCACTAGGGTACCATTTGCCCTCTTTAGTTCAAAAACATGAACTAACTTTTCAAAACGATGATGTCATTTGAAAAGTAAGTTCATTTTGTTAAACTAGAGAGGGTACCCTAATATGGACCCACTTGAATCACTAATAATATTATTCTAGGCTGTAAGCTGGTAAGCCCCAGGAATTGACATACAATTGAATTGGTCATAAATTGTAACATGAATTTTTGGAAGCACAACATAAGCTTCCAAAACATGTTGACACTTCGTCGCTATGTGGCAATGTTTGAATTTCTTTAACCATGGAGTGTGAATCTGGAATGGGAATTTGTGTCATCCGGCAACTATTTTGCTCAACCTTTTCAATACACTGTGTACAGGTGAGGCTAGAAGTAATTGGAACAAAAGCCAGGAATGCCACATACATTTCTGAAAACGATGCTGGCAAGATAGCAAGAGAAGTCGTCGAGCTAGTGAAGCGGCGCGCTGTGAAGACCACAAGTTGTAATGCGAGGAGTTCCCGGAGCCACTGCATGGTTGGTTGCAATCAGCACTTATTCTAACTTGTAACCAGTAACCACGATGTTTAAAAAATATCAGACTCCTCATTGCCTTTGCCTTTCTGTTACTTGTCTAGATAATTGTGGATGTGCCGGCAGTGGGAGGAAGGCTCATGCTTGTTGACATGGCTGGCTCCGAGAACGTAGAAGCTGCAGGCCAAACTGGAAATGTAGCCAAATCAGAGGTGCACAATGTTACAGATTATTATTACTTAAGTAGCATCCACTGTTTTTCAGTTTCTCTTTGAGATATTGATTGACAATCTGCAGTCAAGTCATTATCATGTACTCCCAGATACACTAGAAAATTAACTAATGTGTAAACAGGTCATAACATATTTTTAGCAGCTAACTAATGAACTACAACTTGCAATGCAGTTAATAATTTTGTTTGCATATCGAGTTCATAATACTGCTTGTTGATGATCTTCCACAGACAGGAAATATCAACCAAGGAAACACCACACTGAAACGAGTGGTTGAATCGATTGCCAACGGCGACTCTCATGTACCATTCCGAGACAGCAAGCTCACAATGCTGCTACGGGTACGTACCGGAGAACCACATGCCTTTCCTGTTTATCTTATCCCCATATGGATAATTCAAATCTTATATGTTTCTTGATGGAATTTCAGGATTCGTTTGAAGACGAGAGATCGAAAATCCTCATGATCCTTTGTGCAAGTCCTGACCCAAAGGAATTGCACAAGACGATATCCACCCTGGAGTATGGGGCCAGAGCGAAAAGCATCACCCACCATGCCACTCGTACATCAACACCAATGGACAAGATGTGCTCCAAAGAGAAAGAGGCCCAGCAATCGATACGGTTGAAAGACGATGAGCTAGCACGACTTACGGCGAAGCTCACTCTGGTGGAAGCACGAGAGGCAGCTGCGAATGCGGAAGCGATCAGGGACGCCGAGGAGGCCCAGTTCCTGTGGGGTGAGCTGAGGACAATGAAAGAGAAGATGCTTATGCAGCAGCAAGAACTACTCGCTGTGAAGCAGCGGTTGCAGGAGGTCGAGCGTGAGAAGCTGGACATCATAGATGAACAGAATCCCTCGCCTAGTTTGCCTGGAACATCCTGATTAAATTGCCATCCTTTGCAAAACTTGGGCTGGAGATGGACTGCCCATGACTAGAGCTCAAGTTTCTGGGCAGCTTTGCTTTCTTTCTAGCAGTAGGGTCATTTCTTTTGGGTGGACAAATGGGGAGAAAATATGCCAGTAGTTGTCTGCTGCTTCTATATTCCTATCCTTTTGCTAGTACCTGTTCTCTCTGATATATTTGGACACGTGCTTCAGTTTCTTTTTTCGAAATGGGGATTGCCCCGGCCTCTGCATCCTCAGATGCACACAGCCAACGAAGAATTTCGTGAGCAAGCAATTTCTTTGAAGTCACCGTTTGTTTGCCACATCTTCTCTATTTTTTTAAATACACTTTAAATCTTTAAATCCATTGACGACAGTGCCTAGTGTGTTGCTACTACAGTCGTAGATTTTAGACGATTGTAAAAGTCGTAGATCCACTTCTGTTTCGTGTATAATTCAATACCACTAATCAGCTTCATGTCTTTCTCTGTTTAACCAACAGAGAAATGTGCAGTCTGATGTGCAGAATTATTTGCTAGTCTGATGTGCAGAACTATTCTCCTGATTTAGATTTTCTATTCGAGCAGTCAACACCATTACGCACCTTTACAGAATGCGGTAGCAGGTCTTGAAAGGCCAGTAATTTAACATATACATATGAAAGGAATGGATACTGATGAGTGCTTTCATTCATTGGTCGATCAAGGAATGGTAGACAGAACTGTTTGCTTACCTCCAAAATTGTCATCAAAGGATGGTTGCTTGTAGTGGGTGTTCCTTTAATATTAAGTTCACTCAGTTGTGAAGTGAATTTAGACACTAAAACGAGTCTAGATGTATTTTCTTTACAAACTTAAAACATCTTATATTTTGAAACGGAGGGAGTACATATGAAAGGAATGGATATGGTCTCCATATTTGATTATGAGGTGAATCGACTAGAAGCCCCCAAACAACATGATATGTGTGCAAGCATGTACAATTATATGAAACAGGTAGATATCATATATTATGAAAATAGTGGTCTCGAAAATAGGATCACACATAGGGGACTCGGCGATCTTGTTTTGGGGTTCGACGGGGTTCGGGTTCGGATGCTTGTGGGAGAGGGTGCCTAGGACAAAGAGCTTCAAGCCATCTAATCCACGAAGTAGATCTTCGCATCCATGCTCGCTTCGGTGTCGAACTTGTGGTTTTGGCTCCATCGCCTTTGGGTTCCCGGATGGAGGTCTTGGCGTGCCATGACGAAGATCTCAGGGTACGGGGTTTCAGCCATCTTATTTGGAAAGGAGATATTGTCGAGGGGATCTTGGCTACAGACAAGAATAGAGTGCTTTTATTCATTGGTCGATCAAGGAATGGTAGACAAAATTGTCATCAAAGGATGGTTGCTTGTAGTGGGTGTTCCTTTTCCGCTCGTGTTTTTGTTTCAGGAATGTATCTTGTGTAAAACTGTAGATCACAGGGTCTTTTCCTAGAATTCTGCTTATAGAAAAACATGAAATTGCTCCGTGTTTTACTTCTTCTACTACTCGAGGGGTATTCTGGGTGTTCTATTATGATGCCCAAAGGAGAGGAATATGCATGGACCATAGACACTGCATCTGTTAGGCTATGCTTTGACAAAATGATTTCTGTCCAAGTATGGTAAATTGTGCTGTTATATATAGAAATATCGGATACATATAAAATAGCACATGATCGTTGTAATTAAGTGGAGAATGTACCAACTGTTACATTACGACATGTAGTTTCGACTCTAAGCTCACTCAAATTTTAGTAGAGGTAGTATGAATTGAGTTGAGCTGAGCCTCAGCCCGTTTGTAGACCTACTTAGGGCGGAGAGGCCGTGTCGTATAGAGAGTAGGGTTCGAATGAGGTGTCCTTGGACAAAAATTACCACAAAAAGTTGAAGTTCATGAGTCGTGGCCCCACACCTACGACCTTCTTCTGAATTACACATTTACACGGCGCTTGTGGAGGCATCACGTGCTGCCAAGTTGTAGGATTTGTGGTATACAGTCCGACTCAGCACGTCGGCACACGTGGCGCTAGCTAGTGGAGACGATTCGCCACTCATCTTCTGGGCAGTATTATTTGACCTTGGACTAACTACGGCCACGGTGGCAGCAGGAAACATGGCCGGAGGAGGCAAGATTTTGTTTTTGGAATGTAACGGAATTAGTCTTAAGTCGAGGTTAGAATATGGATTTCTTTGTGCCGTGAACTCTAAAATTATATATTTTGCTTTTCAAAAATGATTTTATACTCATTTCGATCTAAATTTCAGATTTATCTAGATACGGATATATCAAGACATACTATTTATAATGCTAGATGAATCCACGAAACAGGCTATCTAAACAAAATCTGTGTCTGTTAATTTAGATTGGAGGAATATGACATTTCCTTTGTCGTGGATAATAGCATACCGAGACACCACGGTGTCGGAATCAAATGGGGGCGTGCGCACTGCACTTTGTCGTGGATAATAGCATAGTCAACGGCTGTCCATCTCCATTAGTTCCTTTTTTTTTCCACCCTATAGACAAACGCGGCGTGGACGTCCTCTTCGTCTATCGCGCCAATGGTCTGATTTTTTTGCCACACAAGAGACAAAGAGGCAACTGGTAGCCACACGAGAGTGTAGCCGATCGATTTTGTTTCTCGGACTCGTCGCTAGCTCCTTTAAAACTGCACCGTACGTACGTGTGGCCGCTGGCCGTCCATTGGCATCGCCTCGTCGGCACACACGGTGTGGCACGCAAGGATTATCGATCGGCCTGCGCCCTATTTCTTTCCAAGTAAGTTGATCAAATCCTCCGTCCATGTCCTGGTTAATTACTCATGCGATTGCTCCATTCCGATCCAATATCCATCTCCGCGAAGATGCCATTATATATCTTCGTCGTGTTGTTTTGCTACAGGTAATACTAACCGAGGCTAGCTTGCAGTTGGTTTCTACAATTCTACTACACTCTATCTGGGGCCATGGAGACGGCAATCACGGTTGGCGGGCTGGTCTTGCCCGCCGGCAAGCTCATCTGCAAGATCATCCACGCGGCGGAGACGGCCACCCAGAACAAGACCGAGTGCGCCGATCTGGCGGGGCGTCTATCCGTCATGCACAAGCTCCTCGTTCGCATGCAGCTCCAAGGTCCCAAGGCACAGGAGGCGCTGTCCGGGCTGGGTCACACGCTCGATGATGCGCACGAGCTCGTCGTCGCCTGCCACAGGCGCCCGCGCCGAGGAAGCTCGCCTTTGCAGGCGCCCACGCCGAGAGGTTCGCCAAACTCAACCGCAGGATCGACTCCCACCTCAACCTCATCCAACTTTGCTGCCACATCGACGTTATCCATCGCCTCGACGATCATGCAAGCCTACTTCACCCACTAGCAACAGCGCCGGTCAACAACAACCTGATCCTTCTCGAATCAAGACTCACCGCCCCGCCCAGCATCTACCTCGTCTACGACACCGCCGCGCAGTCCATCTCCATGATCCCGGCCCACCCTTGGTCCCAGCATTGCGACCCCCTGTCCCCGGCCCGGCAGCAGCAACCCAACGCCCTCGTAAGGAGCGTCCTCGTCGTGTGCGACGACGACCGCGACCGCAGCAGCTATGCTCTGGTGAGTATGGCGGAGAGGACAATCTATTCCGACGAGGAGTACGACGAGGACTACCTCCTCAAGTACGAGGTCCAGGACGTTCTCTACCTGTGGCGATCTTCCTCCCCACGGTGGGATCTAGTGACCGTAACGGCCGGATTCCCGGCCGAGTTCAAAGGGGGCAACGTTGCCCACGCCTACACCGCCATCGTCGCTTTCACCTGCGGCGGCCGCGCTTTCTGGGCCAACCTCGTGCGCGGCGTCATGTACTGCAGCTGCGACGCCCTGCTGCGTTCCGCCTCCAACGGCAGCGGCACCGAGCTAGAGTTCGGCTTCATCAGTCTGCCGGTCGAGCTCCCGCGTAACCTGCCCTGCCACGTGTTGTGCGCAATGGAGCTGCGTGCCAACATGTACCGGACCATGGGCCGCGTCGGAGACTCGGCCATCAAGTTCGTCGCCATCGATGGCTTCTTCGAGATGCTGGACTTCCACGACTGCACGGTGACCGTCTGGACCCTCTCGCCTGACGCCGACATGACGACGGATTATTGGACCGAGCGCCTCCAGCTCTCCATGGGCAGCCTCGCCGAGCAAGACGAGTTCAAGAAGTCCGTCCTGCCAACGGACATGGTTCCGATGTACCCCAGCCTGAGCGCGGAGGAAGACGACGTCCTCTACTTCATGCTGGGCCGGCAGTCCAGAAATGACTTAAACGAAGAGACCGACTCCTCTGGAAAGACAGGCTCGCTCCTGCATCGCCCCCCGCGGGCGCGCACGGGCTCCAAACCCGTCCCACCTTCTCCCCTCACCCCGCTGCCGCCGTCGGCGCTCGCCGCCGGGCAAAGACCGTGCGGTGCCGGCGGCGGCGGTCCTTCCTTGGTTGGCCGGGCGCTTGGAGGGCGGCGCGGGGTGGCTCTATCAGGCGGCGGCGAACCTCAGCGACGGCCCTATCTCCCCCAGCGAGGCGGGCCGGCGAGCTGCGGCTGCGGAGGGCTCTCGTGGTGGAGGCGGCGGGGCTCTGTGGCGCGGCGACCATCTCCCATGGACGAAGGCAGCGGCGGCCGAAGCTTCTTCGGGAGACCCTTGTCTGCGGGCTGGCAGGGCCTACGTGTCACACCCTGCCCCCTTGCCGGTATGATTGCCGGCGTGAGGCTTGATCGATCGCCGGAATCAGGAACAGAGAGAGAACATGAGAGAGAGAGAGTAGCGAGCAGAGTTGTTCTATTCCTTTCTTCAGACTAGTTCGATCCCCTCGCGTCGCAGCCACAACTTCCTTCTTATCATCACCAAGCCAAACGGCAGGCCCACTGTAGCCAGCCCACGGCCCATGTCCGCTGAGCCCAGAGTGCCATAATACACGGGCATGACATTACCGCCCCCAAGAAACATTGCTTGCCCCTAAGCAATGGATCGCTCAGGTTGCAGCACTATTGAGCTCCAACTACCCTTGACGACTTCCCAATCTTCTTCCAGCTTTTATCAATGAATTGATTGGAGGAGTGATAGGAATACAGATCTTTAAGTGTGATTTCCACATGTTCTTGCTTAGTACAGAATATTCATCCTGCCATGGAGGAGCCTCCAAAATACCTGGATTCCATTGTTTGTACTGAAGTTTGTTTGCAGAAATGGCCACTGAACAGAAATCCTGAATTCCAGACCGAATGCCCATTTTGATGCTATATTCAGCAACGTCTGATGCAATTCCTTTGAAAGCAAATCTTCTTATCACTGCCCTAGCCGTATCTCCTTGGTTCCTAGAACAAAAACCACTCCAAGGACTGAATGAGCATGTACAGCCAGTAGAAGCACGGAACTGAAATGAGTACTGAAGCAACACATAAATTGCTGGAGAAATCATCTTAGCATGATAGTAACAACTGAGGTTTTCAGAGGGTTGTGCAGTAGCAAAGAAGTAGTGCTGACAGCTGGGGTGCCACGGTTGAGTAGATGGTAGGATAATTTTCAATTCACACTCAAGGCGTTGCACATTCCCATGGATGGCCTGCTTGAACCGGCTATATTTTTCATTCATTAAGACACGTATGAGAGCTCTGAACAAGAACTGGATTTTCAGTGTAACCATGCAACACTCTGTAACGTCACGCTTTGGCTGCCTTACTAGTGTGCTAAAAAATCCATGAATGATCTGACACGGTCGATAGCAAGCCTGCTTCGCCTGAAGTATTCCACTGAAGCTCAGAGTACTTGTACATTGGACAGCCCAAGCTTGTTTTCCTTCCATGGTAGATAGTAGGAAGCACATTGGAGCATCTTGCATAAATTTTTGTTGACAAGAAAACTAAGCTCAGATGCGTTTTATAGCATAGACTGGAAGAACTTATATCCCATATCAACACTCTCGTGAGCACAAGAGAATCATCTTTCACTTCAAACATTCCAGGGTAAATTAAATTTACCTGTGCAGTTGATATGCCAGGATCCCACAGCCTGGAAATTCCACGAAGTTGTTGCACGATGTCCCAGTGTAAATCATGTTGATGCTCACAGTTCCCTGGACTAAAGCCACTTAACCTTCTGACTGCCAGGTGATGCACATGAACAAAAGAAATAGCAAGATCAACATCATGTAACGGCCACTGTTCCTTGCTGCTGAACTGACTCCACCATCGATCCAATAAGTTCCTTACCTCGGTACAGTGACATTTCAGCATACCCAGAGTTTCAGTTGGCAGCACCCAATATGGTCTTCGCCATGGTAGCCTGACCAAGGTCATCTGCACACCTTCCAGCAGATTGCAGGCAAACGACGGCCACGGCCATGGCCTGCATATGGGTTTCTTGTGGCTGACCCACACTTGCAGTTCTGGAGGCCAGGGTTTCCACTCGACACCGTCGTGCTGCAACAGTTCCTCAGACCACACGTATGCAGCAGTGTCCACGGTGTCATCGCACATTGGAACCACCGGGGACAGTGTTGTGGGCTTGTAGTAGGCGAAGACACACGACACATTGGTTGTACCAGTCACACTCAATGAAACTATATCCATTGCCCTGCTAGCATCATCATCCAAGCATTTTGCCGAGCACATGGTGAATGTCGGCTTCTCAAGATCATGGACAACAAACACCTGAACCGTAGGAATTGGTAAGGTCTCCGAAGGATCAGTGACAGACACCGAGATAACCCCAGTAGTAAGGGCCATGGAAGCATGGTCGATGCCACTAATAGCTTGGCGAGAACCCAACGCCATGTTGGACTTGAGATTGATGCATGACTGCAGCGGCTTGTCCAGCAAGGGCCCTAGGGGTGCTAGGAGCGCTGCTTCTATTTTACCTAAGGACGGGATCGCGCCTGCAGCATGGTTGCTGCTGTCGTTGATGTCCGAGTCCAATGTCGAACACCTTGTGGGCATGGTGGCAGTGGAGACAGCATCCGCGTGTGGTACACCAGCAGCCACGACCCGATGCGTGGAGATGAAGGAGGGCGAAGAAGGCTTGGTATCCGGCTGCTCAAGTGCTAGATCCAGCACAAACAATGACCCAGACATGATGGCGACTGAACCCTTGGAGGCCTCCTGCCCTTCCTGCTCCTTGACGCCAAATTTCCGCGCACAAGAAGCCAGCAACACGCGCGCCTCGTTGAGGCTCGCCGTGATGGCCGCGAGTTTCTCCTCCATCTTTGTATGCGGCTTCCCCATCGCCTCCATCCTTGTATGCGACTCAAAACCAAATCGAAATTGGGAAAAAAAATTGGTGGAAGTTTTTGGTGGAATTTTTGGAGGAATCGATGGCTCTGATACCAAATTGTCACACCCTGCCCCCTTGCCGGTATGATTGCCGGCGTGAGGCTTGATCGATCGCCGGAATCAGGAACAGAGAGAGAACATGAGAGAGAGAGAGTAGCGAGCAGAGTTGTTCTATTCCTTTCTTCAGACTAGTTCGATCCCCTCGCGTCGCAGCCACAACTTCCTTCTTATCATCACCAAGCCAAACGGCAGGCCCACTGTAGCCAGCCCACGGCCCATGTCCGCTGAGCCCAGAGTGCCATAATACACGGGCATGACACTACGGCGGTCTCCTCCACCGGAGTCGGAGACGGGGACTGGGTCGGACAGCAACCAGCGATGGCGGGCGGGCAGAGCTGGCCTGGGTTGCGCCGGGCCTGCCTCGGCCCAGATCCAGGCCCTTTCAGGCCCGATCTGGGTTGGCGGGCCTGCGCCCCCACGCAGGTTCCAGGGGCATCCAGTGCGTCTGGGAGCCTACCCCCTAGCCACGGAATGGTTGGGGTGCCGGATCCGGGCCCGGAGGCCTGGTTCTGGTGACCGCCTGGCAAACCCGTTTCTCGGGTGCTGCGTGTTCCATCGGCGGGTATGTCCTGCTAATTGAACTCCTGCTGTCCGCGCGTTGTCGAGTTGCCTCGGTCCCTTGTCCACTTTGCTGGAAGTTCTGCTGTAGCGCCTATGGTTCCGTGGGCGAGATCTCGGATGCCGGGGTGGCGGCCTCGGAAGGTGGTCCGCACGTGCGGCTCGACGGCGGGCGACGTGGCGGTGGTGATGGCCGTCTCCTGGAGCCATGAGGGTGGCGAGGAGTGGGTGTTGGGGATTCCTGGTGTTGGCGGCGTCTCAGCGTAGTCGATGCCCAGATCGTGTGGTGGAAGCTCAGCTCGGGGATGGCCGTAGTCTGAGGCCCTAGATGTGGCGAGGGTTTTTCCGGGAGAAATCCCAGCGCTCCGGCACCAACGGTGGCGATGCCTGCGGGTGTCGTGACCCACTTGAGGGCACCGTTGCGGCTACCTTCTCCGTATTTGGGCTCCGGGTGAAAACCCTAGACTTCTTTGGTCTCGGCGACGGCGGCGCTTGTTGTGTCGTCACCCTCTTGGGGGCGTGGCCGTGGAGCCCAGGTTTTCTTAGTCTCTCGTCGTCTTCGGTGGCAAGCTCGATGCTTTCTAGTTTTTGTTGTGTATCTTTTGATCTGCTTGTAAGAGGAATCTCTCATCACTTTGTATCTGTTCGGGCGTTTGGCTTTATTTATAAAACGGGGCGAAAGCCTGATTCGAGACTTCACGCTGGGCCAGTATGCCCCGTGCTGCTACATGCACAAGGGCTCCAAGGCCAAGTGCGACGGGTACGTCGCTGTTGCTGGCGAGACCATGTACCTCCTCCGTGTTGACATGCGCCGTGGTGTTCTCCTTGGCTCTGCCCGCCTCCCTCACCCATTTGCCCGTATCTCTCTCGCGCCTCCGTCAACCATTCAGTGGTGATCAAGGGTGAGGTAGTCATAGTTTATCACCATGATGATAATAGACAGAAAGAATAGCACACGATACGTGTGGTCATGACAAATTATATACACCTACTCCCTCTGTTTCTCTACTACCTAAAAAGAAAGTTGTGTTCCGTCGTCAACCAGCCTCGCAATACGTCGTCCGCTTCGTCGTGCACCAGATATTAACGACAATAGTATATGCTGCGGTTTCCAATTTTTTCTCGCCGCGAAATTCGCGTTAAGCTCACGCTGAATATCGCCCACAACCAACTGTCGGCCATCAATATGGAGTGCGTCTACCTCTTCCTCCCCTACGACACCGCCGTCCTGCTCTCGGCTTTTCTAAGCGGCGCCGTCCTCAATCCCGCCTTCAAACTGCTCGCCATATGGAGCTCCCGCATCTGCGCTGCCGCCAAACAACTGCGACGAACCCAGATACGTGCACCTCCAGGTCGACACCATCCACAACCGCCTCTATTCCTCCTCTGCCATCACCAACGGAGATGGGACTCTGCTCCAGGCCAAGACCCCGACGCTGCTGATCTCGCCAGCAAGCTCTCGGGCGAAGACGGTACGCACACTCGCACATGCTTCACCTCTCCTTCTCCCTGACGGATGCGTTCTGTCAGTTACACACTAGATAGATCAACGGATGCTGGATTTCCACATCTTCCTCACCTCCTGACAGCAGGCATGTCGAGATCTATATGAGCATTGCCGCTGATGGCAGAGTCCATGCTTTCTCGGTTTACTGTCTGTTTCTCTTGAGCTATAACTGACATTGCCCCTCGTTCTATCTACTCCAATTTCAGCGAGTTTACGTAGAAGTTTTTTCTCGTGTCGTTTGTGCATTTGCTAAAAGAAATTACTACTCCAACCTTGTGGTTCGTTACGAGTCTCATGTTTCCCATGTCAATCGAGCCACTTGAGAGATATGCAAGCGAAAGAGATCTATTTTCTCCAGCATACCTCCCTTGAAAAATCAGTTGTCATTTTCTCACTCTATTCAGCTATTTAGTTTCTGTGAATTTGAAATTTGGACCAGATGTTCTAAATATATTTAGTTTGGTTCAGAAGATACCTTAAGGATGTTGTTTTCACTTAATAGCTCTATGTCCACTTGTTTATTTGTTGCTCTGATCAGTGTCAAGGTGTGGACGAGGATGATGGCAATTACGGACCAGCTTTGGTTTGTACGAGTACGACACAGGAACCAACCTATGATGCCTAAGCAATCTGCTGGGCTTCTGTATACTATTCTGGAGGATGCAATCTTCTAGCCATCTAGAGTCCCTCGTTATAGATACTTCTCTATTTGCTAGCTTCTATTGGAAATTGATCACGCCAACTAAGACCATGACACCATATATCTCCAATAATTTTCATTGACCTGAGTTTTATTCTATGAAGCATGTGTGGAAATATACATTACTACCTTAGTACTGATTTGCACCATAGAAAAGTAATTACATGGCTCTTTTATAACTGATTTGTATCCTCTTAAATAATTGTTTTTATCTACCATTAGAATTTGGAGTAATATACTTTCTGTGTTTCAAATTATAAGACGTTTTAGTGGGCTAAAATAGCCTACAAATCATCATATAATTTGGAATAGAGGTAGTAGTATTTAGTTGATGCATAGGTCCCGAGGTTGTTGTAGTGCACATAGTTGATGAATATAATTGCCGAAAAAACTGAAAATCTCCATTTGCATAACTACTAAATGTGACATATTGTAGTTCAATTCTCCATTTGCCATTAGATCCTTTAGATTATTGCACTATACTTTTTTTAGCACCATGCGGTTGTACATGAAAGGTCTTGCTGCTTAAACATATCTAAGTGTGAGTGTGTAAACTGAAAGTTTAGACCGAGCTTACAGTTTCTAGGAGAATCCAAGTTTGCCACTCTTTATTCGCCTTTCAATAAAAAAATCGTGTTATAGCTCATATTAATGTTACACATATGTCCTTGAGAAAATTTAATACTCCTACAATGCTTGAGCAAAAATTAAATATACTAAGGTCTATGGACCTTACTTACTAGAGCATAAAAGGTGTTGAAATGCTGATGAATTTTAGGAGTTTTGCAGCTCAAAGTTGCTGAATTACACATATGTATTTCTCAGTTTAAATCTACACACCCTCTTCTTTGTAGGATGTCATGGGTAAAATGTATGAAACCTTTCTACACTGCTTTATATAATTTGTAATGTTCACTTTGTAGTCCTTAAAGTTGTGTGGCTCTTTTTCTCAAAAAAAAATTTGTAGTATTTTACCTACCCTATCCATAGTTATACCAACTCTCATGTGATCATGTTTTTGCATATTTTTCTATCATGGTGAATTTATGGCTTGGCCTGCAACTATAATTTAGAAGACTTATCCTCCTTGAGGATTATCACTTGACCAAAATTTTGCACGGTTTGAAAAAATAGAGAATATATCTCCATCAGGCTCAAGACCTCCTTCCATGAACATGGAGTTGTGCTTCCTACTAGGCAAGAGTCATATCTTACAGTAAAATCTCCGGCGTGAAGATGTATTCACTAAGTTCTTTGAGATTTAAGAATAAAGTATTGAAGCTTACTTTGCGGTGCTCTCTGGACATGCAGTCATTTTGCTGACATACATCCATGATTCAATATAACATAGTCGCCAATCAACTGCGACAGTAGACCTGAATATCTGCAGCACCTTGTGGAAAATTTTCTATCAGCTACTCCTTGTTAATATCCATTGAGACTTGAGAATTGATATAGATTGATGTTTGATGTATTCTGCAGTGGTCAGATAGACGTTAACGCTAGGTGATATATCATATATTCCTCTAAAAGAATAGCATCTATTTTTTTGGGTGCGATGAGTATCATTAAGCGGGATAACATGTGCGAATTATGATCTCATATCGACATACATATTAAATTACTTACTACTTTGTATGAGGATATGGTTTTTTTGGAGAAAATTAGTTGGCATATTGTATGTTTCAGACTCGACTAAGATTAAAGGAAGTCTATTTTTGTACTGTAATACCATAGGGACTAAAGTGTGATTTTATATTTCATATATACGATGGTATGTATAAAGCGAGAGCAGGTACAAAAGCATACGCAAAGGAAGTCTAATTTGAGTTGAATATATTGTAGTATCAAATTTTGATATTGTGCTTACGTCGAGTTCAAAGAAACTCATTCGAGTGAGCCAAAAAAAAAATCCTCTTCCCGTAATGTTGAATTAGGTTATAATATATAATTTTCCATTCCCTCTCTTCTATGCATATATGATGTCCAATCATATAAAGTGGACATATTTTATAGATACATGGTATGTGGTAACACACCAGAATAATACTTGATAATATCCTTGATATTTATACCCCGTTGCAACGCACGGGCAATTACCTAGTCAAAATAGAAGATGTTTTAGGTCCGTGAAAAAAATGTATCTAGACTTTTTTTAGGGTATAGATTCAGTCTAAACTTGAGTGAATCTACGTACAAAAAAAGTATAGATACATTTTCTTCACAAGTCTAAAACATCTTATATTTTAAAACAGAGGGAATAGTTTACAGACGTGCTTTTAGCTAGTGAAGTTAATACAGGGAAACAAGTTTAATTAGGTGCCAATTATAATTATTTTGACTATCTTTTGACTATTTTCGTTGTCCGCTGCTAGACATGATATTCTCATCCTGTTGCCATAGATTGAAACTTGGAATTTCAGTTAGTTACAAGTAACATATTTTCCTCTCCCCACCTCACCTTCTACCCGCCGCCGCAGAGATGAGAAGAGCAGCACGACCCATCGGGCCGCCCAATGGGTACGGCTCTCTTCTCATCTCTTCCACTCTCCAAATCTATAACGGTATTCTGTTATAGAGGAGAGGAGGATGTGGGGACCTCTCAAAACAGTTCACTCCAACTAGAGATTAAGACGGGGAGATTCTCTCTTTTCCTATCTTTTCCTTTGTATGCTTCAAATTAAGGTATGGAGTATGTTAATTAACTTCACTGTATTTTGTATCTTTAGTATGAGATAGTAATAAAAGGGAAAATTTTAAAGACGGTAAGTCAAACCTTGACTATACTTTGTGTAGTACTCCCTCTCTATATCTGAATTTATGGTGGCACTACGAGGGATCTGAGGTACGTGTCCCTTCCCATCTCATAGCCGCAGAAGCTTGTCCATGATTCACGGTCGGCAATCTTATCGAGTTCCTTGGTCTTGAGGTTCAGCGCGAACGTCCCACGGATAGAGCTACCTTGGTCGACCGTGAAGAACAACACCCCGCTCTTCTCGCAGTACCACCGGCTCGTCATGGCTTCCGCACGTTCTAGTGTGAACTGATCTAGCATGATAACTCTACTCCGTTCTTGCCGTTCCCATCTTCCAACACTTATGTCTTGGTTGTCAGGGTCGTCATTCCGGAAGCTCTGTGTGACCACTCCAAGAAACTTCCCAAGCATTACCATCATTACCAAGCACAGCCTCCCCTCCGGTGAGACGCCGACGGTGAGTCCTCCGGATCTGTTCAAAGGTCTCGGCCGAGGACAGCCGTAGGACACCATGTACTGCTCCATCGTCGCGCCGCCGTCAAGACGCACCCCTAACACGTGCCAGGCTAGAGGCCAGTAGACCACGCCACGGAGCGCCGTCGCCCCCCGCACCATGTTGCGCAGCCACCCGTTGGAGATGCGCGCGTCGGCCTTGGCCTCCGGTCCCCAGCTGGTCGTGTCCGACGAGTACCTGCGGAGCGCCGTGAAGCCGCGCCGGTTGTAGACTATCAGCAGCCGGAAGTAGGCCGGCGACAACACCGGTGGCTCCACGTCCTCGCCGCTCAGGAGGGCACACGCGTAGTCGCCGGGCATGTCCTCGCCGCAGAGCGACGGGAGAAGATCCGCGTCACCAGTCATGGGGTTGCAGACGCAGAGCCTAAGGCCATCAGCACGCCCTTTCCGTCCAAGCTCCAGGACGAGGCGGCCGTTCCGGGACGCGACCGGGCGGGAGCACCCCAGATCCACATGGACGCCGTCCAGCAGCGATCTTGCGGAGTGGCCGAGGAGGCGGCTGGCGGACGTCGTCGGGACGAAGGTCGTCAGCCCTTTCGTGGCCCGTCGCCGGCCAGCGTCGACCTCCTGGTGGAAGAAACCGAGCGCGAGGGTGCCGAGGAGGGGCAGGGTGCGGGAGAGGGACGCGGCCTCACTGCACACGACACGGCCCCAGCGCCGGCACGTCGCGGCGCAGCGGACGACGGCTGGCCCATCCTGGAGCCTGGCGAAGATGGCCGCGAGCGCGTCGTCATGGAGAACGGACGTCGTGACCTCGTGCTCGTCCGGTCGATCGTCGCCATGAAGGACGCGCTGCACTCTGCGGCACCTCGAGGGCCATCCTCTTCTGATGTATGGCGCGGAACGGGCGGCAGCCCCGCGCGGTCGCCGCAGCGGCGGCATCGATCGATCGATCCTTACAAGAAGAAGAGAGACAACTGCGCGCGAGGGGTTACGATCCAGGTGCAAGACGTTTTGAAGGAAGAATTGCGCGTATTTATCGGCAAGTATATATCGCCTGATTCGTTGCTGACCCGGACAACGATTCCGGCCGAGTCCCGCCGAGTTTCGTGCAATACTACCACGTGGCAGCAGGAAACCAGCACTAGTTATATGTTTCTCTTCGTTTTGTTTCATGGTGATAAGATTTTTTTCGTTGCTAATATATGTGCTTATTTAAGCATGACCTTTTTTTTACGAGAACCCGCAGAAGATCTACAAGTCTATATATTAGAGAGAGAAATTTTGGTTACAACCCACGCGCATTTCTTATAAATTCTTTCAATTCCTACTTTCTCCGGTTAATATTAATATTTATAATTTTGTCTAGATTCGTATCTAGTTGAGTGGCTAGACGCATTCGTGTTCTGGCTAGATGTATTTGTATCTATAAAAAGCCAATTATTCGTTCAAAAGATGCAAAACTTACTTGCAAAACACCCAAAAACTCTTCAAAAGATGGTGCATCGTGCTTGCTCAAGTACTCCAGCCTGACCTAAACACCAAGCCATACAGTTTAGGCGGCGGCGGGCGATTCGTGATCCCATGCATCACGCACCGCACGAGGTTCCACCTGCTGTAGCTTTTGAAGAAGATCATGTCAAGGAATTCAAAATTGTTGCGCACACGCGTGTGTTTAGCTTCATTCTTTCATGTATAATTGTGTCGTACTGACTGTTGACATTTCGATTGCTTGGTAGTGAATGTACCGCGGAGTAAATACATAGTATATCACAAAATAGTACTCCCTCCGTTTCGGTTTACAAGTCCTGCACGTAGTTCTATTTGATATGCGCCTCCTATACTTCACATATGCGAGGCGCATATCGATATGCGCCTCGCATATGTGAAGTATAGGAGGCGCATATCATATGCGCCTCGCATATGTTTTAGAATGCGCCTCGGGTATTTATAGTATATGCGCCTCGCATATGTTTCAGAATGCGCCTCGGATATTTATAGTATATGCGCCTCCTATAGTATCCTATATGCGCCTCCGGTAATATTTTCGAAATTCAAGTTTTACAGACCACTATAAATAATAATATACAGATATTCAAATATACAATATAGTCCACATAATTTTTCAGAAACTTGCAATTTGCCAAAGCATAATAGAACCAACATGAATACAATACATTACGCATCAATCATGACATACAAGTTCATACATCAAGTGTTTGTGCCACAAGTTCACACCTCCGAGTACAAGTTCACAATCACATTACACCTTCGAGTACAAGTTCACAATCACATTACAACTCCAACGACGTAGCTCTACCTAGATGGAGTTGTGTGGTAATCTTGGTCCTCGTCTGGTCCGTGGTGTAGGTGATCTTCTGCGTAGACGGTGTTCATGCAGCTGGTCCGTGATACTAAGATATCGTGAAGTTTTTCGTATTTGCTTGTGTGTGACACAATCGATATTTCTCAGCAGGACCGTGATACTGTGAGTCGGTCATCTGAATATGGCTTCGTGAGAAATAACAGTTGACGACTAACATCCTGAGGAAAATAATGTGGCTAACCATGATCTACTGAGCTACTAAATGAACTGTTATGTAACTGTAACATCCGTGACATATGTTCTAGAAATTCTTGATACCTCCAGCAGTATAATTCCAGACCAAATAGAAGATTCTACAACCATAATATTTTCTTTTGGAGCAAATATCCATCAAGATGACCAAAAAAAACATCTCCAATCAATCCTACACCAGCCGTCTTAAAAAGAAATGCACAGGTGTCTAAAAAAGTAATATCAAAATTCTTTACAAAAGAAATCTAAAAGGTAAAAAGTTTCATGGTTATGAACAAAATAAAGATGGAACTGTCCAATTAGTCTTGTTAGCACAATCATTGCTAATAACGTTATAATCTTCATACACAATTTATTTACAGGTGCATTTACCACATGATAAAAAAAACATACTTTGATTGGATACTACTCCATCAATAGCTTGTCATGGGCCACTCGAAAATGACATTAAGCAAGAAAATAAATGTATATTTACCAAATCGTATGTGGATAAAGAGCTCACAAACTATGCATCAATCAGACCAGGGCATGCATTCCCAAGATCAGTTGTATTGTACAACTTTCAGTTGGCGCAAAAAATATGATGGAAAATACATTCAGGCAATTACCTTGTCTTTCTCTTATTCTCTACAGATGTGAAGGATGAGGTCTTCTTCGACTACTAAGTACTATGAAATCTGCACATAAGAATAGTGTTGTAACGGTCCAAGACAAAGGAGCACTTGCCCAAAGATGTACTGTATGATAAATGATGTCACTAGGGCAAGACGAACCCTTGGTTCGTGCAGGATATCAGAAATTAAAAGCATGCAGTTCAAGAAAAGGAATCAACCGACTGCAGAACACAAAAGCTCCTTTGACCGAAGCCAAGATTCCTCCATAGAGTATATTGATTAAGAAAACATGCATTGAGATAACAAAGAGCCGAGAGGTGAAATAATAAGATTTACCAAATAAATACATGCCAAGTTGAAGAACGAACCATTCATGGAGTGAAGAGAGGATCGAATATTTGAATATTTAAAGACTTCCATTAACCTGCATACTACTTGTCGTATTCTTTATAAAAAAATCCTCAGTTAATCTGGATGAATTAGCTAATAGAAAAAACATCATCAAATACAGCTAGAACTAAAAATCTTGACATCCTATTGCATTGTCAATATAGTCTTAGTTATTTCGTCACAAATCTATACAACAATACTACCCCACATCCTATGAATTGTTAAGTAGTATATTTCTAGAAGCACACAACTCATCCTAATGGAGAAAAAACTATAAATGGATTTGACCCATTTTTCCTTCCGAGTGTTCAAGAGATTTAGTCAAGAAAGGAAAGTTAATGTGACCGAAACAAAATTATAGATGTCAATGGATAAACGTTTGTACAACGACTCCTTAACAAAAAAGTTCCTCAATCTGAAAAGAATTATTGGTTTACTGAATAAGTTGTAGTTTGCATTAGGATAGAACAATCTTAGTAAAACCAAAATCGCTACTTCAGAGGATTTACATTGAATCTTATAATATCTATGTATAGACTGTTGAGAGCTTTTGCAGCCAAAACAGAGACTATAGATGTTAAGCCTACAAAGAAATTTCATGGCAAATCTATCTAGAGGTGAGTTAAGGCAAGACAAATGTTCATAACAGGTTGCAATGAAACAATTGCAGGCCCTTTCCTAGGTGTGTACCATTGTTTTGATGCCGCCCTGCCAATTGAAATATCCTATAGGTCTGTGCAATTCTGCAAGCACTGAAAGAGGTCAATCAGACCATTAATCTGCAATCTCCAAGCTGTTCAACATAAGCTTCAAACAGGTGAAATGTAAAACAATGAATTAGTCATTTAGTGAGTACATAAAATATCGAGGGAGGGGCGGTTCTAAAATCTGAAACTAATTCTGTAGGATCATCAGCTAAAATTTCCCATCCATTTTTTCTATCAGAAAAATCTCTATCCATGTGTACATGTTTTTCCTCCCCCAAGAAAGAACATCCCTCATCAAAGGAATCAAGAATTGAAATATTTTTTCGAAAGGGAAGAAAAATCCCCTGCTCCATGATCCATCCATCATTTCCACGCTTCTCCATTAGAACGGCATGATGTGTGTGGTCTCGGAGTCGTAGCCGGCAAGGCAGTTCTTGGCGTTCACCTTGAACATCTTGAGAAGCTCGGACGCCATCTGCCTGGCCGCCGGCGAGCACCCGCTCTGCATGAGCAGCAGCAGCCTCGTCAGCCCGCCCTTGGACGCCGCCGCCGCCGCGTCCACGACACGCCTGTCCCTGTACTTGTGGCACACCGCCCACAGCACGGACACACCGGCCTCGGCGCCGCCCATCCCGCCCTTCATCATCCTGGACAGCACGGCCGAGACGGATGGGATTTAGATTTGCAGAGAAAGATTTGTAACCAACTAATTAATCAGGGAAGAAGAAGATGAATGGGGATTGGGGGGGACGGGGGCACTGACCGGTGCAGAGGACGACGATCCAGACGTAGATGAAGCTGTCGTAGGGGATGCCCGGGTTCGCCGCCTTCCGCCGGTCCACCGCGCACCCGGGGCAGCCCTCCACGTAGTGCGCGGCCTTCTTCTCCAGCAACGGCACCGACGACTCTACCGCCGGCGCTTGCCCCTGCCCCCGCCGCCCGTCGTGATCTTGGTCCACCATATCGCCCGTAGTGCGCGGCCTTCTTCTCCAGCAACGGCACCGACGACTCTTGATCCGCGAAGCAGCGGCGGGGCGCCGGCGGGACTGGTGTGGAGGGGAGGGGAGGGGTGGCGGCCGACACTGGAGAGGAGGAGAGGGGCGGCCGAGACGCGTCGAGACTGGAGTGTGAGGAGGGGTGGCGGCATCCGGGACTGGAGAGATAGAACCGGCGGCGGCAGCCGGGCCGGCCGGGAGTACGAAGTGGCGGCGGGCGGCGGGCGGCGGGCGGAGCCCCTCGTGTTGGCGTGGGGAAAAGAATGAAAACATAACGGATAGGAGTGAGGTGTGGGGTGGGCTGTCGCTGCTGAAAAAAGTGATGCCAGGTTATGCGAGGCGCATATTGCACAATATGCGCCTCCTATAATTTAAACTATAGGAGGCGCATATTGCTATATGCGCCTCGCATATGCGGCCACCTACTTCCGTCCGGGCCCGCAGGAGTTACTTGAGGCGCATATAGCCATATGCGCCTCGTATATTATCAAATATAGGAGGCGCATATAACCATATACGCCTCGCATATTCGTGCACCTACCAACACGCGGGTCCACACAGAATATGCGAGGCGCATTCTGTCCATATGCGCCTCGCCTATCTGATATATAGGAGGCGCATATGACTAGAATGCGCCTCGCATAATATGGGCCTGCTAGATTCTGTCCGTACAGGAATTATAGGAGGCGCATTCTTATCATATGCGCCTCGCTTATTTTTATACTAGAGGCGCATATCGCAAAGTGCGCCTCGCCTATTTTTATAGGAGGCGCATATGCTAAATGTGCCTCGCATAAGCATGTCTCCTATAGCCTTTTCTCTAGTAGTGTGTCATGGTGGCGGCGATCTTCTTTCCCTTTCGCGGTGGCGGCTGCCCGGGTTCGCTCTGGTTGTCTTCGACAACTACCTCGCGGGCAGTGGTGATGATCCGGACGGCGGCTTTTGTCGCGGCGACGGGGAGTCTAGGCGTGGCGGCGGAAGGGTTGCTTGATGATCATTGGGAGCTTGGAGGAGGAAGGGAGGTGTGGTGGTTGTGTCGGCCCTTGTTTGGGCAGGCGTGAGGTTAGAGACTCTTTGCTGGGCAAAAGCCTTGTCCTGGCGGCTTGCCAGGACCGACGACGGCGACGCCCGTGGGCGCCTGTAACACCCTCAGAATCGGCCCTATGCAAGTTTTAGCGAAACCCGCCAAACCCGCATAGAAACGATTCAAAGGTGCCCACCAGGCACTCTCGTGCGGGTGGAAAACGAAGTAATACCATTACACAATAGTCCATGATGGAACCCACAGAACAGATATATATACAACACGACTCCATGAGTCAAGAATACAGATATATAGAACAAAGATCCAAATCACCTTGAAAACGATAGAGCGTCCAGCTACGGACAAGATGCAAATGGGGCTAAGAGCCCTGGAGAATAACCAATGGCGTCCATAACCCTGCCCAGGCCAAGCCGGAAAGGTAACCCTGCTAACGACGTCGACCTCAAAACCTGCTTAAACAAAAGGGGTGCCGACAAAGGGCAAAGGAAAAAAAAGAGAGAGCAGTCAGTACTGAGGCCAGTACACGGCGAGGCTAGAATTCGGCGGTCCTCGCCTACATAGGTATGGTGGACTGAAGCGGCAGCGCAGCATACACTAAACAACCTATAGAGACTCGATACAACTAGCGGCTATCAGAGAGGGGTAAGAAAGACCTATTCGGAACCAACCTGATACTACCACCAAACATACCCATCCTGGTATTTCCCCCTCGAGACCAAACGAGGAAGTCAACCGAGGAACTCACACAGTTGGCAGTTTTATTTATACAGTTATCGTTGCAGCAATTACTAGTCAGGTATAGATAGTCATCCTGATATAATAAGCAGTGGGCAATTTTAGTTAACCATTCCGTTGTAGTTGCAACACTTACTAGTCAGATACAATAAGCATGAGATATCCCAAAACCCAGCAGTTGTTGGTATTTTTATTTAGCCATTCCGTTATAGTTGCAATACTTACTAGTCAGATACAATGGTAGCAAGCGACAACCCAATCAAGCAATTGTTGGCAGTTTTATTTAGCCATTCCATTATAGTGAAGCTGATTACTAGTCATTATAAAGTCAAATTTGTAGCACTACTTTAGTTTTAGTTGTCTATGATCGAGATACTGTGCTCCAAGTCGTCCATAACCGCGGACACGACTTTCAGAAAGTTTTACCCTGCAGGGGTGCACAAATAGCAACACACACTCGATCAACCTCGGAAAAACCAAATCAAAACCCAACGAGGCATTCACGACAAAGCAATCACAAGATTCAGAAATATTTCAGGGGGCCACCCCATTAAGCTACCCGCAACGAAGTTAGCTGACTCCGAAACGGACTCAAGGTTTGCGTCAATGGCTGTAAACGACTGGGAACCCGAAAGTGTGACTGGGCTTGTCGATACCGCGAAAACACTCCGCTTACCTAAACAGTACAGGTGCAGTACATCGCACAATTTAAATAAAGCAGTAAAGCATGGCATAAGTACAGGATAGTAAATAAAACCTCAAACTAGTTTGTGGCCCCAAGAAATAAGAATGAATCAAGCTCTGGCTCAGGGGGGTCCCATAATCCTCCCGGATGTGGATAGCGTGAATATTCAAGGAACAGGTATCAAGTACTCGGGGTCCTACGGGACACAAGTGGACGGTTAACAACCAAATAACATCCATTGCCCACCTGTGCCTCTGCATTTACCTACTTCAATTTTAGTTGTTAAACAATAATTAAAGTCTTGATCAACTCCAACAATAAACACACGGCAATACTCCAACAACTGTGGTACTTGACGACACGCAACAGCACTTGAGCAAGCGACTACGACGCGCAGGTCCAACTATCTACCAAACAATAGGTAATAGGAGGTGTCCAAGGCAATATAAGGTTGCAAGGGATATCACGGGTACGAAAACTAGAGCATCGCAACACAGATAGCAATAGATCAACAGGAGGGAATAAATACTATAAAAGTAAGATAGGTAGAACGGGGGAGATGCTCGCCTGAAAACATTGCCAAAGGTTCATCCGAAGATCGGGGCGAAGCTCACATCAACTCAACGGCCTTATCCGCGAAGAAGCAAAACACTAAAATAAACACCGGATGCACTATTTAATACTACGGCAAAAGATCGGGCATGATGCATGTATGATGTATGACATGGCAAAGATGCGATGCAATTAGGCAATATTAAGTGGAACCGAAGTCCCGACAATTAATTAGGTGGTTTATGTTGTTTAGATACCCTGCAATTTAAATGTTGTATTAACATGACAAAAGATAGCACCGGTTCGCTACACAAATTTAAATGGGACCACTATAAGACTAGATTTGCCCGCATATGGATCCCATATTTAATTATAAGGTGAATCGGCATAAGGCCCCCAAACCACGGACAAGTATGCATGCAAGATGAACAATTAATATGCAACAAGTTTTATATATAGCATTTATAAAATAGGGCTCGGGAAAAGGTTCACACATCTGGGTTCGGAAGATCTTGGTTCCGGGGTTCGGGGTTCGGTCTCAGGGTTCAGGGTTCGACGGGGAAACGATGAAGTTCGGACTCGCGATGGCGAACTTGAGTAGATCGGGTACCGGGGTCTTCGAGTCCGGGAAGAAGATCTTGACGCCTGTGACGAAGAACTCGGGTTCGGAAGAAGGGCTTGGCCTTCCGATGGAACGGGTCCGGGAAACGTTCTTCAAGGTACGACATTTGGATCCGACTCCGGGAAGAAGAACTTGGCATTCCGAGGGGAATCTTCGGGTTATCGGCTCCGGTTGTTGACGATGTACTTGGTTTGATGCCTGTGTGTCTTTGGTTACCGCGGATCCTTGGCATGATCGATCCTGGCGCGATACGACTCCTGTACAATCTTGGCAGGGACACTACAGAAGCATTGTTGGCAGAAGATCGGTTATACTGATAGGTATACGAACGGAACACACGCGCTGCTAGCGGTTCCCAGAACCAGATACTTGGCTCCCAACGAGAGGGCACCTGACCGGTTGACGTAGCCAAAGGAGGAGGTGACGCGAGCGTAGCAGCACCAGCGCTTGGGCTCACGCGGCGCCAGAAGACGGCGGCTCGGTCGACGACGCAGGCGGCGAGGAGGAGGCGGGCCCACCATGAGGAAGGTGCGCGCGGGACCGGCGCAGGCAAGACAGAGGGAGGTCGGGCCGCCGGAGAGGACGGAGCTCGGGGCCGCGGCAGGATCTCCGGGCCGGGATCGCACGAGCAGGCCAGAGGCGGGGTCTGGCTCCGGCGTGTGGGCGAGGCCGGGCCACAGGAGAGGCGGCGAGGTCGACGAGCCGGGCGGCGCCAGAGGAAGGAGGGAGGCGCGCGGCCGAACGGGTAGCAGGGTCCCTGGCCGCGGCAGCAGGGGCTCGCCGGGAGGAGCCTGGGCGGAGCGCGACGGTGAGGGAACTCGGGGAGGTTGGCGAGGTCACGGGGAAAGAGAAGGGCGGCTCAGCGATGGAGGGGATCACGGGCGGAGGCGGAGAGAGGGCAAGGGTGGTCGTCTATCGGCGGGGATTGCGACCGGAGGAGAGGAGGGCGCATCGAGGGGGGTGGTTGATGGAGAGAGGAAGGGGACGGGATGGGGATCGCTAGAGGAGGTGGGGTCGGGTCTGCAGGGGGGAGTGGGACCCAGGCGGGGAGCGTGCGTGGTGTGCGTTTGTGTGTGCTGCGCCGATGGGGTGAGAAAGGGAGTGGCGGCAGGTAGGGTTTGGGTGGTGGCGGCTGGGTGTGAGAGAGAGGAGCGGGCCAAGGTGAGGTGGCGGGCTGGGATAGGATAGGGGAAAAGGGATTGGTGAGGTGGCGGCAGGCTATTGGGTGGGGTGAGGTGGAGGCAGAGTGGGTAGATTAGGTTGGGTAGGAAAAGGGTTTAGGGTAGTCTGGTTTTTATACTGGGGGTGGCCGACTGGGTCGGTTCGGCCCGGTACGGCTGCCCCTAAAAATAATTAAATATTTTATTAATTTAAAACGGGGCTTTTGCAAACCGTTGGCAGACAAAACAAAATGTTCCGGAGAACCGAGTTTTAATTTGAATAAAGACGGGAGTATTTAGAAAACCAAACTAGGCGTTTCGAAAATAGTTTAGACAAAACCATGCATGATGATGACGATGCTCAAATGCAAAGTGGCATGATGGCATGAGCATGAGGTCATGATGATGCAATGCACAAAAACAGCGCGATTTTCTAGTAGTGGTTTTTGCGGGGCGCCACAGCGCCGTATCCTTCTTGAAGTCATCGTCGAAGCGGGTGTTTTCTTGCTCCTTCGCCCGGATTTTCCGGGGGAAACCCTAGATCCCTCGCGGGATCGGGCGTGGGCGACGCTCTTGTGCCGCTTTGCCTCTTGGGACCTCGCTTTGGATGTACGCCGGACAGAGGGTTTTGTGGAGTGTTCTAGTGGTTTTGGTGGAGGCGGGTTCGTCTTCGGCCAGGCGGGGCGCGGCCCTGGGGCCGGCGTGGTAGTTGGAGCGGCAGCTCCGGTCTTTCGCCTCCGCTTTGCGTTGAGGTGTGGTGTCGACCTGGCTTGGTCGTCGACCCGTGTGGAGCGCAGTCTCGGGGCTGGCGTGTGGTGTTGTGTTTGTACGGTTTTCGGTCAGTTTTCCTCATAAACGAACCAACTCTTTTCTACTATATCAATGAAAGGCAAAGCTTTTGCCTCGTTTCAAAAAAAGGTAATAGACAATGAAATAAAGAAAATTTACACAAGATTTTATTTATGTTTTGAAGGTACTGTACATCAGACAACCAAGTAGTACCACTTTGAGCGTGATTGGTTGTGTGGGCCTATTTTAGGGTTTTTTGATGCCTAAACCTAACGACGTGGCTTGGATCTGTGCCACACTGTGTACTTTGTTTGGTTGCCCAAACATTTTTCTGCATGAAACCAGGAACAGTATCAGCGGTGTTTGATGCTTGCATTACAACATTCCAGGAAAGACAAAAGCCACAACCATTGTTTGGTTGCAACTCAAACCACTGATGTGGTAATGTGTTCCATTGAGTGATGTGGTTAACCATCACGTACGTATCAATTAATACTGGTGATAGAATGAGGAGTTCAGATAAACCGTTCATCACAGGGGTGGTACTAAGCAGTACCAGGAGCTAACCAAAAAACTACAGCTTGTGATGCCACCTCTCAAAATATACCACCTCTCAAAATATTATAGCCCAAACATCAGTTTTGATCAATTTATGTACATTAGAACAACTTCCAAAACATACACGACCTCAATGGATCACAATGACCACCGTATACAATAGCAAAGCAGCAACACTAGCTGTGTTGCTTGGACAGCCAGGTCCTAAGCCAGATCCTCCTCTCTACTCCTATCATTGTAGCATACCTAATACCATGGACCTTGTTGTCTACGAGGGAGTTGCTAGCTTTCAACAGTAAGCACACAGAGAAGAGAGTCTTCTTACTTACATATACCTAAGCTCGAAGATCATCTTCATATGCGTGTAGTTCTTATGAGCTTGTTCTGGAATTCATTGTGCTTCATTTGATCCTAAGATTATAAAGACAGTGTGTTTGTTCATCTCACTAAGAAGGGAATGACACTACTAGGAAAACGCATGTTCGTGGCGCACCTAAAAAGGCCATTCGTAGCGCACTAGCAGTGCGCCACTAGCCTCGTGCTGCGGCTATCTCCTAGCCGTGGCGCACTGCCTGGTGCGTCACGGTTGTGTCGAGATAGGCGTGGCGCACATGCTAGTGTGCCACGGAAAGTAGTCCAGGTGCGCCACGCTTATGAAACGATAACCGTGGCGCACTAGATACAATTTTCAAAATTCAAAAAAAAAGCAGCAGATCTGGATCTCGCCGTTAGTGCCGTCGGTCGTCGGTGCAGGTCGTCGTCGCCTCGTCATCGCCTCGTCATCGTCGCCTCGTCGTTGTCGCCTCGTCGTCGTCACCTCGTCAGAGAGGCCTCGTCATCGTCGGAGCTGCAAGGAGGAGGAGGAGGAGAAGAAGAGGAGGAAGAGGAGGAGAAGAAGAAGGAGCCCGCCATCGTCGTCGTCACTGCAAGGAGGAGGCCGCCGTCACCATCTTCACTGCAAGGAGGAGGAAGAGGAGGAGAAGGAGAAGGAGAAGGAGAAGGAGAAAGAGAAGGAGGAGGAAAATGAGAAGGAGAAGGAGGAGGAGGAGGAGAAGAAGAAGAAGAAGAAGAAGAAGAAGAAGAAAGGAGAAGGGAGGAAAAGGAAAAGGAGAGAAGGGGAGGGGAAAGAAAAGGGGTAGGTGGGCGGGGTGGGGATTCAAATTTTGAATCCTGCCCAACTTACTCGTAACGCACTAGGTGGTGGTGCGCTACGGGTAAGTTGTCCTTTTTTTTCTGCAGGAAAAAACGGTCTTTTGACCATAACTTTTTATTCTTTTCAAATTTTGAAAATATAAAAAGTGGATGCGAAATCTCGTTCTCGTCATTTTGGTATATTATACGATTTTTTCCGACATCGTATGCAAAAGTTACGGTCATTTTATCGTGACATGACTCTTTTTTTTAGAAAAAGTCGAAATTATTGTTTGTTAATTTTCCTACAAACTATACCACATTACCTACCTACATATAAAAGAATTTTATTTTTTGAAGTGTTTATCATTTTCTTTATTTTTTACAAAGCCTAAAAAGGCGATCCAGAGGGGGGGATGGGGGTGAAGTTTGTGCAGGGTACTTAGCCGTAGGGCACTAGGGCAAGGTGCCCTGCGGCTAAGTGTACACATCCGTGGCGCACATGGCATAGTGCGCCACAGAACTTGTCACAACCGTAGCGCACATTTGTAGTGCACGTACCCCATATGCGCCACGGTTGTTCTAGTTACTAGTAGGGCACTGTCCACAGGTGATCCACGCCTATTTTACCTGTGGGGCACTTCAACCATGTGAGCCACGGATGTACGGATTACCTATAGTCATTTTCCTAGTAGTGTGAACAAGTAAAACAATGAAGCAGTGGTATGCAATCGAACATGAGGTGCATAATCAACTTGACTTCATCCATCATCATGGTCATGGTCTCCTTGCACCACGTCATTCCTTCAACGCCCCTAACATTGAAAACCAGCATCCACTTTTTGTCTCCACTTTCTCGGGTGGTTGTAAATATGAGTAGGTTGACTGTAACCCCTATGAAGTCAAGAACATCATTGCAAACATCATGTAGCTATTGTTCTTTAAAGCCTTGGTAACACTCGATCCCGCTCTTAACAAGCTCGCGCTTCAGGATGAACTTTGACATAGATGGTTTCCACACCATTGGAGTTTGGGAATATGCTGAGTTGGATAATGAATTGCTTTGTCAGGCTGCATCTAGCACAAGTCGGGCTTCACCGAGGGAGCACGTGGATCGGGAGATGGAGAAGCATGACAAACTACAAAAGAGTTAACACCTTAAGCATTGAACTTTTGTGGTAAACATGAAAATAGGTTGCACGTTCCTATGATCAATCTCTAGCAAGGAAGTACGCACATACTTGTAGATCTTAGTTACAACCTTAAGGGAAACTAGTTCTTACGGATGTTGGGAAAGAGGGGGAAGTTGACTGCTCGTCGATGACAACTACCTCCGTGCACGAGGGAGAAGCCGGCAGAACAATCGTCATCATGGACGAGGAAGACATCGTAAGGTCCACTGTCGATGTTCAATAGTCGCCGAGTTGTATGAGGGGCAGCGGGGCTGCAAGACGATTGACATTCGATGGAGGTGTTCGTTCAACGCAGAATCGCCACCAGCCTCCCTCAAATCTGGCAGAACTTAGCCCCTTTGCGGCCTTCTACCACCCTTCCATCCTCCTTCCGCCCCGTTTTGCAAGAAACCGAGCTCGGTGGTAGACGATTTGCAACATATCGATATGACTACAAAATCTTGATTTGCAAGTCGATTCTAGTGACAGTGGGGACCGACGAGTGACAACAAGTTGGGTGGGAGGGCGACGTAGTGTCCGGCATGCCGACGGAGGGTTTTTGTGGTCACCGAAAGTGTTGCTGGTGAGAATGAGGGTGAAAGTCGCTGCGGGGTGGGAGGTCGGGTTTTTTCTCTGTGGAGGCCGAGGTCGACTATATTTAGGAGTCGATTGAGGCGAGGAGTAAAAGATTTAGTATGCTAACGGTTTAAGTGTTCGGCTAGGTCCATGTAGTTTTACTCTAACTGGTTATCGCAAATCGGTTAGAGATGTTGTTAGGGTCGTTGCCATCTTTGTGGTCGTACCAGCCACTTAGGAATTTATCCTGGTCCTGGTCTGGCACCACTGACATGCCACCCTTCTTCAGATATGACACCTAAGGGCCACATATGACAAGATACGAAAGGGAGGAATTAGCCGAAGGGAGGAGTACACTCACCTTCAATTTCGCATGGGGCACATTAGCAACTCACACACCACGACTGGCCCTCATAGAGCCTTGCGACGCGAATGGTCAAGTAAGCACCCGCGGATGTCAAGTACTCCAAGTCGATGTCGCCACCTTCACCCGTAGGCACCTCGAGTGGCATCAAGGAGGAGGAAGGCCAGAGAGGGATCGTTGCGTAGAAAATACCCACCCCCTTGGTCGTTCTTGGGAGGACGTTAAGAGGGTCGATGTGTAATTAATATTTTTTAAAGTCACGGTATATTAATATCAGCCCAAGTTTCGTATACTACAAGCACAACACCTAAAATGAATACTACTCCCTCTATCTCGAAAAAAGATATTTATCCAAATTTGCATATATCTATACCCTCACGTCTCAACCCAAACATTTATACATATGTATGATGCTATTAGATGATAATAATTACAGAAGTTACAAAAGAATCATACTACTAAGTTATTGGCTCATTCACAATGCTACTAGTTAGATTGATAATAGTTCCAAATAGTATCATCAAGACTCTAACTTGGAGTACCGTACAAGATTTACCAAGAGCAAACATTCGGTCATTGATTATGATAATACTAGTAGACGAATAGTAGTAGTAATACGCTGCGTTTATTTACAAATTCCGAAAATTCTGATTTGTTTCCTGGTTTCTCCTCGTATTCCCACCCACCGTAAATCTCGTGATCTCCGGCGCCTCCAACACTGCGTCGGGCGAGCTCCCTCCCTCCCCTCCAGCTTCAAAACAAAGCACACTGCCGTTGCAGCCCCAACGGCTACTCTCCCATTTCAAACCCCCTCCTCCCCACCCAATCCCCCACCCCCTTCCCATTCTCACGACTCTCCCGCACGGCATCCACCAATCGCGCGGATTTCCCAAAGCCCCTGTCTCGTCTCCAGATCCGGCGATTCAGCCCGGCTAGCCGCCTCCCGGAAACCCTAAATCAGCCCGATCCCGCCCACCGACCGATGGCGCCGCCGCTGCCCACGCCCTCGCCCCGGCCCGGGGCGCCGCCGATGACGCCGCAGGCGCCGATGCCGACCCCGTTCCGGACGCCCACCTCCAAGCACCGCCTCCACTTCCCTTCCGCCACGCCGCGCAGCAACAACAGCCACCACGGCGGCGGCGGCGGGGGCGCCGCCACGGAGCACCCCGTCGAGGTCATCGGCCGCGTGCGGAACCTCACGGCGTGCGCGGCCGGCGCGTCGGCGCTGGAGGTCCCTGGCGGCGCCGGCGCCGCCGGGACGACCTTGCGCGTGCGCGGGGACGCGGGCGGCTGCCGCGACTTCAGCCTCGACGGCGTCTCCGTCTCCGAGGAGGAGGACCTGGAGGGCTTCTACCGCCGCTTCGTGCGCTCCAGGATCGAGGGCGTGCGGGTCGGCGCCAAGTGCACCGTCATGGTCTACGGCCCCACCGGCTCCGGCAAGAGCCACACCATGTTCGGCTGCGCCAAGCAGCCCGGCATCGTCTACCGCGCGCTCAGGGACATTCTGGACGGGGGAGGCGGTTGTGGCGAGGCCGAAGGCGGCGCCGAGGAGGATGCCGGGTTCGGGGTCGGGCTGTTCGTGCAGGTCGCAGTGCTCGAGATATACAACGAGGAGGTCTACGATTTGCTCGTGGGGAGCGGGGCCAATGCCGCTAGAGGGAACACGCCCAAGGTGATTACGCTGCTACTGCTTATAATTTTCATGCGCTATTGTTGATTCATTCATCCTACTGATGATGTTTGTTGTACAAGTCAGTTTTTGTGTCACGTGATAATTTTAGATCATTAATTAATTAACTGCTAGCATTTATCTTAAGAATCTCGGGTGATTTATTACGATTTTGTGACTGTGCTTTCTAGTACTAGTAAATTGTTTGGCACTTGTGTATGTCTGTCATGACTGTGCTTTATTAGGATGTCTAATCTGAAGATCCAAGTTTGGAGATGGTCTGTTGAGATGGTTTTAGATCAGTAATTTCAGCTGAGGTTTTATCTGTACAATAATGTCCGGTACTTTTCTTAGGATTGCAATGTGCTTTCCAGTAAATTGTTTGGCAGCTGTGTATGTCTGTTTCTATATTAGATGGCTTATCTGAAGATCCAAGTTTGGAACTTGTGATGCTTGAGAGAAGATCTCCTTTGATTGTCTTAGACCATTAATTATAGATGTGGTTTATCTGTCTGTTAAAGAATTTTGGTACTTTCTCATGATGAATTGTAACTCTGCGTTCTAGTAATTGTTTGTCAGTTCTGTATGTGTGCTAGTATATTATAAGGCTAATCTGCTGATGTTCCAAATTTAAAACTTGTGATTCCAAGTGTGTGAGTTAAGTCTCACTGTTTTTAATTTTTGCTTATTGTTATAACCTGCGAATTGTTTTGTGTGGGTGTATTAGCTTAGATTACTAATATGAACCCACTGTAACTGATATTCCTCATTTTTGTTACCTGTCGGTTGTGTGTTCTATCACAAGCTGAAACAACTACTGCTTGAAATGTGACCAACCTAAAACAAGTTGTTAGCTGGAAAGTATTATGGCAGCATACTGAATTTCAGAAGCAGGACATACGCTAACAAAGATGTTGACTTGAAACTATTTTGTTATGTAGCAAACGGCAATGTTAGTGTGAATTTATTTCATTTTTTAAAGTTTCTCAATACATTGTGTACAGGTGAGGCTAGAAGTAATGGGGAAGAAAGCCAAGAATGCAACTTACATTTCTGGAAATGAAGCTGGGAAGATATCAAGGGAAGTTGCTAAAGTAGAGAAGCGGCGCACTGTCAAGAGCACGCTTTGTAATGAGAGAAGTTCGCGAAGTCATTGCATGGTTAGTCTCAGTGAGAAGTTGGCACCTGTAAGCTTGATGTTCTTGAAAGATCTAACTGTTTATTAATTTTGCTTTCTGTCACTTCTCTAGATAATCTTGGATGTCCCGTCGGTGGGAGGAAGACTGATGCTTGTGGATATGGCTGGCTCTGAGAATATAGAAGCCGCAGGCCAAACAGGATTTGAAGCCAAAATGCAGGTGTGTGATGTTAACCCTTGTATCCTTTGGAAAATGGGGCATACTGAATTACTTCACAACATATTTCTAACAGTCAGTCAATGATCTGCATCTTGCAGTGCAGCAACTATATTAGAGTTTTCTCCTGATACAGTTGTGTTTTCCCTTTGAAATAAGATGATAAAAATCTGTTTCTGTGCTGATAATATGATGTTGCCATATCCCCTTTGGAAAATAATGCATATTGAATCACTTCACAACATATTTCTAACAGTCTGTCAATGATCTGCATCTTGCAGTGCAGCAACTATATTAGAGTTTTCTCATGATACAGTTGTGTTTTTTCTTTGAAATAAGATGATAAAAATCTGTTTCTGTGCTGATAATATGATATTGCCATATTTCCTTTGGAAAGTAGAGGATATTGAATCACTTCACAACATATTTCTAACAGTTAGTTAATGATACAGTTGTGTTTTGATGTTGATAATATGATATTGCCATATGAACTGCAGTATGGTAACCACATAATTAACGATAACTTTTACTATCACCACTAGTCTCTTTTTTCTGGAACGTGATGTACAGAAGTGTATGTTAATTAATCACTTGGTTTTGCACATCTGGTATATAATATTGGTTACTGATCCGCAGACGGCAAAGATCAACCAAGGGAACACAGCTTTGAAACGAGTGGTTGAGTCTATAGCCAATGGCGATTCTCATGTTCCATTTCGAGATAGCAAGCTCACAATGCTGCTCCAGGTAAAATACACTGAAGAAGAACCACCTTTTCTGATACTCTCTTTTGTCTCTAGTGCTCCTGAATAATTTAAAAACTCATGTTTCTTTGCGAATTTCAGGATTCATTTGAGGATGACAAATCGAAGATTCTGATGATTCTGTGTGCGAGTCCTGACCCAAAGGAACTGCACAAGACAGTTTCTACCTTGGAATACGGTGCTAAAGCAAAGTGCATTATCCGTGCTGCTCATGCATCAACACCAAGGGACAAACTGAACACTGAAGAGTCAGCTTCAATGCTCAATTCAAGGATTGAGGCAATGAATCAGTTTATATACAAGCTCCAGAAGGAGAATAAGCAAAAAGAGAAAGAGCGCACTGAAGCCCAGACTGTGCTTCGACACAAGGAAGAGGAGCTAGCACAACTAAGGGCGAAGCTTCGGCTGATAGAAGGGCAGGGTGCAGCTGCAAAGGAGGAAGAGATAAACCTGAAGGTCATTGAGAAAACCAAGATCCTGAAGAGTGAGCTCCAGATGATGGAAGAGAAAATGCTTCGGCAGCAGCAAGAGCTCCTTGCTTTGAAGCAAAGGCTGCAGGAGGTTGAGCGTGAAAAAGTGGACACTCGTCAGCCTGTACAGCAGGATATCATTGGAGGTAGATTGTTGGCACGACTATCAGAGATGGCTGCAGGAGGAGATCCATCCATGTCAATGGCGATGTCGATGTCGATGGATCTGGACGCGGGAGATCAGCCGACAGTGTTAGATGTGAAGGTGATAAAGGAGGATACTCGCCAGCAGGGCCAGATATGGAACCAGACATCCACAGCAGGCTCTTGCAACAGTGCTGTGCAGCAACAAGATGTCAGACTCTCTGGATTCCCAGAAAAGGCTGTCCTGAGCACTGTCTTTGAGGAGGGAGATGAAGAAGTGGATGAGAAGGACAACGGTGCTGAAGAGGAAGTGTGCAAAGAAGTTGTGGAAGAGGAGAGCTACAAGGTGGACAGAATGGAGCAGCCGCTTGCAGAACCTGATAGGACTAACCGTATTCAGAACATCTTTAGGCTCTGTGGGAACTACCGTGAGCTTGCCAATAAACAAAACGTTGAGTCACAGGCGAAGCAGGAAGTGTTTGGAGAGGACAACAAGCAGCTGTTGGGAGATGAGAGCAATTTGCCGGCAAAGGAAATGTTCGGTGATGAGAACCAGGAGCCATCAGCATGGGCAGCCATCGAGACCCCCATGTGCGACGTCAAAGTTGCTGATAGCCCAGTATCGTCGCAGCTCTCGCCGATCGTTTGCCAAGTCGTAGACGAGGCTGGTTTGACAGTGCCAGAGGAGCTGAAATCATGCACCACGCCTGAAGCAAAGCAGAAGGAGCGAGATGGCCTGCTGGAAGTGTACATCAAATGGGAGTCCGGCAATCTTATCAAGGGTCTGAAACTCCTGCCAACAGCTTGCCTTTCAGACCTGAGGAAGCTCGTAGAGGCTCACTTCGATGAAGCCAGTAAGCAGAAGCAGCAGCACCACCACCAATTCACTTTCCTCCTCCTTGGGGTATGTCATTCAGCTCTTTCCATTTCATGCTTCGAATTGTTCTCTGTTGCCTAGTTCTTCTGGCATTGTCATTTATCAATCGCCATATTCTATCTTGGTAATTTGAAACTTGTCAATGATATGAATGAAAACAACGTCCATTCATCTATATATACATCCAGAGAAATCATTGATGATAGCGAAAATATGGGGGGATTTGTTGTTGGTGTATGTATGCAGGATCCTTCTGGTGCTCCAGTGTCCAGGGAGAAGGAATCGACAGTGCAGATAAACATGCTGCCCAACTGGAACAACCAGACGAACAGCTACCTCGCCTGCCTGCGCGCCGTGAAGAAGCCGGTGGCGGATCAGCTCCACCAGATACCGTTCAGGCCGCTGGAGAGCAAGCTCAACTCAGCCCTGAACGAAGTGCAGCAGCAGCCGCACCTTGCCTCCGGCGCCCTCTCGCCCAAGGTCGTCGGCCAGATGAGCCCCAGCTTCATCCGGGAGCTCAGAGCATGAGACAAATCAGGCATTAGCAGATTGCTTGTTAGATTCTTCTGTTGGTTTGATTGTTCGTTGGTCACCTGTGTGGTGACGAAGATGTATCTCCTATTATATCTATATAATGAATGTATTCTTTGTCTATGTTGCAACATGAGTGGCTGGACATCCCAACTAAGATGGCAATGGTCGGTCGCTGTTTCTTGTTCCAGCCTGCAAGTTCCTTGACTAAGCTTGATACACGCGGTGACTGGGAATAAGAAAACCATAAAAGGAAGAGGAGTTTTGAGGTGTGAAGGGCAATGCAAGAAATCCACGCACAGAAGGAAGTGAAACAATGTTGAAGTTTTAGCACCGGTTGCAAAGTAGGAATGGATGATATCTTTGCTTACTTTTTCATATATAGTATAAAACTTGAACTGACCTTTAAAGGGTCATATATCTGCACTAGCACAATGGTCGCTCACATGCCCAAGCAACATCTTCTGCCAAGACTAGTAAATAAAGTATGTTTGTATTAATATGTGGTTGGCCGTATGAGTGGAGTTTCTAGTAATAGTACTGATTTGGTCAGATTAGGTTTAGGGTTTTGCTAGCCATCTTCGCCGTAATAGAGATGGCATTATCTATAATAAACAATGTTCTGCTATTCGTCCGACAACAAGATCTCTTTCGCGATGTCAATGGTGATGTTGGAAGATTACAGTTCTCTAGATATGGGTCTTCAGATCTTGCTTCGCCAGATCTATGGATTTTTTTTCTCATGGTTTCAGCAAGGTTTGTCCTTGCGATATTTGTCCTGGCGGCTATGTTCTCGACAATGGTGATTCCTACTATCGATTTATCAGCGACGTCGATCAGGCTATTCAGTTATTATTCCCTGAAATATTGGTGTTGGTACTCTTGCCGATGTTGGTTGATTACTTCAATGGCTGCGTGCACGCACGCAGCCTTGGCATTGCAGCGCGTTAAAATTATGGGAGAACCAATATTGGTATTTACAGGTCTTTGGTTTGGTTTCTATGTCAGTTTAGTTTGGCTGTCTTCAAAAAAGTGTAAGATTGTGTCGTGGAAGAAGGAAGAGTATAAAGACCTCGAAAATTTGTTAGTTTCTTTTAGACTTTATTTTGTAATCGTTGGAGTCAGCTCATGTATCTCTACCATATACTATTTGCTTCTATTAATATAATGTGGTATTGATTGTCAAAAAAAAATGTGGTTGGCCGGCTGAACCTTCAAATACTCCTCATCCGCGAATAAGGGTATTTCTTGCTTTTGTTCTAAGTCCAAAAGAATAAGTTTGACCAATTCTAACATCTATGACACTATATTGGTATCACTATATTCGTTTGGAATGCAGTTTCATAATATAGCAATTTGATGTTATATATGTTGATAATCACTTCTGTAAAGGTGATCAAATTTTATAAAAATAGATTTAGGAGTACAAAAGCATCCTTATTCATGGTCGAACATAGCATTTTACGCAGAGTTGACCAGGAAAGAACCAAGAAACGTGAGCTAAACATACTCTCTCTGTTTCAAAATATAAGATGTTTTAGCTTTGTGAAACAAATATATCTAGACTTCTTTTAATATGTAAGTTCACTTAGGTTTGGAGTAAATCTACACATTAAAAAAAATCTAGATATATTTTCTTTACAAACCTAAAACATCTTATATTATGGAACAATGGGAGTAGCATTTTACGGAGAGTTGACCAGAAAAGAACCAAGAAACGTGCACTGCATCGAGATAGTGACGGTATGATTTACTTGGAGGACATGCCATGTTGACACCTTAGACACTCTACGAATTTGTATTCACGTAACATCCCATCTAGACAACCTTGTACTCTAGAAACATCTATATGGTTATTTTGCTGGACTCGTTTGCTCTAAAACACCCTACCGAGATAGTTAAGTATACTATGAATAGCACCATACATAAACAAGTGCAACAAGTGGCATAGGTTAATTCACGGATGCGTGTTTTTTAATGACATTCTGCGGTTATCTATGTGAATTTCGTGCATTTTTGTACCCAAACAATTTATTATGACTAAAAGTATATTTGGCATAAATAAAATATATAATAAGAATACATTATATTTTAATTATGATTAAAAGAAGACAGTAAAAATATAATGATCATACCACACTTACATGGTTAATTTTGCAACATATAATTAAAAAATACTACTAAATAGTATATCGATCATATTAAAAAAAGATATACCAAGTGATAAAATAGGTTCACTCGCAAGTAAAAATGCTAAGTATAAATAAACGAGAATCAATGTCGCCCCTCCCTCAGATATGTGACCAAGTTGTTCTGATAAGCGATACTAGTTTTCCATCCCATAGATCCAATACCGAACAAAAGGAGAGCATGTGTCCTCTATCGTACATTATCTGGTAAGAGATTCTTTGGGTCCAGGGACTTGTAAACGCTATAGTTGGAGTGGAAAATGATGTATAGGGACTCGAACCAAGCCATGATCGGGCATTTCTTGAGGATTTTATCAATCACGCACCATTAGGCCTATTCAAATTTGGGGACTCTAAATTTCTTTTGAAAGAGCAGTCTCTAGCACGTGAGATTGTAGTGCTTCAGCCCCTAGAAACCACAAAATCTAGATGTTAATCTCCTAAAAACCACAAAATCTAGATGTTAACCAAATTTTCATACACACATGGATCATTGTAGGTATGATGTGTGCAAATGTTATATACCCGTACATTTTTGGTGTATTAGCCATCCACCTAAGGTGGTGAATCATATTCTTCTTTGGTCGTCACCCCTCTCGCGTGGAGAAGCTGGTAGGCTAATGTATCATCCATCAGCGCTCTCATCTCTACCAGAGTTCTTGTAACATCCCAATTCTTATAATTAGACATAGCATTACACTCATAAGCATGGCATCATAATCATCATGCAAACAATTTGAATTTCAAATCATATTTCAAAATATCCTTTAGTTCCTACAATGAAATATCAAGGATTTGTAAATCCTATATTTCAAATGGGTAAGATTATTGTCAATTAATGCCCTAGAATACTACCCTGGTTTTTACAATTTTTTGGAAATTGGTTTCAACCAATTTGGAGTTATTTTGAAAAAGTTATAAAGGAAATCGTAAAAAAATAAAAAAAGGAAAGAAAAAATGAAACAAAACTAATGGACCCAGCTGCCCAACATGGTTTGCCCTTCTCTACCGCGTGTGCATCGCTCCGGCCCAGCTATGCCCCATCTCCAGCCTGCGCTCGCGCCCGCACTAAGGATAGAAATTTTATCCATTGATTCAGGTATACACGGATATCCGACCTGGTGGGCAAAGGTATGGAGGGATAATTACGCCCATGGATTTCGTGGGGCGAATACGCACTAACTCATGGGGTGCGCACGGTTTTGCCTCGTGGATATTCAATGGGTATCCATGACATGTGGGGCCCACATGTCAGGGACAATTGTTTTTCCCCCATTAGATGTGTCACTCGTTTAAAGGCCTAACCTTCCCGGCCCCGGCCCTACTCTACTAAGAAATTTCCTAGTTAATACATGTGTGTTTAATAAACAAATAGAAAGTTCCTAGTTATGCCTCTCTTATAAACTAGCTCGTTGATTAACAAGATGATCAAAGGTTTTCTGATCATGGACATTGGATGTTGTTAATAACGAGGTCACAACATTGTTGGAATAATGTGATGAATATTCATCCAAAGTATAGCATTACAATCAAAGCCATTGTGTTTATATTGCTATAACATCATACGAAGTAATCCTAGCCCTTGGACCACGAGATCATGTCAATCACTAACACCGGAAGAGTATCTTGATAATATCAAACATCACACCGTAACATGGTGAGTATAAAGGTGGATTCAATACTACGAAGGTGTTATGTAGAGGCTCATGGATCAAGAGTGGAATTTGTCCATCCTGATGACAGATAGATATACTCTAGGCCCTCTCGGTGATATCACATTAATTAGCTTGCAAGCAAGTGATGAGATCACTAGAATGTTATATCTCGGGAACGAGAAAAGAGTGCATGTCAGTAACGAGATCAAACTAGGTATGGAGATACCTATGATTGAATCTCGGACCTTTAATATACCACGAGATAAAGGGATTGAGTTACATGCGTATAAGGTTCACATGATCACATATGTCATCGTTGAATATGTGGGAGTCAGTATGGATCTCCAGGTCCCGTTGCTGATTATTGATCAGAGAGGGGTCTCGATCATGTCTGCATTATTCGCGAACCTTAGGGTGACACACTTAAGGGATACCGACACCATTTGGAGAAAATGATATGCTAGAGAAAGAAAAAGAAAGCGCGGGAATTATTTTAATGAAAACCGAAATTATTTCGGGTGAAATTGCTAAAACTGGTTCTGCATGTGATATTGAAATGTTGCAAGGGGTTTTATGCGAATGTTTGTTAATTAATGTAATTAACAAAAATTTGAATAAAATAAATAAAATAGTTTTATTAGATGAGAGTATTAAATGAGAGCTTGCATTAATTTTGGAGGAAAATTAGTGCATGTGAGTGGAGGTGTGTTTTATGTGAGTGGAGCTTCCACCACATGAATGAGGGAGAGGAGGAGGCACCCTCTATGGCCGGAGGCCAAGCCCCCCTGGGCTGCCCCCTCCCCTATATAAGGAGAACCTCCTCCTCCTCCACTCACACACCTCCTCGCAAAGGATCTCTCTCCCCCTTTAGAATTTCCCCATGGTCTCGGATCAGCGAGATACATGTTCCCGATGGCTTTTTCTAGAAGGATTTGTTGCTTCTGCTGCTTCGCTAGAGCGAGGGTGCGAAGGTTGTCGGGGTACCCCGAACGTGGTTGCGATCACGGATGCACCATTGTTTTGTGGTGCTGGACTTGATGGTGTTGGACCGTATGGACTTCTTCTTGATCTTGAGATCGGCAAGCGTTCGACTACATCATCCACGAGTACAACCTCGTTATAGCTTTTCGGTCTTCGAGGGTATGTATTTTATAGATATATATCCACCCGTTGCTTGTATCTAGTAGATAAATCTTGGTACTTAGTTGTTTCCATCGTAGGAAATTTTTTGTTTTCTATGTTGCGCACCCTACAGGGTTAACCCAATTTTTTCCATCTAAACCTTGATTATATAGGGTCACTAATATAAAAAATTAAGCTAGGGGAGGGGTGGGGGCGGCGGCCCCCTCGCTTGTGCATAGCTCCGCCACTTGTTTGGCCCCCCTAGCAGACCGAGAAGGTGATGGCAATGATGATGCACCGGAACAAGGTATCTTTATATCCTCTCCCTACCTCGCCAAAGTTTTATCCGACTTTGATGAAGCGCTAGTGAGGGTAGGGTGGACCTATATGTTGGATTCCTTTGGATCTTGGGAGTTGGTGTATCGTTCAAGGGAATCTGCTAGCTAGTGTGGTGCAACATCTTTGATATCTTCGTCTATTTGGGTAAGATCCGGTTTCTTCAACCCTGTAGATTAGTGTTGAAGGATTTTAAGCCTCATACTCGATCTGGTTATTCATGGCGAGTGGTTATTGTGATATTCAAAGCCTTGGTTGGCGAGTGCCTTTGTGGGCATTTCTTTTTCTATTGGTTCAGTGCGTTTTTTATGCGACTGCACAGTCGAAGGAAGAAAATGACCGATTTTAGGTGTATAATTTAATTTACGTAACAAGTTGTATTGTACTCCCTTCGTTCAAAAATATAAGATGTTTTAGCTTTATGAAGCAAATACATCTAGATGCCTTTTAGTATATAGTTTGGATTGAACCTAAACAAAAAATGGTCTAGATACATTCACTTCAAAAACTAAAACATCTTATATTTTGGAACATGGAGGGAGTATCTCATTAGAGCATCTCCACTCTTTGAGGCATTCCTAGGCCAAATTTTGCTCCGGATGTATGAATTTTGATCCGGATGGATCTATTTTTTTGCCCTGGGAATGCCACTTTTTCAGCCGGGTTCCCATGCCCAAACTCCCACAGCCCGCACCACTGCTTCCCACCGCTCGCCGCTGCTCCCACTTCCGCCCGCCTGCTAAAATTGCTAGTCAATCGATACAGGGACGGGGAAGACAGAGCGAGAGAAGCAACCACCTATAGAGGATTGGGAGCGGCCGATGTCGGGGGTCATCGGTGGAAGCACCAAGATCTGTCTTTGCCTCCAGCGTTGACGGCGGGTGGCCGAGCGGCGGTGGCTCTGCTCTTACGCAGCAGCTCATGCAGCCGTACATGTAGGGGCGACACGAGAGGAACAGGGGCAGCCGCGTCGACCATTCTAGGGTAGGTGACGGGGAACAGGGGAAGGAGCCGCGATAGGAATTCACTCTGATGCCGCCGCCGCCAAAGCTTCGCCGGCCATTCTAGGGGAGGTGACGGGGAACAAGGGCCATTAGCCATGGCAGGGCCTCGCCGCGGGACGACGAGCGAGTGGGTGGAGGAAGGGGTCGGACACTAGCGGCGTGATGATGTGAGCGTGTAACATCCCAAAAATATGAAACAATGATCATCAAACTCTAATCACTAAAATTAGGGTTAACAAAAACTTGATTAAATAAAAACCAAATGAATGCATGTATATGTGATGATTTGATGAATGCATGAATGGACTTGTGTGATTAACCTAAATAGCAATGAATGGTTTAAAGATGAAAATAACATCATCTAAAACATTTACAAGCAGAAACAAATCAAGAGAAAATCAAAAACAATTCAAATAAAGCAAATGGTCATTTTTGACAATCTTGCTCACTAGGTCACTTTGAGTATTTCTAGTCCAAGATTTCAAACAGAAACTTTTCCAATTCTTTTCACCCCTTGCTAGACCAAGTAAAAGTAAACCAAAGCCCACCTTTTAAACTTGCAGAAACATCTAGCAACCTCATGCAAAATACAATTCAAAATTGAATCTTTATCATATGTGAAGATCACACATTTTCAAAACCCAACCAAACCAGTGCCCCTTGACCAATCCAACTAACCAGATAATCCCTAGTATGTGCCTAGCAAACCCTCCAAGTTTCAATCCAAAATTCAAATTTAAATTTCTTTCGGCCATTTCATCAAACACCTTGTCAGCAGCAAACAAATAGACACAAAACACTATAGTGAGCAGATCAGTGCCTAACTTGCTCCCTCTACACTCCCAGTAGATGATCAAAGTAATCTAACTAGCTTTAGCACCACTGTGAGCAATCCTAGCCATTAATGGTGAGCATGGCGAGCCTAACTTGCCACCCCATGTCGCCAGCAAGCTAGGGGAAGAACTAGCCTCGCCAACCTTGCCTGGGACATGCAGCACCGTCCACCGCCACCCTCTGTCCCAGCCCCGAGCCCAGCCAGCCACTGGACCACCCAAAACGCGCGCGACCATTCTCTTTGCGACCATGCCGAGAGCGCGCCAGAGCGCCGCGCTCGACACGCTCGCACAAACCACGCGCCGCCCTCGCCGCTTGCAGGGATGATCACCAGCACCCCGCCAGACATACTCGTTCGCCGCCGCGCGGACCACGTACACTGTGCGCCATTAAAATTGCCGTCGGACCCGCTCAGAGCGCCGCGACGTTCCGACCAGCTCGCACCGCCCCACGCCTCGCCACCCTGCCATTGGGCTTCACCAGGGAGAACCGCACCATCCCCTATCGCCGCCCATGCCAGTAGCACTCTGTGTCATCGACATCGACGAGCACCACCCGCGTCATTCGGTCCCCTTCGGCCACTATAAAAGGAGGCCTTCCCCACTCGTTTTCTTCACACCAGTTCACTCCCCACCTCTCACTGACCACCCCCACTCACTCCCGGAGCAAGGCGAGCACCAGGTGTACCGAAATTCATCGGAGTTCGCCGCTGCAGAGGAGGAGAGGCGTCGTTGATTGGAGCCGCCCCAGGAGAAGCTGTCGGTACCAGGAGAACCGCCATCGTCGACTTCGTCGTTCGCCCCCGTCGCCGACCATCGCCTGACCCCCGGTGATACTCCCATGACCCCCAACTGCCGTGCTAGGGTTCTGTCTCGCCGGCGCTGCCCGACGTGGACGATGAACCAGAGCCATTCGATTAGAGTTAGATCGTGCGGTCCACATCCTCCCATACCGCTTCGCCACTCGTTGTCTCACTGGCGAGTGGGGTCACTCACTTAACCAGCCCGCGCGTGCGCTGTGCATAGTGGGCCAGCCCAGTTAAATATCCCGCGCGACCCAACAATTCAAATTTAGTTTTATTCATTTAGTTCTAAACTTAGTTCTGTACCTAGATTCAAAAATTAACCCAGCTCGATTCACTGAGCCAAAATGCATGAAATCAATTTTGTTAGAAAGGTACTAGAATCCTTAATTCAAGCCCGTTTGGATTCAAACCATTTAGAATTGTACATCACCCATGGTAAAAATAACAAGGCAAAAGCTTTTCTGGATTCAAACATTTTTCAAAATTCAACCATAATAGATTTTGAGTTGATTCCAACTCTCAAAATTCACATTTAACCATACCTTTCAGAATATATAAAAATATATAGGTTTACTTATAGAAATAATGATCAAGTAATAAAAGAATGCCCCATAGGCATTCCTAGTCATTTTAATTAATTAAAATAAAAAGGTTAAACCTTATTAAATTGTGACACCACTTTAAATTACATTCTCATGTACTGAAATATATGGTGATGACATGTGTCAACATGATCCCATGTTTGAGTTGGAGAATATTAAATCTTAAGTAGTTTTTCAATAAGTAGAAATTACTTTTCTAAAATAAAATAAATGGGACAAGTGCTTTAATCTTGTAATGTTAGTGATGATGCTAGATCATCTAGTATGCACCGTTGTGTGATGATTAGAAATAGTTAAGTATTGTTTGGTAATTGTGTACCTCGTATTTATTTATAGATGCTAGTACCGACCAAGGATGCGAGGAGGAAGGAGGATACTACGAGGAAGAAGCCGAGAAGAACTTCAACCACTGCTCTGCACAAGGCAAGACAATACTTGCAAGCTACTATCTGAGCAAGCTTATACTGATATATTAGCAAGCCTGATACTACTAGTGAATTAGTAAGCTACTATCTGAGCAAGCTAACACTTGCAACTATGAAAGTTAGATAACCTATGCAATACATTAAGCATGCTTGGTTAGATAAATTGGATTATACCCAATCCCAGGTTTACTTGCAAGCTTAGTATTTTATTTCTTTAACAAAGTTTTCTAGTTAAGCTTACTTGATAAATTGTAGAGTTCAGAAAGATTATTTAAAGGTAGCATAAAGAGCATAAAACTTGACCCAAGCTAGATAATCTTGATGTCATCCTGAGGCATGAGATTGAACTTAGATAAGATACAATTGTTTACCACCCCGCATTAGTACTTACCCCCACTTGTAGATGCTAGTGCTAAGCATAAAACTTGATCAAATTTAGATGGGAATACTTGGTGAAAATGGTTATGAAAACCTTAGAATGATGAGTCATTCTACTAAAATGTTTTGACATGTGTTTCTGAACACCAGATGATTTTTTATGATGAAAATGTTAAGGCATGAGCCTTAGCCCCTTTATAAAACTGATGGTTGTCTGGATGATATACCATTCCAATTTTATCGTACAACTACAATACCCGAAATTTGGATAAGGCTTGACTGGAAATTTATATACCATAGTATGGGTTCCCTTGCCAAGGTCTGAGCTGAGGCTACCTTGTGAAGATTGTCCACCTGTGCAGTATCCAAGATGACAGTTAGTCATGGTTGGGAGGCCAAACTCACAGGAGAGGTGCCCTATACTAGGGCGTGTAATTGAAAGGTTAGGATTGATTATCTGCATACTGAGTATGGTGAATTCAGGATTGTTCCTGACGGATGTATCGAATATTGTGGTGAAAGTGTACAATCTCTGCAGAGTGTCAAACTATTCGAATAGTCGCGTTCGCGGTTATAGACAGTTGGAGTGGCCATACTGTTCCCCCGTCAGATGTTTTTCAAAAGGACTTGTGAAATGATTTGTGCCTTTGACTTGACCATAACAGAGTTGTGATATGAAATTCAAGTTTCCACTTAGGTGTTATAAAACTTGCAACTAGATTTCTTTGCTTCCGAACTTAGTAGAGGTAAACCTGGATTTTTGCAAAACAACCCTAGAGCTTAGTATATCATATTCAAAACCCCTTCACTTGTTAATATTAGTTTCCGAGTACTTAAAGAGTACTCATGGCTTTGTCCCTGCCTATTCCCGTGGCCAGACTATAAAGAGGAGTATCAGGAGGACGGACAGCCGGAAGGTTACGACAACTAGGATCATCTTCCATCGTCAGCATTGCCTGTGATCCTAAAGATGGAGCTTCGCCTACGCTACCGTTACTACTACGTTATTCCGCTGCTTGAATTGTATTAAGAACTGGATCATGAGATCCTTATTTGTGTAAGACCTTATGTATGGTTTGTAATGGATGATGTACTGTGATATCCAATCTATTATGTCTCGCAAAAACGGTAATCCTAGGATTGCGATGTATGGCATAACAGACATCTGTGATTAAAAATCCGGGTGTTGACAGAGCGGGTGGAGGAAGGCATTGGGGGGAGAGAGAGTGGATACGTGGAAGAGATTGAGTGGTGGGCGGTTTCATCTAGCGTTCCCAGTGCCTCGGGAATGGCCTAAAAACGCCGGACATAAAATGGATGAAAATCGGCCTGGAAACGCCTCCTAGGAATGGTACTAGTCATTTTTTGCAATCCGGATGAAAAAATGCCCTGAAAATGGTCTTTTGAAAACCGGCAGTGGAGATGCTCTTAGGACCTGTTTGGTTGCACTTTAGCTTATCTGAAAGCAGCTGTGCGGTGTGGGCGGTGGCAAAACAGTTGTTGGCTGTGTGTTGTGAGAAAGCCAAAAAAGCTATTTGGCAACGTCCTTGCGCTCCAGCTCCTGCCTCAGCCCGTCGCTGTCGATGGAGAGAGGGGGTTGTGGAGTAGCTCCTGCCTTGACCTGCTGCGGATGGAGAGAGGGACGGAGGAAGCTGGTAGGGAGGCGGGGAAGGGGAGAGGATGGGGGCGGTCGTCGGGGGTGCAATTCCTTCGGTGGCCGCTTGTCCGCCTCGAGCTGTTGTGGTCGGGAATGGAGTGGCGGCGGCCGGTAGGAACATACGAGGACGGCGGCGGCCGGCGGGAAAGCGACGAGGACGACGGCGGCCGGCGGGAAAGAGACGGAGACGGCGGCGGACAGGAGGAATAGACGAAGGAGACCGGCAGAACGAGACGGTCGGCCGGGGAGCTCGCCCTCGGGCCTCCACCAGCGAGGCGGCGGCGCACCCACCGAAGACTGGGATAGGATTTGGGGAAGATGGGGTCAACAATCGAACGCGGTCGCCGCGAACGCAAGAAAAGCACCTCTGAACGTGCTTTGCCAGGGAAGGTGATTTGCGATGGCTTTTAGTCAAAAACGCGTTCGGTGGAGCATGGATTTGGTTGGGCTTTTGCTTATAAGCAAAAAAAACCACAGCCAAAAGTGCAACCAAATAGGCCCTTAGTATTGGCTTTAGTTTTCCTTCGTAAATATCAAAAGCACACACACACGGTCATACCCACAAGGAACTGAGGATGCTCGCTCCCTGAAGATCTCCATGAGTCAGAAATCGTGACGCCTCGCGTAGTCGCGTCGGATGTAAGCAAAGCACAAAGCCTGTTCCGTAACAAAGTCGAGTTAATTGAGTTCGCCCCGTCATAGTAGCCAGGGAAAGGCAAGGGCTCCACCTATCTATTCTACCTCTCGGCGGCTCCACCTCCATCCGATCGCGCGAGAACCGGGAGGGCGTCGTCGACATGACGACTGACCTCCATGACAAGCGCGCGACCCGGCGGTCCAAGCGCCTTGAGCGATCCTGTCCCGAGGCGGCGGCGGCGGCGGAACCTCCTCCGCGCAAGCGCAAGGCCCTAGTCTCCCCCGCGACGGTTGCGCGATCGCCTTCGCCACCACACCGCGAACGGGAGTCGGAGCAGGGCGTGACCGCGGCGCCTGCTCCGGCATGCCACGCCGAGGGCTCCGCCGCCCGCACTGCTTGGCCTCGCACCGCGTACGTGCTCCGCAACCGCCACGTCCCGGATACCAGCAACCGCGAGCCCTACGTGCTATGAGAAACGGTGTCTATCTCTTTTCTTCCTCGATCTGTCTCTCCACCGCCTGAACACATTCAGTTCGTTCCTCGCTAGCTTTAAATTTTGTTGATGGCTACCGGATTGATTTTCAATCTACCGTAAACAGTTTCTTATCTTGGCAATGTGAAACCTATAAGTACTAGTACATCAACTTTTCATTTTTGGTTTTTCGAAGGCCCAACGCTTTTATATATGTTTGACACTACTGCTCTTTCAGGGAGAAACTTAAGCATGATCGACCGCGCTCCCCCAGGAAAAAACCTAAGCAAGATGAGGCTTGGGAGGCCACATCATGTGCACGTGCGGGTTTGGAACACTACAACAGCATGAATCAGGTTTTGCTCTGCTTAAATTTTGCATATAGTGCATCAGCCTGACATTCAGCATCTATATCATTAGATCTGGACGAATTTTCAGATTTACATTCTTTAATTTCCTCAAAAGTCAATGTGCCTAAGCTGAGCAAGCTCATGCAATCTGATTAAAAATGCAATCAATGCCCACAAAGGAGAATGGAATAAATTCTAAGTATACATATTACATAGCAGGAATCCCCCCGGGCTAAATTTGATACTACTCCATCCGTTTTAAAATATAAGATGTTTTAGCTTTGTGAAACAAATGTATCTAGACTTTTTTGGTGTGTAGATTCAGATGTTTTAGCTTTATGAAGTAAATGTATCTAGACTTGTTTTTGTAGATTCACTCAGGTTTGGAGTGAATCTACACACAAAAAAAAGTCTAGATACATTTGCTTCACAAAGATAAAACATCTTATATTTTAAAACAAAGGGAGTAGTTCATAATGGAAATCCAAGTTTACTTCTACCTGATATCTTGCTTATTAAATCATATACGCATCTTTGGGTCGCCCGCTTATGATTGTTAGTTTTGTAGGGGGATGAGCACGAGCTGGTTAAAGCTGTGAGCGTTCACTCATTTATCTGGTGCGGTGTGTGGTTGCATGCAAATTTCCTTGCCATGCGTAAAGGTGCAAACAACTGTGCTGATCTTGTCCCCAAGTGCTTCTTTGCTGAGCTGAAACTTGATGGATTTGGTCTGTCGTGTGCTTCATGCGTCAAAATTGATCCAGCAGGTGTGTTCAGTAATAGAAGTTTTCACTAATAAAATTTGATGATCATTTTGACGGGTATATGGTGTTTACATTTTATCACTTTTGGTGATTTTTATGATGTTTATATTAATCTCTTTACACTTGCAGCTGAACCAAAGATTACTTATTGTGGAGAGTGCCCAAGAAAAATCATGCACCCTGCTGCTGGTGTTTATCGTGGTGCCCAAACTCGACGTATTCGACCTGCAGAGACTGGTCTACAAATATCGTTTAGTTTTGAATGTTGAGAAATGTGCTGAAGAAGACCCATCCATGTCAATGATGATGTCCGTGTCCATGGATCTAATCATGGGAGATTAGTGAACTGTGTTAGATGTATAGGTGATAAAGTAGGATAATTGCCTAGTTAGGTCAGATACGGAATCACAGGTCCACTAGTGCTCTAGAGCAAGAAGGTATTGCCAAATTGTCTTTAATGAGGGGGACACGGAGAAGGTGAAGGGAAGAACAATGGTGTTGTAGAGGAAGTGTGTGCGGATGTGGTGGAAGAGAGCTGCAAGGCGGACAGAATGAACCAAACGTTTGGAGGCACTGATAGAGCATCTTTAAGCTTGTGGTAATTTGAAAAGTTCGATTTTTTTTGAATTGTCTTTTAACATTTAGGAGTGGCATCATTTGTAGTTGATCGTATGAATATTAAAAGCATATACTAGGAGATGTATTTCACCGTTTTCTTTTTAGTCAAAGTTATCAGCTTCGTTTTAGGTCTCTTAAAAGAGTAAGTACGTGCATAATGGATACAATCAGGAAAAACAAACTCATCTCAGTGTCCATCAGAAGCCCGTTTCACTATAAGAAGATCTGGCAGTGATGAAATAAAGACTGCATGGAGGCGATACAGTTTCTAAAGTTGAAGGAAATATCTTGACATAGTTGGATTATTGTTGAAATCATGCATGTATCCGACATATACTATTGAGGAAGCTATTTTCCATCTCAAAAGGACCAATAATGACAAGACATATCCATTGGCTAGAAATTCTATATCTCAATCCTTCAGCCGCCCCTAGGTGCTAAGGTTCTGGCTTCTGATTATGCACATATGGATCTCGGTTTGGAGTAAACTTCTTGATTTTTCCTTGAAAAACTGCTCGTATACCTATCTAGCTCAAGTAGTACACATAGATAAATTAAATCACCATGTCAAGTAATTATTTTTCTTGTAATTGTAGCACTATTTTTATGTATAGCTCTTATCCTTCTTTAGACCCTCCCCAATGCATTAGCTCTTCACGCCAACCATACATTGCCTCGTAATGGTCATATCCTAGTAAGTTTGTATATGATGATTTTGGTCTTAAGCTTGGAATTGAGCTAGCAATTTGTTTCCCTATGACCGCGTTCAATAATCTCATGCTAGCGAATAACCAACCATTGTGGAAAGTAATTAGAATGTACAACTAAAAAGACATCTAGCTATGAAAGCATCAACCAACATAGGAGGCATAGAAGCATTCAAACAACTGATCACACAAAATTGCAGCTTTTGTACACTTGGTAAACTTTTGAGTTCTGAGACATAAAGTAACAACTCTAGCCTATAATTATCAACATGGAACCCAAACTACCTTGGCTACCCTCTTTGACAGCAGTTCTGACTACCTGCTCTATTTTCTCACTAACATCCCACTTCGTCTCTCTTGACTATAACACCTTGAGTCGGTACCTCCTTCCCCGTGGTGGCACTTAGCTAGTTAGAGCGTGCAACTCATCGTGAACCTACACAATCTGACTACTCATACACCACGCTCATTTCCCTTACTAGCATGGCATCGGCGTTATGCGCTAGCTCAGCCCCGATGTGCTTCCTCACACATATGCGAATGGACAACGATGATGGTGATGACCTAGAAAGCATGGTTGTTAGATGGAAGGATATGATGTGAAGGCGGTGGACAAATGTTGAGTGTCCCTCAAGGGAGGGATCAAGCTTCCTACAAATCATGACACAGAGCTTGGCCATGACACATGTCATCGATTGGACGTCGCCGTACGTATTGGCCTTTGACGGAGGACATCACAAAGCTAAGTGCTAAGTGGGATCGCAAGGGGATGCCTACATGTTGACATGTAAGGCTTGATAGGTGGGGTCAGGTGGCTAAACTAAGAACTGATGCAAAATAGGGCAACTATCCATGTTTGGGGTATGTGTTGATAATTAGACTCAAAGTTGTGGTTTTATGTTGTAAAGCTACAAAATAAATTGGTAAACTGTTACAAGGATTATTGAAGTTGTCGCAACCGACTCTTTTACATATATTATCTTTACTATTAAAAGCAAAACGGTGATGTCATACCGTGTCACACTTCAAGATAATTACTAAAAAATGTCACCACAATAACTTCCCTTATCTACTCAACCTTATAACTAATTCGCTAACAAACTTTTCTTATCCCAATCTATCCATATATCTATCTATCTTCTGTACTATAATTTTTCTTGCGGTGGTTTTCGTCGCTTCCTCTGTCGTCCATCCCGAGGCTGCCATCACGATCAGTACGTGAGCTACGTGACAAGAGTTCTGTTTGGTTTCAAACCCGTTCCTCTAGAAAACCCTATTTAGCACCCAGGTGCAGAATAGTTATTTTGCACCCAACATATTTTTATGTTGTTAGATTGAAAAAATTATGTTTTGTATATGAATAATTATGTTCATATATTCACCACAACCAAAAAATTTGACATAAAAAAAGTTTATGAGTCATTATAGTGTAAAAAACACCAAAAATATGTATTTTACGTCGAATTTTTTTACGGCATGTAAACAAAAAAATTATTTCATTTCTAAATTTTATTATGTTCTTCACGACTTAGGAAGTAATACAAAATTTACGTGACATAAAAATAATATACGGTTCTAAAAATAGAGGGTGGGTGTTATTTTACACCCTGTATGTCAAATAGCGCCACTCTCATATATATATATATATATATATATATATATATATATATATATATATATATATATATATATATATATATATATTCTGTCTAGAGGTGGTTTTCGTCACCCCGTTTTTTCGTCCGTCGTCCGTCGCGCGTCACGTGCTTTGTTCCGTGATCGGTCGATGTCCCAAATAATACAGGGACTGACATCGCAAAGTCAACGTACCTGTTTATTTAGGTCGTTCGCGGCTCCTCGACTGGAACCGTACGTCATCGTCTCGATCTCGCGTCCGCCGCACTGCCGGCGCTCGGCCTTGTCGGTTCGCCTCCGGCCGGCCCGGCTCGACTCCATCCATCGCCCTAGGAGGCCGAGGTCACCGGCCTCGCGCGCAGGTCAGGCTCTTCCCCGCAGTCGTTCTCCTGCTGCAGGCGGCAGAGACAGAGAATGGGAGGTGGCGGGGAGGAAGACGATTGGATGGTTCGGTGCCGGCCGGCCGGCCGGTGACCATGACGGGAGAAGCTCGAGCACGGGCACGCACAAAAATTTTCGGGAGAAGAAAGGAGTGGAGAAAAGATGGGAATTGGATCTAAGATTTTGGATTTGTCTATGATAGAGACCAGACAGCGATTGGTCTGTTTGTTTTAGGGGATGCAGATGGCTCGAAATCAGTATCTGGTCACAGTAGCAGCCAAGAGGGTCAACGAGAAGTAGTACAGGGTGGAGTCAGGAGTAATAGCAGCAAAGAGCGACGGCCCTCAGTGGGAGACGGAGCAGCAGAAGGAGACGACCATGTACCTCCATGGCCTGCAAGCGCACATGCTACGGGGAGATGGCCGTGCAGTCCTGCACCTCCAGTAGATCTTCCATTCTGTGTTCACCAAGTCCTCACGGTGGGGAACTTAATTACCCTTTTATAGCTCCATTAGTCCTTGCTAATATGCAGTTATGCACCTCATTCGCATTGTTACTACGGTATCTAATTTGGTGCACTTGCATCTTAGTTGAGTTGTTTAAATTGGATAGTCATGTAGATTTGCTAAGAAATTTCCCTGGAATGCCGATATATAATTTAATAGACTATAACTTAGTTCTTATTTATATTGCAATCCACATGGACGCTTTTCAGGTTGAGATCTTAATAATAGTTGGTATTTTTAATGCTCCGTAGCAACGTACGGGCACTCTGCTAGTATATATATGTATCGGGTGGAGTATCTAGGCCGTACGTTTTCTGAGCGTTAGATGAAGATAAAATCGATTGAGCGATCAGGCAGACACATCAACACCTCGAAAAATCGAGCGCACCGGTTTGGTTCCTGCATCACGCGGTAACCCAATGGGGAAGATCTGGTTCAACGTGACTTTATTTTCAAAGGGGGATTACAACTTTTTAGTGCGTCAGGGGGCCTAGATCTATAGAGGATACCTGTTGTTGGTGACTGAAGTCAATATTGGGGAGAGACCCTCAGAGACAGAAGAAGAAAACGGATGTTCTTATGTGCAATAAGCTGGGTAAGTTTATTGAGGCTGGTCTGAATGTGGACGGGAACAAACCCTTGTGCTAGCTATGGTGTCACATGGCAAAGACTGGTTGAAAGTAGGGAGCAAGGTGCAATGAAGGATAAGAAGAAAGTAAAGGGAATGAGATAAATGCTTTGTTCTCCTTGAAGCCCAAAAGTATCACTATGTATGAGAATGTAGTTCTTAAAATTTAATTAAAGTGGTCTTATGTAGAAAGACGGCATCAAAGTTTCACGCTCTTTGATTAGCATTTTTGTCCTTTTCATTTCTAAAACATCCAATTAACCTTGTGGTTAGAGCAATTAAATATTGTGAGACAGATTTTTAAATTAGTTTTACTTTTTAATAACATGTAATTCTGCCAATTTAATAAGAACCCTTGTGGTTAGAGCAATTAAACACTGTGAGATAGCTTTTTAGTTCTAGCAACAATAGTCATTCCCAGGTATCACGTTGATTCTTTATTTTTAGCTGAAAGCCGTAGGGAAGCAGGTAAAGTAAAATACAACTATTGTGAAATAAATAATTTCAGGAGGAGATGGGGGAATAAAACTGGGAGAAAAGCTGTAGGAAATAGCACCGATAGGAAAAAAAACTGTTGAGAAACTAATACATTTCACGAGGATACATGGATATGGCAAAAATTAAATAGGGAGACTCACACTTCTTGCAAGGTTAATGAAGCTAGATATGATGCTTTCCATTCTCAGTGTGCTTAGAAATTGAGAAACATGACAAAACCTTTTTTGGCTTCATAAATTGACATGTAAATATACTTCTGCTAGGATTTTAGTAGTTATCGATATTATTGAAATTTTAAAAACCAGATGTCCTTAGATTCTTTATTTTGTTCACGTCAAACCAAATTTTAGAAAAAAAAAATCTGCTATCGCTCATGGTCATGAATATTTTTTAGTGTATGCCATGAGGACTGGGCATTTGCTCTCTTTAAGTAAAGATGTGTGTCGTCAGCAGCTTGTTGTTGTTTGATCCATTTCATGGATGAGACATCTTAGAAAGAAAATTAACACGGGATTTTTTGTTTGCATGGTGCAATGTTGCACATTAATATTTTTCTTTGAAGGGATACCATAAGTACTCAATATTATACCAAACGTTACTACATGCCAATTGTTCATCCATAACAATAGATATGGTCCATCAATTTTTTAACTAGGAGGTTTTAACCCAACTCTCGAGAGTTTGTGTTACTTATACAAATTGTTACTCTATTACAATCCGACATCAAAGAGCAAAAGAAATATGAAAGAGAAGTGTGTTGTAAAACAGATGAAGAGTATTATATGTCAGACTAGTTGAATGTCCGTGCGTTGCCACGGAAAACAAGCTATAAAGACAAATGATTTGATTTTGTTACGCATGGCAAGCAGCATGATTTTTCAAATACCCCATGCATTTTGCTCTTTTCCAACCTTCCAGGTCTCGTCTTGCAGGCAGCGACCCCCAACACCCTTCGCTTGCCACTCCGGCGGCATGAGGGAGAAGGCACATCGTTCCTCTGTCTAGTAATTAGGGTTAGGGTATGTCTGCTGTGATGCGTCGTTAGGTGGTGGGAGCGGCACTGGAGTGAATAAATCTGCCTCAACTCTATTTCCACACCGGCGGCAACCATCATAGTTGTGTCCCGAAGTTAATGGAAACATGTGTTAGTCGGTCCTTTAGATTGGAAGCTCGGTCTTCTCGTCGTTCTTCTGATCAGGCAAGATCAGTTTCACGGTATATCTCTAGCGTTTGTCGTTATTCACGACCACGCTGGAAGTCGGGCCAAGTGGTTTCTATTGAACAAGGATGTTGGTCCAGAGGTGGTGGATATATGCTATTCTTCTTTGACTTCGTCGATGGAAAGCGATGGATCTTGGTCCAAGAGAGCACATGGACGTCCCCTAGTCGATGTACCACAACGACATGTGTTAATTGCATGTAGCAGGCCTATTCATCGAATCACAAAGCCTCCTTGTTGGTGATGGTGTTTTTTGGTCTGGTAATGGGGCTTGGCGTCTCTTCCAACATCTGTCTCGGTGGCGCTAGAGTTGGGCAACGGTTGCAGAAAACCCTAGAAATCTTTTTGTATTTTTCGATCTTCTAGGGTTTTATCTGCAAAGTTTCGAATTTTATCTATGTCTCGGCGGCGCTAGAGTTGAGCATTTTCTATTTTGTTTGCAACAAATCCGCATTAAGAAAAATATGGTATAAATTTTTAGCTAAAAAGACAAGCATCGGAATCATGTGTGGATGGCAAAATATGAGTCAACATCTAAAAAATGCTAGCTCATTCCCAGTTGCAACCAATGTTATCTTAAAAGAAATAAAACCCTTCAAAGAAAAGTCAATGTGGATAATTTTACATGGCAAAGCTCCATTGCTCACTTAATATACATGCTCATGGACGGCCCAAAAATCTCCTAGCCATGTTATTGTTAGTTGTGTCGTAGTTGTAAGTAAAGTACAACTGGAACACCAAACCAGTATTGTATCTTCCAGCAACTTTTTCTACTGGACCAATATGAAACAAATTTTCTTATTTGAAAGGGTCAGAGACCATTTTTTTTAAACCAACGAATGGAGTATGTGGTAATGAACAACCCTACATGTATGGCTATGATCGTTTTGTACGTGAGGTGCCACTGCTTGCCCGCCTTTTGGCTGAAGGAAGTGACTACTTGCCTCCCTGAGGTGAATGTTTTGCATCTAGTTTGCAACATACATAGTGTTCATAGGTGTAGAAGAGTTCATAGGGATGTGATTTGGCATGGAATGGTTCATGTATGCCAGTCTTGCCATCTAATTTGGATCCTTTGTCGTAGACATGCATGCTGAAATCATGCCCACCACAGCCATGGGTAGCATGAACTGGTGAGCACCAGGAAACATCATTCGCGCCATCTCGGCAGTCATCCACATAATCTGAACTTGCATCCGGAGGGACTTCAAGTACTCAATTGCCTCATCTAATATTGATGCTTTGTCGGCCTGAAATTTTCACTCAAGTATATAATCCATAAAGTTTGGAGAGAAAAGAAACATGTGTATATGGTAAATTAGATATGTCAAATGAATCAATTCGGATACTTGCGCCTGATCAGAGCAGATACATATTACTCGTTTCTTACCTTGTTGCAACGGGGTATGAGTTCTTATCTTTTCATTAAATTAATCATGTTTCTTATTTGCTATACCATTCATCAGAAACAACATCGTGAGAACAAAACCCGAAAACAAGTAACCTTGGTCAATATAGAAGAGTACAAGTAGCATCCGATCTCACCCGCTCTGACTAGTTATGAACTTCAGCTGCCCTGCTCCTCCCCTTTGAACCATGTCGCCTCGATGATTTAGTCTCTTCAGTCACCTCATACTCACATCCTGCAGTTTCTTCATGAGCTCAATTCAGTATCAACTCAAGCATACTTTTTTTCCTATATCTGATTGAAACTAAATTGCAACCAAACAGTATGGACAGAGTAGACCAAGAAGAAACACACCTCGCCGCGGCAATCAGAATTGTCTCTGCCCTTCCCCTTCCTCTTGTGAACATGGCCGCTCTCGCTCGGCAAGACGAAGAACCAAAAGCTGCTCCCTGACCCACCGGACAACGACGTGCCAGTGCCAAATATAGCATGCTTTACAATCTCTAAGTTCGGTCATTCTGATATTATGTGAAATTAAGCTGGTCCCACATTTGGCAATGAACATGTCATAAGAACAGGGAACGCAACTGTATCAACCACACATTTGGATGCATTTAATATATATTATATTAAAAGAGCTAAAGTTTGAGTGTAGACATTTATGTAGTATTTGCAAAGTAACGTAGGGACCAGAAAAACATTCAAAGTAATTGTAAGGCTCACAACTAACCTTCCGCACAATTTTCACCTATGAAATATACAACTTTCTCCCCTAAATTCTGTAACCAATGACTGCTCTAGGCTCTTCTCCCCACTTAGGAAATTATGTGTATCCAACATTCTGAATTGAAAATTGATTAGCGATCATCAATCGGTATACTGGAGAACCACAAAGTTAATAACCCACTCCTGTTAAATATTTTGACGACTGACAGTAGCCTAGTCCTATTTACAATAAGTAGCAAAGTGGCCCTCTCAAATGCGAGGGTATCTCTAGTTTGAAGCATTTATTTTTATAATATGTGGATATCTTCCCTCCTATTTAACACATTCTTTAGTGCAAAATACATAGTGTTTTGTTGTGGCACATTCTTTAGTGCAAAATACATAGTGTTTTGTTGTGGCACATTCTTCAAGTTATAACATTGACTTTATTTATTTCTCCCTCCGTTCTGAAAAGGATGTCACAAGTTTGTTAAAATTGGTTGAATCTATATACTAAATAGTTTTAGATACATTTGAATTTACACAAATCTGCGACATCCTTTTTAGGATGGAAGGAGTATATGATTTTATTTGCTAGGAATAATAATAAAATATTTTCTTGAAACACATAACGATATTGGTCCTTGTTTCCTCAATGTCTATAGTTAGATGTGGGCTTTGTGACGACACCAACATAACTAAGCAGCAATGTGGACATTGGTTAGATCAACTGTTGTATGCTCTCTAATAGAGATCGGAAACTCTATTCTCCCTCCTGTTTGGTGCATGATTATAGAGATTAATCTTGTTTGTCTATTCATATATATCCCAAAGAAAGAAAGCATAGGATTGTTATAAGTTTTTTTGCGGGGTATAAGATTATTTTCTTGTGTTTGCTTTCAGACCATCTTGTATAAACAAACATGCATGTACTCTAGTTGACTCGCCCGCTTTGTTGTAAACTAAAAAAAGCTATTTGCCATCACCAAATAAATTCTCACTTCAGTGGGTTTACCAAATAAACTTTCCTCTTTCTCTGCCTTTGAATTATTGGTTTATCATTGGTGTGAATAATCATTTTATATCGTTCACTTATGAATGTGCAACAAAGTTAATGAGACTCTCATATAGAATCTAATTATATATTTGTTTAATCTTAGTAGAAAGGATGTCATGTAGACCTTTAAGACAATGAAACTCAGTTGTTTTTTTTATCTAAGTTTTCCAAGAATCCTCTAATTTAGTAAAACTGTGTGGCTGAGAAAGGTGGCCCACAAGGCTCTCCCCCTAGCCTAATCACGACGACCTTACAACCTCAGAGCTGACAAATGACCCTCATTGTCATCTTTTGCTTTCCTTCCAAGACCTATCTTCTTTCGATTCTCGATTCCCATGGAACAAAAATACCCTATTAATACCGACCCAGATTTTGTAAACCTTGCAAATACGAGCGGTTAAACATTTACGCAACTTGTGCACCGTGTGAGTAGTCAAATATGCTAGATACCAAAAAAAATTAACATGTTATCTAGACTATAGACCTTCTTATAAATCCATCTAGGACGAATAATGTGGCGAAAAGCTCGTGACTTTATGTACTACCAACCATGTTTCTGCGTCCCCAGTTGATCAAATTGCTTCTAGTATATAATAGATCACACTCAATAAGGGAACTCAAATACTAAATATTACGACCAAAATATTTCAATGCACAACTTTCAAAGCAGCAAAAAGTGACACGGTAATTCAGACAGGAAATGTCCACTATGCTTAGTTCGCGAGCTATCCCTAGTCACCAACTGACTGAAACTCAAACTCCAATACTCCATTCAGGATAAACTGGGATACTGAGTAAATCTGAGTATATTTTACGCCCACCAAATCCCAAACTTCTCAATGTTTCAGCATACACATATTTCAGAAAGCTAGAAACAAAAGTGCAAGCAACAAGATATCATATATCAAATAGTAAACCGGAAGGAGGGCTCACCTACTTTTTTGAATTACCAGTCTCCCGTACAGCTCAAATGCAATACATTTTTGGACAAGCTAGGCATGGCAGAATATAAGAGGAACTAAACACTCAGAAGGTGCATAATATGTTAGATGCAGGGAGATCTCACTCACCATGATATGTTACAGCTGGGTCAATAGTTGCATGCCTTGCATCAAACTACAAAATATAAGAATTATGCTGGCAAACGGAAATTCTTCTTCAGACCTAGATCATATTCATGCTCCCTAGGCACCAACAACTTGCTAGTGACGATGTCCAGTGGAGCACATCTAAAACAACCACAAAAATGAAATGTCACCAGATATTCCATCCACATATAGTGCAGTTCCTAACAGAACAAAGATAAATCCCTTGGCATAATCCAAGATGGATCAGTCACACACACGTCTTGGTCCTCAACATGGACCTTTGTTTGAAAACCACATAAATGGATACAGTCTCTAGCATGACTCACTGGAGCATGTATTACAAATATATCAGACCACCGATGTTGTTAGGATCAATAATAGGTGCATAAATATGCTCATTGGAAGGTAGACTTTACTATATGTTAGATATCTTGTCGAAGACGGTGCCTTCAGCCATGGAACAGAACAGGCTCAGACAAATTCATGATGGTTTCAGAAAAGCTCACCTTCCATGGTAGATAGGCATTTTGCCTCCTCAAATAAAAAATCTTCTGAATGTCATTCATGTTAGATGTATATATATGTATATTGTATTTCCCCCATATGTTAGGGGGCTTCCTGCATATTTGCCCTGTACCTGTACTATATATTGTGGCCTTTGGCCCCCAGAGGAATACAAGTTGCATATTCCTGACATGGTATCAGAGCCAGATTATCTCCTTCTCGCAACTTCGTCAGCCGCCACCGTCCCTGTCGTTGACGGCCTTGCCGTCATCGCCGCCGCCGGTTGCCGCACATTCAGTTCGTCCGTGTTTCCGTCTGATCCAACTCGGATCCAGATCCGGCTCCAGATCGGTGTTTTCTGCTCCAGTTAAACCTCACGCGCGTCCTCCAGATCGCGTCCTCCAGATCGGCTCCCTGACTTTCGCTGCATCAGCTGAGAACGGCGCGTGGCCTGCAGGAAGCTGCCTCCCGCCGCCTGTCCCGCGTGGCCCCCTGACTCCCGTCGCGTCAAGCGCGTGGCTGCCTGACCCCCTGCTGTGTCCCGCGCGTGGGAGCCTGCACCGTCCCTCCTCCTGTTCCGCGTGGAAGCCCGTGCGTCAAGCTCCCTGACGACGCGTGCCGCCCGCCTCGACACCCTCGAGCGCCAGCTCCTGAGCCTTCTAGCTGCCGGCGGGCCCATCTTTGCCGTCTTCTTTTCCGGTCACGATTTTCCCCGGAATAGGTTCGCGCCGCCCCGATCTAGCTTATCCCAGTGCACAGATCACCGGTGGTGCCCTGTTCTAGGAGGAATTGGCTGGAGATTGCTGCTCGCGAGCATTGACTTTCAGCAGCCAGATCTAGATCTAGATAAAAAAAAATTCAAAAAAAAAATTCAAAAAAAAAATTCAAAAAAAAAATTTTAAAAAAAGAGAGAGAGAGAGATATGTCTTCTTCCTCGGGTTATGTTGCGATTCCTCGCTGCCCGGTGATCTTGGATGGCGCGAATTATCCTGATTTCGCTGCCTTTATGCGCGTTCACATAAGCGGTCTCCGTCTTTGGGGTGTGCTCTCCGGCGAGGTCTCCTGTCCGCCGTGCCCCCCTGCTCCTGTGGCTCCTCTTCCGCCGACGCCGATTGTTCTCGGTGCTGATGCTTCTCAGGAGGCCAAGGATGCTGCTCAGAGTGCTGATGATACTGCTGTTGCTGCTTATGACCTGAAGTTCAAGCAGTACTCTTATGATCTCGAGGCCTATCGACATGCTCTGACTGCTTACACTCAGTGGGTTGATGAGGATGCTCGTGCTGCTGCTGTTCTCACCTCCAGTGTTCTGCCCCAGTATGCTGCTGAGTTCATGAGTCTCCCTACTGTTGCCGCTCAGTGGGCCCATCTTCGTCAGCGCTATCAGCCGTCTGGGGATGCTCTTTACCTGTCTGTGGTTCGCCAGGAGCATGCTCTCCAGCAGGGTGATTCTACTATTGATGAGTTCTATACTCAGAGTGCTGCTATCTGGCGTCAGCTTGATTCTCTCCGTACTGCTGTTTGTGGCACATGCTCGTGCTGCCAGATTGTGCGCTCGGACTTGGAGTTTCACCGCATCTATGAGTTTCTGTCTCGGCTTCGCCAGGAGTTTGAGCCCCGGCGTGCTCAGCTGAATGCTCGTGGTCGTGTTCCGCTCTCTGAGGTGTTGTCTGAGCTTCGGGCTGAGGAGACCCGTCTGCGTGGTGCTGGTCTTCTTGCGGTTCCATCTGCGCTTTCTACTCGTGGTGCTCCTTTGCCGTCTGCTCCCTCGACTCAGCCGCGGTCCCCTGTGCCGCCGCCGCCGATACTACCCACTCCTCTAGGTCAGTGTCAGGGTCAGCTTCAGCACCAGCAGCCTCAGGGCCAGAGTCAGCATCAGCAGGCTCGTGGTCAGGTTCGCCGTGGTTCTCTTCGTCACTGCTCTTACTGCAACAGGGATGGTCACACTTGGGCCACCTGTTATACACGGGACCCCAGTTTACGTCAGCAGCACCAGGCTCGTGGGCCGTCGGCTTCTTCCGGATCTTCAGCGGTTGCTCTCTCTGATCAGGACATTATCAGGAGTCTTCGCGGTCTGCTTGCTGCTACAGGCTCTTCTTCGACGGGCACTGCTGGTTCTGTGACTGACTCTTCAGGCACTGTGCGACCACCACCTTCTACACAGTCAGGTACGTCTCCGTGGTATCTGGATTCTGGAGCTTCTTTTCATATGACCTCTGAGTCTTCTTTTTTGTCCGCTCTTCGTTCTCTCCCTTCTCCTGTCCGTGTTTTTACGGCTGATGGTACCTCTCTCCCTGTTTCTAGTCGGGGCACCCTTTCTACTTCTTTTTTTTTGTTCCTGATATTTCTCATGTCCCTCTTAAGATGAATCTGTTCTCTGCTAGCCAGCTTACTGACTCTGGTTGTCGCGTCATTCTTGATGCCGATTCTTGTGTTGTTCAGGACCGTCGCACCCAGGCCCTGGTTGGAGCTGGCCCTCGCAGCCGTGACTCTTCAGGTCTTTGGGAGTTAGACTGGCTTCGTGTTCCTTCCGCTGCCACTTCATCTGCCAGTTCTTCTCCGGTTGTCGCCTCTACTACCAGCTCTTTTCAGCAGTGGCATCATCGTCTTGGTCACCTCTGTGACTCTCGCCTGTCGTCATTAGTTCATCGTGGTCTTCTGGGGTCTGTCTCAGGAGATGGGTCTTTGCATTGTCAGGGCTGTAGGTTGGGTAAACAGATTCAGCTTTCCTATCCTACTAGCGCGTCTGTATCTCAGCGACCTTTTGATTTAGTTCATTCCGATGTTTGGGGTCCGGCTCCCTTCGCTTCGAAAGGGGGCCATCGCTACTATATTTTATTCATCGATGATTTTTCTCGGTACACTTGGTTGTATTTTATGCGCTCTCGTAGTGAGGTGCTCTCCATATATCAGCGTTTTGCGGCCATGGTTCGTACTCAATATTCTACCCCCATTCGTGTGTTTCGTGCTGATTCTGCTGGTGAGTATATCTCCCAGATGTTGCGAGGTGTTCTTGCTGAGCAGGGCACTCTTGCTCAATTCTCCTGTCCTGGCGCACATGCCCAGAATGGTGTTGCTGAGCGTAAGCATCGCCATCTTCTTGAGACCACTCGCGCTATGATGATTGCTTCTTCTCTCCCGCCGCATTTCTGGGCTGAGGCTGTCGCTACGTCGGCTTACCTCATCAATATTCAGCCTTCTGTTGCCTTGCAGGGTGGTATCCCTCTTGAGCGCCTCTCTGGACAGTCTCCAGATTACTCCATGCTTCGCTTGTTTGGTTGTGTTTGCTATGTTCTCCTTGCTCCTCGCGAACGCACCAAACTGACCGCTCAGTCTGTTGAGTGTGTCTTCCTCGGATACAGTGATGAGCATAAGGGCTATCGTTGTTGGGACCCTGTTGGTCGTCGGATGCGTATCTCTCGTGATGTTACTTTTGATGAGACGCGTCCTTTCTATCCTCGTCCCACCGCTGGTACTTACCCGGTGGAAGATATCTCTTTTCTTCTCTTTCCTGACACACCTCCTTCTACCCCCATTGTGTCTTCTTCAGGATCTCCTCCCCCTGATGTCTCTTCTTCGACTCCGTCCTCTTCTGCTCCGTCTAGTTCTCCTAGTTCTCCTCGTTCTCCGGAGTCTTCCTCTACTATTCCCTCTTCTTCATCGTCGTCTCCTGTGTCGTCTTCCTCTGATGATCTTCCCTCTACTCGTCCTGTTCGTCAGCGTCGTGCTCCCAACCGTTACTCTCCTAGTCAGTATGGTCTTTCTGTTGCCTCCGAGCCGACTTCTTATCGGGATGCTGAGCATCATCCTGAATGGCAGCTGGCCATGGCTGAGGAGATTGCTGCGCTTGAGCGCACTGGCACCTGGGATCTTGTTTCTCCCCCTCCCGGTGTTCGTCCTATCACGTGTAAGTGGGTCTATAAGATTAAGACCCGCTCTGATGGATCTCTTGAGCGCTATAAAGCGCGTCTTGTGGCTCGTGGTTTTCAGCAGGAGCATGGTCGTGACTATGATGAGACCTTTGCTCCTGTGGCCCATATGACCACTGTGCGTACTCTTCTTGCTGTTGCTTCTGCTCATCACTGGTCTGTGTCTCAGCTTGATGTTCAGAACGCCTTTCTCAATGGTGAGTTGAGTGAGGAGGTTTATATGCAGCCTCCTCCTGGGTATTCTGTTCCCAAGGGGATGGTTTGTCGTCTTCGACGGTCTCTTTATGGCCTCAAACAGGCTCCTCGTGCCTGGTTTGAGCGCTTTGCTTCTGTAGTGACTGCTGCTGGTTTCTCCCCTAGTGCTCATGATCCAGCGTTGTTTGTTCACACTTCTCCTTGTGGACGCACTCTTCTTCTTCTCTATGTTGATGACATGATCATTACTGGTGATGACCCTGAGTATATAGCCTTTGTTAAGGCTCGTCTTCGTGATCAGTTTATTATGACTGATCTTGGTCCTCTTCGATACTTTCTTGGGATTGAGGTTTCCTCCATTTCTGATGGCTTTTACATCTCTCAGGAAAAGTATATTCAGGATCTTCTTGCTCGTGCTGCTCTTGGGGATGAGCGCACTGTTGAGACCCCTATGGAGCTTAATGTTAAGCTTCAACCTACTGATGGTGATCCTCTTTCTGATCCGACGCGTTATCGTCATCTTGTTGGGAGTCTAGTTTATCTTGTTGTCACTCGTCCTGACATCTCTTATCCTGTTCATATTCTGAGTCAGTTTGTCTCTGCTCCCACCACTGTTCACTATAGTCATCTTCTCTGTGTTCTTCGTTATCTTCGTGGTACGATCACTCGTCGCCTTTTCTTTCCTCGTTCCAGCTCTCTCCAGCTCCAGTGCTATTCGGACGCTACGTGGGCGAGTGATCCTTCGGATCGTCGTTCACTTTCTGCTTACTGTGTGTTTCTTGGTGGTTCGCTCATTGCTTGGAAGACGAAGAAACAGACAGCGGTTTCCCGTTCGAGTGTTGAGGCTGAGTTGCGTGCTATGGCCTTGTTGACTGCTGAGGTGACCTGGTTACGGTGGTTACTTGCGGATTTTGGGGTCTCTATTACCACACCCACTCTGGTTTTGTCTGACAGTACAGGTGGTATTAGTGTTGCACGTGATCCGGTCAAGCATGAGCTTACCAAGCATATTGGTGTTGATGCTTTCTATGCACGTGCTCAGGTGCAGGCTCAGGTTGTTGCGCTTCAGTATGTGCCTTCAGATTTACAGTTGGCGGATTTCTTTACGAAGGCACAGACCGGAGCGCAGCATGATTTCTTACTTTCCAAACTCAGTGTTGTGGATCCACCATGAGTTTGAGGGGGGGGGGGGTGTTAGATGTATATATATGTATATTGTATTTCCCCCATATGTTAGGGGGCTTCCTGTATATTTGCCCTGTACCTGTACTATATATTGTGGCCTTTGGCCCCCAGAGAAATACAAGTTGCATATTCCTGACAATTCATAATAGTGAAACTATGGAAAAGATAATATGACGTAATCCCACCTTATAATCTTATATCATAGGAATCCAAGTAACATTTGATGGAAATGGTGAGATCAACACACTTACCACAGGGCACGGTTCGGAGGCATGAGCAAAAGAAATCCCCGCTTACAAAAAACTTAGCCTTTTTATATTACAATCAACATAACCTCTGAAGCAATTGAATTGATATCATTAATTGATTTACAAATCAAAGTATGAGAAAAAAGACAGCATACCACTGCTGCTTACCTCTGGCCAAAGTATTTGTTGTCTGAGTATCAAGTACTCCAGTTTTAACAGGAAAAATTTAGTGATCTTGGTCGATCTCTCTCAGTCCTGTCAAAATGTATATACCTTATTCATGTATCCAAGTGAAACATGTAACAGAAAGAGAGAAGCATGTACAAAAGAAGTTTACCCCAGTTGCAGTTTTAATCTTGCATTCATACTTTGCATAATCCATCTGAACAAATAAGGAAAAAATGGAGTAATGATGGTGACCGAGGGTCACTTGCCAATTATTCTGTAGCATCCACTCTTTTACATCCCTGGATACAGAAGAGGATAAATTGTAACAAATCAATCTTTTAGGGACGATAACCCACAAACGAAAATCTAGAATGAGATAAACCGAAGTAAAATATATATATGTACACGATTACATGCGCCAACACAGTCAAGGACCAGCATATATGGAGAGCATGGCACACACGAAGTTTCCATTGCTCTGTCTCATGTCCCCGCGTGCGAGTCCGCCTCCAGCATGTACTGCTCTATGACGTCCCGGCATAGCCAACTCGAAAGTGCTGCCACAACAATCATCACCTGCCGCTGGAGCGCATCGAATGGGATGGTGAACATCTGAAGATAATACATCTCGTTGAGACGTTGGTGAGGCATGTGCACGTACCATTACACATTAAGAGAAAAGTAGAAGAGTGAATTTTTGAGCTTACCATGTCCCAATGAACATGACAAGAATTTGGGATTTTATGGGTTTGATATGATTTCGGATCATTGTGTAGAATTGGAGAAAAGCTCTGAAGATTCATACTATGAACTAAGGAATGTGCTGGCACTTACCACTTTGTTGGACGCGGCGCACGAACACATGAGCCTCCTGATGAGGGAAGTCGACGCCAACCTCGTCATGTTACAGCAGACACCCGGTTAAACAGCTGCAGATCAGAAATTGTGGAGATCGGTGAGATTTAAAGTATTCATGGATGGAGACCATGATCTGAAGGAACCTGCAGAGGACTCTCCGTGGCGCAAGCAGAAGGGTCGCGGACACTCTGACTCTGCTTAGGGACGGACGCGGGGCCGCTTGCCGCGGAGGGCAGGCGCGTGCTGATGTAGCAGTAGCGATTCAGGCCCGGATAGGGCCGAATCCCCCATTGATGCGCGGATGGAGTCACAGTGGCACCATGGCAGGAGATGATCAAAGAGTTAAGAGTGGAGCTGGGGAGATCGTTCTGGATCAGGCCTTAGCGGGGTCGTCGGCTGCCGGCAGCGAGTCGAGGACGCGTCCGCTCAGGCCGCCGCCCGTAAGTTCCCCTGCTTGCCCGTGAAGCCGGCGTTATGGGGAGGAGTATCTGCGTGTTTTATTGGCGTCGGTTTCGTGCGGGATCTACCGAGCGGTTCGAGTTAGAAGGCGTGGGAAGCGGCGAGAGATTTCAGGGGATAGAGGAATTGACAGCTCTGAGAGAAACACAGAACATCGCTGAGAGTTGGACGAAGACGGAGCGACGTATTGGCGGAGACAGAACGCGAGATTCTTTTTAGGTAGTAGAGATTTAGTAACATAAATTGCATTCTCTTTCCCTCGGCAAAAGTGATGTTGACATTGAAATGAAGATTAATATACCATTGGGTATTTTATGTGAGTCACAATTATACGTGTGGTGAGAAAAAAATTTAAGCATCCGTGGCAACGCACGGTCATTCAACTAGTAGTATGTTGGAAAAATATACTAGTCCCTTGGGGATCCGTGATTTCATCGTTCGGGCCCCATGGGTGGACGCGTGTGTGACAATGCGTGTGGGTCCCTTCTCTCGGCATGATCCCCCAAGCTCATATCCCATGAAAAAGGCCATGGATCTAGGTAAGTTACCGGCACGCCGCTGTCGTCCTTCTGCCGCGCGCCGTCGCCGCGCTTGCCGCCTGCCCCCGTTGCCCTGGCCACTGTCGTGAAAATCTTTGTGCTAGCCCTCGACCTCAACGCCTCGCGCAGCGCCATTGCCTCACGTGCCGCTTTACATATGGAGGCTCCTCCTACCTCCGCGCCATGGCCATGCGGCTAGGCGGAGATGGAGGCCATGTCTGGGGAGGGACGCTCACAACGCTCACATGCAGTGGTGTGGCGGCAATGCTACAATAGATGAACCTAGATGCTTACGCGCTTTGGATTTGCTTGATGTATACCGGATTGATTTTCGATCTGCCGGTGCTATGCCACAAACAGTTCCTTATCTTCCCCAATTTGAGTTTTAATTTTTCCAATGCCTAACGCTTCTATTCCCTTCTGTCAGCTTCTCTATATAATAGTGTCCAGTATAATAATTATTTGATGGACATGTCACATGTGTGAAATCAAGAAATATGCATGATGTTGACACTACTGCATGGTGTTTCAGGAAGAAACTTGAGAATGATCGACCAAGCTCCTCCCGAAAAAAACTTAAGCAAGATGAGCCTTGAGAGGCCAACATCATGTGCACGTGCGGGTTTGGAACACTACAACATCATGAATCAGGTATTGATCCACTTAAATTTGTACTAAAAAGCGCATTACTGTGTCACGGAGTGGATGAGTAGTCATTCAGCATTTATCTCACCAAATTAACCTGGAAAAATCTGCTCAGCTATAGCCTTTTCACTTAGTGCTTCGAAAGTAAATGTTGACATTGTCTGCTTCTGGAACAAGTCACACCTCCAAAGACTACGCAATGTATTTCTCCTCTTAACCTGCTCATTTCCTTATTCTGCCCTCTCTTCTTCCCTGATTTTCTCTTGTGACATTACCGTATAACTTGTTTCTCAAATACGTGGGCATTTCATCCCATGCTTGGACATGTTCTAAAACTTCAGCCAGATGGTACTTTAAAATGCTATTTTAGTTAATGAGAACAGCAGATGAAGACTGCACCTAATATGTATATTGTCACACTGCAAACAATATTAGGGCCGTCTTTAGTCTTTACAGTGGATGATATTGGTGTTGTTACTAGGACCAAGATGCAAGTTCCCAGCCAAGGTCGTGTAAGATTTAGGATTTTTTTAGTAAAAAATAACATGGGACAGAGCTCATTTGATTTCAAAAGGAATGATGGGCATGCAAGCAGATCTACAATCATAAAAAAAATGAATGAATAGTGGGAATCCCATGGGCTAAATCTGATGGTTCACAATAAAATTCCAGGTTTCTTACTCATGTCCTGCCTATTAATTCATATATATGCATCTATGGACCACCCTCTTATGTTTGCTAGTTTTGTATAGGGGGATGAGCAGGAGCTGGTTAAAGCACTGGGCGTTCACTCTTTTATCTGGTGTGGTGGGTGGCTGCATGCAAATTTCCTTGCCAGGCGTAAAGGTGCCAGCAACTGTGCTGATCTTGTTCCCGAGTACTTCTTTGCTAGCTGAAACTTGAGGGATTTGGTCTGTCATGTTCTTCATGCGTCAAAATTGATTCAGGTGTGTCCAGTAATAGAAGTTTTCACTATTAGTATCTATTGACAATTTTTAGGGGTTTATGGTGTTTATGTTTTGATCATTTTGGGGGCTCTATGGTGATTATATTCATGTCATTACACTTGCAGGTGAACCAAAGAACCTTGGTAATTATGGAGTTTGTCCAAGAAAAATCATGCACCCTGCTGCTGGTGTTTATCTTGGTGCCCAAACTCGACATATTTGATCTGCAGAGACTGGTCTACAAATATCGTTTAGTTTTTGACTGCTGAGAAATGTGCTGAAGAAGACCGATTTAAGGAGGACCCATCCATGTCAATGGCGATGTACGTGCCCATGGATCTGATCACGGGAGATGAGTGAACTGTGTTAGATGTATAGGTGATAAAGTGTGATAATTGCCAGTTAGGCCAGATAGGGAATCACACGTCCACCAGTGCTCTGGTGCAAGAAGATGTTGCCAAATTGTCTAGGTTTCCTGGGAAGGGGGTCCTTAGTGCCGTCTTTGAGGAGGGAGTCATAGAAGGTGGGTGAACTATTGTGCTGCAGAGGGAGTGTGCGACGATGTTGCGCAAGAGAGTTGCAAGGTGGACAGAATGGAACAATCGCTTGGAGGAACTGATAGACATCTTTAGGCTCTGGGGTAATTCGAAACCTCTCATGTAACTTTCTCTTTTATTTCTTCTTGTAAAAAATCCTGTACTCACTCTAGTACGAATAAAGATTTTTATTGTGATCATTGACATTCTATTCTTCGGCTATCCTATTCTTTGGGTTGTTATAGTAGGCATCAGGAGCTTCGTGCTCATCCCGCCAATCCAGTTGACGCATGGGTCCATTAAGGTTTAGGCAAGTTAGCATACCTGGGCGGACAGAATGGAACACCGCTTGGAGAAAGTGAGAGAACATCTTTAGGCTCCACGGTGATTCGAGAATTCTTTATGGTACGAGTCACTGTTATGCTAATAGAAACATCCATTAATCGATTTAGAGAAATCATTGAGGATAGATAAAAAATGTGGGGTTTTTTTGGTGAGGGAAACAACTGAACTCCGTCTAGCTGCAGAGCTTTATTAATTATCAAATAAGCTTACATCGTTGCCAACTGGCGAATAAGAAATAAGAAAATCAGGAGGATCCTAGTGCCAAATCGTTAACTGAGGTCCATCCGAATTATAAGCTAAAATGTAAGCTACTACATTGCTTTTCCTCGGATAGTGAACAAATTTAATAATAGCAAAACTACGGGCTAAAAAAGAAACACTTCCCATATATAACTGCTGCGCTTCCCGCAGAATTGCCTCCATTTTGCATAGTCTCAATCACGTCCATACAATCGCTATTGATCAATAATTTATTGCATCTAACCTGACCAGCAAGAATTAATCCACCCTGAGAGTTCTAGCTTCAGCAGTTGGTGCATCCCCGATATAAGGGACCAGCGATAAAAATACCATGATCATCTCGAAGCACAGCTCCCGTGGACCCTGAACAATTGTCAGCTGAAAAGCCAACATCAATATTAAGTTTGATAAAATCCTAAGGGGGCTTCTCCCAACCATGACGCCTGATGCCTAATGATTTCTTGCTTGCTCTAGAAAAATTTGAAGCGATAGCTAGGATAGCTTGAGCGGTATGAGCCGGTTTTTGAACAGGTTCGTCCCGCACGATACGCCTTCTCTCCCACCAAATATACTTCAAAATCCTTGTGGAGCCGACTACCAATCGATTGCCAGTGCAAATAGCCAAGCTTCCCAAGTGGAATAGCTAGCAACGGATCATCTCCACTAGATACCGCTCAACCCACCGGAGAGCAAGCTCAACTCGGACCCCAACTACATCCTGGAGCTCAAAGCTTTACCCCTTCAATAGATTATTTGTGACATTCTTCCGTTCTTGGTTTTGTTTGTGTAACTATTGCATTAAACGAGTGTCCAGACATCCCAAACAAGCTGATTATGATACTATTAACAAATACTATTAGCCCACCGCACCTTGGGGATCAAAAATAGCACCCTAAAATTGAGACGAGAGATGTCCAACATGCCTAGGAAAAATCTATTTAGAATGATTAAAACTAAACCCTGCAGTTGGGGCCAGAAACTTTTAAAAGAAAGCAATATATTTTATGATAATTCTAATAATAATGTTAATTGTATATTACATATGTTGATATGGGAACCCATCTGGTCCTGGCGCCTGTTTTTGTCATGGTATCTCTCAGAACTACATCTAGTTCTTCTGGAAGGAAAGAGAGAGGGTTTTGGGTTTGCAATTTAGGAAGAGAGGAAGAGGCAGAATTGTCGGTATGGCCGAGCCAAAGCTTTACATTATTGCTAACAAATTTGACAAGTGACAAATGATGAGAGATTGGTGAAAATATCATTTACATTTGGCCCCGAGTATACTCTAGCCTAGCTCCTCTTTGAACCTCTTCTTGCATTTGAATAGGTTAGCCATGATGCCTTTGAATATAGGACGCGGCTAGCAGGCACTCGTATGCTAGTTTGTCCATCCCAGCACTCGGCCCAAAAAGGAAACCTCCACGGGATTGGTTGTTACGAAGCAGCTTCTGCCTAGAAAATACAAAGTTTGTCCCCATGCATTAGTCTAGCAAAACAGTTCAGGAAAAAACAAAACACCTGCCAGCTTCACTCACGCCAAAAACCATTCATACGCCTCCCAAACCCATGTCACCTTTTTTTTCATGTCTCCTTTTGCACCACACTCTTTTGTTCCTTCACTAGAACTCCATGGATCTGTACTTCATAGGTTGCTGCACAACAAAAAGATAAACTTCAACCCAAAACTCGTACTCGAGGCCAAATCACTATGCAAACTCAGGATATTGATTTTAAAACAAGTTTGTGAGGTTATAAAAGAAACTTAGTTAGACGCTGAAACCAACTTAAGACTTTTGATAAAATCAAGTTAGTTAAAAGGGAAGGAAGAAGCAAAACAACTACCATTGATTTGGAACAACAAAGGGGTTTATACTTGCAACTTAGTTAAACTCGAAGACCTTTTGTTAGATTCCCCACCAGGTTGCAAAAAAAAAAGGAACCTGATGGGGTTGTAGAAACAACAATGCAGCCAAAAACAGGAAGTAACATCAATGTTCCCTGACTACAAAGAAATCTATGCACAAGCCTAAAAAGCAACACAACTTTAGATGAGGATACATCATGCAACAACTTAATAGATAGTAGCCTACAACTCACTGGACTAGAACCTGCACATTCACCTGTAGATTCCCCTAAACACTATAGAAACCACTCCCGACGTGAGTCATAATACATGAAAGGGAGCAGCTTACACTAATCTCTTGGAGAAGCAATAATGTGTGATCAAAGAAGAAATACAGAAGTTGAATGTTGTAGAGAAGATTAGTCATGTTCAGATTGATGATGACAACAAGTAAGGTGAATAAGATGGACCAAGTAAGAAGCCAAGTGCAAAAATTAGTATGCAACTTTGGAAAATCAACTTAGTTCTATGTTGTAAGCAAGTTAACTATGGTGACAAGACAACTTAGTTTTTAAAAAGAAACGGTGAATCAAAAAAAAAACCTCCTACAAAAAGTCAAAATGCCACTTAGGCAAAATATGGCTAATTAACTTAGTTCTATGACAAAATCAACTTAACTATTATGACAAGACAACTTCCTTTTAAAAAAGGAACGGTGAATCAAAGCAAAACAACCCTCCTGCAAAAAAAATCAAAAATGACACTTAAGCTAAATATGGCTAATTAACTTAGTTCTATGACAAAATCAACTTAACTACAGTGGCAGGCAGGATAGCTTAATTGGGGAAAAAAGATGGTGAATGAAAACAAAAACAATTATTCTTACAAAAAATCAAAATGTAAATTAGACTAATCTAGTTAATCAACTTAGTTCTATGCTGAAAACAACTTAACTAAAGTGATAAGACAACTTAAATTTAAAAAAATGTCAGTAAATCAAAGCAAAACAATAATTCCCTGCAAAAAAACAAAATGCAACTTAATCTAATCTAGATAATCAAATTAGTTCTACTCTAAAAGCAACTTAACTAGGGTGATAAGACAATTTGTAGCTTATGTGGGGTAGTAGAAATATCTGCGGTCGAGGTAATACTTAGTACCAACCTCGGAGAGCCATGGAGCAAGTTGATGAATTGTCCGAGTCGCTTGAAATCCCACCATAGGGAGGGGGCGGGAGGTTATAATTTGCGAGAAGTCGAAGATGCAATCATCGGCTGGACAAAGATAAAAGTTGATGGTGCTAAACTCAGCTTTTCTAATTCTATAGCCGGAACGGGTACAATAGCAAGGAAAAACAACAAACACTGATTGATGCCAAGGTGCAACTGTTGGAGATATGCCCAAGAGGCAATAATAAAGTGGTTATTATCATATCTTCACACTTATGATAAATGTTTACATACCATGCTATAATTGTATTAACCGGAAACATTAATACTTGTGTGATTTGTAAACTAAAATAAGAGTCCCTAGTAAAGCCTCTTGTTAAACTAGCTTGTTGGTTAATATATGATCATGGTTTCCTGATCTAGAGATGTTATTAACAACAGGATCATATCATTAGGAGAATGATGTGATGGACATACTCCTATAGATAAGCGTAGCATAAAGATCAAGTCATTTCAATAGTTCAATTGCTATATGCTTTCTGATACATAGTAACCTAATTCCTTCGACCATGAGATCATGCATATCACCTTTTCCGGATGGATGCTTTGATGTCATCAAACACCACACCGTAACAGGGTGGCTATAAAGGTGGCATTGAGTGTTCAGAAAGTATTGGTTGAAACACATGGATCAAGAGTGGGATTTGTCCATCCATATGACGGATAGATATACTCTGGGCCCTCTCGGTGAAATGTCATCCAATTAGCTTGCAAGCATGTGACTGGCTCACAAGAGATCACATATCACGGGAACGAGAAAAGAGTACTTATCAGTAACGAGGTTGAACTAGGTATGCAGAGATACCGACGATCATAACCTCGGATAAGTAAACTATCGTGAGACAAAGGGAAATTGGTATCGTATGTAAGTGGTTCATTCGATCGCAAAGTAATCATAGAAATATGTGGGAGCCATATGAATTTCCAGATTCCTCTATTGGTTATTGTTCGGAGAAGTGTCTCAATCATGTCCGCATAATTCACGAACCGCGGGGAGACACACTTAAGGATTCGACGTTGTTTGAGTAGTTATGGAATGATGAGAAGGAGACCGAATGTTGTTCGGAGTCTCGGATGGGATCCGGGATATCACGAGGAGATCCGAAATAGTCCGGAGAATAAGATTCATATAAGGAAAGTCCCATTTCGGAGTTGGGGAATGATTCCGGTGTTTACATCGGGAACATTCTAGAAGGTTCCGGAATGTCCGGCACTCCGGGGGGGAAGGGGTACATGAATGTGTTATATCAAGTTGGTATGATTGCATCATGTACTAAGTGTCATTGCTGTACCAAATAGAGGATTTAATCAAATCCTAGTTTGAAAAGTCAAACGGCTAGTTTGAAAGTCAAACGGCTAAAACAGGAAACTGTGGGAAACAAGCAAGAGGAGGTTGAAACCGACTTTGGGGAGGAGTCCCTCCTCTCCAAGCCGGCGCACCACCTAGGCCGAGTTGGGGAGGGACTCCCCTCCCTCCCCTTGGCCGCCGGCCCTCTCCACCCATAAAAGGAGGGGCAGGGCCTCCTCCTCTAGACACACAAGTTTCTACCTCTAATCTCCGGTTTAGAGCCGTTTGGTTTAGAGCTTCTAATTGCTTTAGCCTGCGGTTTAGAGCCTTCTAATTGGTGTGTCTAATATCTAGACCACTAATAGCCCTCTCTCATACTCCACCATACTCGCTCCGGCTTAAGGCGAAGCCCTGCGGGATTTCCCCTCTACTTCCGGTACCACGCCGTTGTGCTGCCGGAATCGCGAGGAGAGTGCTACAACCTCCGCTACCTGCTGGAACAAGGGAGAGGAAGGTCTTCGTCGAGTACCGAACGTGTGACCGACTGCGGGAGCGCTGCCGGAACGTGGCGCCGGAAGGATCGTCTACGCGATCTTGAGATCGGAAAGAGTACGACTACATCACCCACGAGAATCTGCTCTCGTTAACCGCTTTGGAATCTTCGAGGGTAAGTTATTCCATCGACTCGTTGCTACAATCTAGTAGATAGATCTTGGCTTGTTTGTTTGTATGCGATAGAAAATTTTATTTTCCATGCTACGAACCCCTATAGTGGTATCAGAGCCAGGTCTATATGTAGATCTGTTGCACGAGTAGAACACAATGGTCATTGTGGGCGTTGATGCTTTTATTGTCGATTGCTTCTTGTGTACTTTGCATCTTGCGGTATGTTGGGATGAAGCGGCCCGGGCTAACCTTACATGACATCGTTCATGAGACTTGCTGCACGCTTGACATGCAACTTGTATTGCATAAGTGGCTTTGCGGGTGCCTGTTTCTCCTAGCATAGTTAAGATCCAATTTACAACAGGTGATTGACAATACTAGTATCAATGTTGTGGTTCTTGTTCGTAAGTTAGAACGACACTTATTGAAAGCCCCAAACCACGTAAAATATGCAAAGAAAGTAGAGGCGTCTAACTTTGTTTTGCAGGGGTGTGCAGTGATGTGATATGGCCATGATTGTGATTATATATGATGTATGCAATGTTCCTTATTGTAAGTCGGCAACCGGCAGGAGCCATATGGTTGTCTTTAATTTCTGTTAAGACCCGCGTGTCTATTCAAAGTAGTTGTAATAGTTGAAGCCGGTGGACGACAACCATGGAGAGGCGTCATTGACCTTGATGCAATGCCGGTGATGATGGAGATCATGTTCGTGCTAGAAGATGGAGATCGGAAGCACAAAGAAGAAAGGCCATATCATATCACATATTATGAATTGCATGTGATGTTAATCCTTTATGCATCTTGTATTGCTTAGTAGACGACGGTAGCATTATAAGATGATCCCTCCTGCACATGAATTTCAAGTCATAAAGTGTTCACCCTTAGTTAGCACCGTTGCTAAAGCTTGTTGTTTTGAAGCACCACGTGATGATCGGGTGTGTTAGATTCTGCAAGTGTATACAACGTGAGTAAGCCAGATTTGCTCATGCGGAAACTAAGGTTTGATCTTGACGAGCCTAGCATGTACAGACATGGCCTCAGGAACACGGATTACCGAAAGGTAGAGCATGAGTCATATAGTAGATATGATGAACATGTTGATTGTTCGCCATTGAAGCTATATCAACTCTCGTGATGATAGGTTTTGATGTGGTGGATTTGGTTCGTGTGATCACTAAAACAATGTGAGGGATATTGTTTTGAGTGGGAGTTCACCTAGATTAATTTAATTATTAATTAGAACTCAATTTATCATAAACTAAATCAAAGTGAATTTGCATAGTTGTTGTAGTCATTGGCATCTGTTTACCACCTTGCGCTTAGTTATAATTGAGATGATAGAACTATAGAATTCTGGTTAGTTACTTTACGAACTGGTATCGTATTATTTTTGAAGTGTTAATCTAAAGTTTAAAAGTCCTATTGCAAACTTTCAGTAAGTTCCGGTTACTCCATGAAGTTTAATAATTAGTATTAAATCAAGAGTAACAATTCCAAGTGTTAGTATATAAGTATCATGTTTGTCTCCATGATTCTTGATATTCAAAGGATTCTCTTAATATCAAGGTTATCTAGGATCTGAAAGAGTTGTTTCAGAAACCATGATGTGTGGAAGATATTGTGATATCTGAAACAAAGTTTTGGTTGCAACATGATAGAGTATAATATGGCAAAAGTCATGTTCTCATATTTGATGAGAATTTGCAAAAGGTTGGAGACACTAGTTGTCCTAATCCTCCAAAAGGTTTTGGAGAGCAACATTATACTTGCGATTCACCGTTACAAGCTAAAAGTAGCTTGATCATGGATAAATCCATAATGAGGGTGAATATTTGATGTAGGTAAAATGTTTACTACACCAAGAAGATTACTAAATAAAGGAATTTGAAAGAACACCAAACATTTGATGATGGTGATCTACTTCAAAGTGCAAGACCAAAGACATTGGTATTTAATTATACACGCTTTGGACTATGTGTCATATGTATGACTCCACTGTTGATGTTGATAGATTCTTTCAAACAGAAAAGGAAATACTGAAAGAGAATCTCATAAATATATGGCAGAAAAGAAAAGACTAGAATTGTTCAGTTTAAGTATATAGATGATATACATGTTATGGCTATATTCTTTGCTTATTAAACAATGTGGTTCTTAAGTATTTGATACTGAATTTGTTGGTGTGAATCGTCATACGAAACAACACAATTCATGAACTACAATGGCCTAAGTAACTAGCAAAAGAATATGTGATGATGTTCATTGAGAACAAATAAAGGGTTATTGTGTTGCTCGTTAAAACATCAAAGCTTGCCTTCAAGATTTGTTTTATCAGGTATTATGAGAACAAAAGGGTTGTTCAAATAATTGCCGTAATCCATAAAATATGGATGATTCACAAATCTCGTTGGAGAAATCACATCCATAAAACTAGTGCTAAAAATGTCGAAAGACAAATTGATTGGAAGATCACTTAGGAAGTGACATCGCCGTTTAAATTATATTGGAAAGAAAACATGAAGAAACTCCATGTGGATGGAATTTTGGAGTCTTCTGATTTTTGATCAAATGACGCTTGTGAAACTTTCCTAGAGATAATTAAAACTTCGTTCATAGGCCAAAAGGGAACGAATGACTAGCTTATTGGAACTTGTACATATTGTTGTACGAAATCCATTATGTGTAGTCAAGAGCGATGGATTTCAACTTCATATGCTTTCTCCGAAAATTTGAGTGAATATATGAATATTTACTTAATAAGGATGAAGTGTGAAATATTTGAAAAGTTCAAAGATTTTCAAGATGAAGTGCAAAATCATTGTAACAAGAATATGAATAGTTTATGATAAGATCATAAAGGAAGATATTTAAGTTACAAGTTTAGCATAATACCTAAGATTTAAGGAATCGTTCCGTGGATTTGCATTTTCCCGAAACACCATAAGAGTATGGAGTGTTCGAGATATGTAATTAAACCTTGTTTAACATGGTAAGATCGAAGGTGTAATTCATAAAAATGCCATTGTATTTTAAAGATTAAAAGCTTTAGAGGTTACCGTTTTTCCCACTGAAAAGAGCTCCATCATAATCCGTTGAAATGACACCATATGTTATGGTTTGGGATAAAACCCAAGTAGTCCTTTCTTAAAACATTGGTATGCTATGCATAAGTAAGATGTGTGCAACCAAAGTCGGATGAACCTGTCTTTGTATAACTGTTAAGTATTCCTCCATAAACACCGGAGACAAAAGTGTTTGTTGCTTAGAACATTAAGTTTCTTTGAGAAGGAATTTTTTCGTGAAAAGTTAAGTGGGAGGACAATAGAACTTTGATAAGGTTAAAAGAACCTTAGCTATATGTGCAAAGTTGCGCAGCGCCGAAAAGTGTTCCGGAGTTAGCAAACAATGCTCATGGCTCGCGTACTTCAAAGGTTGTGGTCACGGAGATCTAAGTTCCTATTGAAACAAGTAGGTCGGATGAACAATCAAATACCAAGATTTGAGAGTTAAATCATTATTTGACAATAATGATCCGACTACATGCAAAGAAGCGATGATGAGCCCTGACTCCGTCAAATGGCTTGAAGCCATAAAATCCGTGATAGTTCCATACACGAGAAATCAAGTTTTGAACTTGAAGGACCCTCGAGAAAGGTGTAAGACCTTACAGTTGTGTCTGGATCTATAAAGAAATAGACATGGATGTTTTATATCTATGAAATAGTCGACATGTTGGGAAAGAGTTCACAAAATGTTCAAAGGTTGACTATGACAAGATTTGATCTTTCATAGTGATATTTAGTCTAGACGGATTAATGTAGCAACCACTACATATAATTTGTTATATGGTAGTTGAATAAACAAAACAAGTTCTTCTAATAGAATCGTTACCTAGGACATGTGCATAACACGGTCCATAGGGTTTTGTTAATTCAAAGGATGCTAAAAGCATATGCAAACTTCAATGGTTAAAGTGAGCATCGCGGAGTTGGAATCTTCACTGTGATGAAACTGTTAAAAGAGTTTAAAAAGTTCATTAGAGACGATGAAGATGCTTGCATTTGCAAGAAATTAAGTGGGAGCGCTAAGACATGTTTCTAATACATTATGTGGAAGACATATTGTTGATTGGAAATAATGTATCTTTTATTAACACATATTAAGAATTTCATCCTGTTGAAATACTTAGGCAAAACCCAAATATTTGGCATCAATAGACGCTAATATGGTTGTGCCAGAAGTACATAGACAAGATATTGAATGAGTTCAATATAGAAACTACAAGAGAGGTTCTTGTCGCACAGAAAGGATTGAATGAGTTCAATGTTGATGATATATTCAAGTGTATTGACATTTGGTAAAGTGAAACAAATAATCAAGTATAAATTGATACTTGATGTATGAAATCACAAAGAGTATTTATATCAATCATACTGTGATATGTACAAATCCAGATATGTCCTATGCTCTAAATGTTGTGAGCATATACCAGAATGATTCGTAAGATGATCATTGGACAATAGTAAGGATATTCTTATGATCTTTTGGAAGAACTAAGAGTATAATATTTGTAGAAGTGACAAATAGATGGTTAGTTCATTGTAAAAGTACTACATTGATACTAGCTTTGTCACAAAGTACAAATTAAGTTTATCTCAATCTAAACTAAGGGTGGCACAATATAATGGAAAGTGAGTTCCATAATGGATTTGGATGAGTTCCAAAGTTAAGACATTGTGACAGATACTACAACAAAAGGCTAAGTAAATGACTGCTATTTTAGCAGCAAAAGAGGGCATTTGTGTCAAGTAGTTTGTTATCAAACTAGGTGTAGTTCACAGTGGGATAATACTATGAAGATATATTGTGCGACAATATTATCAACATGTTTTAACCCCAAAGAGCTAAAGGTCACACCGAAAGACCAAATTTATACAAAGCCATCTCATTAGAGAATGAGTGATGCGTAGAGACGCAAAGACATGCAATTACACAAGGACCTGGAAGTGTCAGATCCGGAGATCAGTTGACCACTAGCAATCGTGTACATACAACACCAGAAAGCCATAGGTGTTGAATACACAAAGGTTTGAAACTAGATTATTGACTCTAGTGCAAGTGGGAGACTGTTGGAGATATGCCCAAGAGGCAATAATAAAGTGGTTATTATCATATCTTCACACTTATGATAAATGTTTACATACCATGCTATAATTGTATTAACCGGAAACATTAATACTTGTGTGATTTGTAAACTAAAATAAGAGTCCCTAGTAAAGCCTCTTGTTAAACTAGCTTGTTGGTTAATATATGATCATGGTTTCCTGATCATGAACATAGAGATGTTATTAACAACAGGATCATATCATTAGGAGAATGATGTGGTGGACATACTCCTATAGATAAGCGTAGCATAAAGATCAAGTCATTTCAATAGTTCAATTGCTATATGCTTTCTGATACATAGTAACCTAATTCCTTCGACCATGAGATCATGCATATCACCTTTTCCGGATGGATGATTTGATGTCATCAAACACCACACCGTAACAGGGTGGCTATAAAGGTGGCATTGAGTGTTCAGAAAGTATTGGTTGAAACACATGGATCAAGAGTGGGATTTGTCCATCCATATGACGGATAGATATACTCTGGGCCCTCTCGGTGAAATGTCATCCAATTAGCTTGCAAGCATGTGACTGGCTCACAAGGGATCACATATCACGGGAACGAGAAAAGAGTACTTATCAGTAACGAGGTTGAACTAGGTATGCAGAGATACCGACGATCATAACCTCGGATAAGTAAACTATCGTGAGACAAAGGGAAATTGGTATCGTATGTAAGTGGTTCATTCGATCGCAAAGTAATCGTAGAAATATGTGGGAGCCATATGAATTTCCAGATTCCTCTATTGGTTATTGTTCGGAGAAGTGTCTCAATCATGTATGCATAATTCACGAACCGCAGGGAGACACACTTAAGGATTCGACGTTGTTTGAGTAGTTATGGAATGATGAGAAGGAGACCGAATGTTGTTCGGAGTCTCGGATGGGATCCGGGATATCACGAGGAGATCCGGAATAGTCCGGAGAATAAGATCCATATAAGGAAAGTCCCATTTCGGAGTTGGGGAATGATTCCGGTGTTTTCATCGGGAACATTCTAGAAGGTTCCGGAATGTCCGGCACTCCGGGGGGGAAGGGGTACATGAATGTGTTATATCAAGTTGGTATGATTGCATCATGTACTAAGTGTCATTGCTGTACCAAATAGAGGATTTAATCAAATCCTAGTTTGAAAAGTCAAACGGCTAGTTTAAAAGTCAAACGGCTAAAACAGGAAACTGTGGGAAACAAGCAAGAGGAGGTTGAAACCGACTTTGGGGAGGAGTCCCTCCTCTCCAAGCCGGCACACCACCTAGGCCGAGTTGGGGAGGGACTCCCCTCCCTCCCCTTGGCCGCCGGCCCTCTCCACCCATAAAAGGAGGGGCAGGGCCTCCTCCTCTAGACACACAAGTTTCTACCTCTAATCTCCGGTTTAGAGTCGTTTGGTTTAGAGCTTCTAATTGCTTTAGCCTGCGGTTTAGAGCCTTCTAATTGGTGTGTCTAATCTCTAGACCACTAATATCCCTCTCTCATACTCCACCATACTCGCTCCGGCTTAAGGCGAAGCCCTGCGGGATTTCCCCTCTACTTCCGGTACCACGCCGTTGTGCTGCCGGAATCGCGAGGAGAGTGCTACAACCTCCGCTACCTGCTGGAACAAGGGAGAGGAAGGTCTTCGTCGAGTACTGAACGTGTGACCGACTGCGGGAGCGCTGCCGGAACATGGCGCCGGAAGGATCGTCTACGCGATCTTGAGATCGGAAAGAGTACGACTACATCACCCACGAGAATCTGCTCTCGTTAACCGCTTTGGAATCTTCGAGGGTAAGTTATTCCATCGACTCGTTGCTACAATCTAGTAGATAGATCTTGGCTTGTTTGTTTGTATGCGATAGAAAATTTTGTTTTCCATGCTACGAACCCCTACAACAACCAGTATTCAGAAGTTGTTAACCCCTTTATTGCTGAAATTTTAATTGTCCGGAGATGCTGTAATTTTTTTCAAGGACAAAAACATCTAGTTTGTTCATTTGGAGAAGGATTGTGTGTCAGTAGTTGTGCAATGGGCTGATCGACAGAAGGTGTGCTTGGTAATAGCTTAGGGGGTGAAAAAAAGCAACATAATTAAAATCATCAATGTACAACTTAATTTTCATGAAAAACAACTTAGTTAGTTGAAAAAAACAACTTAAGTAAATCATTATATTACTTAGGGGCATTTGATTATAAGTCAAAACTTAGATTAAATAATGGAAACAACTTAATTAGAATCAGTATACAACTTAGATTTATTCAATTCTAGGTTGTAACGCTAATCCGATGAGAGATCAACATACTTTTCTATCATATACCTAAGTTAACTTAGTGTTCCTGATTTAATCATGGGAATTATCATGTGTGCAATTCAAGGTTTATGGTTCTAAGCTCCATATCACATATTAGTATTCAGAAATTTCAGTATAAGTATAACAAGTTAATTTGGCTTCTATTTAGACATGCTAACTGCAGCTATTCATGGATCAGAAAGTATTGTACAAATATCAGTGGTTAGTTCCTACTTGGTGAAAGAAAAATAGCAATCTTGTATATAACCAGCACCCACGAGGCCAGAAATATCAATGTCTGCAAATCAGTGGTAAGCTCCAAGGTAAGCAACATAGCTCGGTTGTACATACGTAGAAAAATCACCTAGCAACAGGCCACAGATCAAAATCAGCTAGGAGCAAGCCTGCAGGTGAGCACGCGCTGTCACGGCATGGCAAAAATAGTACTAGAAGAAGGAGCAGCCTGGATGGGGCGAGTCCTAGCTCGACCATGACCAGGACCAGCAACAAGAGCAAAGAAAAGACCATCAGCTCCGATGGGTTGCAGAGGAGGGTAGCGTTGGCGTGGTCGACCTTTCTCTAATGCCCAGATGCGTGCAGGGTGTGTCCTTGCAGGTTGATGGCTCAGATATGTAGAGCTCGTTGGGAACCCAAAGAGGAAGGTATGATGAGAACAGCAGCAATTTCCCTCAGTTATGAAACCAATGTTATCGAACCAATAGGAGTAAGGAAACAACTCCAAGGTGTTGCTAGCAACTTGGAACCTACATAACACAAACTCAATACTTTGCCCCAACTTACAGTGAGATTGTCAATCTCACCGGTTTGCTGAAAACAAAAAATTAAATGTATAGTGTGGAAGAAATTGATTTGCTTGTAAAAAATAAACAGTAAACGGTAAACAGTAGATGGTATATCAATGATAAGGAATGGACCGGGGTCCACATTTCACTAGAGGTGTTTCTCCTTAGAATACATGTTGGCTGAACAAATTACAGCAGGGAAATTGATAGATTGAAAATGCATAACAATGCATATACTAGACATCTTGATTCCTACGAGATTTGGGCATTACAACATAATACATAGACAGTAATCCAATTGCATCTATGACTAATAATCCACCTTCAATTTATCATCCGAACCCCTTCCAATATTAAGTTGCAAGCAACAGATAATTGCATTAAGCAAAGTGTGTAAAGTAAACAATACAATTGCCCTTGGACAAAGGATTGTTGTTTTCTCCCTAGTAGCAACAGCACATCTACAACCTTAGAGATTTCTGTCATTTCCCCAGATTACTAGAGGCATGAACCTACTATCGAGCATAAATACTCCCTCTTGGAGTTACAAGCATCTTCTTGGCCAAGATAGCTACTAGCAACGAAGAGCATGCAAGATCACAAATAACATATACATGATAGAATCAATAATCAATCTAACATAGTACTCAATATCCATCGAATCCCCGCAAACACAACATGTAGCATTACAAATATATGATCTTGATCATGAACGGAGCTCACAAGATCTAAACATGATAGCACAAAGGAGGAGAACCAACCATCTAGCTACTGTATGGACCCATAGTCCAAGGGTGAACTACTCACGCATCACTCCGAAGGCTGGCATGGTGATGAAGAAGGCCTTCGGGATGCTCTCTCCCCTCCGTCAGGGTGCCGGGAAGAGCTTCATATTGAAGGGTTTCGCGGCATAGTAAATCAAAATTTTCTACGGATGTGAACAGAGGGAAAGCCAAGATCTAATCTAGGAGATGCAAACAACGAGAGAGATTGGATTAGATCTTCATACCCTTGAAGATTCGCACAGCGGAACGTTCGTCGGAACGTGGGTGATGTAGTCGTACTCGCTTCTCCTCCTTGCGATCCGATCCGATCTAGCACCACAAGTGGCGGTGCCTCCGTGAGATGCACATGTGCAGCACCTCGACGTCTCCTCCTTCCTCGGACCAGCAAGTATGGTGGAGAGACGGATTGGATCTACAACACGACGGCGTGGTGTATATGGTGGAGAATTTCTGCAGCAGGGCTTCGCCTACAAACAGTTGGGAGGGACAGAGGAGGGCAGCAGGACGGCTAGCTCTTGGAGGGGAAGGTGTGGGGGGTGGTGCGCCCCCAGCCCTCTTTATATAGAGGGGTGGGCGGCTGCAACCCTAGCCCCCTCCCCCAAGCCAAGGCCGGCGGCCAAGGAGGAGGAGTGGGGGGCAAGGAAACCCCCCCCCCTTCTAGAAGCTCTATCTAGGGTTTAAACCCTCTTTGGCCGGCTGGGCCCTATGGGGCCTTGTGCCCCTGGCCCAATGCGGCCAGGGCACTCCCTCATAGGCCCATGCCCCCTCCCGGAAGGTGGGTCCACGTTGGTCCCCTTCCGGAAGGTTCTAGAAGCTTCCGGTACAATACCGATTAACCCGGAACAATTCCAAACTCCAAAAACTGCACTGCCTTATATGAATCTTATTCTCCGGACCACTCCGGAACCTCTCGTGATGTCCCGGATCCTATCCGAGACTCCGAACAAAAACTCATAAACAAATTATCCAATCTATCCTAGCGTCGAGACACGTTAAGTGTGTGACCCTGCGGGTTCGAGAATATGCAGACATGATCTTCTATCAATAATCAACAGCGGGGTCTGGACACCCATATTGACTCCCACACATTCATCGATGATCATATCGGATGAACCACGATGCCAGGATTCAATCAATCCCATATATATATTCCCTCCGTCTCGCGATATTTTACTTGCCCGAGATTTGATCGTCGGTACCGTCATACCTAGTTCAATCTCGTTCACAGCAAGTACTTTACTCGTTCTGTAATCCGATATCACTTTGTGATTAACTCCTTAACCACATGCTTGCAAGCGGTGTTGATATCGATTATCGAGTGGGCCCGAAGTATATCTCTCCGACTTGGGAGGGACAAATCCCATCTCGATACATACAACCCAACAGATACTTTCCGATCACCTGAGAGACACCTTTATGATCACCCTCTCATAGGATGACGTTTGATGACCTCAAAGCTTTCTTCCGATACCAGGGAGTTGTATTATCTCATGGTCTAAGGAATACAATATTTGACATAAGAAAAGCTTCGCAAAGATGAACACGATGACACGATCTAATTGCTTCGCTTAGTTTGGGTCTGTCCACCATATCATTCTCCCAATGATATGATCTCATTATTAATTGACAACTCATGTTCATGGTTAGGAAACCTTAACCATCATTAATCAATGAGCTAGTCCATAGAGGCGTACTAGGGACACGGTGTTGTTCACAAACCACACAAGTATTAAAGTTCCCGCTTAATACAATTCTAGCATGGAATATAAACATTATCATGAACAAGAATTATAATAATAACATCTTTATTATTGCCTCTAGGGCATAATTCCAACAGTCTCCCACTTGCACTAGAGTCAATAATCTAGTTTACATTTGGCAACAATCTCACACCCATGGCACTGAGGTGTTGATCATGTTTTACACGTGGAAGAGGTTTAGTCAATGGATCTGCGACATTCAGATCTGTATGTACTTTGCTAATCTTCAGATCTCCATCTGCTATATAATCTCGGATTATATGAAACTTGCGGTTGATATGCTTGGTCTTTGGATGATATCTTGGTTCCTTAGCGAGTGCTATGGCGCCAGTGTTGTCACACAATATCTCCAGTGGGTCCAATGCACTTGGAACCACGCCAAGCTCAGTGATGAAGTTCCTGATCCAAACTCCTTCACTTGACGCTTCTGCAGCAGCCATGTATTCCGCTTCTACTGTAGATCCCGCGATCACGCTTTGCTTGCAGCTTCTCCAGCTCACAGCTCCTCCATTCAAAATATACACGTATCCTGTCTGAGATTTAGAATCATCCTTGTCGGTGTCGAAACTAGCGTCGACGTAACCTTTTACGACGAGCTGTTCATCACCCCCATAGACTAAGAACATTTCTTTAGTCCTATTTAGGTACTTTAGGATGTTCTTCACGGCTGTCCAGTGTTCCACTCCTGGATCACTTTGATACCTGCTCGTCAAACTAAGAGCATTGGACACATCTGGTCTAGTACACAGCATGGCATACATGATAGAACCTATAGCCGAGGCATAAGGCACTTTGCTCATAGCTTCCCTATCATTTACCGTAGCTGGACACTGAGCCTTGCTCAATATCTTACCTGACAACATGGACACTGAACCTTTCTTTGCCTTATCCATTCTGAAACTTTTCAGAACTTTGTCTAGGTATGTACTCTGGCTTAAAGCTATCAGGCGTCTTTGTCTATCTCTATAGATCTTGATGCCCAATATATAAGCAGCTTCACCTAGGTCTTTCATTGAAAAACACTTGTTCAAATAACTCTTCACATCGTTAAGCATGTTGATGTCATTTCCAATAATCAATATGTCATCCACATATAGTACCAGAAACGTCACCGAGCTCCCACTCACTTTCTTGTAGATACAAGCTTCGTAGCAATTTGGAACAAATCCAAAGCTCTTGATCACTTGATCAAAACGAAGGTTCCAACTCCGAGATGCTTGCTTTAGTCCATAAATAGAACGCTGAAGTTTGCATACTTTATCAGCATCCTTAGGATCAACAAAACCTTCGGGTTGCATCATATACAACTCTTCATCAATGTTGCCATTGAGGAAATCAGTCTTGACATCCATCTGCCATATTTCATAATCATGAAACGCAGCAATTGCTAATAAAATCCGAATGGACTTAAACATCGCTACGGGAGAGAAAGTCTCATCATAGTCAACACCTTGAACTTGTCGAAAACCTTTCGCGACAAGTCGTGCTTTATAAACGGTAACATTACCATCCGCGTCCATTTTCTTCTTGAAGATCCACTTGCACTCAACGGCCTTTCGGTCGCTAGGAGGGTCCACCAAAGTCCATACTTGGTTTTCGCTCATGGATCCCAATTCGGATTTCATGGCTTCTAGCCATTTCTCAGAGTCTGGGCTCATCATCGCTTCCTCATAGTTCGTAGGTTCACTGTCTTCTACTAACAAAACAGTCAAGACAGGGTTGCCATACCACTCAGGAGGGGCACGCGACCTTGTCTACCTGCGACGTTCAGTAGCAGCATCGTCTGAAGCTTCATGATCCTTGTCATTAGGCGGCACTGGAACAATTTCAGGTGCTGCGCTACTCTCCAATTCAAGAGAAGGTTCAACAACCTCGTCTAGCTCTACTTTCCTCCCACTCACTTCTTTCGAGAGAAACTCCTTCTCAAGAAAGGAACCGTTCTTTGCGACAAACACTTTGCCTTTGGTTCTGTGATAGAAGGTATACCCAATAGTTTCCTTAGGGTATCCTATGAAGACGCATTTCTCCGCTTTGGGTTCGAGCTTGTCCGGCATCAACTTCTTGACGTAAGCTTCGCATCCCCAAACTTTAAGAAACGACAACTTAGGTTTAGCACCAAACCACAGTTCATACGGTGTCGTCTCAACGGATTTAGATGGAGCCCTATTTAAAGTGAATGCAGCGGTTTCTAATGCATAACCCCAAAATGATAACGGCAAATCAGTAAGAGACATCATTGATCGGACCATATCTAATAGGGTTCGATTCCGACATTCAGACACACCATTGCGCTGTGGTGTTCCGGGTGGCGTGAGTTGCGAAACAATTCCGCTTGCTTTAAGATGCGTGAGAAAATCATAACTCAAATATTCGCCCCCACGATCGGATCGTAGAAACTTAATCTTTCTGTTACGATGGTTCTCCACTTCATTCTGAAATTCCTTGAACTTTTCAAATGTTTCAGATTTATGTTTCATTAAATAGGTATACCCATATCTACTTAAGTCATCGGTAAAAGTGAGAAAATAGCGATATCCACCGCGCGTCGAAACACTCATCGGTCCGCATACATCGGTATGTATGATTTCCAACAAGTCCGTTGCTCGCTCCATCATACCGGAGAACGGGGTTTTGATCATCTTGCCCATGAGGCATGGTTCGCATGTGTCAAATGATTCAAAATCAAGAGACTCCAAAAGTCCATCAGAATGGAGTTTCTTCATGCGTTTTACACCAATATGACCTAGACGACAGTGCCACAAAAAAGTAGTATTATCACTATCTAGTTTGCATCTCTTAGCCTCAATGTTATGGATGTGTGTTTCATCCCTTTCGAGATTTAGAAGAAATAAACCATTCACAAGAGGCGCATGACCATAAAAGATGTTACTCATATAAATAGAACAACCATTATTCTCCGATTTAAATGAATAACCGTCTTGCAATAAACAAGATCCAGAAATAATGTTCATGCTCAACGCAGGCACATAATAACATTTATTTAGGTTTAAAACTAATCCCGAAGGTAAAACTAAGGAGAGCGTGCCGACGGCCATCACATCAACTCTTGATCCGTTGCCAACGCGCATCGTCACTTCATCCCTCGCAAGCCGCCGTCTATTCCGTAGCTCCTGTTTCGAGTTACAAATATTAGCAACTGAACTAGTATCAAATACCCAGGCACTACAACGAGGGCTAGTAAGGAAAACATCAATAACATGTATATCAAATATACCTTTGATGGTGCCAGCCTTCTTGTCCGCTAAGTACTTCGGACAGTTGCGCTTCCAGTGACCCTTGTCCTTGCAATAGAAGCACTCAGTGTCCAGCTTAGGACCAGACTTGAGCTTCTTCTCAGCAGGGGCAGTGCGCTTGCCGCCGCCCTTCTTGAAGGGCTTCTTTGCTCCCTTACCTTTCTTAAAGGTGGGCTTGTTGACCATCAACACATGATTATCCTTTTTGATGTCCACTTCCGCGGCCTTCAGCTTTGCGAAGAGCTCGGTGATCGTATCAGTGGAACCAATCTAATTATGAGTCACTACAAAACTTTTGTAGCTGGGAGGGAGTGATTGCAGAACCCTGTCAATCTTGAGCTCCTCTGGAATCATGCATTCCAATTGCTCAAGGCGTTGAGTGTAGCCCGTCATCTTAATGGCGTGCTCACTAACGGAACTACCTTCCTGCATCTTGCAGTTAAAGAACTTCTCAGAGATCTCATATCTCTCAGAACGGGCCTGAGTCTGAAACATGGTTTTCAGCTCTTCGAGAATCTCAAAGGGCCCGGGATAGTCTTCAAAACAATTTTGAAGTTCCGGTTCCATAGCAAACAACATGGTGCTCTTAATCACACCATAATCATCCTTGCGTGACTGATAGACAGCTTTCTCATCAGCCGGCGCAGTTGCAGCAGGGGGGTCACCTAACGCTTTCCCAAGGACATAGTCCTTTTGACCGCCAGAGAGAATGATTCTTAGATTGTGGAACCAATTGGTGAAGTTAGACCCATTGTTTCTAAGCTTTTCCTTCTCAGCAAAAACATTGAAGTTGAAGTTGGACTTGGCCATGTGATCTACAGTATTGGCAAGTACAATTTAGACTATGTTCATGATAACTAGTTCAACTTTTAATCAAATTACTAGATGAACTCCCACTAAATTCAACATTCCTCAAGTTGTTTAGTGAACATGATCCAAATTCACCACACCTAATCCGATCATCACGAGAAGAGATGTGGCTTCAATGGTGGACAACGAAGTGTCGATCATATCATTCATATGACTCATGCTTAACCTTTCGGTTCTTGTGTTCCGAGGCCATGTCTGTACATGCTAGGCTCGTCAAGTAAAACCCAAGTATTTTCGCGTGTGCAAAACTGGCTTACACCCGTTGTATGTGAGCGTAGAGTCTATAGCACCCGATCATCACGTGATGCTTGGACACGACGAACTTTCGCAACGGTGCATACTTGGGGAGAAACACAGTTTTTATCTTGATCTTTAAGTGAGGAATCATCTTATAATGCTACCGTCGCGATCTAAGCATAATAAGATACATAAAAGGATAAACATCACATGCATATAACTTTATGTGACATGGTATAGCCAATCTTCGCGCAATGATCTCCATCTTGTGCGTGTCGGCATGATCTCCATCACTCCACCATGATTGCCTCCACCACGAATAGCAACTACAACTATTGCTAACTACTTAGCGACAAAGTGAAACTATTACATGGCGTATAAGAAGTTGACACACAGGTCATACACAATTATAAAGACAACCATATGGCTCCTGCCGGTTGTGTACTCATCGACATGCAAGTCGTGAAACATTACAAAACATGATCATCGCATACATTATACACATCACATCTTGGGCCATACCATATCACAGAAAACACTCCCTGCAAAAACAAGTTAGACGCCTCTAATTTGCTGTTGCATGTTTTACGTGGCTTATGGGAGTAGATGCTAAGAACGATTCTTACCTACGGAAAGACACAACGGTGATATTATGGTTGCCAAACTCCGGTGTTAATCCCATGACAACTATAGTGAGAGAAACTGGCATCCACCAGCCGCATGTGTGGAACAAGCCACACGTCAAGTGCGGAGCCGGTCTCGCGAACGACGTCGTGTAAGGTTGGCCTGGACCGCTTCAATCTCACTATCTCGCGTCATAAGAAGAACACAAACAAGAGGCTTGCAACAGAAAACATCAACGCCCGCAACAACCATGTTGCGTTCTACTCGTGAAACACATCTACGCATAGATCTAGCTCTGATACCACTGAAGGGTTTCGCGGCATAGTAAATCAAAATTTTCTACGGATGCGAACAGAGGGAAAGCCAAGATCTAATGTAGGAGATGCAAACAACGAGAGAGATTGGATTAGATCTTCATACCCTTGAAGATTCGCACAGCGGAACGTTCGTCGGATCGTGGGTGATGTAGTCGTACTCGCTTCTCCTCCTCGCGATCCGATCCGATCTAGCAACACAAGTGGCGGTGCCTCCGTGAGATGCACACGTGCAGCACCTCGACGTCTCCTCCTTCCTCGGACCAGCAAGTATGGTGGAGAGACGGATTGGATCTACAACACGACGGCGTGGTGTATATGGTGGAGAATTTCTGCAGCAGGGCTTCGCCTACAAATAGTCGGGAGGGAGAGAGGAGGGCAGCAGTGCGGCTAGGGTTGGAGGGGAAGGTGTGGGGGTGGTGCGCCCCCAGCCCTCTTTATATAGAGGGGTGGGGCGGCAACCCTAGCCCCCTCCCCCAAGCCAAGGCCGGCGGCCAAGGAGGAGGAGTGGGGGGCAAGGAAACCCCCCCCCCTTCTAGAAGCTCTATCTAGGGTTTAAACCCTCTTTGGACGGCTGGGCCCTATGGGGCCTTGTGCCCCTGGCCCAATGCGGCCAGGGCACTCCCTCATAGGCCCATGCCCCCTCCCGGAAGGTGGGGCCACGTTGGTCCCCTTCCGGAAGGTTCTAGAAGCTTCCGGTACAATACCGATTAACCCGGAACAATTCCGAACTCCAAAAACTGCACTGCCTTATATGAATCTTATTCTCCGGACCACTCCGGAACCTCTCGTGATGTCCCGGATCCCATCCGAGACTCCGAACAAAAACTCATAAACCAATTATCCAATCTATCCTAGCGTCGAGACACGTTAAGTGTGTGACCCTGCGGGTTCGAGAATATGCAGACATGATCTTCTATCAATAATCAACAGCGGGGTCTGGACACCCATATTGACTCCCACACATTCATCGATGATCATATCGGATGAACCACGATGCCAGGATTCAATCAATCCCATATATATATTCCCTTCGTCTCGCGATATTTTACTTGCCCGAGATTTGATCGTCGGTACCGTCATACCTAGTTCAATCTCGTTCACAGCAAGTACTTTACTCGTTCCGTAATCCGATATCACTTTGTGATTAACTCCTTAACCACATGCTTGCAAGCGGTGTTGATATCGATTACCGAGTGGGCCCGAAGTATATCTCTCGACTTGGGAGGGACAAATCCCATCTCGATACATACAACCCAACAGATACTTTCCGATCACCTGAGAGACACCTTTATGATCACCCTCTCATAGGATGACGTTTGATGACCTCAAAGCTTTCTTCCGATACCAGGGAGTTGTATTATCTCATGGTCTAAGGAATACAATTTTTGACATAAGAAAAGCTTCGCAAAGATGAACACGATGACACGATCTAATTGCTTCGCTTAGTTTGGGTCTGTCCACCATACCATTCTCCCAATGATATGATCTCATTATTAATTGATAACTCATGTCCATGGTTAGGAAACCTTAACCATCATTAATCAATGAGCTAGTCCATAGAGGCGTACTAGGGACACGGTGTTGTTCACAAACCACACAAGTATTAAAGTTCCCACTTAATACAATTCTAGCATGGAATATAAACATTATCATGAACAAGAATTATAATAATAACATCTTTATTATTGCCTCTAGGGCATAATTCCAACACATATCCCTCCGATCTATGGATAGAGATGGCGGCGGCTACGAACTCTTTCGTGGAGATTTGATCAGGTACTTAGGTTTCTGCATCGGGGTGTTTATATAGGCGAGGTCGGTGGGCGCCCGAGGGGCCCACACCATGGCTGGTGCGGCCTAGGGTGGACCCGCGCCACCCTATGGTGCAGCCACCTCGTGGCCCCACTTTGTATCCCCTCCGGACTCCGTGTTCCTTCTGGTAAAATATTGAGTTTTGCTTTTGTTTCGTCCAATTCCGAGAATATTTTTACTAGCTTTTCTGAAACCAAAAACAGCAGAAAACAGGCAAATGGCACTGCGGCATCTTGTCAATAGGTTAGTTCCAGAAAATGTATAAAAATAACTCAAAGTGTAAAAAAACATAAGAAAGTTAATATAAAATAAGCATGGAGCATCAAAAAAAAACTAGAGGAGCGGCATCCTGGGTTGATGGTGGTCATGGCTCGTCGGCCTCTACGCAGGCGCCACGGCCATAGCGCGCAGTGAAAATGAGGTGCTTCAGGAGGTCCCAATGCGTACATGGTGCTCCAGACGACGGGGCGGCGACTAACCTGGCCGATGTGCATCTTCCTTGCCGGCAGCCATGGCTCGACCAGATCTTCGACTACCCCGCCCTCACGCATGGGTCCTTCACCACCTCCAAGCACCTCTGTCCTCGCGCGTGGGTTGCTCTCCGCCGCCAACCACCCCGCCCTCGCTCGAACAACCACTCTCCAAAGGCGGTGTGCGGATTTCGCCTCAAACAAATCCTGGCAAAAGAGGAATTTTTTGGAGAGCCAGAGAACAGGAATGAATAGAGAGAGGGAGAGAGAGCTCGGTCGCCATGCGTCGTGTGGTCCACCAAAAACGTCGTTGTGTTGGTTGTCGGAACTCGGAATGGCACGGGCTCGCGAGTCTTCGTCTTGGGCATCGGACGGCCAAAAAACGGATGTTGCAACGTCACAGCCAGCATCCGAGTGTTTTTTAGCATTTGGGTTAAATATATGATCATTTTGAGTAGTCCAAATATCACATAGATCTATAAAAAGGACCTCCATGAAAAATGGTTTCTAGAAAAACCCTTCAAAAGGTTGTGTTTTGGGATAATCCAACCAGGCAAAAGAGTTGACCAACCCAAGTGACGAAAGTCCATAGAAAAAAGGGTGATCTCTTGTTCCCAAATGAGACGCTACACACATATGTAGTTCCATGGAAAAACCACATGTTTACACAACACACACTCTAAAATCTTATATTTATACTGTTCAAAAAATAGGCCGAATCAGCGATTAATAGGCCGATTAATCGCTACTAGGGACCTAACCGTGTCGATTACCACTAATCCTTTGTGTTAATCGTTTAGCCCGATTAATAGGTATGACACTCCGATTACTATGTATGTTCCCGATTAACCACTACACTTGATCAAAAAAGTTGCAAAATTATCAACACATATCGTCCATCCATCCGCTATCCCGCTCCAATGAAGTAGGTATTGCGAAGCTCCCGTTCGATCCCTGCCTCCAGGAGCTTGATTTCAGCCATCACCAACTAGTTTCTTGTCGTTGTTAACCAGTTTCTCGTAGTTGCCGACCAGACCTCAGATACAAGAGCTCGAGCGCCTTGAGGATCTCATCCGGGAGCTTAAGGCCGAGGATTCATACATGTTTTAGGTGCTATTTTTTGTAGGATGCACCGATTAATAGACGACCGATTAAATTAGTTAATCGTCCGAATTCCGATTAATCGCTACTCCCAAGCCAACCGAACAGCTAAGGATTACCGATTTCCTTAATATTATTTTAATAGCATTCACAAGCTTCGCTCAAGAAACCTCTAGCATGTGCTCATGGTATTTGTTAGACGCTACAACTTGACAAGCATATTATGGTTACTACCATTTAGAAAGAAGTTGAAATTTATGAAGTAACAAACATTATTTTGTGAATGATTGTGATTCCTACTATTTTATTATATTATGGTACAATAGTGAAAACAATATCCTTTTCTAAAGAATGTGTACTGTAACAACGTTGTAAGACAAAAACGTCCCGATATCTTAATATTTTAGAACAAGCTTACATGCTTAATTCTCCTATTTATAATAAAAAAATACTCATATATTCAATCATATGTCACTTAAATATGCATTTAGTAAAAACATGTTGCATAGAAGTTAAAAAGTCTAGTGTAAACAACTTCAAGCATATGGTTCATGGATCAAAAATATGTAGCACGCTTTGTACACTTGGATCTTGTAACGAGTTCTGCAAATAGATGGAACGTGTGTTACATAAAAATTTATACAATTGATCAGATCAAAAATAATAAAATTAGTTAGTATATGTGATATAATTAACTTGAATACTTTAGGCCTAGTTTTGTAGAGGTGGTTTAGCAGGGATCAGAGAGGATTAAACCAGCCCAACCAAAAACCTGAGAAAACCTAAATTAATCGTTTTGTTGTCCAGGATCAACCGGGCTAAACCCAACTAATCACCAAGAAACAGCGAGATCCTAGTATGTCTCCAACCCACGACCCCTACCTCACGTTTTCTCCCGAGCTAGCTGCCTCCTTCCTGTGATGCGCTACCACACATGATGGAAGAGTTTTTGGTGATCACCCAATCCATATGGGGATAAACCCTGCCAATCCCCTGAAAACCACCATTACAAAACAAGGCCTTAGGAGTCCATCGTGAATTCGTGACATGCAAATCAACATCATAGTGTTTCTTCGATGCGAGTCCATTGCTTTCGGATAATATCAAGTTGTACTCCAGGTCATCCAAATTATGTTCATCACTTTACATTTTCTGCTTTTAATTTAGAAAATTGTGAATATATATCCGGGCACATAAAAACCGAAAATGCTAAAATAAAGGTCGTATGTATCACTTCAATGCAGAGGTTGGGTTCTCCCCTTTTGAAAAACACCTAGAAAGGCGTCATGTATATATCGTATCTACTTCAAATAGGTTTCAACCAACAATAGTTAACAATTTATATGCATGCTAGATGTAGCGATATGAACGAAACGCACATAAGCAACTAAAGTAAGAATCTAGTCTTCTCCTTCTCTTGATTTGCATTTGTTAATGTTCAAAAATCTAGTCTTCGCATCCGCATCATTCGTGTTTACTTTGATGGTTGAGATCCGTGTTTTCTCTTATTGTGGAGAGTCTAGTGTTCTTCATCTCCATCCATGTTTGTTCCATTGTAAAGATCATGCATGGAGATGGTGATGCATATTATCGTCTTTGCAAAATCCTGCCCAAGGGGGGCAGTAGTTTACTACATTCCAATTATTTGAACACAAAAACTTCTTATAGAAATTGCAACACAATTTATATACATGTACTGGTTAAAAAAATAGATATGTTTATGATGATGTTCTTCATGGTCAGTGGCGGAGGACCCCTTTAGACAAGGCAGGGCGCCTGCCCTACCTAGATTTTTGTCAAACAATTAATTATAGCATCTTAGACATCGGTCAGATTCATTTTTGCAGGGCGTTATTTTGGGAAGAAACGGAAAGGGAAGAGGTGGGCTGTCTTATTTTGGGAAGAAACGGGAAGGGAAGAGGTGGGCTGTCTTATTTTGGAAAGAAACGGAAAGGGAAGAGGTGGGCTGTCTTTATACGAGCCAAGTTGGAGGAGCGCTCGTGGTATGGTCTGTTTAGATCGGCTACGACTTACCTAGCTCGGTTTTCTGCTAAAAAAACTGGCTTTTTTATAGGAAAAAGAACCTGGTTTGGTTTGACCTGATGTAGACATCTTTTGATTAACTTGTATTTGTCGGCTCATGTACGCATCTTTTTATGAACCTGACTAGATTTGTGTTTGCTTTTCTAACATGTCATTGTGCTCTATTTAGAACGTAGATATACAATTCCCAAAAAATAAAGAACGCATACATGGAGTGCTGATAATGATACTTCCCCTGATCCAAATTAATTTAATTTTATCTAAATATGCATGTATCTAATCTAGATATTTACTAGATACATAGAATTTACAAAGTTCTTAATATGGACCGGAGGGAGAACATGCCATTTTTAGAATGAAATATATCAGATTTTAATGGTGGAGGATAGGGAATAACGATAGTGGGGAATCAATTTTTTCTGTTCCATTTTTCCATGTGGCCTATCAATGTGTACTTTGCCCATGTTTTTAAGTCAAGTGCAGTAAAAATGCCGAAGGGATTATCATGCTTTAGTTTTTTTTTGAAAATAATGTTTTAGATTTCGCCCGACCTTAAATTGTTTCCGTCCTCCGCTATTGTTCATGGTGGTTATATAATCTCGACCGCACAACACGCATCCGCATCGAGGGAAACAAATAGGGCATGAGTGCCATGGTGATGTGAGGATATGACCTATGGTGGTGACAGAAGATATTTCTCATTTTCATTGATCTATGGTATGGGAATTATGGAGAGACACGCTATTGCTTGGAAATATTATTCCATGACTCTAGTCTTCACAATACTCGGTGCTGAAAAGTATCTCTCCGCTATGAAAAATTGGCACTCACTTTATAGGTTAGTACACTGAAGAAAAATCAACATTTTATTTGTGTCCACCGCAGAGACCTCATTTCTCCTCCCCTTCCTTTGCTCTCGCGACTAGGGTTTGAGAGTTTCCACCGCCTCGCTCGTTGGGGCCTCCCTCCTCCTTCGGCGGCCTCATTGGCCGGAGTAGGGAGGGGAGAGGCCGCCAGCCTCTGTAGTTCTTAGGTTAATATGTATGTTAGCTAGTTTTACGCCCGTGTGGTTGTCTCACGTCATGTCGTCCCCGCGTCACACGTCAAGGCTGCTCTCGAGCGGCAATCTTGGCTTGGTGAGGGCCTTTCGATGTAGCCTCCCACGGTGGGAGGTAGAGCTTCGAGGCGGATCTGGTGGTGCCCATCTAAATAAGCTCGGTCGTGCTTAGCAACTGGTGGACTTCGTGCATGGCGCCTTCAAGGTGGTGGGGCTAGGGATGACGGGGAGCATGTTTCTAATGTTGCTAAGACCCGGTGGGAAGGTGGTTCTCTGCTGCGTGGTTACCTTTGCCCAAAAAGGCCACTCCACGCTTGGATTTCATATTGTTCCGAGTATTTGCTTCCTCTTCGTGAGGATTTTTGACGGTCCTGGTGCAGAACTCATCGGTGGCGACGCCCCAAGTGGTTCCGTCCTCGGCATCGCCGCTGCCGGCTCAACCTGGAGGCCGATTAACCCGAACGCGTCTTAAAGACTTTCTCTTGCTTAACCACCTGCTTGGACTTGGTCTTAGCCACACGACACGAGTTGATCAGCAGCCACACCATTGTCGGTCTAAAAAGTATCCTAGACGTACTCGCATGTCACACTGATCACAAGGAAGTTACGTAAGTTTCAACGTGTCGTCTACTACTACTACACGCAAATGGTGAACGGTTAACTGGACGTGTTGAATTGAAATCGGGCTAAATTTGAAAGTACTATGTTCATCTCAAAATAGATGTTGAAAATCTAGGCAATTTTTAAAATCTATTTTAAGAGAGAGAGAGTACTGTAAGCTAAATGGTCCGTTCTCAAGAGAGTGGGAGCAAAAAATCGCACAAATTAAATAAATATAAGTTGCAGATATATTATAAGCAAATCTGGTAGAAGGTCACATGCCTAATTGGCAAATAGGCAAATTGATTTAAAAATGATCCGCTTGACTAGTACAACTTGGCGCATGTCCAGCGGCACGCCGCCATGGATGACCGGCCAAGTCAAACCTGCTAATTCCTCAACCGGGTCAAATCATCTACCCCAACCGACGCCCCATACTGTAATATAATCGACTGGAAGCAGAGCAAGTAAGGAAGACCATGTCAACAATGGCAGCCACCGTGCTGCTGCTGGTCGTGCTCCATTCGCTGGTGGCCGCGGCGTCGGCTCAGCGGCAGCCGGCATCACTGGCGCGGCCGGGGTGCCGCGACAGGTGCGGCAACATCACCGTCCCCTACCCGTTCGGCATCGGCGCCGGCTGCTACCGCGACGACGGCCTGCAGGGCTTCCAGCTCGAGTGCGACGACTCCGGCGGCCCATCCCCTCCGCGCCTCACCATCTTCGGCTACGGCTACCGCCTCGCCGCCCTCTCCCTCGCGGCCGGCGAGACCACGACCTACCTCAACGCGACGCGCGAGTGCTTCAACTCCACGGGCGGCTTCGTGGACCGGAACAACAACACGTCCTACATGTCCCTCGGCACCAGCCCCTTCGTCTTCTCCTCCGCCAAGAACCGCCTCGTCGCGCTCGGCTGCCCCAACCTCGGCTACTTCGTCGACGCGCAGGGCTACTACGTCAGCGGCTGCATGTCCGTGTGCCGCCCCTCGCAGTACGCCATGCCGGGCCCCTGCACCGGCGTCGGGTGCTGCCAGAGCGCCATCCCCGACGGCATCAGCTTCTTCGAGCCGCACCAGCGCAACTTCCCGCCGGGCGAGGACGACTCCTCGACCTTCACCACCAACGCCACCTCCTGCCACTACGTGTTCCTCGTCGAGACGGACTGGTTCGCCTACAGCGACCGCGTCTTCCTCAACCGCACCGACGATTTCGACGTGCCCGTCGTGCTCGACTGGGCCGTCAGGAACGTCGGCACCTGCAGCGCCGCCAGCCGGAACGCGACGGACTTCGCGTGCCGGAGCGCGCGCAGCGAGTGCTTCGACGCCGTCAATGGCGCCGGGTACCGGTGTAACTGCTCCAGGGGCTACGACGGCAACCCCTACCTCGACGGCGGATGCACAGGTACATACATGCCAGATTACTGAATTGTTGTGCTCTGTTAGTACAATGGTGATGGATTTGTCTGATCAAATTCTGAAATTTGTTTTACACACTGAAGACATCGACGAATGCCAACTCAAGGACGAATACCCGTGCTACGGAGTCTGCACGAACACGCCAGGGAGCTACAAATGCCAATGCCCTCCGGGTACCAGCGGAGACGCCACCGCCAAGAACGGCTGCCGGCCAGAGGACAAGTTCACCGTTGCTCTCAAAGCCGTCACAGGTACATTTGCACTTGAACTGAATGTCTCATGCATGAATTGGTTCCTGCAATTCTCTTCTTCTCTTCTCCTTCCTCTCCCTCAATTTCTTCTCATGAATCTGACTAAGCTGTACGCAATTCAGGAGTGGGCGTGGGAGTGATCTTGCTAGGGTCCATGTCCTGCTGCCTCTGCCTGGCGCGGCAGAAGAGCAGGCTCATCAAGACGAAGCAGAGATTCTTCGAGCACAACGGAGGCGTCATCCTGCAGCAGCAGATGAGGTCGTACAGCAGGGCCGCCGGAGGAGCCACCGGCGGGTTCAAGATATTCTCCACGGAAGAGCTCAAGAAGGCGACCAACAACTTCGCCGCCGACCAGGTCCTCGGCCGCGGCGGCCACGGCATCGTCTACAGGGGTGTCCTCGCGGACAACTCCGTGGTGGCGATCAAGAGGTCCAAGATGATGGAGGAGGCCGAGACCAAGGAGTTCGCGAGGGAGATGCTCATCCTCTCCCAGATCAACCACCGCAACGTCGTCAAGCTGCTCGGATGCTGCCTCGAGGTGGAGGTGCCGATGCTGGTGTACGAGTACGTCTCAAACGGCACCTTGTACCAGTACATCCACGGCGGCGGCAAGGGCCTCGACGCCGACACGCCGCTGGACACGCGTCTCCGGATAGCGGCGGAGTCGGCGGAGGCGCTGGCGTACATGCACACGTCCGCGTCGCCGCCGATCCTCCACGGCGACGTCAAGACGGCCAACATCCTGCTCGACGGCAGCCTCACCGCGAAAGTAACGGACTTCGGGGCGTCGAAGCTCGCGCCGAGCGACGAGGCCGAGATCGCCACGCTGGTGCAGGGCACCTGCGGGTACCTGGACCCCGAGTACCTTATGACGTGTCAGCTGACCGACAAGAGCGACGTGTACAGCTTTGGCGTCGTGCTGCTGGAGCTGCTGACGAGGAAGAAGGTGCTGAGTTTCGACGGCCCGGAAGAGGATAGGAGCCTCGTGTCACGCTTCGTGGTGGCCGTGAAGGCCGGTCGGCATGACGAGCTCATGGACGGCAAGGTGAGGAAGGAGATGGGGCCTGAGGCGTTGGAAGAGGTCACGCGCCTCCTGACGCGATGCGTGAGCATGAACGGCGACGAGCGTCCCGGGATGAAGGAGGTCGCCGAGAGGCTGGAGGCGCTGAGGAGATACCAGCGGCATCCATGGGGTCAGGCTGGTGGTGGGGATTCGGAGGAAGAAGAGAATAGCTTGCTTGGCAGTAATAAGCAACAACGTGGTGTCGACTACAAGTTCAGACCGCACGACGTGCTTGATCTTGAGGAGGGTAGTACATACACTTTTAGCTTGTAGCTAGGTGGATCTTGTAGGAGGGCAGTACATATACTTTGCGCCACTCTTTATGCAAAGTCCATCTCAAACATATGTATTGATTTTCATCGGAACTTACTTTTAGAGCTCTTTCTAGTTGCTACACATATCCCCTTTTTTTGAAAAAATCGACAATGACGTTTTCAAGTTTTGAAAAATTCTGACAAAAATCATGCATTAAGAGCAATTTTAACCGATCCCCTTTCGGTCTTTAGAAGACTTTTTTTTGGCCGCTAACGGCTGGGGACACACCGAACCGATCCACAAGCGGTCGTTAGCGCAGAATTTTTTTAGTCCAGCCCCTCCGCGGCCCCCTAGTATGGCCGACCGTGGGCGCTGGACTATTTTTACTCCTTTACTTCCGCCTCCACGTCTTGCCCCGCGTCGTCGCAAATCCGTCGTTGACTCGTCGTCGACGAGTCCGGTGACCAGATTCGGCCACCCCCGACCCGTAGTAGGCTCCCCCACCCTCCCACGTTCTTCCCCGACCCGACGCCCCCCTATTTCGTCGGAATCAGGAGGCACAATCACCATCACAAATTCGCCGCCACCTTCGACGGAATCGAGTCCCCGCGGCCGGGATTCGTCGAGCTTCCGCCGGATTCGCGCGACCACACCTCTGGCATGGCTTCTTCCTCCACGCGCCGGGGCAACTCGCCGGATTCGCCTGAGGACCTCATGCGGGCAACCCCACCTGCTCTGGCACCTGCACCTGCTCTGGCGGTGCCAGCAGCACCTGCACCGGCACCACCAGATCCGGCACCGCCAAGGTGTGTTCACCTTCTTTTTGTTTACTTTTAGTGAAAGCTTCAACATTTCCTCGAATGACACAAATGCATGTCATTTGATTTAGTAGGATTCGGCGACCATGGAATGAGGATGAGGACATCGATTTGTATTTCGTGTGGCATGAGCAAAACCGAGTTGGAGATGAGCAACTGCACATGCAATTTTTGGGAAGGAATACATGCTAACTTCCATCGAAGAACTAGTCTAGGTCCTCTATCCTTATCATCGATGGTGCATCGGTGGAGCTTCCTAGCAAGGCGCCATAATAGTGACGACTTATCGTGTCGAAAATAATCTATAAATGGTGGAGAACCCAACTCTGATGGTTCTAGTGATGAGCTAGAACCGAACTCAGATGGTTCTAGTGATGAGGTAGGGAAAATTTTCATAGACGGTGGAAAAACCCAATTTGTCGGGTTTATGATGGTTGTAATAATTTGTATTTCGCGTGGCATGAGCAAAACCGAGTTGGAGATGAGCAACTGCACATGCAATTTTTGGGAAGGAATACATGCTAACTTCCATCGAAGAACTAGTCTAGGTCCTCTATCCTTATCATCGATGGTGCATCGGTGGAGCTTCCTAGCAAGGCGCCATAATAGTGACGACTTATCGTGTCAAAAATAATCCATAAATGGTGGAGAACCCAACTCTGATGGTTCTAGTGATGAGGTAGGGAAAATTTTCATAGACGGTGGAAAAACCCAATTTGTCGGGTTTAGGCGCACAAAATTTAGAGGACTAAATATAGGAAGTTAAGGTATAGGGAGGCTTTTTCTCCTCTATTTTTTTGAGGATCGGTTAGAGTTGCTCTAAGCATTGTTTTTTGCTATATGCGTGCAAAATATCTGTCCAGAATACCTTGTATCATGGGCTACACAAAAAAAACAAAATTTGACAAGTTTAGAGATTTGAAAATTGGTACTGTTCACTACTCTCCTATGGATTTTTTTTCTTTTCTGCAGCCATGGGTAATAACCTTTTATAGTGATTTTTTACACACCGGGTAAAATGCATAAATGGCAAAATATATATGATTTTTAGTATATTCTGAAACTTTAGATGTCCTTTTTTTTTGTAAACTGAGGCCCAACAGTTGTGGTCCGCGGTGAATGATTTTATTAGGACCATGTATTGCCTGTAAACTACAAGCCAGAAACCTAAATGTACCAGAGTCCACAAGCAAGCAGCAATGAACTTCTCATGCCATTTGAAACTGCAGCCGTATCTATGTAAAGATAACAAAACACAAGATGCATTTTTATGAGCCGGTAGTGAACCTGGTTCAATAGAATCTAAATACCCATCTAGCACCCCCTACATTAGCAATTAAGAGACGGTACAAGCTCTCAAACAACATTGATTTTACACATACGTAACATTGCCAGCTTCCTTCAGAAAATGTAACAGGTGCCTCACCCTCACTTATAACAAAAAGGTTCACCAACAGTAGAAACGTAGCAACCGTTGTTTACAGGTTGATTTCTGACTCGCAAACCTGACAATGATGGGAATATCTAGCCCTATCTATTTTCGTACTGTCCAAAGTACCTACCCGAGATGGCCATGAGTATGTTCAGCATCACGACTTCATCGTCCATCTCCGTCTTGGCGGCAAGGATGGTCGCGCACTTGCGCAGAAGCGACCTCAGCGAGGCACATGTCTCTGCATCCAAGGGCGGCTGAACAGCGACGCATAGCGCAAACAGCCACAGGCAGTCATTCCTTGACAGTGTAGCAAAGCTTTGGATCATATCGGTGTAGTTTCGCAGTGTTGTAGCTCTTGAAACTGCATCCATGTTGCGAATCATCGTCAATGTCGGGTCAATCTGCATCTCAGGGCTGCTACCGGGTTTACAGGAGTTTTTTGGCGCTCCAGATACAGATGGTCCGTCAGAGCTGTCAAGCTCTGAGAAAGCCTGCAGAGAAGAGTATTCATACATCATTACAGCAGACCTGATTGTCAACGAACAGCTAATGACATAAGAGATGATCATAAAAGGTTACTCTAATTCTACTGACTTCAAGTTCAAGTCATCAAAAAGACATTCAACACACTGTTGTGAGTTCAAAAGGTAGAGCAGTAAGGTAGTTGAAAACGATGTTCTCCATTTTTAACCTCAACGCCAAGATGACTATCTCAACTTCAGGTTTGTCAACTAATGATGCAAATGACAGTAGTTATACTGCGTGCTAAAACATCATTGAGAAGGATTGTGCTACCAACCATCTACACCCCTAAAATTCTACGAAGGGTGCCCGTTGAGATCTGTAATGTTTGGGACACATGTCATTAAGATTTGAGGGCTTGACAAAATTAATATTCCAAATTGTAAAGGCAACAAATTAATGAAGTAAATACAATTATATGTTTACTTCAAATAGCAGTCAAGAGACACATAGAATGTTGTCTTCATGACAATAATTATGAAAATAAACAAAGTTATTTATGTGGTTAGGCATGGTAGTACGTTAATGGCAACATAGCTTACCAGCCTTGTCTCTTCAAAATATGTAATAAACGAGTCCTCCCATTCCTTTGATGCACACACATCAGGTGAACACTGCGGTATGTCAGGAATTTCAGGCATATAAGGCGTTTGCTCCTTTCTAGCTGCACCCAAATCTATTTTGGCCACCTTCACTCTAGGAATTTGGTTAGCTTCCCACCTGTAAAACATATTCCATAGGATAATCATTAAAGCAATAATAGTTTTGCATCAATATGATTCATGGCCAATTGTTTACCTACAGAAGTCAATAAAAAAAAGAATAACACCCAATTTTGTGGTGCCAGCATTCCATGAAAGACAGATATTTTGCAAGAGGAAATCAATGATACCCCTCACATCTAATTTTCTCTATTTGACAGAGGATGCAATTGTCTATTATGTGTAGGCCATATAGATGCTTTGAGTTATGCACGCACATGCAATTGAACTGGATCAGCAGAACAAATGTGTTGCAAGAACAAAAGCAAATGTGATGAGATGACATCTAAATAAGATCACAGCATATAGTTGAGATATTGGATACAGATGAGATATTGGAGGGCGAAAGGATCCCAAATTTCGTGAACTGAGGAAAGCACAAGTGAAAAGGGAACCTGCAGTTTTTTTTTTAGTCCAGCAGGGGAAGAGCCCTATGGAATTTTATATTAAGAAGAAACCTTGGGGCGCAACCGAGTGAGCCCGCACTCAAACTCAGGTTGTGGGCAGCGCTCACAACAGCTGCATGTGGATTTTTCCTATTTGCTATTATACTGCTCAAGTGTCGAAGTAAGCTCTTACATATTGATCAGGTGACTAATACTACAGATTTTGCACTTTAAAATGTCTCAGCTCTGTGTAGAACTATAAGAACCCAAAGAATAGGTATCCCCCTCCCCGCAAAAAAATAGGGATCCCCATAAGATATATGCAAAACCGTATATGCATAAACATTAACTTCTAAGCAGTAGTTTGGCTGCATAGGCACAGTTGCCACTTTTTGTAAGACACCCTTTGGTATCGATATTATATGGTTCGTACATCTACGCAGTCAGTGAAGAGAAAATAATCCAGAGATATAATACATAATACATCCTTCTACTTTTTCAAGCCTTAGTTGTTTCTGCTCAAGCTTCAGCAAGAAGAACTGCTAAAGAGTCGATAGTAACAAAATAGGATCATTGGTGGCAAAAAAAGTGAACAAAGTTAGGAAAAACATGTACTATCACATTTCCCGTGTTTACTAGTTTCAGACAATAGTGAATTTTAGTACACGACTTGCAAAAAAAACCAACCAGGACTGTAAATACTTTTCACAACTTAGAGTATAAAGATTTGGACGGTAATTCCAGGACAAGACTACGGTTCATGGGAGCTAGAGCTTGCGCGGAGAAAGTGAATGTTATCCAACAGAATTCCTGCCCAAATGATGAAAATGATTTTGATTCTAGCAATAGACATTTTAAATGCCAAAACAAAGCTATTCAGTGACCACAACACTCACGAGTCAAAACCATGAAAACACATCAAGGAGACTGCATACATTTACTAGTAATACATTCTAGGGTGAAATCAGGCATTTCTATGCTTCTAACAGTTATCAGCGACTCACTCAGGGTAAACACTAACAACATAATAACAAAATGAAATGTGCAAACACACTTTGAGGTCCTCCTAGAACTAATCAATCAACCAGAATGATGAGCCAACCACACCTGACACGCCGGAGATACTCGAAACCATCGAGCGGCTCGCCGGACTCGAAATCAGGCTCCCCATCAACAGCAAAGGCAGGCTTCAGAATGCCATCATAATCATCGTCACTGTCATCTTCATCACACTCCACACCTTCATGCTGATCAAACGGCACCCCAATCGCCTGATGAACCCCTGAATCCCCATTCCTCCACGCTCCCACCTCTGGCGCCTCTACAAAATCACAAGCAAAAACAACAAATAACTAACTGAACAAATAAACCTAAGAATCTGGAGCCTCGCGGGCAACGTCCACGAGGGCCGGCCATGAGGAGGAGAGCCATACCGGAGAACTGCGGCGCCGTGGCCTTCCTCCCGCCCCCGGAAGCCTTCCTCCCCCTCCTATTCACCGGCTCGTCGGTGGCGAGGAGCCTGTCGTAATCCACGGCGAAGCCCGCGGCGGCGAGGGCGGAGAGCACCTCTGCCCACATGAGCGCCTGCGCTTCCGACGAGAGCGACCTCCTGAGCGCCTCGAGCTCATCTCTCGTATACCTCATCGTCCCGGTGGCGCAGCACCTCCAACGGCGGCGGCAACAGAGCACGAAGGGTTTGAGCTTTTTTTTTTCCCGAGTATCCAGGCTCGTACAGTCGTACTTGGAGAAAGTGAAGTAGCATGGATCGTGGGCCTAACTGGGAGAGAAGCAGAAGAGCCCAGCCTTTCTCCTCGTGGGCTCAGTTGGGCCTAGCCGACAAAGCCCAGTAATTCGACTCTTGGGCTGTATAAAATACGCAAGCGGTGACGCGGCGAGCACAGAGCCGCAGACAGAGCCAGTGACCAAACGTTCGCACCAACTACCCGGAGCCTGAACGGAGCGAGAGGGGAGATCACCCGCCGGCGCGGAGAGAGAGACCAGGGGAGATGGCCGGAAGCGAGGGCGAGGAAGGGTGGAGGAGGAGCGGAATCGAGGTGAGCACCCTGCAGTTCGGCTACGACGGGCAGGCCCCGCTCTTCGCGCGCTTCAACCTCCGGGTCGCCCCCGGCTCGCGATGCCTCCTCGTCGGCGCCAATGGATCCGGTAAACACCTGCCCTAGCGCCTAGAAGAGCCACGATTAATTGCTTAGTTGTTGCGGGTGTACGATACAGTCGTATCATTCGGGCGGTTTCTTCTGGTGGGATACGTACGACGCGGGCGCCTTGTGGGTTGTGGCTTTGGCTGTCTGTCGAACGGTTTAGGCACAGATGTTTAGGGGTTTGATTTGGGACTCCGATGATATGGTAGGTGCGGTTTAATCTGATTTTTTTACAATTGGCCTAAGGAGTATAAATGTTCTGCAATTGCATGTTTTATCAAAGTAATTGGCCGTGTAATTTGGTTGGGGAAATGGTCTCTGCTTTTTGAGGGAATGGTGCTGTGTATGGTGCTGCAGTTAAAATGCTGTGGTTGTGCCGTACACTTTTTTCGAGGGAAGCAGCAGGACTCTGGTAGTTGTGCCGTATACTTGTTCTTGAGTTGGAGCTGATGTAGGACATGAACAGAATGGTGCGCGCAATGTTGCTAATTATAGTACTCCCTCCGACCCATATTAGTTGACTTCAATTTGGATATATCTATCACAAAAACGTGTCTAGATACATCCAAATTGGAGTCAACTTATATGGGTCGGAGGGAGTAGGTGATTGAAATAACCAAAATGGAGTGCACTGGTATGAATGATTGGCTAGGCAATACTTTTTTTTGTAAATTTGCCTTGGTGGTTGTTTTTTCCTCATATTCAACGTCAGTGTTCCATCAGGATTTGGGGATCTCCTGCCTTTCTTTATCATAGAGATTGAAGGAGGTAGAGTTGTGGGATCCAATGCCTTGTTTTCTTTGTATTGCAGTTGTGGGCTTTTGGCCAAGGATTTTGTCAGCATTACTTTTACCATTTTAGGCACTTGTACTGTTATGTCATGTGTGCCACATTTTTTTATAAGAGATTACCTCTGGAGTTCTTCAAGATATGTATGTGGTACAAATAGACCGCTATGCCAAATGGGGTGCTTCCATAACAGAATAAATTATTTCTCCATTTTAGATTTACCTCTGCGAACGTGTTGACAGTGCATTGTTGCTGATATATTTTCTGTTCTTGTTTTGGATGAGCAATGTCTTGTACATCAATTTATGTACCATTTTATGTCAAACTGCAGGCAAGACCACTCTCTTGAAGATCCTTGCAGGAAAGCATATGGTTGGAGGAAGGGATGTTGTCCGTGTTCTTAATGGTTCCGCATTTCATGACACACAGTTTGTGTGCAGTGGTGATCTTTCATACTTGGGTGGTTCTTGGAGTCGGACTATTGGTTCAGCTGTAAGTTGCCCCTCTGTTATTTTCTGTAAGAACTAGAAATTTTGCTCTTCCTTGGTTTCTTCACTGTTAATGTTTGTGTAGCCAAGCATTTATACTTTGCAAATGAGCTTTCTCTATAAGATCTCACAGAAGCTATTTTTAATTCACCAATGCCAGCTGAAACAATATAGTGGCCTTTGTCCATCTTGTTGCAGTATCTGTAGATTTTGTAGGTGCTGGAGTCAATATTGCGATCTTTCTTCAATAAATAAATAAATTGTTACAAGATTCCTTTTTCGTTTTTCATTTATTAAGATTTGATTTATGACCAGTTTTTTGACAGTTCTTCTTATGCCATGCTTGATTTGTCGGAGCAAATGTTTTTGTATCTTACATCCAAGTAACTTTCTCAGGGTGATGTTCCACTACAAGGCGATTTCTCTGCTGAGCACATGATTTTTGGAGGTATTCTACACACATACTGCTCATTGTAACCAATTATTTGTTTTCTTTTGGATGAAAGCAATAATGTGCTCACATGTTCTTTTGTCCTTGAGTTTAATTGAATCTCTTGATGATTCAAGCATTTTTTTTGTAGTTAAATCAGGGTTTCTGAAATCGAACTTTTGTATGAACCAGCGGTGCTTCCACATTTGTTGTTTACTATTATCAAATTCTGTGTAATCACCTGAGCTTAAATGCACCGAACACTGAAGTCAGGGTTACTTTTAGTATAGTGAAGCTAAGTAATTATGCTATTGACAGTACATGTAAACACACATTTCTTTCTCTACCCTGAAACATGAGCAGTTGATGGGGTTGATCCTGTTAGGCGAGAGAAGCTGATTGATCTACTAGATATTGATCTGCAATGGCGCATGCATAAAGTTTCGGACGGACAGCGCCGCAGGGTACAAATTTGCATGGGTCTTCTTCATCCATACAAGGTGATGTTATGTTCCTAGTTTTCTTGTAGATTATTCTGGTTTATATTATTGAGTACTCCCCATACTGTGCTGTTCTAAATACCAAGTTGGGCACAACTTGATCAGATAGTTCTTTCTTTGACTATTCTGAGCGCCTCTCAATGTATTATTTGCTAGGATAGAAAAGTGGGTGGGTATACTATGCAATAGCCAAACGGTTGTTTGGGTGTAATCTAGTCTAGTGCAAAGTAAACCACATCTGCATGATTAAGTGGAATGAATCTGATTGATCAATGGCCCTTTGACCCAACTAAACCATCTGTTGTATCTGTCATCTTCGCCTCAAAAGTAATCATGAAGCTGCCACTATCGATGTCTTCGTTGCCGATAAGTGTTGATTGAGTTAGAACGAGTCTGCTGTTAATTGCGCAAATTCTTCTCCACTGACTACTTTCAGAGGAGAAAATTTGGATCCCCATTGATGACTCAACATGGACGGCCGGGTATTGTCAAATGGAATTCGTCAGCTTTATGATCTATGCTGATTTAGCCTGATTATGAGTCAGTTTGCAGATGAAGGGGAAACATATTCTTGTAGCTTATTCATAGATTGACAAAGAAATATTTATAGAGCCTCAGAGGGTCGCCAAAATCTGGTCTGTTTGTTTGTCTGAGATGAGATGTTTGTAGTTTACTTTACACTGGGTCCCACCTAAACACAATATTCTGATGGTTAAGTTCGGGATAATGTTGTTGCAGTGCTGACATTTGTTTTACTCAAACATCTGATACCAACGCAGGTGCTCTTACTCAAACGAGGTTTGTTTCACTAAAACGTCTGAGACCAATGCAGGTGCTCTTACTCGATGAAATCACCGTCGATCTTGATGTCGTTACCAGGATGGATCTCCTTGACTTCTTCAAAGAAGAGTGTGAACAGGTAAGAGTTTCAGCTCATTCTAGCTCTTCCTCCCATCCATGCTTTTTCTGGTTGCATAACGCGGGAAGGTCCGTCCGTCGCAGAGAGAAGCCACGATCGTCTACGCCACCCACATATTCGACGGACTGGAGACATGGGCCACGGACATCGCGTACATCCAAGAGGGCGAGCTGAGGAGATCCGCGAAGTACTCCGACATCGAGGAGCTAAAGACCGCCAAGAACCTGCTGTCGGTCGTGGAGTCATGGCTGAAATCCGAGACCAAGCTCCAGAAGAAAGAGCCTCCGCGCGTCGAGAGCCAGCCCAGGCGCTCCTCCCCGTTCGACGCCTCCCCTTTCCGAGCGTCGCGCCACATGGCCTACTACCGGTGATGATCGCCTGCACCTCCACGCCTATTCTGGCTGTCATACAGCTCTGAAATATACAGCAATTGTATCTAAAGTATACACAAGGCGAGCTTAATTACCCAATTAATTCTGATGAGAAATGTGCGCCCATCGCATTCCTTTACTGTAACACATTCTGACAATCTCATCTGATACTGTACAAGCATGAATTCAGTCCCTGTCTATTTCTGTGAGAAATGAGAAAGTCTTCCTGTATATTAATTTTTTGGGGGAAACTTTCTCATTTATCACGAGAAAGCAATGTGTACCTACCTGTCTCCTCGTGCTCATCACTCATGCAGCCAATTCACTGCGTGTACATTGGCAGATACTCCCTCCGTCTCAAATTACTCTTCGTTTTAGGTTTGGTCGAAGTCGAACATGATAAAACTCGATTAAACATCTTCGACAGAATAATAATATTTATAATATCAATTATATATAATATAAAAGTATGTTTTATGGCGAGTTTAACTATATTTATCACATATTTTAGATATTGATATTTTTTCTTATATTTGTAGTCAAAGTTTATGAAGTTTGACTTTAACTAAACCTAAAACGCAGAGTAATTTGGGATAGTGGGAGTATATAGGCAGTTTGTTCAGCTGTTCATAGTAGTAGTACTATCTAAAGCTCCGCACTGGCCAATCGAGGTAATTTTGCCGTTGTTACTTGAGCAAATGCGTTACTACCAGCTTTGGTATGCTTTGTCTGTATGACACGTGCTCTCCGGGAAGCTGCTCTATCGCGTGGAGTTCTCGGCGCCACTCGCGGAGGAAGACCGGAACGCGTTATCTGGTCGGTGGCTCCATCTTCCACTTGACAGATTTGCATATCCTTACTAATCATTTTAGTTTCCTATCCGAAATCAGTTCCTTAATCTAATCCCTCAAACTCTAATCTAATTTAGTAATAACGTCTCTAAACTGACCGTGATGTGCTCCACATGGATGGAAACGAGTCAATGTGCAGAACAGATACATGGACTGTCGCCATGATTGTACTGCCACGTCCTGACCGACATTGACTTCACTAATCGCGGGAGACAGCCGGTTTAATGACGGGATTCACTTACAGGTGAGCAGATTTGTCTATGTTTTTTTAGACCCAACCAACGGCTAGCAGACCATTTCAGCTTGCACACAGAAGCCACTGCTAAAAGTATCTTCTGACATGGACTAATGATTTTGCCGGCGCCTCTAGTACATATTTTCAGTCTTGTTATAATTGTCTTCACAAAGCACACGGTGTAACTCTCGAGCTTTAGCTTTGTACGGGCACTTGATGGTCTTGGCATTTTTTTTGTATGCATGATGATACCACCTTAATACAGTAAAAAAATACCACCTCATAGTGGTTGTATCTATAGTTGTGTGCACTTCTTTTTTTTATTTGAGGAATGTTGTTGCTACCCTCACAGTGGTTGTATTAATAACTGATGAGCAATGCATCCATTCTCTCCTTTTTTTTAGAACATTTCTTGACTTTTCTCCCATCTATGGGTAGAAATGAGCCGAGACGCCTCACCGAACCTTAGAGCCTCGGAGTAGCCGGTGAGCCCGCTTTCTATGAGGCACACGCCACGGCTAGGGTTATCACCTCCCTCGTCGCTACTCTGCGGTAGGACCACAGCTAACGCTCAATTCCCTAGCAATCATTCCCTACCATCACCCCTCTTTGCTCTTCTCTGTTATCGACATCTCGTCTGACGCTGCCCTTTTCCCCCCACCATTCCCTCCACCGGCCGTGCTCATGCTACCACTCTTCATTCCTCTTGATGTTTGGCCTTTTTGTATGTGACGATGATACCACTTCATGGTGGTTGTATCTATAGTTGTGAACACTTCTTTTTAGGAATGTTTCTAGTAGTAGCTAATGAGCAATATATCCATTCTCTCTTGTTGGCAGTACAAAATTTCTTATCTTTCCTCTCCCATATATGTGTAGAAGAAAGCTGAGCCGAAAGTCGCTATATGTGGGGTGTGCTAGCGCGGTTGCTTACACCGCTTAACTCTTGTGTGCGCCTTCTTGCATAAGTTACATGGTTTTTTATGCATCGAGTGACTCGAGTTTTCGAGCCGTCCTACGAGCTTCACCAAACCTGTTTGTCGAGATTCACCAGATTGTCCGCATGTTTGGGCTCAGCTTGTTCAACCTTTGATCTAAGCTGTGTCGAGCCAAAGCATAGTCTCGGCAAGCCTTGGGCTTCCTGTCCACACCTACTCCCATCTCTACCACCACAAAATTGATGGATATATTTGGTATTTCGTGCATTTACGGTGACATACCAATCAATACCCTCAAAGTCGGGGAAATTTCAAAAGTACTTCAACAACATATATATACACACAATTCTTTTACTCAAGCGTAATTGTCAAAACTCGATCTATAATGAAGAAACAAAAAAAAAGATTCTAGCTTCCTAAAGTTGACAAAAATTCGAAAGTACTTCAACAACACAAATATACACACGATTCTTTTAGCATATCGTAATTGTCAAAACTCAATCTATGATGAAGAAAAAAAAAGACTCCGGCTTCCTATGATGCAAAGTTGAAACGTGTTTGCGAAACAATACGCTGCTTGTACTAGTTCTATCAAGCTTGTCGTGCTCTCTCTCTCTCTCTCTCTCTCTCTCTCTCTCTCTCAACGGACCATTTTTACTTCAAATGTAGTTGCAAGATTTAAATCTTTTCCATACTGCTAGGATGTGGTTCTTCCCATCTCCATTTTAACATAACCAAAGATTTAGATTTTTCCAATTTTCTGGAAACAAAGTCTGGTATATTAATTTTAAGAGATACCCCTACGTTTCTAAAAAATTATGACGTTTGCCAACCAAATTAAACCGCCAAAAATCGATTAGAAACACGGGAAGTGGTTAAGTAATGGAAAATGATACTATTTCCCCGAGGGATAACGCGTCTAGATCCCCGGGTCGCTGGCCACCGAGTCGTTTTGCGAGACGGACATTTCTGATGGGTCTCATCCAGCACCTGCCTTATCCTTTCGCATGGTTTCTTCCCCAAATCGCTACCTCCTGCATTTTTTTCCCAGCTCATCTCGCCGCCGCACGTCTCGGCCATGCGCCCCTCTGCGCGCGCGCGCCGCCGCCCTCCGCGTGTGCTGCCTCCCCTAGATCCCGCGACGTACTCACGGTTGCTCTACTACCCACAGCCATGGCAGCGCCGCCATGGCCTGGTTGCCGGCGCTCGTACCTCTTCACCCACCGGCCATCCTCTCAGCGGTCGTCGCTCCCGACGTCCCTCTCCTTCAGCTTTCCTCCTCCACAAGCCTGCACCACTAACCAACATGACGGACTTGAGGACAATTGGGACTCATCTGCCGTACGTGTTGCAGGTGGCTTTGAGGAACGGGTCACCGAAGGGAGAAGACGTTGCTCGCGTACGTGAACGGTGTTGCTCTATGAGACGGACAAAGTTGCTACTGACGGTGCCCGACGGTGCTACCACAGTTTAGACCTACTCTAGTTGACCAGTGTCGCTACTTTTGTGCCTCTCTTTGCTACGAGCGTTTTGCTACCTTAGCATATTATTTGCGCTACGTATTTATATATTTTTTGCTACTTTCGTATAATGTTTTTGCTACAACCAATTTTCATACTCCCTCCCACCCATTTTAAGATGCGTATAAGAATGGACTCACATACCAATAAGTCCCGTCTAGCACTGTAGAGAAAAAAATCCTGGACTCAAATGCCCTCTCGCATGATTGAGAAGCATGCAACGCTGCCCACCTACTTGCATTAATTACGCATGCATGCATTGGCCAACGCCTCCACTCCCTTCGTTCTCCACCCTCTCTTCTTCCGAGCAAAAATTCACTGGCGCTAAACTTTCTTCCATGGCCGCTCCAAACAAAGCTCAATGGCGCCAACTAGCAGCAAAATTTTCGTTAGATTTTCATTGAAAGAGAAGCACGTAGGAGGGAAGTAAGCCATGGCGCTGTTTTTGCAAAATTCGAATGAAATTTTCAGCCTCCGTAGCAGGCACTCTATAAATACCCCATGGCATCGTTGAGCTTTTCTCATCAGCTACCTTTCCTTTCTCTCCTTCTCTCCCATGGATACCGACGGTCCTATCGACTGGGACGCCGTTGAAGATCAGTATGACGGCGTGGCCATCGACTTGAACTACGCATATGTATTTGAAGAAAGCGATGACGGTATGGTGTTGTTCATCGTTGTATCGTTTGGTCTAGTGTAATCTGTTGATTGTAACTTGTATTTGATCTTTGCGCAGAGGAACAAGGCGAGCACTTTGGGCAGGAGCATGAGCCTGACGTACGGCAAGAGCAGGACGTTGAGCATGTGCATGGCAACACTTCAGGTGGAAGCAGCAGAGGGTCTGGAAGCTCGCGCAAGCGGCTTGGGCTGACCGGCCGTGGCAGAGGCCGAGGCGTTCCGGGCAGCATCCATGCCGGGCGAGGCTTGCCCGACCGTGGCCAAGTCGGGAGAGGCAACCCCGGCCATGTCGGGCACGGCATGACAGGTCACAGCGGTGGCGTGCATGGGAGTGGGCATGGTCGTGGTGGCCGCGGCGGTGGTGGTGACGGTGAAGCTGTGCATGGTCGGGGAGGCGGTGAAGCTGTGCCCGGCCGAGGACGCCGACGTCTAGGCCTTGTCGGTCGAGGGCGTGGTACCATAAGTTGGCATCAGACGACGGTAAACCAGCCGATCGGCTCTGTCCGCGGTCGTGGCCGTGGTCGTGGACAACTCGGTCTTGCCGGGCGTGGTACTGGCCGAGGCAGAATAGTTGACTTGAACGTGATGGCGGATGTCAACGAGTCAGGCAACGATGGGGATGGTGCTGATCAGAACCAAGGCGACCAAGAACCCATCAAAAGTAAGGACGTTTTTTCAGTACTCCTAGTTCGTTGTTGTTTTTACATGAATTGAATTAGTTTTATTTTCTGTTGATAAATCATGAACAATGTTTTTTGTAGATGGCCTTCCTGGCTGCAGGAAGCACCAATGGTCAGAAGATGAAAAGCTAAGAGTCTACGACATGCTTTTGGAGAGGACGTCAATAGGGAAACTCAAGCGTGGAGTTACTAAGGAGGTTGCCAGGATTTCACACATGCCATTGAGAACTGTACAGAAGATTTGGACGAAGGGGAAGAGAGCTGGAAGTATACTTGGAGTGCTGTCCAAAAAGCCAAAGAATTGTGGTCGTAAGAAGATCACTTTAGATCCAGAGGCAATCAAAAAGATTGAGCCGAGATACAAAACAACACTCCTAGATCTTGCAAATGCACTAGGCATGTCGAGGAGTACTCTCCATAGGCGGTTGAAAGAAGGTAAACTTAGGCGACACACAAATGCCATCAAGTCCACTCTCACTGACGAGAACAAGAAGCGTAGGCAAGTATTTCACTTGTTTGAATTTTTCCATGTTTTGTGAGTATCTATTTTCATTCTCCCAAGTTGCCTAACAAGTTGTCTAACAAATCGTGTAGGGTTCAGTGGTGCCTATCTCAGTTTTAAGAAGAGAGCATGCCGGATGATCCGACCTTCAACGGAATGTTCAACGTGATTCATATAGATGAGAAGTGGTTTTATCGCACCCGAAAAAGTCAGAAGTTTTACTTAGCACTAGATGAGCCTGAACCTGAAAGAGTCACCCAAAACAAAAATTATATTGAAAAAGTTATGTTCCTCGCTGCTGTGGCGAGGCCAAGGTACGATGTAGATGGTACCGAGACATTTGATGGAAGAATTGGCATATGGCCGTTCACGTTCGAGGAGGCGGAAAAAAGGGAAAGTCCTAACCGTCCAAAGGGAACAATGGTGACAAAGCTTGTAACGTCGGTGACTAAGGACGTGAGTAGAGAATGGTTGGTGACCAAGGTTCTTCCCGCTATAAAGGAGAAGTGGCCTGCTGCAGAACGTGGTAGGACTATATACATACAGCAAGATAATGCTAGGACTCACATTAATCCCGACGATCTTGTTTTTTTGGCTGCGGCCAAGGCGGATGGTTGGGACATTCGGTTGGTGTGTCAACCGCCTAACTCTCCTGATCTTAACATCCTTGATCTAGGGTTCTTTGCAGCCCTACAATCTTTGTTTCACAAGTTGTTTCCAGGTTCAGTTGATGACATTGTGTTCAAGGTGCACCAAGCATATTACCAGTACCCGGCTGAGAGAAGTAACAGAATTTTTCTCACTCTACAGTCTTGTATGATTGAGATTTTAAAACAAAAAGGTGGTAACCATTACAAGATCCCGCACATGAGAAAGCTAGCGCTGCAAGCACTTGGTATCCTACCGGTGAGGTTGGAGTGCAGTAGAGATGTTGTGGATGAGGCTATGGAGTGGCTAGCTATTTAGATGAATGAAAGGTCTTGGTTGTAGTTTGAACAATGCAATTTTATTTAGTGAGATGTAAGTTTAAATTTGGTTGTTATTTGAACAATGGAATTTATTTTGTGCAATGCAAAAAAATGAATTGGCTACTGTTCATCATCCGAAAATATCGACTGTAATGTTAAAACAACATTGCTTCATCATCTTAAAATAACAACAACTATTCATGATAAACCATGCGACTGTTCATCATCCGAAAATAACAGAAACCTTCATCATCTTAAAACAACGTTTCTTCATCATCTAAAACAAACAACAATACGGTTGATCAATTCTCAATAATCACGAAGTCCCTAAAACACATGATTATTTCTTCATTCTCTTGAAACCTTTAACTTCTTTGATGGAAGGAATGAGGATTTCCCACATTTTATTCCTTACCTCGTCCATGCCCTGGCTGTCTGGCGGGAATGGTGGCAGCGAGTCCGGCAACGAGTCCGGCACAAACATGGAGTTTTGCATGCACGGCAGGACTGAGTAGCTGCGTGTTGTGCTGAAAATGGTGCAGACGCCATGTCGTTCTTGGCTCGACGGGACTCGAAAGAAAGTGCACAAGGGGCGGCCACGCAGCTCGCCGCGCGTGCGCGGCGCGCCATGCAGCAGCCTGAAGGCCATGCCACGCTGCTCGACGCGGCCACCAGTCAGCACGTTGCGGCGCAGCTCGACGCTGCCACCAGTCAGTACGTCGTCGCACAGCTCGCCGCGCCCGCCTCGCAGCTCGCCGTTCCCGCCTCGCAGCTCATTGTGCCCGCCTCGCAGCTCGCCGTTCCCGCCTCGCAGCTCGTCGCGCCCGCCTTGCAGCTCGCCGTTCCCGCTGTGGCGGCCAAGAAGCTCACCGTCTCCATCTTCCTCCTCCTCGCCGTGGCGGCGTCGAAGCTCACCACGCAGCTTTTCTTCCATGCCCACGAGTCCGCGAGCTTGACGGAGCAAATCTTCTTCATCGCACGCAGCATAATCCGGGGCTTCTTCTTCCTCCTGGCTATCTATGAACCAGGAAGGATCCATGCCGCCTCCTTCGTCCGGGGAGTGAGAGGGCGAGGTGGAGATGAGAGACACGGAAGAGGCAGAGAAGAGTCGGCGGGATGGGGGAATACGAGGAGGAAGATGAACGAGTAGGGAATTAATGCGGGAGACTTGAGCGATGTTAGTCAGGGGTAGAAGGGTCCAGTTAGCGCTAGTTTTGGCTCCTCCTCAGAATACGCATCCTAAAACAGGAAATCCTAGAAAAATGTATACGCATCTTAAAATGGGAGGGAGGGAGTAGTTTACAATGTCTCTGGCGAGAGTCTCCGGCGATGTCCCTTTTACTACATTAGAAAAAAGATTTTGCTACAACCATTTTGTGTTTTTGCTACTATAGCGTAAATTGTTTGCTACGAGGTCGCAGGCGTCGATTTTTCCAGCGAGAGTCTCCGGTGATGTCGGTTTGCTACACTAGGATATTTTTTTGCTACAAGATTTTCGGCGAGGTCTAGTCTATCTCTTCTTTTTTTTAGGACCAAACCGTTTTCTGCTACACGCGGAAGTATTTATAGCAAAAACGGGTATGTTTGTAGCAAAAATGGGATTTAGGACATTTTTAGGGGACACGTGTCAGAACGGAGACCCGGGGGATTTTTGGGAGTATTTGTAGAAAAAACGGGTATGTTTGTAGCAAAAGTGGGATTTAGGACATTTTTAGAGGACACGTGTGAGGATGGGGATCCGGAGGATTTTTGGGATTTATCCTCCGAAGGACGCGTAGTGCTGTCCTTAAGTATTTTTTGCTTCTCCGAAAAATCAGCAAAACCTTTATCGGTACGAGTTTCTAAAATCCAAAGCGTCGTTAATGACGTATACTTGTGCTGCGTAAACGTACACGGTTGCAACGTTAACTATTGCCTCGGTCGCGGTTCTCGTACCGTCGTACGGAGTAACTCGCCGCCACGTTACCCCCGCCCGTCAAACAAACAAATCCTCACGAGCAAAACATGGCAGAAGAAAAACTTATTGTACAAAAACTTAGATTTCGTCGCCGAAGCAAACCACGTGAAGAACGAGGCTAGCTAAGGCCATGGCCAACGCTCCAGCGTGGACCACTGCTCCACGGATCCACGTACGCTGAGCAGCCACCGTGGAGGAGAGCTGGAAAAAGACGGTAGCCTGCAGAGCAATACTACTGCCTGCAGATGATCCCGCTTCCCTGGTCTAAAAGAGGTGAAAAAGGCAAAGAAAGGAACAGAGAAGAGAGAGAGGCCGGAAGAGATGAGTCGATTTGGGGAAAAAGTTAGATCGTGAACAGAAAAAATATGGCCCACAGCCCCACACAAGATGCTGCTTCCGGTGGATGAAATAAAATCAAAAGATAGCCTCATTACTTTTTTTCTTAGGTGGAGGCTGAAACCACCGCGTGCAGTCGCCCCCATAAGCCATGCCCTAACTACACCGTGCGTGCGTGCGTGCGTGCACGAAGTTACCGCCCGTGTTTTATCGTCTTCTTCGTAAGAGTTCAGTCCTTATCCATCAAACCCCTAACTTTTAGGGGCTTTGATGTAAATTGTAGCCACCGCTTTGGTTAATGCGAGCAGCTTCTGGGGTCTTTGGACCCTTTCCCGTTCAAAAAAAAAAAAACTCGAACTCGACGTCGTCGTCACGGCAACGGCCAGCTCCGGACCGCACCCTCCCCCCGCCATCCGTTCCAGAAGCGTGGGCCACGCCGCCGGACAGCCCAGCGAGATGCCTGGCGCGTACGCCCTCCAGCCCCCACCGCTTCCTTCCGGACGGCGGAGGGGACGCATCGACGGCCAGTACGCGCTGTACCGGCCTCTCCATGGGCGGCGAAGGTTGTGCAGTGCAGGTGCAGGACGAGGCAGAGCAGAACGTGTCGGGCGCTACTTAACCTGGCGGACCCCACCACGAGACAGCGTTTTACTATATTATTATCCGGTAATAAAAGGCTGTACTAGCAAAGACACTGCACTGAAGCACAGCGTCAGTGCCCTACCCGCGATCCCCACCCTTAATTAACTATTTTATTGCTTCCTCCTGCTTATATTAATTGAGTTAAATTTGTCTAAATTTAAATGAATCTAGACACTCTTTAGATATAGATTTAAATATTTTTTATAAATTAAAGTCAATTAATATGGATCTGAGAAAGTAGTATCGAGATCAAATGGCAACTTAATTATTAGCCATGTCATCCGGGCTCGCGTCCTATACTCCAATGGAAACAGTACACGACCCACAAAATCTGTGAATAACCTTTTTTTCTTTGGAAATGATCAGGATCCCCGATCGTCCGGGTCCAGAACGACTGCCTGGATGCTCTACCTCCCGCGTGTTAGGCTCGTCACGCTAAGTTCTCCACGCAGAGCAAGTCAGACGCCTCCATTCCTCTCATGCGTGCCTCCGCCACGGTGACTCCAACTACCTTCCAGCCCGGCGACCTCCGACCACATCCCAGCTCGGCGACCTCCATCCAGATCCGTGTCGGCGACCTCCGACCACCTCCTAGCCCGACGACCTCCGTCCAGATCCGTGCCCGGCGACCTCCGCTCACCTCTATCATTTCCCCTGCACCGCTTGGTGTCCTGCATCTCCGGTCGTGCCTTGCGCACCATGTCACCGCCCTGGGCCTGGCACCTCACGCCGGCCGTGAGCCCCGCGAGGAAGGTGCAACAAGGGGAGGCCGCCATGGATGCGGGGCTAGGCCGATGATGAAGAACGGGGGCGAGATAAAATGCCATGGATGTGGGATGGAGGTTCTGCCACGGGGAGATGATGGCTATTGTGATGTTGCAAGGGTGATGCTACCGACGTGTGCTACAGAAGGTTGGCGGAGTTGCTACTGAAGGCGGATGGCTCTGCTTCAAAAGGAGTGTGGAATTGTTACCGAATGCGGGCTGGCTCGACAATGGAAGGTGCTTGGTGATGCTACTGACGACGGGCGGCTTTGTTGCTACCGAAGGCATACGGAGTTGCTACAGGCGGTCCCGACAATGCGGGTCGCGTTTGTGGATTTGCTGCATAACTATATTTTTTTGCTATCTCTGTTTTTTTTTGTTTTGCTACAATACCATAAAATTTTTGCTACAAGTTCTCCAACGAGATTTTCCGGCGATGTCTCCGGCGAAGTAGGTTTCGCTACATTAGAAGAACTTTGTTGCTATAACCGTCTTGTGTTTTTGGTACAACAGTGTCAACTATTTGCTACAAGGTCTCCGGCGAGAATCACCAACGAGTTTTTCCGACGATGTCTTTGGCGAAGTCGGTTTTGCTATATTAGCACAATTTTTTTGCTGCATGATCTCCGGCGAGGTCTCGGCAAGACGCTCTATTTCTGAAACGAACCGTTTCCTTTTGCTTCAGAAGCAAAAGCGGGGACATATATAACAAAAGCGGGATATTTTGCAGCAAATGGACACGTGGCAGCACGAGAAGCAGGACGGTGGAAGCTTCCCATTGTCGGGGGACGCCTGGCACTTGCGTCTGCAAACAACTTGCGCGGCAGTTCAAGACACGGTTGCCATCACTTACTACAAGATAGTACTCCTTCCGTTTGGAATTATAAGTCCCGCGTGGATAACTAGGTTGTTAATTTATACAACAAAATATAAATAGTATAACATAAAAATTATTTCATTAAAAACTTTAGAGATTATATTTTTGTAATGATATAACTTTTATGATATATAAGTTATATTTTATTAGTCAAATTAATAACTTAGGTATGCGTGTATGACCTATAATTCCGAACAAAGGAAGTAGCGTAATAACAAGGCATAATGCACTTGGACATGATACCGGGCGCCACGCTCACAAGGCCCAACCATTTTTATTGTCACGATGCTGACCGCACACGAGCGAGCTGGTTCGAGTCCAGCAGGAAAAAGGAAACGGGGAAAGGGCACTCCGGTCCTGCAAGTGTTTCAGCGGTGCTAGGAGCAGCGCGCGCATATGTTCGGCTGAAAAGCTCGGAGCGGGTGAAAAGGGCGTGTCGGACCGACGTGAGTGGTGGTGGTGGACAGGGAAAGCTAAAGATACTCGGTCCAGATGACGCTGACAGTTTATCCAGGCCGTGAACAGGAGCTCGGTTGGAAATTACTACTCTTACTATTGGGTTGGCTTAACATAAGAGCATCTTCACTCGTCTATCTAAAAAGCCGATCCGGACGCCGAAATTACGTCCAGACGTCGAAATCGGCCCAGTCGCGTATCCAGTAACCTGTTTTCATTCAGACTTGGGCCAATTTTGGTCTGGACTACGCAGGCCATACCCAGGATCGCGGGTACGCCCTGGAAACGCAGGACGTAGCGAATTGGCCGAGTGAAGTCTGTCAGCGACAGACGCCGAGTTTTCGTCGTCCTTTCCACCGTTTTCCTTATTCCGCCCTCGCTGCCGAACTCGGTTTCCCATCCTCGCCGCACACCCCTCCCGCTGAACTCGGCCTATAAAAGTCGTACCTCTCGCCGTCTACCTTCACAGTCTCTCACACCCCTCCCAACTCCGGCGAACTCGAGGCGCTCACACCTTTCTACCTTCTCAACTCCGCCGAAAAGCCATGGCCGAGGGATTTTCTGGCCGACGCACGCTGCGGACGTGGGAAGCCCGGCTGCTCCACGAGGTGGGCTATACGGCGCCGCCGGACTGTCGTCTCCCCTTCGCCTGGCAACTCAGCGTCGACGGGATCCCTATTCCGCCGGTGCCAGCCGACGAGGACATCGTCGGAGAGATCCAGGTGGCTATCTGTAGCATCCCAGTTGTCTAACACCTGTAATGCTACTTGTTCTAGTAATAAAAGGGCCACTTCCAATATATAATTGTTGCATCATCATCATATCATGCTCATGTCATCATGTCACCTTGTATTTGAGCATCATATAAAACCCCTTCTTGTTTGGTTCTTATCTCATGTGCATTATTAGTTGTAGTTGCCTCTTGATATTGTATTTGGTTCTTGATAAATTGTTAAATGCCCAAGTTGATTTGGGGGCATATCTCTTAATAACTCCACCACCTTTCTTTCACCACCTTATAATTCCACCATCCAATTAATATGAGCTTGGCATTTTATTTGAGTTATCTCTAGCTCATGTTGGTTGGTTGGATTCCACCCATAATCTTTTGCTTGGCCTTTGCCCACCTTTTGGGAATGCAAGGAATAATGCCACATGAATTAATGTTGTTTTCACAATATAACTACATGGCAATTATTGTTTGCATGGGCCATGCAAGTGCCACCTTTTTCTTGTCTTTGGAATGTTATTTGGCTTTGCTTGCATGGATCATCTCTCCTTTGTTTGAATCTTGTTTTGGCTTGTAGTTTTCTTCACATCCTCTACCTCTCTAACCCCCTATAGCTAAACCTTAATCCCCATACCCCATGCATGCACATGTGATCATGTGGCATGCACAAACCTAAACCCCACCCTCCTCTCTCTACCTCGTTTCTTTTGATCTTGCTTGGTCTTTAATTGGAGCATGCATGATTCAAAGAATACCTATCCATCTCTCTCTCTCTCTCCAAAACCCTAACCTACCATACCCCCTCTAAGCAAAACCCTAAACCTACCACATGGCCATAACCATCCTAGCTAAAAACCTAAACCACACCTATTCTAATCACAACCCAAAGTACCCCCTCTCCCTCTCCTCTCTAGCTAACCCACCCCTAAACCTAATCTAGCATGTCCACATGGTCACCATGCCCTAGCTACCCCCACCCAAACCTAACCCTAGACCGAGCCCATGCCTCTCCCTCTCTCGGCTCTCTCCCCCTCTGTCGGCGTGTCCCCACCCTAGCTCCTCCCCTGGCCCACCTGCAGTTCCCCTGGCCCCACCTGGCTGTAGCCGTGCCCAGCTTCCCCTGGCCGCCCATGCACGTGAGAGGACAAGGTGGCACCAAGGCCACCTTTCCATCAACCCCTCTCCCACGCTAGCCCCACGCCATCTACCTGCCCCCTATTGATCTTATCCTTCCCCCTCGCCCTAGCCTCCCCCAGATCCCCCAGGTCTCCCTCCTTCCTCCCCCCAGCGAGCTATCTCCACCATGTCCTCTAAAACCTAGCGGCGGCCCCCCTACGTCCCTTCGCTCCAGAGCACCCCGAAGAGAGCCAGGAGCACCAGGAGCGGCGTCGGCTTCCTCTGCTTCGCCCTGACGCGCCGGAGCCCGCTGGACCTCGCCGGAGGAGCCCCGCCGCCGCCGTGCCCGTGACCGCCAGGACGCCCCGACCTGCTGCCCCCTCGCCGATCCTCGCCACCTCAACGCCCCCGGCTACGCCGCCAGCACCCCGGTGAGCTCCTGCAGCCCCTAGACACTCCCTGGTCCTCTAGTTCGCCGTAGCCGCGCCGGACACTCCGTCGAGCGCGCTCCGTGCGTCGCTGCCGCGACGTCCGTCGAGTCTGCAGCGTCAGACCGCAGCAACCGCCCCTGTTCCTCACCCTGCCACGCGCGCTGTGGACCGTCTCCGTGTGAGCGTGCTAAACGGAACTTGTAGGCCGTTGACCCCTCTTCATCTTTCGTTTTGGCCGCGACGCGTTTTTCCCAGTGTTTCGCTCGCCATCGTCGTCGCAAGATCAAGCCAGCTAGCAGACTCGCGCTGTCGAGTTTCAGTTCGTCAGGCTTCAGATCGAGCAGCCCTAGACGTTATGCAAGGAGGCCCCTGTGGCTTTTTCGTCCTCCACCCGCAGTCCCCTTAGCCCCACCTGTCGGCGCCCCGAACCGTTTTGCAAAAAGGTTCCCAGCTTGTTAGTTTTTCCACCCGCGGTCCCTGGCTCGCCCGCGTGGCCTCAGCCGCCCAGTCAGCATGGCCCCACGGGTCATTGACTGTGGCTAGGCTCTGTGCGGGTAACAAAAGGTTTTCCAGAATCTGTTTAAATTCAAACTATTTCCAAATTAATTCAAATTCAAAATTAAATTTGTTATCTAAATAACTTTTGATTTATGTTTCCAAATTAAACAAATAATATATGTTTTGAGATCAGAAAAATGCAAGGATTTCAATTATGCCATTCAAATTGCCTTTTGAGCACTTTATTTTCCAAGTTGGGTAAATTACAACAAAATGCCACTGGAACTTAATAAATTAATAAATTTTGATTCATAACTCCGAATTTAGCAAATGATATGTCTAAAATGATCAGCTCGACGAGACCTTTCTGTTTATGCTATCCATGACTTCAATTGCAGCATGCATCATATAAATATAAAGTATACAGCAACTATTATGACAATAAAATGGGACCAAAACCCCATAAAGATGTTACTACTTGTGTTCTACACCTCACCCATTCCATGCTACTTTATTGCCATGCAACTTGTGCATCATTCATCATGGCATGATTGTTTGCTTGACGCATTTTATTCCTATGCTTGTGCACTTTATTTATGTTGGCCCTTGTTTGTTTGGTTCTTCTTCGGATAGACTCTGAGCAGGGGATATATCAAGAGAACCAGGAGCACTACCCAGATCCGTCTCTCGCTTCGACTGAGTTGCCAGGCAAGCACTACCACATGCTTGCATACATACAGTACCTATTGCCTCTATCTTATTCTTGCATCATTGAGTCGCGATTGCATTAAACTGAATCCCAAGTATTGCATAGCTTTTACTTTTAAACCCCACCCAGCTTGTCCCTCCATCCCATGAGCCATTACTACAGGAGTTGTTTGAGCCATGCGAGTCGTAGAACAGCATGTGTAGGGTATGTGAGAGTCTGATGGACAACGAGGTACCTAAACAACTTAACCTGAGTAGTAATGGGATAACTAATGAAAGTGGCACCGGTGGGCAATATCTGCTATTTGGTTTTTCCGGCTCACTTGTGTCCCGTAGGATCCCGAGTACTTGATACATGTTCCTTGTTTTATCGCGCTATCCACATCCGGGAGGTATATGGGACCCCCCTGAGCCAGAGCTTGATTCATTCTTATTTCTTGGGGCCACAAACTAGTTTGAGGTTTTATTTACGATCCTGTACTTATGCCATGCTTTACTGCTTATTTACGATTGTGCGAGGAGCACACTGTACTGTTTAGGTAAGCGGAGTGTTTTCGCGGTATCGACAAGCCCAGCCACACTTTCGGGTTCCCAGTCGTTTACAGCCTCTGGCGCAAACCTTGAGTCCGTCTCGGAGCTTGCTTACTTCGTTGCGGGTCTACTCAATGGGGTGGCCCCTGAAATATTTCTGAATCTTGTGATTGCTTTGTCGTGAAGGCCTCGTTGGGTTTTGATTTGGTTTTTCGAGGTTGATCGAGTGTGTGTTGCTATTGGTGCACCCCGGCCGGGTAAAACTTTCTGAAAGCCGTGTCCGCGGTTATGGACGACTTGGAGCACAGTTTCTCGATCATAGACAAGCATAACTAAAGTACCGCTTTAATCTGACTAAGGAAATGACTAGTAAATAGCGCAATACTCATGGAATGGTTCATAAAATGGCCAACGGATGGGGGGTTGTTCGTCCGCTTCCTCGTCGGTAAGCGAGGAGGAGGATGGATCTGGTGATATTACTGTTATAACTGCTGTCTTTAATTCACGGACATCCGTCTATCTTTGGTTAGGCGGATGGTTAGCGTTTATCTGTAGAACTGCTAGGGTTTATCTTTCGCTGCAATTGCGTCACCCCAGGTTGTGTCCCCTTTAGAGGCATTAAGACTTGCTGAGTACCCTTAGGGTCTCACACGATAAATTTTGGTTCAGATGAACAGGTACCCTCGCAGGACGGATACTGGGTGGAAGAGGCTGATGATGCGGGCAACGATCGTTCGGTGTAGAGATTCCGGGAACGGGGATCCGTGAGATCTGTGGTTGGGATGTGCTTATTTCCATGGCATCTTATGCCGATTTGCTTCTTATCCGTACTCGGACTTGTTTTGCCGCTTCCGCTTGATACTCTGATGTGTGTTGTATGAGGAGTTATCCTAAACTATAGATTTATTCAGGATATTTGAATCTTGCCGTATGGCGTTGCTATATTTCCTTTCTTTTTAGATGGAATGGCTCTGATGTACTTTTGTATGGTGGCTTGCATACATACTCACTTGTGTATGTAGTTGATCCCTTCGCCTGCCGATTACGCCGCCCGTGCAGGTCCCGATGAATTGGAAGTGGTTGGGACGGCCGAAAGGTCTACCCGTGAGTGGCTTTTGGGGCCCCACCGTACTATTTCAACCACTACCGTTCATCCAGGCTTGTAGCTAGGAGCGTAATTCACCGAGGTAGTTACAATTGGTATCAGAGCCATCCCGACCTTCAGGGTTTCAGCCAAACGGTCGTTGTCAGTCTAGCAAATATTTTGGCAGTTATGTATACTAGGGAAAAACAAAACGTGAGAGTAGGACTGCTTCCACTTTTCTTCTTAACCTCCCACCCACCCTTTTCTGGTAAGGAAGTGTAACGTTTTCAATCCTCTTCTTAAAATTCAAACTAGGATTCACGTGTTCTGGGTTTCCGTAGTACCATAGGTTTTGTGTGTGTGTGTGTGTAATTCCTTTGTCTATCTGTTGCATCCAAGTTGTTATCTAATCAGCCTTTTGGTTATCAACTGTTGGTACATTCCATACCGACAGGCTTTTGCAAACCGACGCAATCTGTCTTACTCTTTGTATCCGACGCTATCTTGTTTGGGTTGTTCGTTTCCGTAGTTAGCAACCTTTAGGTTCAACGTGAGAAGAAGGGGTTAGGATATGTGTTCCACTTGTTCATGTGCGGAGTAATGATTTGAGTGCGGGATGGAGTCGCGACCATACCACTACTTTTATCATTCGCTTTTGTATATTGAATCGATAGAGTCACTAATCTTGATTCGTTAAGTAATTTTGCGCATCTATTGGTATTTTAATGCCGAAATTTGTGGAATTTTTTTTTCTTTGATATGTTTGTGTACCACACTCCTTTTCAGTCGTGTGCGATATGCTTAATATCTTTTAGGTGCTTTGAACTTTGTTGATATTTTAATATCATCTCAGTAAATTGTATCCTTTAATCTTGGTTAATTCCATTTTGGTACTATCTTGGATTATTATTATTCTCCATTATAGTACTGACTTGTGTTTTATATCAATCTCAGGATGGCTCCACCACGCCGTTCAGATGAGGACATACCACCAGAGCTTGGGGCCGCATTGTCAAACATAGCTAATGCCTTGGCAGCGATGCAGCAGAACCAGCAGCGCTTGGAAGAAAGCGTCAGAAGAAATGAGTTTGCTCCACTCCCTCCACCTCCCAAGCGGGGCGACATCAAAAGCTTCCTGAAATTCAACCCTCGCCAGTTTGATGTTTCAGATCGCCCACTGGATGCGGATGATTGGTTACGTGAGACGTCAAGGCTTCTTGAGACTGCTGATGTTCCTGAGCAGGAGTGGGTAAAGTGTGCTACTCACCTTCTAAAGGGAGATGCAGCTCTTTGGTGGGAAAATTACTTGAAGGCAAGCTGCACTGGTTTTCAGCCTACCTGGGGACAGTTCTCTGGAGCGTTCAAAGAGCAATTCCTGTCAGAGATTGTGATGGAAAGGATGAAGGAGGCTTTTCTCAACCTGAAGCAAGGAAATGATAACGTCAACACCTACATCAGGAACTTCATGAATCTTTCTCGTTATGGTGGCGATGAGGTATCTGATGACAAGAAGAAGCAGAAGAGGTTCAGGCAAGGGCTCGATGCATCGATCAAGTATGCAATCACACATGCAAGGCCGGCATCTTTTCTGGAACTACAACACACAGCTTTGCAAGAGGAGGCAAGCAGGCAAGTGTTCGAGGAGTCCAAGAAACACAACAGGGATGCATCAAGCTCTTCGGTTATGGCAGCTCCTTCCAAGCGGCGTGTCTGGGTTCCTAACACCCCACCGTCGCTCCCGGCTTCACCAAGACCTTCAAGCTACACGTCGAGGCCACTAAACTCCATCACTGCTGCTCCCAGGGGCTACAACAACCATTACCCTGGAGCGCCTGGCGGAGTCCCTGGCTACGTTGCTCCACGTCCACATGGTGCTTGTTTCACATGTGGAGATCATGGACATCCCAACTGGAACTGTCCGATGAAAAACAAAGCTCTTCCTCCACCCCCGCCAAGATCTGCAGCAAGCTCTCCGTTGGTTCGTGCACCACCACCTCGGGCTCTCAACATCAACACTAAGCCCGGGTCTACGGTTGCTCGTGCCAATTGTGTCGACGCCGCTCAAGTTGAGCATGCACCTGGAGTTGTGATGGGTATGCTTCCCGTTAACTCAGTCCCTGCACGAGTTTTGTTCGATTCTGGTGCATCGCATTCTTTTGTTTCCATCAAGTTTGCTTATGAGAATGGGTTAACGTTGGTTCCTCTCCTCAAGCGGTTAATGGTCCTTTCTCCTGGAGCAAATATGATAGCATCTAAGATCAGTCATGGCAATCAAGTTGAGATTGGTGGCTCTTCGTTCTCGGCTTCTTTGATTGTTCTGGGCAATTCTGACATTGATGTCATCTTGGGCATGGATTGGTTGACGGCAAATGCAGCTGTGATTGATTGTGCTGAACGCTCGGTTTCTTTGAAGATTCCTGAAGGCCATATAGTTTTTTCTCCAAGTTTGACGCCTGCTGTCCAGCTTTTCTCTCTGGCGGCTCTGAATGATGATGCTATGGAAGCTATTCAGAGAGTCCCAGTGGTCTGTGAGTTTCCGGATGTTTTTCCTGAAGAGTTGCCGGGTATGCCTCCGGATCGTGAGGTTGAGTTCGTAATTGAGCTTGAACCTGGAACGGCTCCTATCTCCAAGCGGCCTTATAAAATGGGTCCTGCTGAGTTGGCTGAACTCAAACGACAGCTTGATGAACAAGAGAAGTTGGGTTTCATTCAACACAGTACTTCTTCTTGGGGTAGCCCAACAATCTTTGTGAAGAAGCGTGACAGGACTGATAGACTTTGTGTTGATTACCGGGCTCTCAATGCTAAAACCATCAAGAACAAATATCCCCTTTCGCGGATTAATGATCTCTTCGATTAGCTAGCTGGAGCTGTGGTGTTCTCTAAGCTTGACTTGAGAAGTGGTTATCACCAAATCAAGATTCACAAAGGAAGATGTGCCTAAAACAGCTTTCACCACCCGCTATGGCCTGTATGAGTACACGGTGATGTCTTTCGGTCTCACCAACGCACCTGCTACTTTCTCGAGGCTGATGAACTCGGTCTTCATGGAGTACCTGGATAAGTTCGTTGTGGTCTATCTGGATGACATCCTGGTCTATTCTAAGTCGAAGGAAGAGCATGAAGAACACCTGCGGTGTGTCCTAAACAAGCTGCGCGAGAACCGCTTGTATGCAAAGTTCTCAAAGTGTGAGTTTTGGCTGCCTGAAGTAACCTATCTTGGCCATGTCATCTCTGCCAAGGGCATTGCAGTCAACCCAGAAACTGTGAAGACAATTGTTGAATGGCTTCCTCCTGTTAATGTCAAAGAAGTGCGGAGTTTTCTTGGTTTGGCTAGTTATTGCCGTCGCTTCGTTCAGAACTTCTCGAAGATAGCGAAGCCTCTTACCGATCTCCTCAAGAAAGGCAAGAAATACCTGTGGACTCCTGCGTGTCAGGCAAGCTTTGAGACACTCAAAGAGAAGCTCACTTCCACACCAGTCTTGGTTCCTCCGGATACATCTAAGCCTTTCCAGATATTCTGCGACGCCTCTTTGCAAGGATTGGGTGCGGTCCTTATGCAAGAGAAACAAGTGGTTGCTTATGCCTCTCGACAGTTGAAGACGCATGAGATCAACTATCCCACACATGACCTCGAGCTAGCAGCAGTTGTCTTTGCTTTGAAGCTATGGAGGCACTACTTGCTTGGTAACCGTTGTGAGATCTTTTCTGACCACAAAAGTTTGAAGTATATCTTCACTCAGCCTGATCTCAACCTTCGGCAGAGGAGATGGATCGAAGCAATCAATGACTTTGATGTGACCATCAACTACACACCGGGCAAAGCTAATGTCATGGCAGATGCTCTCAGCCGTAAAGCTTATGTCAACAACCTCATGATGGAAGAACAACAACCTCTTTTGTGCAAGGAATTCCGTCAGCTCAACCTGGAAGTTGTGGAACAAGGGCATCTCCTGAACCTTCTGGCTACTCCTCTCTTGGAAGAAAAGATTCGCTCTCGTCAGCTGGGTGATCCGCACACAAGAAACATCATCTCTAAACTTGAGCTTCCGAAGTATGAGTCCTTCCACGTCGATGATCAAGGCACGCTTTTCTTCGACCACCGGATGTTTGTTCCAAACTACCCGGGTTTGAGAGACCAAGTTCTCAAGGAGGCGCATGATTCGGTTCTTTCTATCCATCCTGGCAGCACAAAGATGCACATGGATTTGAAAACACAATATTGGTGGCCTGGTTTGAAACGGTATTGTGCCAAGTATGTCTCGGAGTGTGATGTCTGCCGCAGAGTGAAAGCTGTCCATCAGAAACCTTTTGGTCTTCTACAGCCATTGAAACCTCCGGAATGGAAATGGGAGAAAGTAGAGATGGACTTCATCACTGGCTTTCCAAGGTCGCAGAAGGGCAACAATGCAATCTTTGTTGTCATCGACAGGCTTTCTAAAGTGGCTCATTTCTTCCCCGTCAAGGAAACAATTTCTGGAATTCAGTTAGCTGAGCTCTATATCAACAAAATTGTCTCTCTGTATGGGGTTCCGCTTGAGATCAGTTCGGACCGTGGAAGCATCTTCACTTCAAAGTTCTGGGAAAGTTTCCAAAATGCTCTGGGAACAAAGTTGAACTTCAGCACAGCTTACCACCCTCAGTCGCAAGGACAAGTTGAAAGGATCAATCAGATTCTGGAGGATATGCTTCGGGCATGCGTCAATGTCTTCCATATGCTGAATTCTCGTACAACAACAGCTTCCAGAAGAGTCTGAAGATGGCACCATTCGAGGCTCTCTATGGTCGCAAGTGCAGAACTCCGATTGGTTGGTCAGGTGCAGGAGAAAGAATCTGGTTTGGCCCTGATATTGTAACTCAGGCAGAGGAGAAGGTGCATATCATTCTTGAGAACCTGAAGATTGCTCAAAGTCGTCAGAAGAGCAACTATGACAGGAAGCACACGGACATGGTGTATGCCCCTGGTGATCTCGTGTACCTTCGTGTCACTCCCATGAAAGGCACACACCGTTTTGGTATCAAAGGAAAGCTGGCTCCTAGATACATCGGTCCCTTCAAGATTCGTGGAAGAAGAGGAGAAGTTGCTTATGCCCTGGAGCTCCCGGAAAAACTCAAAGTCCATGATGTTTTCCACATCTCTCAGCTCAAGAAGTGCTTCAAAGATCCCGGCAGGACCGTGGATCATGAGCTAATCGATCTCCAAGAAGACCTGTCTTATCAAGAACACCCCACCAAAATCCTTGAGACCGCAGAAAGAAGGACTCGCAACAAGTCCATCAAGTTCTGCAAGGTGCAGTGGTCACACCATTCTGTTGATGAAGCCACATGGGAGCGTGAAGATGAACTCCGTGCCAACCATCCTTCTCTCTTTGTGTCTTCTTCTTCTTCCTAGAATCTCGGGGCGAGATTCCTGTTTAGTGGGGGAGAGTTGTAGCATCCCAGTTGTCTAACACCTGTAATGCTACTTGTTCTAGTAATAAAAGGGCCACTTCCAATATATAATTGTTGCATCATCATCATATCATGCTCATGTCATCATGTCACCTTGCATTTGAGCATCATATAAAACCCCTTCTTGTTTGGTTCTTATCTCATGTGCATTATTAGTTGTAGTTGCCTCTTGATATTGTATTTGGTTCTTGATAAATTGTTAAATGCCCAAGTTGATTTGGGGGCATATCTCTTAATAACTCCACCACCTTTCTTTCACCACCTTATAATTCCACCATCCAATTAATATGAGCTTGGCATTTTATTTGAGTTATCTCTAGCTCATGTTGGTTGGTTGGATTCCACCCATAATCTTTTGCTTGGCCTTTGCCCACCTTTTGGGAATGCAAGGAATAATGCCACATGAATTAATGTTGTTTTCACAATATAACTACATGGCAATTATTGTTTGCATGGGTCATGCAAGTGCCACCTTTTTCTTGTCTTTGGAATGTTATTTGGCTTTGCTTGCATGGATCATCTCTCCTTTGTTTGAATCTTGTTTTGGCTTGTAGTTTTCTTCACATCCTCTACCTCTCTAACCCCCTATAGCTAAACCTTAATCCCCATACCCCATGCATGCACATGTGATCATGTGGCATGCACAAACCTAAACCCCACCTTCCTCTCTCTACCTCGTTTCTTTTGATCTTGCTTGGTCTTTAATTGGAGCATGCATGATTCAAAGAATACCTATCCATCTCTCTCTCTCTCCAAAACCCTAACCTACCATACCCCCTCTAAGCAAAACCCTAAACCTACCACATGGCCATAACCATCCTAGCTAAAAACCTAAACCACACCTATTCTAATCACAACCCAAAGTACCCCCTCTCCCTCTCCTCTCTAGCTAACCCACCCCTAAACCTAATCTAGCATGTCCACATGGTCACCATGCCCTAGCTACCCCCACCCAAACCTAACCCTAGACCGAGCCCATGCCTCTCCCTCTCTCGGCTCTCTCCCCCTCTGCCGGCGTGTCCCCACCCTAGCTCCTCCCCTGGCCCACCTGCAGTTCCCCTGGCCCCACCTGGCTGTAGCCGTGCCCAGCTTCCCCTGGCCGCCCATGCACGTGAGAGGACAAGGTGGCACCAAGGCCACCTTTCCATCAACCCCTCTCCCACGCTAGCCCCACGCCATCTACCTGCCCCCTGTTGATCTTATCCTTCCCCCTCGCCCTAGCCTCCCCCAGATCCCCCAGGTCTCCCTCCTTCCTCCCCCCAGCGAGCTATCTCTCCACCATGTCCTCTAAAACCTAGCGGCGGCCCCCCTGCGTCCCTTCGCTCCAGAGCACCCCGAAGAGAGCCAGGAGCACCAGGAGCGGCGTCGGCTTCCTCTGCTTCGCCCTGACGCGCCGGAGCCCGCTGGACCTTGCCGGAGGAGCCCCGCCGCCGCCGTGCCCGTGACCGCCAGGACGCCCTGACCTGCTGCCCCCTCGCCGATCCTCGCCACCTCAACGCCCCCGGCTACGCCGACAGCACCCCGGTGAGCTCCTGCAGCCCCTAGACACTCCCTGGTCCTCTAGTTCGCCGTAGCCGCGCCGGACACTCCGTCGAGCGCGCTCCGTGCGTCGCTGCCGCGACGTCCGTCGAGTCTGCAGCGTCAGACCGCAGCAACCGCCCCTGTTCCTCACCCTGCCACGCGCGCTGTGGACCGTCTCCGTGTGAGCGTGCTAAACGGAACTTGTAGGCCGTTGACCCCTCTTCATCTTTCGTTTTGGCCGCGACGCGTTTTTCCCAGTGTTTCGCTCGCCATCGTCGTCGCAAGATCAAGCCAGCTAGCAGACTCGCGCTGTCGAGTTTCAGTTCGTCAGGCTTCAGATCGAGCAGCCCTAGACGTTATGCAAGGAGGCCCCTGTGGCTTTTCCGTCCTCCACCCGCAGTCCCCTTAGCCCCACCTGTCGGCGCCCCGAACCGTTTTGCAAAAAGGTTCCCAGCTTGTTAGTTTTTCCACCCGCGGTCCCTGGCTCGCCCGCGTGGCCTCAGCCGCCCAGTCAGCATGGCCCCACGGGTCATTGACTGTGGCTAGGCTCTGTGCGGGTAACAAAAGGTTTTCCAGAATCTGTTTAAATTCAAACTATTTCCAAATTAATTCAAATTCAAAATTAAATTTGTTATCTAAATAACTTTTGATTTATGTTTCCAAATTAAACAAATAATATATGTTTTGAGATCAGAAAAATGCAAGGATTTCAATTATGCCATTCAAATTGCCTTTTGAGCACTTTATTTTCCAAGTTGGGTAAATTACAACAAAATGCCACTGGAACTTAATAAATTAATAAATTTTGATTCATAACTCCGAATTCAGCAAATGATATGTCTAAAATGATCAGCTCGACGAGACCTTTCTGTTTATGCTATCCATGACTTCAATTGCAGCATGCATCATATAAATATAAAGTATACAGCAACTATTATGACAATAAAATGGGACCAAAACCCCATAAAGATGTTACTACTTGTGTTCTACACCTCACCCATGCCATGCTACTTTATTGCCATGCAACTTGTGCATCATTCATCATGGCATGATTATTTGCTTGACGCATTTTATTCCTATGCTTGTGCACTTATTTATGTTGGCCCTTGTTTGTTTGGTTCTTCTTCGGATAGACTCTGAGCAGGGGATATATCAAGAGAACCAGGAGCACTACCCAGATCCGTCTCTCGCTTCGACTGAGTTGCCAGACAAGCACTACCACATGCTTGCATACATACAGTACCTATTGCCTCTATCTTATTCTTGCATCATTGAGTCGCGATTGCATTAAACTGAATCCCAAGTATTGCATAGCTTTTACTTTTAAACCCCACTCAGCTTGTCCCTCCATCCCATGAGCCATTACTACAGGAGTTGTTTGAGCCATGCGAGTCGTAGAACAGCATGTGTAGGGTATGTGAGAGTCTGATGGACAACGAGGTACCTAAACAACTTAACCTGAGTAGTAATGGGATAACTAATGAAAGTGGCACCGGTGGGCAATATCTGCTATTTGGTTTTTCCGGCTCACTTGTGTCCCGTAGGACCCCGAGTACTTGATACATGTTCCTTGTTTTATCGCGCTATCCACATCCGGGAGGTATATGGGACCCCCCTGAGCCAGAGCTTGATTCATTCTTATTTCTTGGGGCCACAAACTAGTTTGAGGTTTTATTTACGATCCTGTACTTATGCCATGCTTTACTGCTTATTTACGATTGTGCGAGGAGCACACTGTACTGTTTAGGTAAGCGGAGTGTTTTCGCGGTATCGACAAGCCCAGCCACACTTTCGGGTTCCCAGTCGTTTACAGCCTCTGGCGCAAACCTTGAGTCCGTCTCGGAGCTTGCTTACTTCGTTGCGGGTCTACTCAATGGGGTGGCCCCTGAAATATTTCTGAATCTTGTGATTGCTTTGTCGTGAAGGCCTCGTTGGGTTTTGATTTGGTTTTTCCGAGGTTGATCGAGTGTGTGTTGCTATTGGTGCACCCCGGCCGGGTAAAACTTTCTGAAAGCCGTGTCCGCGGTTATGGATGACTTGGAGCACAGTTTCTCGATCATAGACAAGCATAACTAAAGTACCGCTTTAATCTGACTAAGGAAATGACTAGTAAATAGCGCAATACTCATGGAATGGTTCATAAAATGGCCAACAGATGGGGGGTTGTTCGTCCGCTTCCTCGTCGGTAAGCGAGGAGGAGGATGGATCTGGTGATATTACTGTTATAACTGCTGTCTTTAATTCACGGACATCCGTCTATCTTTGGTTAGGCGGATGGTTAGCGTTTATCTGTAGAACTGCTAGGGTTTATCTTTCGCTGCAATTGCGTCACCCCAGGTTGTGTCCCCTTTAGAGGCATTAAGACTTGCTGAGTACCCTTAGGGTCTCACACGATAAATTTTGGTTCAGATGAACAGGTACCCTCGCAGGACGGATACTGGGTGGAAGAGGCTGATGATGCGGGCAACGATCGTTCGGTGTAGAGATTCCGGGAACGGGGATCCGTGAGATCTGTGGTTGGGATGTGCTTATTTCCATGGCATCTTATGCCGATTTGCTTCTTATCCGTACTCGGACTTGTTTTGCCGCTTCCGCTTGATACTCTGATGTGTGTTGTATGAGGAGTTATCCTAAACTATAGATTTATTCAGGATATTTGAATCTTGCCGTATGGCGTTGCTATATTTCCTTTCTTTTTAGATGGAATGGCTCTGATGTACTTTTGTATGGTGGCTTGCATACATACTCACTTGTGTATGTAGTTGATCCCTTCGCCTGCCGATTACGCCGCCCGTGCAGGTCCCGATGAATTGGAAGTGGTTGGGACGGCCGAAAGGTCTACCCGTGAGTGGCTTTTGGGGCCCCACCGTACTATTTCAACCACTACCGTTCATCCAGGCTTGTAGCTAGGAGCGTAATTCACCGAGGTAGTTACACTATCGCCGCCATGCAAGACCTGGAACTCATCGAGGATCCTGGCAACCTGGTCTTCTAGAGGCAGTTCTTCGCCGACAGGCGCCTACAGGATCTCGCCCCACACGAGGGTCCGCCGGGCTCGCCGCCGCAGCGTCACAATATGGCTTTTCGCCGCCACTGGTGGAGCGTTTCAGGGCGAACTCTCGCCGCCGTTATGGAGCACATCCGGGCTGGCAACGACCCCCGCCTCGGTCTGTAGAAGCGTCGTTCGCCGTCGACCAAGGCGGCGGCGTCCTTTTCCTAGTTAAATTCGATGTAATATGTGCGTCCTCGTCCTAATTAATGAAATTCGCCTATATTCGCTCAACTTTCGCCGAGTTTAACTGAATTTCGCCGAACCTGAGAACTCGGTCTGTGAACGCGAGTGGGAAACTCGGCATACCCAGACGGAAAACGAGTTCCGTTCGGCCAAAACAAGGTCCGGATTTCGGCATGAGTTTGCCCAGCAAGTGGGGATACTCTAAGTAAGCGAACCAAACACCTGTTGTTTCAAGTGGAGAATGCTTCAGCAGGTGCACGAGCAGCACGCCAGCGGAATAAGAAACAACAATAAACTGATTTTACCAATGCAATCACCGTCGACATCGACGTCGTGATCAGGATGGATCTCCTCGACTTCTTCAAGAAAAGAATGCCAGCAGGTAACGGGTTTCAGCTCATTCTAGCCCTTTTCTTTTCTCATATACTGGAGTAGCTCATCCCCGTCCCCTGTATACGGAAAATGTATCCAGCCCCTGTCTTCCTGTAAGGAAAGTCTTCGTGTACGTTGGCAAAGCCTCCCCATTTATCGCGAGAAAGCAAAGGTGCACCTGTCTACTCCTCGATCATGCACTGCTTCACTGTGGGTACGTACGTCGCCAAATCTGCAGGCAGCGTTTTCAGCTGTTCACACTCTCTGCTTTGCCTGTGGCATGTGCCCTCCAGCAAGGCGCGCGGAGTTCGCAGGCGCCAGTTGCGGAGGAAGGACATGACGCGTTTATCTCTCTCGTCGCTTTCCACTTGCCAGTTTGCATGTCCTCGATCATATTTGTTCCCTGTTCGAAACCAGCCTTATCCTTGATCTAGTACTACTAGTATACTATCATCCAAAATTTAATTAATCTACTAATCTAACTGATGATATAATGTCTCTGGACTGACCGCGATCGGTGCGCTCCACACATGCATGAAAACAGAGTCAATGTGCAGATGCGGAAGGGACTGTGGGGCTGTTTGGTTCGTGCCCATGCCGGCCACGCCAAATCAGGGGCGTGCCAATATTTTGGCTCAGAATTCGTCCGCCCCTGTTTCGCCGGCGCGTGGGCGCAAAATCTGAAGGAGCGACCGAAATTTTGGCGTGGTTTCGATGGCCGGGCTTCGATCCAAACGCTGGCCTATGATTTCAGTCAACGCCAATTTTTTGGTAAGGCAACTGCCGGCCACAATCCAAACAGACCCTGTGTGTCTCGTCTGCCGCCATGATTGTGTTCGCCACGTCCTGGCCGACATTGACCTCGCCGATCACGGCGGATCATCGCCGGTTTAATGGTGGGGATTTACTAACAGGCCAGAAGATTTATTCGATGCTTTTTTATTAGATTATTATTAGAACCGGCCACCGTCTAATCAGCTTGCTCACCGGCTACCGCTGTAGAGTCGCTTCTGGTAAGGTTTTTGCCGGCGGTGCCTCAACATGTCTCCGACGTTACCTTTGTATACGGGCAGTCGATGGTTTTGGCCATTTTTTATATGTAACTAGCAAAATGCCCGCACGTCGTAGCGGAAAGAAAACAATATGCTTATATACCTTTCTCTAAGTAAATATATATTTATTAACTTATATACCTTTTCTCTGAGTAAACACATATTCATTATGGCCAAAGAGACCTAAAAATATGCGGGAGATCGATCTCGAACAGCCTCTTAATAACCTTTAGATCACCATTGCTATCCCATGGCCGCTCCAGTTGCGTTAGGAGTAAAAATATACAAACAAATAACCAAAATATAAAATTAAAAAGCTATGACGGATTTCTTAAAAATAGAGTTGGCCGATGCCTCGGTCACCGCCAAGGAGCCATGTACTACCTCCCAAATTCATCACGAATCCACCCCAAAAATCATAAGAAAGTTTGTAGCCCTTCTAGCCTTTCCATATACATGTACTCTGCTACCGGGCCATACGTGTGTTGCCATACCGTCCCCATCTTCCTCGCCGCCCCGAGTATGTACCTTTGGTATGAATCAGATGGGATCTGGAGGGATATTTTTTTGCCAACGAGAAGAAAAACCTTGATCCACTGTCGATGCTCCTTGATTTGATTATATTGCCCACATCGTTGCTAGGAGAAACAACAGCGATTGTTTTTTTACGTACATGCATGCATGGAGCGGTGAGTTGCTGACACACATAGGTAGACACGTTGTGTTTTAGTATTTGGAAATCACGAGGGGAAAGAAAGTGAGCTGGATAAATCGGTTCCTTAATTTGAAATAGGTTCCTTCGCTCTGGATTTGGTACCGTCGCCTACGTGCTAGTTTCTTCTCTTTTTTTAGAAAAAAAAGAAACGAAGAGTTTTCTTTTGACTTACCGGTGGTATAGCAGTAATAGGTGTTTTTTTTTTCATTTACCGGTGGCATTGGTGGGTAATTTATTTTTTAGTCAAAGGTTAAAGTCGTCCAAAAAAGTGTAGGTACTACAAGAAACACTCCTTTCTTTATTATTAGATATATATATATGTAATAATAATGATAATATCACTTCACATCACAGCCCGAGTACCTGCTTTAGAAATGTTGCAGTCTGGTAATATTTTTTTTGTATGTAATAATGATAGTTGCATGCAATTGTTTTACTCCCTTTGTCCTAAAAAGGATGTCGAAAGTTTATTCAAATTTGAATGAATCTATATGTATTGAATAACGTCTAGATACATGCAAACCTAAGATATCTTTTTTAGGACGAAGGGCGTAGAAATGTTGCAAGTCGATGAACAATACAGTTTCTTCTCTCTTCTCTGTGGCATCTACTACTTCTCCACCCCCACGAATCCAACGAGTTGTCGTACACCAGTGTAGTTGACAGTTGGGGTCTCCATTGGTGCGTCCGACTCAAATTAACGTGAGAAACTATGCCCCCTCTCCCCGTACCCACAAATATGGAGTTCGACAACATATATTTGGTGCGTGTGTTCCTCCCATTATGATGTTTCTGTGTTGTGCTTGTATAAATTCATAACTAAAAGTTGACAAAAGTTTCCAAAAATAATTAAACAACATACTAGTAGTACACAAAGATCTTTTTAGCATGTTGCAAAAGGCCAAGCCCAGACTCAAGGCACGGATCATGAGAAGCAAAAGGGATCAAACTGGAAGCAGATAATAGAAAATTGAAATCTGTCATGAAACAATAGGTGTTTCATACTATTTGTATCAAGTTTGTCCTATGTATTTCTTGGACCGGTGATAAAAAATTCACCATAAGTACCCTAAAAGAAGGAATCGGCGACATTATGGCCTCATGGCAAATTTAAGGGGCCATAGGTTGAATCATATCAAGAATACACGGAGGCTTCGCTGGACCGATGGATATTTTGGGTCGCCCCAATTTGTATCCAGGTGTGTGTGTGTCACATGCACAACTCACAGCTGGGAGAGCTGAGCGATTAGAACGTAGATGCCGTGAGATACGAGACTACGAGGTGGGCCGACCCAGCTGACCTAGTTGGTGACAACTGCAATGACCCAAATCTCATTCGAGTGGTCGATGCATCCTAAAGTTGGGGGGATGGCAGTATGTCGAGGCGGCGGGTCATACGTGGTGTGGTGGCTGTGGTCTGATGGTAGTTGTTCCGTGAAGCTTGAGTTGGAGGCAACTAGGTTGTGCATGCGGGCTGTAGATCAAGGGTGATCGGTGTTATGTCGATAAGGTGTTCTCGGTGGATAGTGCAGGGCCAGATTATTTTATGGAAGTCGGGATATCCGTTCGATCGAGGCAATCATCAAATGTACAAACAAAATAGTTTGGAATAGTCGATCGAGAAATATCAAAACCGATCCTTTGGCCCAAGCTTGTGTCGGTAGTTTGGAGTATATATGTATCTTGTACCCCATCCGAGGCTGCAGCTCAAAAGAGCGATTGGTGTTATATGTCAAGACGGCGTCGTGTAAGGGTGGTCTCGGTGAATGGTGCATGGCGCGGCGGTTTGATGGAAGTCAGGATATCCGTTCTCCGATCAAGGCAATCATCAAATGTATACAACACAAACAGTTCGCAATAGTCGGTCGAGAAATAATTAACAAAGGACCGATTATCCTTTCGTCGAAGTCTGTGTCGGTAGTTTGTATATGTATCTTGTGTACCCTATCTGAGGCATGTGTACCTTCCCAGTTATAGCAAATGCTACACGCCTCAAGCTCAATTTTGCAGTTCAAAAGCGTTGCCAATCTCCTAGCTACTACTACTAGTACAAATAGCTAGTAGTATATGCGTACGTACCTCTTGTACGACGTTTCGTTACTCGTCTGTGAGTTGATCACTGACGTGCACTCCTCCATCGATCGATGTGGAAGTCAGGATATATATATGCTATTGTCGGCGTCAAACCCTCGCGAGGAAAACATGGCCGAGAAGTGAGTGAGATAATCCACATCGATCGAGGTCGAGGCGCGATCGGTCTCCGTGGAACAAATTTCACACGAGCAAAACGTGGAGAACGTGGTACGAGGCTAGCTAGCGTGCGAGGAAGCTACCGCCCGCCCGCGTTCCGTCGCCGTACTGCTCACGTCCTGCCCGTCTCCACGACCAGACCATGCATGCAGATGCAGATCTGCAGAGGCGGACCCGGCCGCGCCACGTCACTGCGTCAGGTCGCGTCAACGGCCAGCCCGCCCCTGCGCCGTCCGTTCCCGAAGCGCGCGGCCCAGATGCCCCCGTGCGCCCTCGCTCCCCCAACTGCTTCTCCGCCTGGCTGGCTCGACCCAGGCCGTCCGACGCATCCACGGCTGGAGATTTTTCTTCTCGCGAGCAGGGGGAGGGCCTCCCTAGGGCGGTGCGTACTGCGCAGAGCAGAACGTGTCGGGCGGTACCTACCTAACCAGACGGACCCCACCACGAGACAGCGTTTTATCCGGTTAAAGGCTGGAGCACAGCAGCAAGCATCAGTGCCCCTATGCCCTACCGTACCTTATCCTTAATTCCTTTTATCACCAGCCATGCCATCAAAATGACACCTTAATTATCAGCCACGTCATTTCCGGCTGCATTAACGGGAAGCAGTATCCGTCCGTGCCATAAAATGCTAATCCAAATTTGCGGATAACCTTTTTCCCGGCGAAAAAGCGAGTGAAAGCTTTAGTTCGTGTGCAAACAAACCGTACAACATTTTTTTAAAAATAAACTGGGATCGTAGCCCCGGTCTTTGCATCAATTGCACACGGTCTTTTTTTTTATTGCAGCGTTTAACCGTGAGACAGCTGAATGCCTTCTACCAGGTGACCAAGCATAATGCGTTTAGGCGGGATTCTAACAGCCATTCTGTCACGTGGTGAAAAAAAAAGGCGTCGAGTCTTTGACGACTGTGTGCCGCAGGTCCATACGTGTTGGGCTAAAAGGTCATGAGCGGGTGAAAAGGGCGTATGGGACGTCAGTGGTGGTGGCGCCCAAGGAATAAAATAGATATAGACAGTACCTTCACATGAAATGTACTGCAATGCAACTCTCCAGGTTATCCAGACGACCCAGACTTTTAACGAAAAACTCCGTTGAAAATTACTGGTCGTTCGGATAAAGATCAATGGATTCAGCTGAACAAGACATAGTTTCAAGCAACAAACTACTCCCTCCAACTCATATTAATTGACTCAAATTTATTTAGATTTGAATGAATCTATACACTATTTAGTATATATCCATTCAAATTTTAACAAAGTTAAATCAATTAATATGGATCGAAGGGAATAGTATTTTTCAAACCTATTTCATTTTAGAGAGGAAAAAAATAGAACAATAGAATGCTCGAAAAAGAATGTACAGCAGTGAAGGGGACGGAAGGAACAAGAAAAGAAAAAAAACGGGCAGCAGCTGCCTGTCAATTACGACAGCTCCCAATCAAAACGGACGTACTTACCCGCCGTTAACCAGCTTATTATCGCGCGACGATGTTAACCGGGCGAGCGGATCGGATGGCGTCTATTTACTAATCACACCCTCCCACGGACCATTCCCCCCCTCCCTCGCTCGCTGGTCTCCGCCCCCGTCTCCCTCTCCCTCTTGCTCCCCTCCTCTCCTCCGCGCTTCCCCCTCGGCGAATCCGCGCCGCGCCGGAGAAATCCCTGTTTTTTCCGTACCCGTTTCTCCGGATCCGCGAGCAACGCCCCGTAAACCAAATCCCGCCGGCCCCCGTCCTCTTCGATCTGCTCCGTCTCCATTCATTTCCGTTTCCGTTTCTTCCAGCCCCTTCCGCTGTATATATATATTCATTCCTTCGATTGGAGCTACCCGGCGCCCGGATTTCTCGGCGGCGTGTCTGGATCTGGCACCGTAGAGCACCGCGCGCCCCGAATCCCGGCTCGATTCGCCCAGGCCCGGCGGCGGCGACAGCGGCACCGGCGGATCTCGGAGGAAGGGTTGCTGATTCCTGCCCATCGTCGGAGATGGATCACATCGTCGGCGGAAAGTTCAAGCTCGGCAAGAAGATCGGGAGCGGATCCTTCGGGGAGCTCTTCCTCGGTCAGTTCATGCTCTTTTCCCCCCTACCGGAGAGGAACATGCTCTTTCTCCCCCCTATACTTTTTAAGAAGCAAAGATTCTGACTTCGTTGCTCCTGTTGGCTGCAGCGGTGAATGCGCAGACCGGAGAGGAGGTCGCCGTCAAATTGGTATTGGATTCCGTCCTTCATGTTCTTATGTTCTTCGCGCCCGCCCGCTCACTCCTTACGAGTTTCTGCTTAGCCGATTTAGGGAGGGGGGGAACACTTTGCTGCTTGTGTTAAGCAGCTTCATCATTAGATGCACGCCCTGCTGACATAATTGTCGGTTTGGTTAGCTGTTTTTCGGATAGTGTTCAGCCATCAGGGTCGCTGAGATATGTATGCTGCTGCTTTGGGTCAACAGGAAAATGTGAAGACCAAGCACCCGCAGCTCCATTACGAGTCAAAGCTCTACATGCTGCTCCAAGGAGGAAGTAAGTCTTAATTGTCATTGAGCGAGTCAATCACGGTTACCTTCTGTCTATGGCAACGGTCAATTGAGCCTGAGTTCCCTTTTTTTTATCACTTGAAGCTGGCATCCCGCACTTGAAGTGGTTTGGTGTGGAGGGAGAGTATAATGTGATGGTGATTGATCTTCTCGGACCTAGCCTCGAGGACCTGTTCAACTACTGCAGTAGAAAGTTCTCGCTGAAGACCGTGCTGATGCTCGCTGATCAGATGGTGAGAACATGCTCACCGCTTCTTTCTGGAACTGTTCCACTTCTCATTTTGTAATGCATATGGAGTTATGGTGTGACCACATCTCTTCTTTCAAATGTTTCAGATTAATCGAGTCGAGTACATGCACCAAAAGGGTTTTCTTCATCGTGACATTAAGCCTGATAATTTTCTCATGGGGCTTGGTAGGAAAGCCAATCAGGTTTGTACATTTACATCTGAATCTCCGCTGATAAATTTGTATGCTCCTGACTCCCATCTTGTTTAAAGCCCAAATATTGTTTATACAGTCTGCCACTTGGTTGTTTGGTTGGGCTTAATTCTGGCTTTTGGCTTATAAGCCACAAAAACATCTAAATAGGTTCTTTTGACTTTGGCTTTGAACTGGACATTGTTGCATGATGGTATAAGCTAAAGACGAAATCAAAACCACCTATTTACATGCTTTTTGGATTATAAGACAAAAATCAGAACCCAACATTGAGCCAATCTAACACCCCACATTGCGTATGGTCTTTTGTCTTGATTTTGTAATTGGGTTGAGCTGATGCCTAAAATTTATGGTGTTTATTCTTGAAAAAGAGGTCCTAAAAATCGGAGGTTCCGACTCTTAATGACTGTAATAGTACATGTTATAGAAGTTCCATTGATCTAGACTGTTAGGTACATAGAAGGTTCATTGGTTAATATGCCTACTCTATTTTAGTTCCATTGAAAGTTCATTGGTATATGCTGTTAGTTGCGTAGGAATGTTCATTGGTATATGCTGTTAGTTGCATAGGAATGTTCATTGATATATGCTGTTAGTTACATAGAGGGTCAGTTATCCCATGTCTTGTTCTAACAATGTGTTCTGGTAAAATAACATAATTGTGGAACAGATACCTCCAAATTGAACTAATTCTCTATATTCCTGACCTTCATTACAGGTATATATAATAGATTATGGACTTGCAAAGAAATTTAGGGACCTTCAGACTCACAAGCACATCCCTTACAGGTTTGTTTGAACTCCTAGCACTGCTGCAAAATAAAAATTGTATTACAGGAGCATTGATAACGATTGGATGCATTTTCCTCGTCATAGTTTGATCATGATGACATGTTCACTTGAATATGCAGGGAGAACAAGAATCTCACTGGAACTGCACGCTATGCAAGTGTCAATACCCACCTTGGTGTTGGTGAGTCTGCTGTGCTCTCTGGATGATTAATCAAGTAGCTAATTTGAGTTCTATCTAACTTAAGGGTGCTTCCATGCAGAGCAAAGCAGGAGAGATGATTTAGAATCTCTTGGTTATGTTCTTATGTACTTCCTCAGGGGCAGGTTAGTTTGGCTTATCCACTAATCCATCATAGCATGCATTTTCTTGTGTTTTTCACTATGATGTATTTGTGTGTCTGTAAATAATGTGGATTCTGTTGGTCTTTCTACATTCAACAGCCTACCATGGCAGGGGCTAAAAGCAGGCACTAAGAAGCAGAAATATGACAAAATTAGTGAGAAAAAGATGCTTACTCCAGTGGAGGTAATTCATGATTGGATTCTCAATATGTCGTTTTCTTTAATTATAACTTCAGTAAACTGAGACTTGTATATGTAAATTGTGAGTCAGGTACTCTGCAAGTCCTACCCATCAGAATTCATTTCTTACTTCCACTATTGTCGATCATTGCGGTTTGAAGACAAGCCAGATTATTCTTACCTAAAAAGACTATTCCGTGATCTCTTCATCCGAGAAGGTATTTTGACTAACTTCTCCCTTGTGCTCATGAATTCTACCTGTCATATACTCATTTTCTTAACTGCATTGTTTCTTCAGGATACCAATTTGATTATGTATTTGACTGGACCATTTTGAAATATCCCCAGATTGGATCCAATCCACGGATGAGGGTATGTAGTCTTTGGTTGTCTTAATTGGATGATGCTGTGTCCTGTAATGAAGTTTGTTAATTTGGTTATTTGTACACTGCTCTTGGTTCAGCCAACTGAAAGGACTAGTGGAGCTGCTGGACCTTCTATTGAGAAGGTAGAGAAGGCCCCAGGTTTGTTTTCTTACTCACAAGTTGTGATCAAACTATGATATAACAAACCACACAATCGTTACAGTCTAGAGACACTTGTGTTGAACAGCCGAAGGATCTGCTCGAAGGAATCCTAGTGCTTCTCTGAATCAGAGTGGCGACAACTATGCAACACGACCACGCGAAACTGTATCGATGTCACTAAAGGAGATTGTAAGTTGCACTCTTGATTCCTGAAACGTATGAACCATAAACTTTGTTTCGTCCGGTGGAGCCCCCCTCATCCATGGTTCATTTGCTCAGATGCACAGCACGGATCGTTCTGGTGAAAGGACCGAAAGGACTGCGGAGAGACCCCGCTCGTCCTCTCGGACAGGCAGCGCATCAAGGAGAGCAGTTGCGTCAAGCAGCAGGCCAGCCTCATCTATGGAACCAAGCGAGCAGCAATATAACCGGACAAGCCGGTTGTTCTCTAGTAGCAATAACGGCGGAAGCCGCCCGTCCAGCACCCAGAGGGTTACTCCAGGTATAGGCGAGTCGAGGGCCACGTCCCTTTCCCGTGCAGCGGTCGCAAGAGGGTCCCGCGACGAGCCTCTCCACCGCAGCCTCGAGCTCCTGTCCCTGGGTGGCGTGAAGAGGAAATAATGGGCAGAGGTTAGAGGAACCCGAGAACCCAAAGGAATGACGCTGCTGCTGTTCGCGACTCTGTAAATGACAGGATACCACCACCCTATTTGTCAACAGTTCCCCCGGAGCATCATCCCATAATTTCCCATGGTGCTCGACCCGGCCTGTTGTATCACCATCACCATTGCTTGATAGATAGCAATAATTTCTTCTTCTTGCTGTTGTTGTTGTGGCGCGTGTGTGTGTTAGGGCCAAGTCCTAGCTTTTCCGTGGTGGTTAATTTAGAGGTGGTCAAGATTCAACATATTTATGTTTCTTTACCTTCCCCGCTGGGACTTGGCGACTTTTTCTTCTTCCGAGACTCTTGTATTTCATGTTCTCATATGCAAACTCTGGGTTTTGCTTATTCAACAGAAGTTGATGACATGAGCTTTTTCCAGTATAAAATACCTGTCTCGTTGCTTAGATATTGTTGAGGCAGCATCATGCTATGCTGCAAGATAACGGCCTTCTCCGAGTTGATGACAGGAACTTACAGTGTAAAATTCCTTTCTCGTTGCTTAGATATTGTTGATGCAGCATCGTGTTATGCTGCAAGATTACGGCCTTCTCCAGATAGAATTAGCTCACGTCATTTAGAATCTGCAGCGTTATGCATTTCTTCTTTCGTGCGGAAGAGGGCTAGAGGTTCGTCGCCGGTGACGGTGGCGGCGGCGGCGCTGCTCCCCAGCGACAGTCCAGGTTCAATGGTTTAACGAGCAGCGAAACCAGATTTTTCCTGTCGTAAGTAATATTTATGGCGGCTGGAGCTAAATCGTTTTGCTGCTCCCACTGGCAGCCGGGCCCACATGTCAGCCCCGTCATTTTAATTTAACCCCCAAAATGGAAAAAAAATACGTCTCCAGGGCTCGAGGCGGAGGAGGAGGATTGACCTGACCAAGGGACGACTCTTCCCGAGTCTGACTAACCCTAGAGAGCTGGGAGCGCGGCGGCCGGAGACGGAGATGGAGGTGGTGGCGCTGGTGAGCGGCGGCAAGGACAGCTGCTTCTCCATGATGCGGTGCCTCGACTACGGCCACAAGGCAAACCCACCCCGCCCCATCCATCCGTCCCCTGCTCAATCCGTGTTGTTTCTATCGAGTTCATTGCTAAACCTCTGTCGCTACCCTCCCCGCAGGTCGTCGCCCTGGCCAATCTCATCCCGCTCGACGACGCCGTCGACGAGCTCGACAGCTACATGTACCAGACCGTAAGGAACACCCTCTCCCCCTCCCACTCCCACGGCGCATTCCGTTCCCGTTCCGCCGTGTAATGTAATGTGTTCGTTCATCGTTTCCCGGAATTCGCTGACTCCTGTGGGTGTTTGCTGCCTCTGGGGATTATCTAGGTCGGGCACCAGATCGTGGTCTGCTACGCCAAGTGCATGGGGCTGCCTCTGTTCCGCCGCCGCATCAGCGGGTCCACGAGGCAAGCTCTCTGCTGTCCAGACATTTTCGCTCCCCAATTCATGTAGGATGCGCGTGCCGCTCATCGACAGATGAATTTGACTTGGGTTAGTTGTTTCGGCTGCTGTTTGTCTGCAGGGATCACGCTCTGAAATACAGTGTCACCACGGGAGACGAGGTGGAGGATATGTTTGCCCTGCTGAGCGAGGTCAAGCGGCGAATCCCGTCTGTCGGTGCCGTGTCTTCGGGCGCCATTGCTTCTGATTACCAGAGGCTTCGGGTTGAGAGCGTCTGCTCGAGGCTCGGCCTGGTCTCGCTCGCGTACATGTGGAAGCAGGATCAGACTCTGCTTCTGGAAGAAATGGTAGTTTCTCTTCAGTTTTTAGTTCTTAATTTGGCAGATTTTCTAGCAGAAGAAACAGCTCGCTCACGATGTCGTTTTTGTTCTGGTTTTGATCCCTACAGATAAGAAGGGGCATTGTGGCTATAACTGTTAAGGTATATAGTGCAATCATGTTTATTATGTTTTGTTGATTTTCTTTAATTTATTGCATCAGTGCACTTGTCTCTTTGGAAGAAGTAGTTGATACTTTGGGGTTTATAGGTTGCTGCAATGGGGCTGAAACCTTCTGCGCACTTGGGGAAAGAGCTGTCTGAACTTAAGAGCCATCTGCTCCAAATGAACGAGTATGCTTCCAACTCCCTTCTATCTATACCTTTTTGCCATTTAGGACATCTGTTGTTAGAAATAGTGGCTTCTTGTCTCTTATAAGAGGTAATGAGCTTTAATGAGTAAAGCCATGAGGGAGTATATTTTTAAGAAGTACATAGCAATTGCAGTGCACGGAGATTAATCCTAGCCTTTATGTTTCACTGTTCTCGTTGGCTAGTAAAAACTCAGTTTGTCTAGCTTTTGGTTGCATGACCCACTGACCGTGAACGTTACTTCCACCATTAGATCGATTTGGTGTGTATTTTACTGATTGTTGAACTGGCTAGTGGCGTTCTGGTGGTCCCGTAAGTGTGCTATGTTTTAGTTTGCCATGTATGGAATTCGGTATCTCCTGAAAAAAATCCATGTTGCAGTTTGTTCCTATCTGTATGTCTTATTCTCATGGTTTTATAAGTAAATACTGGCCTTTTGCTTGCATATTTATTCAGTTTGTAATTTATCTTCTTTGTTTATCCTATTAGGAGTTATGGAATCAATGTCTGTGGTGAAGGTGGAGAGTACGAAACACTAACTCTTGACTGCCCTCTATTTCGTGTAAGTTTGAGGAGCTGACTAAAAAACCTGATGCCACTTGTTTTAGAATGCTAAATAGACTAATAACCATAATTTGGTACTGTCCATACTAACATGTCCATCATATGCCTGTTGAGTTTTCTTATGCACAGTAATGTTTTCCTACCACGAAACACCGACTCTTGAGTTTTCTGTGCTATAATATGCTTACATTTGCAGAATGCAAGGATTGTCCTCGATGATTTTGAAGTGATACTCCACTCTGCCGATTCCATTGCTTCAGTTGGAATTCTTCATCCGTTGGCATTTCATATTGAGCCCAAGTCAGGTTCTTCTAGCAGCATTGAGGATGGCACTATTGTTCAAGAGAATTCTAGTAGCTTGTTTGAAGTAAATGGAGGTATTGCACACACGGATGTGGAAGAAAAACAGACCTTGAACCCAACACCAACTTCCGATGCTTACCCAAATATAGACGTATGCATCTCAAAGACAGGGAAAAGTTTATTTTCCATTGGTTGTTGGATAAAAGAGTCCTCTAGTGCTTCAAAAGGTGCATACTCTCCTGCCACATATTTCCATCTTGTTGAACTGTTCATAGTTCCACCTGGTAGAAATATCTTATGTCCATAGTCCATTTCATCTTGCTTTCTCAAACGTCCACTTACAATTTCACTATGTCAGTAGACCTGAAGGCAGATCTAGTCGCAGTTTTGAGCAGAATTGAAAATCAGCTCAAGGAAGATGGGTTAAGTTGGGCAAATGTTCTATATGTTCACCTCTACATTTCAAGCATGAAGGATTTCGCATTAGCCAATGATGTTTATGTCAGTTTCATCACTGAAAAGAAATGTCACCTCGGCGTTCCTTCGCGCAGTACAATTGAATTACCACTAGTTCAAGTTGGTTTAGGTAATGCATATGTGGAAGTTCTAGTTGCAAATGATCTTATCAAAAGAGTTCTCCATGTACAAAGCATCTCATGCTGGGCCCCTAGTTGCATTGGACCTTATAGCCAGGTAAGAGACACTCCATGATAATGCCATGATTTCATTTTGAAAGCTGTCTGCAGATTAGTCGCTGTCTGCAGAGTACAGACACTAGTTGCCTGTAAATTGAGTTAGAGCAAAGAGTGTTCACATATGTTCACTGGAGATGAAATTTTTGTTCTCATTTATTTTAGGCAACACTATATGGAGAGATTCTCTATATGGCTGGTCAGCTCGGGCTTGACCCCCCTACAATGAAGCTCTGTCCTGGAGGTGCAACGGCTGAACTGGAACTAGCACTGCGAAATAGCGAAGCTGTTGCCAATGCCTTCAAAAGCTCCATCTTTTCTTCAGCAATACACTTTTTGGTGTACTGCTCCGCCCGCTTGACATCCAGTGAGAAGGAAGAAGTTGAACATAAACTGCAGAGTTCATATATTGCTCGTTTGGATCGCTCAAAAACTGGATCATATCCTACTATTCTGTATGTACTGGCACCTGATCTTCCAAAAGGGTAAATACATTCTCCTTTTATTTTATCAGCAAGTAATACCGTCATTAGGGCAAACATATTTGGTGTATCCCATGTCAAGTGCTATTCTGAACTTCATAAGAACAATTTGTTCCCATTTTTTTCAGAGCTTTTGTGGAAATAAAACCAACGCTGTACGTCCCTGCTGATGACAATAGCTACGACGATGATGATGGAGACATTACCAGCGTGGTGGAGGCTGGAGGGTTGAAGCCAGCATCGAGCAAAGTTCTGAGTGAGTGGGGCGCACAGTACTCTGACTTGCAGGACGCGTGCTGCCTGATCCACACAGTTGCTGGGAAGATTTGTTCTGCTGTAGTGTCGATCACGAGTGATGTTGCATCAAGGATCTGTTCTTGCACCGAACAAGCACACCGCTCCGAGGAGCACATGAAAACCATAGCCAGATTCTGCGCTTTCCAGCTCGCGAAGATCCTGATAGACAACGGCTTCACCTGGGGCAACGTGACGGTAATTTCCCGGCCCTTGTTTTAATTACTAATTTGCAACTGTATCAGCCCCACCTGCCTGCTACTGCATAAGGTATTCTAATCGTAGTTTCCGAATCTGAACCTGCAGATGCTGAGGTTCTACTACTCGGTCGAGCACTCGGTGGCAGCCGGCGTGATGTCCCGTGTCTTCTCCGAGGCTTTCACTGAGCTCGGAGAATCCGACGGTTCCTTGAGAACCGACGGTGTGCCTGTTTTCAATGTCATCCCGGTTTCCAGATCAGGCCGCTCTGCGTCGATGGACGACATTGTGACGTGTGAGCTGTTGGCTTCCAAGGCTTAAGCCAAGATACCTGGGCCTGCACATTGCAACTCGGTTCAGGTGATATACTCAAGCTGGAACGCATCTTGGGACATTGGAGGCGAGCAGGATTTCGCCAAATGAGCCGGCCGGCGCTCTGTTAGCTGGACAGCAGATAATCATTTGCCTTGTTAGCGGCAATCAATCGGTGATTTTGTTTTGCTGTGTGATGGTTACCCGTATGATGATTCGCTGTAGTGCACATCTGTTCGCTGGGTCTGGTTGGCCCGTACTGGAGTACTAGCTTGTAATGACATTGGCTGGCTCAGTTAGTGGTGCAAGTGTCCGTTCTGTTGTCGTACAAGCTCGTAGTTTTCTTGTGCTTTATTATAATACTCCTGTTCAGAAGGGAAAATATATACTATGATTCAGACATTGTGCCTACTATTATTCCAAGGAGAAGTATTCGTATCACGAAGAAGCCGAAGATCTGCAAAGAATTTTCTTGTTTGCAGATAATGGAGCCAACAGAAACATTTAGACAAGCTCACCAACGAACGAACAAGCTACCCATTGATCTAAAGCCTCAGAAGACGAGCAGTTCATAAAAAAACATTGGCGACAGATTCTCAAAATAGTTGTCACGAACACCGATCGATCTCCGTCAGGCTAGAATTGATCAATTCCGTCAGGAGCACCGATCGGATACGACCAACTGGGTACCCGTACAAACAGAAACAAGTTCTCGCACGCCTTGTGTGGATAATTAAAAAAAAAAAACCGCAGCTAGCTCTGCTTCTTCTCTCCCCCGGCCCCGGTCTCTCCTCCTTCCTCTCTCTCCCCACTCGCGACCCGACCAAATTTAGCCGTTACACCACCTTCCGCCCCTTTCTCTCTCCTCTCTCTCTGCGCGTGTGTCGATCGGTTCCGCCAGGCTCTCGCGAAGAACACACGCATCAGGTCATCAAGAAACAAATCAAAGGAGGACGGGGAGCACCTCCCGATCCGTCTCTGGCTGGCGATCAGGGAAAATTTACCGCCGGCGTCCCGGCTGAACTCCGTCCGCCCGCTGCTCGGCGTCTCGATCCGTTCCGATTTCTGGTGGTTCGATCGGGGCGAGGCAAGATGATGTTCCTGGCGTGCTGCTACAACGATCCGGACATGCTCATCGATCCGGACACCATCTACCCCACCCGCGCCGACTGCCAGGACGTGCCCAAGTCGCGCTTCAAGCCCCAGGTATAATTGCCCCCGATTCCCTCTCTTTCTCCACCCTTCCTTCCTATCTGTTTTCCTGCATCATTATATATCCCCATTTGGAAACTTGGGGAATTCGGTCTGATCATTTTTGATTTATCAAATCCTATCTGTTTATGCTGATTTTTATTTCTGTCCCCCCTGATGTCGTTCTGGCAGCCTCGCCGCACGCTAAGTCCGAGGAGATGGAAGCTGCTGTTCAACGAGGAAGGCTGCCTGGACGCAGCTGGGATGATCAAAAGAGTACAGCGCGGGGTGAGCTATTACTGCTCCTACTTCTTTTCCAGATTCATGACGAATACCTCAATTGGCTCCGCTCAAATGTATCCCATACTCTGTGTGTAACAAAAGCAGTCAAAACTCTCTGCGTTTGGCAGCCTGGTGTTTCCAAAACCAGAGTATTAAAGTATTTCATCGCCAGGCAAAGCAATACTTCAGTTTTGGCGAATACTACTTCAGTTTAGAAAAAAAAAGAGGTCAAGGCTGAAGTTTCCAAATACAGCAGAGAAATGCAGTTTTGAACAATACTTCAGTTTTTAAAATCAATACTAGTATTCTTTGCATCCAAACATGTCAAAGTATTCAATACCGCAGTATTTCTAGTGTTGGCCGAATACTTCGAAAAATACTTTGATGCCAAGCGGGCCCGGACATCACGACTAGTTCAAAAATACTTTGATGCCAAGCTGTCGTGTTAAAACTGCACACGCGGATACATACCAACGAGAATTGCTCACAGAAAAATATGTTCTAGGAATTTATTCAGCACATACTTCGTAAATTTTATCTTTCCGGTGATTAATACAAGTGTGAAGAATCCAAATAATGTGTGTGCAAGCAAATCTTACCTGGACACTCTGCTTGGGCCTACTTGTATCCCTGACCAATGACACTTTTCTTAGTCCCTTGTGCTTCTCAATATTTTCTACATTTCCACTTTCTAATTTTTTCTCATCAACAACCATGCATCTTTGTGGCATCTTTTACTATCCCTTGCGACCTCTATTACTGCTTATATGTGTTATGACTCCTCAGTTTAATTGAACCAGGTTGTTGTCTTTATTTTGGTTATTATGCGAACAGGGTATCCACCCAAACATTAAAGGAGAAGTTTGGGAGTATTTGCTGGGCTGCTACGACCCTAAAAGCACTACTGAACAAAGGAACCAGTTGCGGCAACAGAGAAGGTTCCTTTTCTTATTTCCATTTGCATCTTACCTCTTTCTGATCTAAGTTCATCGTAATATCACTAGAAATGTCATTTGTCACCGCAATACATTATTTATGTCATCCAGGAAAGGCAATCAGCAACCAACTTTCTTTTGTTAGTCCTTATTTTTGCAAGAATGGCTACTTTAAACATATACGGTCATAAGTAGTTTAGAGATGTGGAGTGTTTTCTAGAAGGTGGGAGCAGTCTACAAAAAAGGGATACACGTTCAACCCATTGTATCTACAGGTTTCAGTTAGTTGGAAGACTTGATTGTGAACGTATATAGTTCTGTGGCATATTTATGCCGCATAATATCAAATGCTCTTTTCTCCCTCAGGAAGTTCACCATGCTTTCCAGAAAGTTATATGGTAAGCATACGGTTGAGACGAGGAATATACTGATTTGAATATTTTCATAGGTTAGAATATGAGAAACTGAAAACAAAGTGCCGAGAAATGGACACAACAGTTGGTAGCGGAAGGGTAATTACTATGCCTGTCATAACAGAAGATGGCCAGCCTATCGAGGATCCCAATTCAAATGGAGAACAGCAAACTAATGATGGACCGCTCTCAAAAGAAGTTATTCAGTGGAAACTACTTCTGCACCAAATTGGTAAGCACAAGTATTTATTGCCTCTAATTTCACCATCCATCACATGGAAAAGAATCAACAGTTGGTGTATAATGTCTTCAGTTTTGTGTTTTTCTGATTCTTTCACTACTCAATTGTAGGTCTTGATGTCAATCGAACCGACCGTACACTAGTTTATTACGAGAGTCAGGAGAATTTGGCACGGCTGTGGGACATTCTTGCAGTATACGCGTGGGTGGACACTGACATTGGTTATTGTCAGGGTGAGTTGTTTAAGCAACACGAATCTTTTTTGTATGCAGATCAAGTATTTTTGAAACAAATGTGGATCATGCCTTAGTAAAAGAATGCTTAATCATGAAAGCTTCCTGAACGCCATGTTGTATATGTTTGTTAAATCCTTTCATGCATATGCAGGAATGAGCGATCTTTGTTCACCAATATCAATCATTTTGGAACATGAAGCGGATGCTTTTTGGTGCTTTGAACGGCTGATGCGCAGGGTGGTAAGTTTCCTTGTCCTTTATTCACTCATGAAATTTTGTATCCGTATGTTTTCAGTCGTTCAGGAATTGCACAGCTTTCTGTTAACATGCATCATAGTTAATTTCACAAACCTAAAACTAAAAGGGACCATGTGTATAATTATGTCATTAAAAACATACCATTGCATTTTCATATTTCATCTGCTCACAAGGGGCCAATTTTGTGTTATTATGCATGTTGGTTATGCCAGAGTATGTTTCGTCATGAATTGGTTATCTGGGATTTGCCCAATAATTGGCAACAAAATATAGCTATTTGATATAGGTATGAAAAAAGACCCAAAAACTTGGGAACTTCTTGGCTGTGCTTTTGTACTTCTCTAAAGTAACAGTGCCTATTCTGCTGCATGCCTGCACGTGGTCTCTGACTTCATTCATGTTTCTACATGTAATAAAAGCTCTAGTATTTTACCTTCAAAATATGCAGCGTGAAAACTTCAAGAGTACTTCTACCTCCATTGGAGTTCGATCTCAACTGACCACATTGTCAACCATAATGAAAGCTGTTGATCCAAAGCTACATGAACATTTAGGTAGAACTTTTTGGAGCTAAGTATTCTTTACTAGACTGCTCAAGAAAGGAATGCCTTTCCTTGATCAATTATTGAACAATGAGCTTCATTTCTGTATTCCTAATAAAATAATGTATGCAGAAAATCTTGATGGAGGAGAATACTTATTTGCCTTTCGGATGCTGATGGTTCTTTTTCGTAGGGAGTTCACTTTTATAGACACGATGTACCTTTGGGAGGTAAGATTTCTTGATAATTCTAACTAACTTGTAGCGTGTCCATCGCCTGAGCACTAGATCAGTTTTCTTGACAATTCAATCTGGATCCCACCAGTATCGAAACGAAACACAGTAGTCATTGACCCTTGTTCAATCCATATCTAGTACTGTACCAATTTGTACTAAAATAGGTATTGATTTCTTCATTAAATGTGTTCATGGCCGCAAGATGACTATTTTCTTGATCTTCAAATTGCTGCAGCTCATGTGGTCTATGGAGTACAATCCAGGTCTCTTTACAATGTTGGAGAGTAAAACTGGGGCATCAAACGCAAAAGATGACAATACCCTAAAACAGTGCGGAAAGTTTGAACAGAAAAAGTTGCAGGCGGCCAAGAAAGAAGAGAATATCCCTCTATCGGTCTTTGTTGTAGCTAGTGTCATAGAGGCTAAAAACAAGCGATTAATGGGGGAGGCAAAAGGTCTAGACGATGTTGTCAAGGTCTCTCTCTCTCTCTCTCTCTCTCTCTCTCTCTCTCTCTCTCTCTCATATTGATCAGAACTGAAAGTTATCTTGTTTATGTTCCTGTCCTCTGAGTACAGATTTTGAATGAAATCACTGGAAGCATTGATGCAAAAAAGGCATGTAGAGGGGCCTTGACGATTCAAGAGAAGTACCTGACCACAGTAAGTTTTTTTTGTTAGTTCATGTACAATAAAAATGCTCATGAGTTGCAAATAAAAATAATCTGAACTTTCCTGAACCGCAGGTAAAGGCATCATAGCGACGTGTACAGCTTCACAGGAATACATCCTTAGGAACAATATTCAATTTTGGCCTTTTAAAAAATCGAGAACAGCTGTATCACAGATTTTTTTCCATTCTTTATATGTGTATGTGTTGTGTAATTCTTTGACCCACTATGTAATTTGGCATGTCAACCAGAGGAAATGAATACTAGTGGGATTATGCAGGAATAAAGTTTCTTGTAATCTTTGTCATCAATGTTCAATACTAGCAGGATTATCCATTAGGAAAGTTTGCTAGTCATCACAAATATACTGCAAAAGCAACACATTAAGAGAGCTGCGGAGGAGTAAAATTAATTTTGTTTGACTCCAAGTTTCATTTTGACTTTTAGTGCAATACACTGAGATGTGTGAGATTTCCTTTCTGGAGTTAAATTTCCTTTTTGTTGTTACGCAAACAGTGATTGGAGAGCTGGGGTAGGAATCAGCAAATGAAATGGCAAACGATCCAGCTAAACCACAAAATCAACAAATTGAAATGGCCACCAACTGGGATAAAATAAAAATCTGATTAACGCTAAGTCCTGATCTCTTTTTTTCCAGCGAACACCTATAATCGTGGTCTCAAAGTAAAATGACAAGAAAATGAAGAAGTCTGCAATCACTGCATTACCTCCCTCAGATATCAACCATTCATAGCAAATGCATAGTAGGAAGCCTGCATCATCTTGCCCAGTAAAGGAAAACTGACTAATACCAAAGTTCTTGTTCCATTAAAATAAATAAACGGCGTGACATTCCTTTGCTGAACTAGGCCAACATCCAGTGCAAAATTTATCAGTTACCTTGGCTTTAACACAATTAAAGACAAATTCAAAATGGTTAAAATAAGGGGCTCTGAACTGAGAGCCTGCCAGGCTTACTACCTAAATGACTCCTCTTTTCTGAGCTGCCCATTCCCACTATTTGCGCTCCAGACCTGTTAAACAGAACCAGGGCCTCTCAAACTGGGACGTGTCGAAATGAATTGTAACCACCAAGGGGAACCTAGACCAGAAATAGTGACCTATAAATAGATTAAGGCAACAAACTTTCAGCCCTTCCATTTCCCCCAACTAGGAACAGAGAATCTAGGCCCCTTCTCTTGCAGCTTGGGAGAGGATTGCAATTTCTGCTAATCTGCGACAGATCATGCAGGAATAGGAGGTCAAGATAATTGCCCACTGGAGATGTCATCACGAAGATGAAATTCTGTCAATTGTACCTGGTTGCTCCATGAACATTGGTTTCTAAGGTATGTGTGCTCGATTTCATTAGATGGTAATTATACTCTCCGAATTTATTTATCCGAAACAAAGATTGAATGTACCATAAACGTCAAAAGAATGGACGCGGTGTTTCAACATGTTTTCCGACAAATCATTTTATGTGTTCTACTATACATTATCTGGATCAATCCTACGTGCCAAGACAGAGAATCTCACCCAAATGATAGCAACGATATGAGCCCCTGATCCATAGCATTGTCAATTGCCACCATTATATTCTCAAGAAAGAAAAAAAAAGATGAATCGATCATTTTCAGAAGTTGTTTCTGTTTGGTAATCTAAAGGTTCACATCATATTTGATGTTTTCACAAACAAATTTCTGGATAAAGATACTGGATCTTATTACGCCGCACAAACAAACAATCATGTGATTTGTTGATTCTAAATTTTGATTTGAAATAACTTCTCATATGTTAAGGTCCTGACTTGCATGTGAAGGCTAGATCAAGTGGTGGGAGGCGCAAAGATTTGAGTAGTGGCTTCCTCACAGGGCGGCGCCGCGGGCGGGCAGCCGCCTGTGGAACCAGTTAAGATGAAGGGCCTTCTCAAGGGCCTCCGATACATCTCACAAATTTTCGGTACGCGCTAAGCACCCACTAAACCAGCCACTGTTCTAGAATCAAACCACAATTTTCTAACCACACATGAGGAATCAATGTTGGCAGCAAACATGACAAATACGTCTACAATTGTAGTACTTAGTATACTAAATTTTCCAGAAGATGCCCAGTTCAAGTTATTGCAATGGAGTAGGAATGGAATACTGTAGGGACGGTGTTGTAAGATGTGTGCACCTTGTCTGTTGTGTGCGGGCGTTTGCAGATCCTGCTACGAAGGAGCCGGAGATCCAGATCGGGAACCCCACGGACGTGAAGCACGTCGCGCACATCGGCTGGGACAACAACAACGTCACCAACCCCGCCTGGGTAAGCATCACCCATGTATCCCACTATCTCCGATCGCATCCTCCTGAGCCGCCGCGATCGATCTCCATCCCGACCGATTGGTACCTGTTGCAGATGAACGAGTTCAAGGCTCAGCCGGGAGCGTCGGGAAGCGGTGGTCCGGAGGGCGCGGGAGCGAATCAGCCGTCGCAGCCCGCAGGCGGCGGAGGAGGAGCGGACAAGGCGGAGCAGTCGGAGAAGCCGCGGCGGCCGAGAGGGAAGGGGTCAGGGGGCGGCGAGGGGAAGCGGAGGCCTGCGAAGGCGGAAGCGGCGGCGGAGAGAGGCGAGGGGGAGGCCTCGGCGGCGGCGCCGAAGCAGAGGCGGAGGAAGCCCAAGGCATCAGGGGGCACCTCGTCGGGGCGGTCCAAGTCGTCCTCCGGGGGAGCCGGAGAGTCGGAACCGGCCGCCGCCGGGGCGGAGGATTAATGACGCGAGTACTTCTAGCGCGCGCCGGAGTAAGTGGGCGGCGCCGTCTCGCCGGGGATTCGCTTAGCTCCGCCGCTGGTAACTGGTACAGTTCGGGCAGTACATATTCAGAGGAAAGTTTTTGAATTTGAATTGGTTTTTCTTTTGGACACAGGACTGCGAGCCCATAAAAGTGATTTGAGCCTCTCTTTTTTCTTTTCCTTTTTCCCTTTATTTGAATACCGCATTGTTCTTAGGTGGTTGTGTAATGTGTAGATGGGCCGTCTGTAATGTGTATGCTTAGCATGTGTCATTATTTCTTTGTGAGATGAAAATTTCTGACAATTCACCTGCCTAGCCAAAATAGCCAGTCAGTGAATAGATTCTAAGAAAAAGTCATTTGGAGAAAAAAAATGCTAGAGATTTGTGAAAAGAAAGAAGCCTACTGGCGACTGAGGTCTAGTGAGGCATGGTTGGTGCATGGAGACAACACTGGATTTTCCACATGATAAGCTAATGGGAGAAGGAAGGAATTTTCTTCTTCTTTGAAACATGAACATAAATAATGTCATTCAGGGGACTCCTGAGCTGTGGAATCATGCAACTGAATTCTGCAAGTGCCGATTTGGCCCTGAACAAGATTCAAGTGTTAGACTCAGAGATGAGGTGTGGTTTGACAATGAGAAATTGAATGAAAGAAGAAAAATGAGCCGGAGAAAGAACTTTCTGGGAAGGAAATTAGAAATGTCATTTGTCAGATGGAGAAGAAACAGTGGAGTTATTTAAACACTGCTAGGATATTATCAAGTGTGATGTGATGAAAATGTTTGATGACTTTTGTCATCATAGATTTGATGTGAGGAGAGTGAATTATGATATTATAACACACATACCAAAAGGTGATGTTGTAGATGTGTTTGAAAACTTCAGACCTATTTGCCTTCTCCATGTTCTCTTAAAATCTTCAAAGAGTTGACTGTGACGACCGAGTCTGTCATAAAAAAGTTGATTGATAAATGCTAGACTGCTTTCATCAGAGGCATATATATTGCAGATGGTGTTACCCGGTTACATGAAATTTTGAGGGAAGAAAAAGTCAGGAACCACCGAGAGATGGTTTTGAAGATTGATTTTGAGAAAGATTATAATTAAGGACAGTATACATGCATGTACATGTGTATGTACCGCCACACCGGTCTAAAGAAAGATCACACCGAACCGTCAATGGAGATTTGGTGCACACGAGCACCGTGATCTCTTTCTAAAAAAAGTTGAAAATCATATTTCCGAGTTTCAGAAAATTCTGAAAATAAATATGGATGTAGCCAGTGATATATACCAAAAAAGTATGATACATCAATTAGAAATAATGTGTATTTTGAGCTACACAAAAATGACAAATAGTGATTTCAAATCTAAAAACAAATCCAAACTTTATCATTTTTGTGTAGCTCGGAATACAAAACATTTCGAATTGAGATTTTGCACATTTATGGATACATCATTAGCTACTTTTAGATTTTATTTCACAATTTTTAAAACTTTTAAATATAGTTTTATTTATTTTTTAATACCTAAGAAGCATCGGAGCTCGGGAAGTTTCCACCAAAGCGGACATGCATATTTTGTTATTTACATGCACACACAGAAAATATACAAATGGGAGTGGACGGATAGAGTGCATGGAATTAGGGCTGGACTATCGATTAGCTTGGCTCGTTAAGGCTTGGATCATTAAACTCGTTAAGAATAACGAGCAGAAAGTAAAGCTTGGTTTGGTTCGTTAGATGTTCATGAGCACCGACGAGCTGCTCGTTAAGAAAATGCAATCAGATTCAGATAGAGGCATGATACTTACGAAGACATATAATTAAAAGCGAAAGTCACGACCACGTATAGACCAGTACCAGAACAGATGTCGCCTTGAACGACATCTTCTTCCTCTTATCCATGTGAATTGGCCTGGAGTATAGGGATGCCTGGAGTGGAAGAGCAACCGAGCAAGGCAGCAGGACGCGGTCAGCACCCGACGTCTCGGTCTGCAAATCTCTAGAGATTCAGATCCGAGAAGCAGATGGGATTGGGGTATGGTATGTGGAGACGACGAGACGACAAATACTGAGCCGGCTTCGCGGCTGGGTAGGGTAGGGTAGGATCCTTTGGACTTTGGTTGGTCGCTCTTTTGGACTTTGCTTCGGTCTTCCTTAATGGACTTGATGTTTGCCTCGTTCATCTTAGATAGGCTGTGAGATTGGGCATTAGCAACATAAGTTAGCCAACACTTGTTGTTATCGAGCTTAACTAGTATTTCACGAATATCGTCAACTAGATTGTTTAGTTCGTTAAGGAAACAAGTCGATCTCGAATAAGACGAATAAACGAGTGCTCGTTAAACTCGTCGAGTTTCGAGTTTTATGACCGGCCTTACATGGAATAGAGGAAGACACATACAAGTACACTTGTGTGTAACATATATGATGTGTATGCTCCCGTAGCCATATATATGTACACCTGGTGAACGTACTATGATGTGTGCACTCTCCATCACCGAAGATCGATACATACTGTGCATGGATAGATTTAGCTAGATCCTGTGCGTAATCAACGTAAGTTACACGGCCGGACAGTTGCCGTCCCATACCTATCTCTCTTTCTTCTCACCTGGAGAATCTGATGGCATGTACACATGCACACACATTGGTTAGGGATCAATATCGCTTGTGTCGTCTACGCTTGCTTCAACGCGTGGAGCAAAAGACGATGGGCCGATTGGGTGCTTAATTAGCTGAGACGGTGACGGTGAGACCATTAATTGCTGGCGTCCCGGTTCCTTGGCGTCGGGAATGCGCGTACGCACGGCGTCCCGCCTTGTAGCTCTCCTCCAGCTCCTTTTATTTTATCTCCCTAGTAGCGGTAGGAAGAAGAACAACAGTAGCGCTGGCAATCGTAAAGCGGGGCACATGAGGTTAGGATCGAATCGTACGTACGTGTTTTAATGAAAAGGTGATGTGGAAAAAGACTAGGGAAATTAATATGTGATGCTGATCGTCAGTGCATTGGTACTCCATGGCATCTTCTTCGATTAGTACTACTCGATCGGAACTGGGTGTAGTTGATCCCTTGCTTTAAGTTAATCCCTGCTTCCCTAGCTACGCCTCCCTCCCTTGCTAGTAGTAATTAATACTACTAGTAATCAAGGCCCGTTTGATTCAACGGATTTCCAAAGGAATTCTATAAAATTTCAATCTATATAAAGGATTTTTTTCAATAATAGGGTGTGTTTGATTCAAAGAAATGAATCCTACGAAATCCCTATGTATTGCTTTCCTACACTACAATCCTATACGATTTTTAGCAAGAGACGAGACCTCTTGAAAAAAATTCCTATGTGTCTATGACATGTACCTAAGTCTTATAGAATTTCCTGCGTTTTTCCTACGGTGCAATCAAACAGCTTATCTAACCGATTCCTGCATTTTTCATTCCTATAGGATTCTAAGTTTCATGCCATTCTATTCATGCACTTTTCTTATTCCTATGTTTTACAAATCCTTTGAATCAAACAAGCCCTTAGGATGTTAATTAACCACGCCGTGTTTTAGTCGAATCATTCGTTGATTGCTTAACTAAGTAAGCTTAATGAATTTGTACAAACACATCAGCTTATTTGTAAGGACACTAGTGAAAACGAGGCCTTTTGTTGATCCAGAAAAAGGGCTTTAACACCGGTTCTTCTACGAACCGGTGTTAAAGGGGGGGCCGTACCAGCGTGGCCCCTGCGGCAAAAAAGGAGCCCCCTTTAACACCAGTTCGTGCCACGAACCGGTGTTAAAGGACACTGCAACAGTGGCCCGCGCAGCCCCCCCCTTTAACACCGGTTCGTGGCATGAACCGGTGTTAAAGGGGGGGGGGGCTATATATAAGACACCAGCCCACACACACACCCCACTCTTCCATTCTTTCACTATCTCATTTTGGAGCCTAGCAAGAGGGTGTGAAGAGTGCTAGTTTTTTTTTCATATGCACAAGAGGTGTTCGGTGAAATGCCCAAGAGCTCAAAATAAGTTTTCTTGTTGCTCTTTTCGTCTCGGTCGAGGTCGGCAACTATCCTTTCATGTGTCATTGATGTACTATATATATAAATGGTCATCTCCCTATTATTTTTTGATATATACTACATATTAATGCAGATGAACCGGCAATGGATGTACGGTGACCGCCGCACTTCCGAGTACATTACGGGCCTCCAAAATTTCATCGTTGTGGCTAATGCAAACCGTGGTCACAATGGTTTTATGTGCTGTCCGTGTGTTCACTGTCAGAACAAGAAAGACTACTCAAATACCAGAACCATTCACGCCCACCTGCTTCGATCCGGTTTCATGCCTAGCTATAATTGTTGGACCAAGCACGGAGAAAAAGGGGTTGTGATGGAAGACAACGAAGAAGAAGAGGATGATGACAACTATCATAATATGTATCCTGAATATGATGATACTGCAACGGGGGTTGATAATGAAGATCAAGAGGGAGCAGATGGGCCCGCTGATGACGATCTTGGTCGGGCCATTACTGATGCAAAGGAAGAATGTGAAACTGAAAAGGAGAAGGAGAAGCTGGAGCAGATGTTAAAGGATCACAAAACATTGTTGTATCCAACTTGCGAAGATGGCCACAAAAAGCTAGGTACCACACTGGATTTGCTGCAATGGAAGGCAGAGAATGGTGTGACTGACAGCGCATTTTTAAAGTTGTTGGTAAAAATGAAGAATCTTCTTCCAAGAAATAATGAGTTGCCCGACAGTACATACCAAGCAAAGAAGGTTGTCTGCCCTCTAGGATTAGACGTGCAGAAGATACATGCCTGCATTAATGACTGCATCCTCTACCGCGGTGAGAAGTACGAGAATTTGGATGCATGCCCGGTATGCACTGCACTGCGGTATAAGATCAGACGAGACAATCCTGGCGATGTTGAGGGCGAGGCCCCTAGGAAGAAGGTTCCCGCCAAGGTTATGTGGTATGCTCCTATAATACCACGGTTAAAACGTCTATTCAGAAATAAAGAGCATGCCAAGTTGTTGCGATGGCACATGGAAGACCGTAAGAAAGACGCGATGTTGAGACACCCCGCTGATGGGTCACAGTGGAGAAAAGTCGAGCGAGAGTACCCGGACTTCGCACGTGACGCAAGGAACTTAAGGTTTGGTCTAAGTACAGACGGCATGAATCCTTTTGGTGAGCAGAGCTGCAGTCACAGCACCTGGCCTGTGACCCTATGTATCTATAACCTTCCTCCTTGGTTGTGTATGAAGAGGAAGTTCATTATGATGCCAGTGCTCATCCAAGGCCCGAGGCAACCCGGCAACGACATTGATGTGTACCTAAGGCCATTAGTTGAAGAACTTTTACAGCTGTGGGCCAAACCAGGTGTACGTATGTGGGATGAGCACAAAGGGGAGCCATTTGACCTACGAGCATTGCTTTTCGTAACCATCAATGATTGGACTGCTCTTAGTAACATTTCAGGACAGACAAACAAGGGATACAATGCATGCACACACTGTTTAGATGAGACTGGAAGTGTATATTTGGATAAATGTAAGAAGGTTGTGTACCTAGGGTATCGCCGATTTCTTCCGAACCTACATCCAGTAAGAAAGAAAGGCAAGCATTTCAAACGTCTGGCAGAACCCCGGAGGAAGCCTGTCCTCCGTACCGGTGAGGAGGTATTTGGTATGGTCAAGGACCTAGAAGTAATCTTTGGAAAAGGTCCTGGCAGTCTATCTGTTCCGAATGACGATGCCGGACACGCGCCCATGTGGAAGAAGCAATCTATATTTTGGGACCTACCCTATTGGAAAGTCTTAGAGGTCCGCTCTTCAATCGACGTGATGCACGTAACGAAGAATGTTTGCGTGAACCTGCTAGGCTTTCTAGGAGTGTATGGGAAGACAAAAGATACACCGGAAGCACGGCAGGACCAGCAACGTCTGAAAGCCCCTGAAGAGCCTATGCATCCTGAGAACGAGAAGGGTAAACGATGCCACTTAACTCCTGCCAGCTACGCTCTTACCAAAGCAGAGAAGGAAATCTTTTTTGAATGTCTGAGCAGTATCAAGGTCCCGTCTGGCTTCTCGTCGAATATAAAGGGAATAATAAATATGGCAGAGAAAAAATTCCAAAACCTGAAGTCTCATGACTGCCACGTGATTATGACACAATTGCTTCCGATTGCATTGAGGGGGCTTCTACCTGAAAATGTTCGAGCACCCATTGTGAAGCTATGTGCATTCCTCAATGCAATATCTCAGAAGGTAATCGATCCAGAAAGCCTACCAGGGTTACAAACAGATGTGGCCCAATGTCTTGTCAGCTTTGAGTTGGTGTTCCCACCATCCTTCTTCAATATTATGACGCATCTCCTGGTTCACCTAGTAGAAGAGATTGCCATTCTCGGTCCTATATTTCTACACAATATGTTCCCCTTTGAGAGGTACATGGGAGTCTTAAAGAAATATGTTCATAATCGTGCTAGGCCAGAAGGAAGCATCTCCAAGGGCTATGTAACAGAGGAGGTCATTGAGTTCTATGTTGATTTTATTCCTGACCTTAAGGCGATTGGTGTTCCAGAATCATGACATGAGGGGAGACTGCGTGGAAAAGGCACCCTAGGATGTAAAGCAATGATATATAGGGACGGACATTCTCTCAATCAAGCACACTAAACGGTTTTACAAAGATCTATCTTGGTTGCCCCGTATATCAATGAACACAAGAATTTAATACGCCTCAAACACCCGAGACAGTCTGATGAATGGATTATAAGTGAACACATGGCGAGTTTTGGCGGCTGGCTGCAAAGACTTCTCACAAATAACACCACTGTTGGGGATCAGCTGTACTTGTTGGACAGGAAACCATCTTCGACTGTGTGTACTTTCCAAGGGTACGAGATAAATGGGAATACATTTTACACGATAGGCCAAGATAAAAAGAGCACCAACCAAAATAGTGGTGTCCGCTTCGATGCAGCAGAAGACAATGGGCAGAAGACCACGTATTATGGGTTCATAGAGGAGATATGGGAACTTGACTATGGACCTAATTTTAAGGTCCCCTTGTTTCGATGCAAATGGGTCAAGCTAACAGGAGGAGGGGTTGAGGTAGACAAGAAGTACGGAATGACAACGGTGGATCTCAACAATCTTATGAAGGTAGACAAGAACTTAGACGAACCATTCGTCCTAGCCAATGATGTGGCTCAGGTTTTCTATGTGAAGGACATGTCCTCCAGACCAAAAAAAAAGAAAAAATATGCAAACGAATACATCATATGATGAGCCAAAGCGTCACATAGTTCTTTCAGGGAAAAGAAACATCGTGGGAATCGAGGACAAGACAGACATGTCAGAATATTATAATAAGTTTGATAAAATTTCGCCCTTCACAGTGAAAACTGACCCAAGCATTCCGTTAAGTAAAGAAGATGCTCCATGGTTACGTCTGAAGCGATCATAAGGAAGGACATATGCCAAGAAGTTCATGCTCATATTATGTAACTCTAGTTCATGTTTTTAATATTAATACATGTCTTGAGTGTTAGTCTTGTTTTGTGGATGGACCGGGACTATGAGAAGAAGTTGTCCCGATTTGTACTTACCATTAAGATCTGATCTCCAAACGCGCGCGGTCACATATTAGGGAGTGCCTCTATGACCAGTTTCTTGGAGATGCCGGAGGACTAGGCTCCGTCGGCATCTCCCTGTAACTGGCCGTAGTGGTGTCCCTGCTCTCGAAAACCATCTTGCAGCTTTGTAACTTCTCTAACTAGATCAATACACCTGGGAGCTAACTAATTTCACATATTAGGGAGTGCCTCTATGACCAGTTTCTCGGAGATGCCGGAGGACTGGGCTCCGTCGGCATCTCCCTAAAACTGGCCGTAGTGGTGTCCCTGCTCTCGAAAACCATCTTGGAGATGCCTCAAGCTGGCTGGAGGACTGGACTCACAAGGATGCCTATTTATAGTACAAGCAGCTCGACATAGTGTCGACACTTACGAAATAATGTCGACACTCACCCCTATTATTAGTGCTGACTCGTGTTTTGTCCCGGTTGGTGTCTCCAACCGGGACTAAAGGTTCATCTTTAGTCTCGGTTGGTGTCTCCAACCGGGACTAAAGGTTCATCCCGCCATTTTTTCCCGCCATTTTTCTTCCCGCCAGTTCTTCTTCCCGCCATTTTTCTTCCCGCCAGTTCTTCCCGCTAGTTCACTATATATATATATATATGTAGGGTTGGCCTCCATTGTCATTGCACATCTCTAGACTCATATCTTCAACCTCATCACTCTTTCCCATGGCTTCCACCGTAGCACTAACCCCCAGGGAGGCGGAGGCGCTTTGCGCCTCGAACTACCCCTGCCCGCCGGGCTACTGTGTCCCCGTCGGCTGGATGCTGAGCATCGGAGGCGTGCCGGTTCCTCCTGTCCCTCTAGGTGTGGCGCGCCGGATGGCCATCACGAACCACTACTACTTCGAGCTCACGCCGGAGCAGCGAAGGAATCCCAGATGGCATCCCGACTATTTCCCTACTTGGGAAGCCTTCTTCGTGGATCGGCGTGAGAGGGCGCTCGCCAGGCACGAGGAGGACGGCCCACCTCCTCCTAACTTCAACGAGGCCGGCTGTCGGCTATGGTGGCGCGGTCGGACTCTCCAGAGCGTCATGGCCTATGACACTGCCGCCGACTCTAACCCCGTCTGCTCTACCCTCAAGTCCAGCCCACACGCTACCCTCAAGTCTAGCCCACGCGTACTCTCTAAAGGTTCAATTACGGCGACCCCGACGACGACAGCGATGACGGCGGCGGCGAGTACGACGACTACAGTGGCGAGTATTACAGGTGTAGGCAGGAGCATGACTGAATCACTCCAACATTCCGAAACAAGTTCGGCCGATTGTTACTTAATCTGGCCATGTATCTTAATTTTCAGTTCTTTTATGTATCTTAATTTTCAGTTCCAGTTCGGCTTTATGTAACTTACTATTAGTTGCATTCTCATTCGAGGTTGACAATATGCTATTTTATCAAAAAAACAATGCAAGTTGAGCGAGACTTGGCCCCGAGTTAAGAATCATCATGCCCGTTGTTCGACAAAGTTTGTCGATAGTTTAAAACAGGGATAAAAAAATAAAAAAAAAGATCGAAACAGTGCGAAACCTTCGCGTGGTGTTATATTATGTGACATAGTTAGAAGGAAAAATCTCAAACTTGGTATATTGATTATATCTCGAAAAAACCTTCACAAAATGACCTATCTCATTCGAGGTTTCTTGCCTTTCGGGTCAAATGACCAATGTTATGGCTAGAATCAAGGCATAGTTTGTGATAATATGGCCATATTGTGCATACATGTGCATCATGGAATGGCAAACAATGTTGCAAGAGGAAGTTTTCCTTTTTATCGCACCAAAAAGGCATTTTCCATTTTCCGAGCATAAAAAACGGACGGTTTTGTGAAGCAACCACCAAATGGCTAATTCAAAAAACCACCAACACATTTTACAAAAATACTAGACCACCTTATATGCACAATGTACCAACAGGGGGATCTGAAACCTTTCCGTCCACCTCTGGTGAAAAAGACAAATTCCTGCCGAATCGGTAGGAAGTGGGTCAGATATGAACTACAGGTACATGATACGATACTCATGATTTTTTACAAAAAATATTTTTAGGTTCACAATATGCTATTTTATCAAAAAAACAATGCAAGTTGAGCGAGGCTTGGCCCCGAGCTAAGAATCATCATGCCCGTTGTTCGACAAAGTTTGTCGATAGTTTAAAACGGGGATAAAATAATAAAAAAAGATCGAAACAGTGCGAAACCTTCGCGTGGTGTTATATTATGTGACATAGTTAGAAGGAAAAATCTCAAACTTGGTATATTGATTATGTCTCGAAAAAACCTTCACAAAATGACCTATCTCATTCGAGGTTTCTTGGCTTTCGGGTCAAATGACCAATGTTATGGCTAGAATCAAGGCATAGTTTGTGATAATATGGCCATATTGTGCATACATGTGCATCATGGAATGGCAAATAATGTTGCAAGAGGAAGTTTTCCTTTTTATCGCACCAAAAAGGCATTTTCCATTTTCCGAGCATAAAAAACGGACGGTTTTGTGAAGCAACCACCAAATGGCTAATTCAAAAAACCACCAACACATTTTACAAAAATACTAGACCACCTTATATGCCCAATGTACCAACAGGGGGATCTGAAACCTTTCCAACCACCTCTGGTGAAAAAGACAAATTCCTGCCGAATCGGTAGGAAGTGGGTCAGATATGAACTACAGGTACATGATACGATGCTCATGATTTTTTACAAAAATCATTTTTAGGTTGACAATATGCTATTTTATCAAAAAAACAATGCAAGTTGAGCGAGACTTGGCCCCGAGCTAAGAATCATCATGCCCGTTGTTCGACAAAGTTTGTCGATAGTTTAAAACGGGAATAAAAAAATAAAAAAAGATCGAAACAGTGCGAAATCTTCGCGTGGTGTTATATTATGTGACATAGTTAGAAGGAAAAATCTCAAACTTGGTATATTGATTATGTCTCGAAAAAACCTTCACAAAATGACCTATCTCATTCGAGGTTTCTTGGCTTTCGGGTCAAATGACCAATGTTATGGCTAGAATCAAGGCATAGTTTGTGATAATATGGCCATATTGTGCATACATGTGCATCATGGCATGGAAAACAATGTTGCAAGAGGAAGTTTTCCTTTTTATCGCACCAAAAAGGCATTTTCCATTTTCCGAGCATAAAAAACGGACGGTTTTGTGAAGCAACCACCAAATGGCTAATTCAAAAAACCACCAACACATTTTACAAAAATACTAGACCACCTTATATGCACAATGTAACAACAGGGGGATCTGAAACCTTTCCGTCCATCTCTGGTGAAAAAGACAAATTCCTGCCGAATTGGTAGGAAGTGGGTCAGATATGAACTACAGGTACATGATACGATGCTCATGATTTTTTACAAAAATCATTTTTAGGTTCACAATATGCTATTTTATCAAAAAAATAATGCAAGTTGAGCGAGTTTTGGTGAGATTCAAGTGTATACAAAAGATGCGACATTTAAATATCCAATCAATTAAAAAATGTTAATACAAGAGATGCGGTATTAAAATATGATTTGCTCTAATAAAATAGGGTTAGATTCCTTTTTAGATGCTTAATATTTCTTATGTTCAAAGTTTTAGGATTTAACAATTTATTTTTGTTTGAATTGAATAATCAAAATTTATATGTAAGTGTTTTAATCATTTTGAAAAATTTCATGTAAAGTAAATATAAAATGATTTACATGAATGGATAGATATTATTTTTCTGAAAATTATGATATATTATTCATATTTTTCTGAGTTGAAATGAAAAAGATATGAATTTTCTAAATTCATATCCTATTTTTTGAATTAAAAATGCCCCTTTAATGCATGAAATAAATTCCCCCCCTTTAACACCGGTTCCAGACACGAACCGGTGTTAAAGGGGGGGTGCATTTATTTCGTTTCGCGCGTGCACCCCCCCTTTATTCATTTCGTTTCGGTGTTAAAGTAGATTTCTCAGCTCCACGAGTCAAACGAAATAAGGCGAAAGGCCCACTACTTCTTCATTCATGGCTTATTGATTTGATTGATCCCCCTTTCGTATTCATTCGACCTGAGGTGAGGTTGGAACAAGAGTTTTCATAAAAAGAATGGTTCTTTTATGCCATTATGAACGGGCAAGCCTCTTGTGGATTCCTCCAACTCTATGAATGAAGGGGGGAGTATGAGGAAGGCCGATTTTCTTTCTATATGAAGATGAAAAAAGGATCAGGGTCAAACATTTCTTACTTTCGTGCACCCCCCCTTTAACACCGGTTCTTGTCTGGAACCGGTGTTAAAGGGGGGGTAATAAATGCGCGCGTGAAACATAATCCCCCCCTTTAACACCGGTTCCAGCCCCGAACCGGTGTTAAAGCGGGGGGTATTAAATTCGCCTTCCCCTTCCTTTCTTCCCCACAGAGCCAGATCGAACCGCCACCGCCACCGCCACCGCGCGCGCGCCATCGGAGCAGAGAGAAGCATCGCCACCGCCCATCGGAGCAGAGAGAAGCCACCGCCGGCCGCCACCGCCCTCGGAGGGTGAGGGAGGAATCGGCCGTGGGTGCCCTGAATCGTCGGCCCTGTCACCTCCACCTCTGTCTGCCGCTCGCCATTGACACTGCAGGCAACCCCGACCTTCCCCGGCCTCGTCGACCCCACCATCAGCTTCCTGGTGAGCCTCTGGTGCTCAGGCACATCTTCTCTTCCTCCCTCACGCTCTATATCGCCTCCGCATCGTGTAACCGCTGCCGACCGACGCAGTTCCTCCTCGTTCTGTGTTCTCCGGCGACCAAAAAGGGGAGGCGCCGCCACTACTAGGTCCGCCTCGACCTCCTCTTTCCAATCAGCCCAACCACAAGTCCCCGCGTGTAGCAGATCGACGGGAGCAAGATCGACCTGAGAGGAGCTCCATTGCCGACGTCAGCGTGATGCAATAATCGTTTTCTTTTTCTTTTATTATTTCTGTAATTCTTTTTCTGTAATTATTTCAGTGAAGAAAATACCTGACATATGGGCCCTATCTGTAAGCGATAAAAACATTTCCATAAATGTTTTCTAATTAAGAAAATTGTTTAAGTAAATTCCAAAAATGCAAATGGTTTTATAATATTCCAAAAAATAATTTAAAATGAAATAATTTAAAATGCAAATTATTTTATAATGCATCCGCGCGCAGAGAGCAGAGAGCAGCCGCGTCGGCGCCGCGTCCAGCCCTCGCCGTCGGAGCCGCCGCCCTCGCCCTCGTCGTCGGAGCCGCCGACCTCGCCCTCGCCGTCGGAGCCGCCGTCCACGCCTCTACGTCCGGCAGTCGTCGGCGGCACAATGTGAACGATGTGAACAATGTGTCAAAGCTGGCGGCACAATGTGAACAATGTGTCAATGCGGCAGCCGTCCACGCCTCTGCGTTCGGCAGTCGTCCTCTGTGAACAATGTGGGGAATATGTGTGATGTATAAAATATGTAGTCGTGTATTCATATTTGAGTAAAGTTTCTGATATTGTAACATCGATATTGTTTACTTAGTGTTGGCGGTGAACTTGATGGTCAAAATCGGGAAACTCGAAACTAAGATGGCATGTAATTATGGAGGGAGTAGTAGTATAGATAGGGTGTCAAGCGGGGCGGGTTCGCGGGCAACATAGTTTCACCGACTAATATAAATTGTACTACATGCATAGATTAAAACTTGTATACAAATTGGACTGCGTGTAGGTGTAGCTGTCTGAGACTAAATAATTATCCGCAAACCCGCCCCACTTGTATGCAAACTTGCATCCTGCCAACGTTACCCTCTTGGGGTGTCGTTGTGGAGCTCTGACTCATCCTGATTAGGGTTTGGACCCCTCGGAACTCGTTTAAAATGATCAAGCATCCTTAGGGTTTTAATTTCATTTGTGTATTTATTTGCGTATTTTTGTATGAATAATATGTATATTTGTGTATGAATCCAAGTCCACTTGAATGTTTACACTCTTACTCTAGATAATATTATTGTTTTAGAAACTATGGATCCACTTAGTAGAAACCTTGAAGAAGAAGAAATAATGGAGAACATTATTGACGAGGACACCTCACAATATCTGAACTTGGAGGGACATGATGACAGCTCAAGTAGTCATGGAGAAGATGAAGACTCCGGTGAACGCAATTTAGTGATTACAAAGTCCGGCGAGGTATATGCATTGGTTAAGCCTCTTCTGACTTCCACCAACAATCTTCTTCTACATGTATTAATTAACGCTTCTTTCTTCTTTTAGCCCTCTGGATCAACCAGCCAGCAACCATCTTCTTCTACGAAAAAGAGCAAGCGAGGCGCGAGCCATCGGTTGAAAGATCGTGCAAAGTTCACGATCGAAGCAGTCCGTGTTGATGGCAGACCGATGGAGCCCAAGAAGGCCACAGGCAAATTTGTACGTCAGGCTGGAGTTCTTGTTAGGGATCAAATCCCAATCATAATTGAAAATTGGAATAAGCCAAAGAAGGGCAACGGTACCTTTGTCGATAAAAGATCCAAAGAAACGCTTTGGAATTCGTTGTTGGTAAATTTCACCCTTCCGCCAGAGGAGGATGAAAACAACCCGGTTATAAAGGAAAAGGTCAAAGAGTGGACTCTATAGAAGATGGCTGACGCTTTCCGCAACTGGAAGACAAAATTGAACAAATTTGTCAAAGCTGGCGAGACTCTAGATTTCGAAGACGCATATTATGCGAAGATAATGTTGGAATTATACCCTAGAGGCAATAATAAAGATGTTATTATTATAATTCTTGTTCATGATAATGTTTATATTCCATGCTAGAATTGTATTAAGCGAAAACTTTAATACTTGTGTGGTTTGTGAACAACACCGTGTCCCTAGTACGCCTCTATGGACTAGCTCATTGATCAATGATGGTTAAGATTTCCTAACCATAGACATGAGTTGTCAATTGATAATGAGATCATATCATTGGGAGAATGATATGATGGACATACCCAAACTAAGCGAAGCAATTAAATCGAGTCATCGTGTTCGTCTTTGCGAAGCTTTTCTTATGTCAAATATTGTATTCCTTAGGCCATGAGATAATACAACTCCCTGGTATCGGAAGAAAGCTTTGAGGTCATCAAACGTCATCCTATGAGAGGGTGATCATAAAGGTGTCTCTCAGGTGATCGGAAAGTATCTGTTGGGTTGTATGTATCGAGATGGGATTTGTCCCTCCCAAGTCGGAGAGATATACTTCGGGCCCACTCGGTAATCGATATCAACACCGCTTGCAAGCATGTGGTTAAGGAGTTAATCACAAAGTGATATCGGATTACGGAACGAGTAAAGTACTTGCTGTGAACGAGATTGAACTTGGTATGACGGTACCGACGATCAAATCTCGGGCAAGTAAAAATATCACGAGACGAAGGGAATATATATATGGGATTGATTGAATCCTGGCATCGTGGTTCATCCGATATGATCATCGATTAATGTGTGAGAGTCAATATGGGTTTCCAGACCCCGCTGTTGATTATTGATAGAAGATCATGTCTGCATATTCTCGAACCCGCAGGGTCACACACTTAACGTGTCTCGACGCTAGGATAGATTGGATAATTGGTTTATGAGTTTTTGTTCGGAGTCTCGGATGGGATCCGGGACATCACGAGAGGTTCCGGAGTGGTCCGGAGAATAAGATTCATATAAGGCAGTGCAGTTTTTGGAGTTCGGAATTGTTCCGGGTTAATCGGTATTGTACCGGAAGCTTCTAGAACCTTCCGGAAGGGGACCAACGTGGCCCCACCTTCCGGGAGGGGGCATGGGCCTATGAGGGAGTGCCCTGGCCGCATTGGGCCAGGGGCACAAGGCCCCATAGGGCCCAGCCGGCCAAGAGAGGTTTAAACTCTAGATAGAGCTTCTAGAAGGGGGGGTTTCCTTGCCCCCCACTCTTCCTCCTTGGGGCCGCCGGCCTTGGCTTGGGGGAGGGGCTAGGGCTGCGCCCACCCCTCTATATATATAGGGATAGGGGCGCACCAACCCCTCACACCTTCCCCTCCAACCCTAGCCGCCCTGCTGCCCTCCTCTCTCCCTCCCGACTGCTTGTAGGCGAAGCCCTGCTGCAGAAATTCTCCACCAATTGCACCGCGCTGTCGTGTTGTTGATACAACCCATCTCTCCACCATACTTGCTGGACCAAGGAAGGAGGATACGTCGAGGTGCTGCACGTGTGCATCTCACGGAGGCACCGCCACTTGTGGTGCTAGATCGGATCGGATCGCGAGGAGGAGAAGCGAGTACGACTACATCACCCACGTTCCGACGAACGTTCCGCTGTGCGAATCTTCAAGGGTATGAAGATCTAATCCAATCTATCTCATTGTTTGCATCTCCTAGATTAGATCTTGGCTTTCCCTCTGTTCGCATCCGTAGAAAATTTTGATTTACTATGCCGCGAAACCCTTCAGTGGTATCAGAGCTAGATCTATGCGTAGATGTGTTTCACGAGTAGAACGCAACATGGTTGTTGCGGGCGTTGATGTTTTCTGTTGCAAGCCTCTTGTTTGTGTTCTTCTTATGACGCGGGATAGTGAGATTGAAGCGGTCCAGGCCAACCTTACGCGACGTCGTTCGCGAGACCGGCTCCGCACTTGACGTGTGGCTTGTTCCACACATGCGGCTGGTGGATGTCAGTTTCTCTCACTATAGTTGTCATGGGATTAACACCGGAGTTTGGCAACCATAATATCACCGTTGTGGCTTTCCGTAGGTAAGAATCGTTCTTAGCATCTACTCTCATAAGCCACGTAAAACATGCAACAACAAAGTAGAGGCGTCTAACTTGTTTTTGCAGGGAGTGTTTTCTGTGATATGGTATGGCCCAAGATGTGATGTATATATTGTATGCGATGATCATGTTTTGTAATGTTTCACAACTTGCATGTCGATGAGTACACAACCGGCAGGAGCCATATGGTTGTCTTTATAATTGTGTATGACCTGCGAGTCAACTTCTTATACGCCATGTAATAGCTTTACTTTATCGCTAAGTAGTTAGCAATAGTTGTAGTTTCTATTCGTGGTGGAGGCAATCATGGTGGAGTGATGGAGATCATGCCGGAACGCACAAGATGGAGATCATTGCGCGAAGATTGGCTATACCATGTCACATAAAGTTATATGCATGTGATGTTTATACTTTTATGTATCTTATTATGCTTAGATCGCGACGGTAGCATTATAAGATGATTCCTCACTTAAAGATCAAGATAAAAACTGTGTTCTCCCCGAGTATGCACCGTTGCGAAAGTTCGTCGTGTCCAAGCATCACATGATGATCGGGTGCTATAGACTCTACGCTCACATACAACGGGTGCAAGCCAGTTTTTGCACACGCGGAAATACTTGGGTCTAACTTGACGAGCCTAGCATGTACAGACATGGCCTCGGAACACATGAACCGAAAGGTTAAGCATGAGTCATATGAATGATATGATCGACACTTCGTTGTCCACCATTGAAGCCACATCTCTTCTCGTGATGATCGGATTAGGTGTGGTGAATTTGGATCGTGTTCACTAAACAACTTGAGGGATGTTGAATTTAGTGGGAGTTCATCTAGTAATTTGATTAAGTTGAACTAGTTATCATGAACATAGTCTAATTTGTACTTGCAAATACTGTAGATCAAATGGCTAAGTCCAACTTCAACTTCAACGTTTTCGCTGAGAAGGAAAAGCTTGGAAACAATGGGTCTAACTTCACCAATTGGTTCCGCAATCTAAGAATCATTCTCTCTGGCGGTCAAAAGGACTATGTCCTTGGGAAAGCGTTAGGTGACCCCCCTGCTGCAACTGCGCCGGCTGATGAGAAAGCTGTCTATCAGTCGCGCAAAGATGATTATGGTGTGATTAAGAGCACCATGTTGTTTGCTATGGAACCGGAACTTCAAAATCGTTTTGAAGACTATCCCGGGCCCTTTGAGATTCTCGAAGAGCTGAAAACCATGTTTCAGACTCAGGCCCGTTCTGAGAGATATGAGATCTCTGAGAAGTTCTTTAACTGCAAGATGGAGGAAGGGAGTTCCGTCAGTGAGCACGCCATTAAGATGACGAGCTACACTCAACGCCTTGAGCAACTGGAATGCACGATTCCAGAGGAGCTCAAGATTGACAGGGTTCTGCAATCACTCCCTCCCAGCTACAAAAGTTTTGTAGTGACTCATAATCAGATTGGTTCCACTGATACGATCACCGAGCTCTTCGCAAATCTGAAGGCTGCGGAGGTGGACATCAAGAAGGATAATCATGTGTTGATGGTCAACAAGCCCTCCTTTAAGAAAGGTAAGGGAGCAAAGAAGCCCTTCAAGAAGGGCGGCGGCAAACGCACTGCCCCTGCTGAGAAGAAGCTCAAGTCTGGTCCTAAGACGGACACTGAGTGCTTCTATTGCAAGGACAAGGGTCACTGGAAGCGCAACTGTCCGAAGTACTTAGCGGACAAGAAGGCTGGCACCATCAAAGGTATATTTGATATACATGTTATTGATGTTTTCCTTACTAGCCCTCGTTGTAGTGCCTGGGTATTTGATACTGGTTCGGTTGCTAATATTTGTAACTCGAAACAGGAGCTACGGAATAGACGGCGGCTTGCGAGGGATGAGGTGATGATGCGCGTTGGCAACGGATCAAGAGTTGATGTGATGGCCGTCGGCACGCTCTCCTTAGTTTTACCTTCGGGATTAGTTTTAAACCTTAATAAATGTTATTATGTGCCTGCGTTGAGCATGAACATTATTTCTGGATCGTGATTATTGCAAGACGGTTATTCATTTAAATCGGAGAATAATGGTTGTTCTATTTATATGAGTAACATCTTTTATGGTCATGCACCTCTTGTGAATGGTTTATTTCTTCTAAATCTCGAAAGGGATGAAACACACATCCATAACATTGAGGCTAAGAGATGCAAAGTAGATAGTGATAATACTACTTATTTGTGGCACTGTCGTCTAGGTCATATTGGTGTAAAGCGCATGAAGAAACTCCATTCTGATGGACTTTTGGAGTCTCTTGATTTTGAATCATTTGACACATGCGAACCATGCCTCATGGGCAAGATGATCAAAACACCGTTCTCCGGTATGATGGAGCGAGCAACGGACTTGTTGGAAATCATACATACCGATGTATGCGGACCGATGAGTGTTTCGACGTGCGGTGGATATCGCTATTTTCTCACTTTTACCGATGACTTAAGTAGATATGGGTATATCTATTTAATGAAACATAAATCTGAAACGTTTGAAAAGTTCAAAGAATTTCAGAATGAAGTGGAGAACCATCGTAACAGAAAGATTAAGTTTCTACGATCCGATCGTGGGGGCGAATATTTGAGTTATGATTTTCTCACGCATCTTAAAGCAAGCGGAATTGTTTCACAACTCACGCCACCCGGAACACCACAGCGCAATGGTGTGTCTGAACGCCGTAATCGAACCTTATTAGATATGGTCCGATCAATGATGTCTCTTACTGATTTGCCTTTATCATTTTGGGGTTATGCATTAGAAACCGCTGCATTCACTTTAAATAGGGCTCCATCTAAATCCGTTGAGACGACACCGTATGAACTATGGTTTGGTGCTAAACCTAAGTTGTCGTTTCTTAAAGTTTGGGGATGCGAAGCTTACGTCAAGAAGTTGATGCCGGACAAGCTCGAACCCAAAGCGGAGAAATGCGTCTTCATAGGATACCCTAAGGAAACTATTGGGTATACCTTCTATCACAGAACCGAAGGCAAAGTGTTTGTCGCAAAGAACGGTTCCTTTCTTGAGAAGGAGTTTCTCTCGAAAGAAGTGAGTGGGAGGAAAGTAGAGCTAGACGAGGTTATTGAACCTTCTCTTGAATTGGAGAGTAGCGCAGCACCTGAAATTGTTTCAGTACCGCCTGCACCAACAATAGAGGAAGCTAATGACAAGGATCATGAAGCTTCGGGCGATGCTGCTACTGAACGTCGCAGGTCGACAAGGTCGCGTGCCCCTCCTGAGTGGTACGGCAACCCTGTCTTAACTGTCTTGTTAGTAGAAGACAGTGAACCTACGAACTATGAGGAAGCGATGATGAGCCCAGACTCTGAGAAATGGCTAGAAGCCATGAAATCCGAATTGGGATCCATGAGCGAAAACCAAGTATGGACTTTGGTGGACCCTCCTAGCGACCGAAAGGCCGTTGAGTGCAAATGGATCTTCAAGAAGAAAATGGACGCGGATGGTAATGTTACCATCTATAAAGCACGGCTTGTCGCGAAAGGTTTTCGACAAGTTCAAGGTGTTGACTACGATGAGACTTTCTCTCCCGTAGCGATGTTTAAGTCCATTCGGATTTTATTATCAATTGCTGCGTTTCATGATTATGAAATATGGAAGATGGATGTCAAGACTGCTTTCCTCAATGGCAACATTGATGAAGAGTTGTATATGATGCAACCCGAAGGTTTTGTCGATCCTAAGGATGCTGATAAAGTATGCAAACTTCAGCGTTCCATTTATGGACTGAAGCAAGCATCTCGGAGTTGGAACCTTCGTTTTGATCAAGTGATCAAGAGCTTTGGATTTGTTCCAAATTGCTACGAAGCTTGTATCTACAAGAAAGTGAGTGGGAGCTCGGTGACGTTTCTGGTACTATATGTGGATGACATATTGATTATTGGAAATGACATTAACATGCTTAACGATGTGAAGAGTTATTTGAACAAGTGTTTTTCAATGAAAGACCTAGGTGAAGCTGCTTATATATTGGGCATCAAAATCTATAGAGATAGACAAAGACGCCTGATAGCTTTAAGCCAGATTACATATCTAGACAAAGTTCTGAAAAGGTTCAGAATGGATAAGGCAAAGAAAGGTTCAGTGCCTATGTTGTCAGGTAAGATATTGAGCAAGGCTCAGTGTCCAGCTACGGTAAATGATAGGGAAGCTATGAGCAAAGTGCCTTATGCCTCGGCCATAGGTTCTATCATGTATGCCGTGCTATGTACTAGACCGGATGTGTCCAATGCTCTTAGTTTGACGAGCAGGTATCAAAGTGATCCAGGAGTGGAACACTGGACAGCCATGAAGAACATCCTAAAGTACCTAAATAGGACTAAAGAAATGTTCTTAGTCTATGGGGGTGATGAACAGCTCGTCGTAAAAGGTTACGTCGACGCTAGTTTCGACACCGACAAGGATGATTCCAAATCTCAGACAGGATACGTTTATATTTTGAATGGAGGAGCTGTGAGCTGGAGAAGCTGCAAGCAAAGCGTGATCGCGGGATCTACAGTAGAAGTGGAATACATGGCTGCTGCAGAAGCGTCAAGTGAAGGAGTTTGGATCAGAAACTTCATCACTGAGCTTGGCGTGGTTCCAAGTGCATTGGACCCACTGGAGATATTGTGTGACAACACTGGCGCCATAGCACTCGCTAAGGAATCAAGATATCATCCAAAGACCAAGCATATCAATCGCAAGTTTCATATAATCCGAGATTATATAGCAGATGGAGATCTGAAGATTAGCAAAGTACATACAGATCTGAATGTCACAGATCCGTTGACTAAACCTCTTACGCGTGCAAAACATGATCAGCACCTCAGTGCCATGGGTGTGAGATTGTTGCCAAATGTAAACTAGATTATTGACTCTAGTGCAAGTGGGAGACTGTTGTAATTATACCCTAGAGGCAATAATAAAGATGTTATTATTATAATTCTTGTTCATGATAATGTTTATATTCCATGCTAGAATTGTATTAAGCGGAAACTTTAATACTTGTGTGGTTTGTGAACAACACCGTGTCCCTAGTACGCCTCTATGGACTAGCTCATTGATCAATGATGGTTAAGGTTTCCTAACCATAGACATGAGTTGTCAATTGATAATGAGATCATATCATTGGGAGAATGATATGATGAACAGACCCAAACTAAGCGAAGCAATTAGATCGTGTCATCGTGTTCGTCTTTGCGAAGCTTTTCTTATGTCAAATATTGTATTCCTTAGACCATGAGATAATACAACTCCCTGGTATCGGAAGAAAGCTTTGAGGTCATCAAACGTCATCCTATGAGAGGGTGATCATAAAGGTGTCTCTCAGGTGATCGGAAAGTATCTGTTGGGTTGTATGTATCGAGATGGGATTTGTCCCTCCCAAGTCGGAGAGATATACTTCGGGCCCACTCGGTAATCGATATCAACACCGCTTGCAAGCATGTGGTTAAGGAGTTAATCACAAAGTGATATCGGATTACGGAACGAGTAAAGTACTTGCTGTGAACGAGATTGAACTAGGTATGACGGTACCGACGATCAAACCTCGGGCAAGTAAAAATATCGCGAGACGAAGGGAATATATATATGGGATTGATTGAATCCTGGCATCGTGGTTAATTCGATATGATCATCGATGAATGTGTGGGAGTCAATATGGGTTTCCAGACCCCACTGTTGATTATTGATAGAAGATCATGTCTGCATATTCTCGAACCCGCAGGGTCACACACTTAACGTGTCTCGACGCTAGGATAGATTGGATAATTGGTTTATGAGTTTTTGTTCGGAGTCTCGGATGGGATCCGGGACATCACGAGAGGTTCCGGAGTGGTCCGGAGAATAAGATTCATATAAGGCAGTGCAGTTTTTGGAGTTCGGAATTGTTCCGGGTTAATCGGTATTGTACCGGAAGCTTCTAGAACCTTCCGGAAGGGGACCAACGTGGCCCCACCTTCCGGGAGGGGCCAGGGGCCTATGAGGGAGTGCCCTGGCCGCATTGGGCCAGGGGCACAAGGCCCCATAGGGCCCAGCCGGCCAAGAGAGGTTTAAACTCTAGATAGAGCTTCTAGAAGGGGGGGTTTCCTTGCCCCCCACTCTTCCTCCTTGGGGCCGCCGGCCTTTGCTTGGGGGAGGGGCTAGGGCTGCGCCCACCCCTCTATATATAGAGGGCTAGGGGCGCACCAACCCCTCACACCTTCCCCTCCAACCCTAGCCGCCCTGCTGCCCTCCTCTCTCCCTCCCGACTGCTTGTAGGCGAAGCCCTGCTGCAGAAATTCTCCACCAATTGCACCGCGCCGTCGCGTTGTAGATACAACCCATCTCCCCACCATACTTGCTGGACCAAGGAAGGAGGATACGTCGAGGTGCTGCACGTGTGCATCTCACGGAGGCACCGCCACTTGTGGTGCTAGATCGGATCGGATCGCGAGGAGGAGAAGCGAGTACGACTACATCACCCACGTTCCGACGAATGTTCCACTGTGCGAATCTTCAAGGGTATGAAGATCTAATCCAATCTATCTCGTTGTTTGCATCTCCTAGATTAGATCTTGGCTTTCCCTCTGTTCGCATCCGTAGAAAATTTTGATTTACTATGTCGCGAAACCCTTCAGATAAGACCTCACTGGCCTGAATTTGTGACATATAAAAAAGGTGCTATAGCTAAAAAGAGGTCAGAAACCAATACGCTTAATGCCCAGAAGAAGGAATATCACCAGAGGACGGGGTCAGGTGGCTACATATCTCAGAGGCCTAAGTGGGAGGAAGTTGAGAAGGCCCTGCGCGCTAGAGGGATCACACCCCAGACAGATGGGTGGGACCTACGTGCAAAGACTTGGTTCTACGGAATCGGGGCAAGGTTGGACCCAGAAACAGGATTATGTATCTTCCCAACCCTCCTTGCCAAACCCGTCACTGAACTCATCAGGCATACGAGGAAACATCCGCCAGGACCTTCCATCCCGACGGAGAGAATGACCAGCTCACACGCGCCATCGGTAAAAAAGAACACCCTGGACATGCACGAGGCACAGGGGGTATGACGTGGAAGGATGGGTTTGCCGAGTGGAACGACTCTTACAGATGGCGCGGCAGAAAAGAAAAAGAGCGTACAGAGCGGATGACACAGATAGAACATGCACTTGCGGCGCTGCAGGCGCAAGTGAATGCACAACAGAGCCATCAAGCTACCGGCCCATCTCAGCGGCACGAAGAGCCTGCATTGGAAGCTGCCGGCGGCCCAGACTCTGCGCGGAAAAGCAGCGTGGCTTCCACGGAGAATGTGTAGCCCACGCTTGAAATGGCGGGTCCTCGATACCCTGTGGATGAGATCACGGAGAGCGAACACGCTGAGCTGCATGTGAGATTAATAGGCTTATCCATTAAGGTGGCTGTCGACTATGCCTTACCTCCTGTAGCTGGTGGAACTTACCACTGCCGACCGATTCCAGATGGCCATGCTATTGTCGGGGTGGATGAGGTTGTGAAGGAATATGAGGAAGCACAACTTGACCATGCTACAGGTGAAGGGGAAACTCAACTCAAATTTGCAGTGAAAACAACCATTCTTTGGAAGAAGGAACACATCGTGCTTCCAAATTGGAGGCCACTGGAACCCCCGCCGTCTTCGCAGCGTCAGCAGTCTGAGCCGCTTCAGCTATCTCCTGCGCGGCAGCCATCTCCTGTGCGGCAGCCATCTCCGGCGCTTCAGCCATCTCCTGCGCGGCAGCCATCTCCGGCGCGCCAGCTATCTCCGGCCCGTCAGCCATCTCCGGTGCTTCAGCCATCTCCTCAGCGTAAGCGGAAGAGCACTACCACAAAAAGCATCACTAGCACTGCCACAAAGAAATCTGCAGGAAACCGTACGCCAAAGAGTTCAAAAAACTACGTCCCGCAGCCTTCCGCCAAGCCATTGCCGGTTTTACCGTGGAATCACAGCGACGAGGAGACCAATAGGATCTCGGAAGAAGAGGTGAAGAAATTGTTTGCACCTAGACGGGCCAAGCCAAAGGAGAAAATAGATCCGGCGGTGGTGGAGAAGTTTTACAAAAATCTTTTGAAACCTGAAACCCCACTTGTGCCGGACTACGAGCGCCAGATTTTGAAGGCGGATGCAAGGCGCCGTAGGGAGACTGAAAGTAGCAGTCGTGAGGCACCCCAGAAAACAGTTCCCATGCTCGGAGAGCAGGAAAACCAATCATGCGCCCCGCTCCAAGTGTTCGACACACGGGACGCTCCTCCCGTAAATGATTACGAGGCAGAGCTACAAAGAAAGGCCAATGAGATGGGGATGAGTTACATTGCATACTTGAACATCATGGGAGACAACTTGCCCAAATGCGATGCCAACCCCATACAGTCATGGAAGTATGGGAAGAATCTCGTCAAGAAAGAGGAACTCAAGAATCTACCAACAAAGATGCGAAAATTGCACAAGTGGTACCTTGATTTCTGCAAGACGAGAAAGGAAGAATGGATCACGGCGCATATAAGAGATGAGATTTTCTTCTGCGGAGACGACAGGATTGACTTCAACATTCAAGACTTGCATTTTCTATTCAATCAGAAGGAACTCGACAAAGCTGCCATCAGCCTTTATTGTGTGTAAGTACTATTTCTGTAATTTATATCTCATCTCATTCATTTCATTAATTGCATGTATATATATATGCTCACCATATATGTATATACTATTATGCAGGAAAAAGGTTATGGAATGCAGGAAAGGAGGCCCTTTTGACATTGGGTTCGTTGACCCAAATAGAGTTCATGAAGAAGTGGTAAGAACCAAACCCGGTCAAACAGAAGATTACTTGCTAAGGTCTTTACTGAGACAACAAACCAAAAGGGAAATACTATTGCCTTACAACTTCTCGTGAGTACTGTTACCCTCTCTCTTGTACACATTCTATTTCAGCTTACTCGATGTTAAGTGTAACTGATGATGAGTTATGCGTGCGTAGGTTCCACTTTATTCTGCTAGTCATTCAACCCGACTCAGGAAAAGTCCTTGTCAGGGACTCGTTACGAAAAGAAAAAGAGATATGGGCAGACTTTAGAGAGATGCTCTAGAGGTAATTTCAATCATATTATCGCACTAGATCGGCAACTTTCGTGACAACAAGTAATTAATTACTCCTTTATCCATTTTCTTTGCCGGACAGTGTTTGGAAAAGGTTCACGGGCAGGGCCGTGGGTGAATGGTCAGAAGAACTAAAATTTGTAGACCAAAATGTAAGTAATACTAGCTAGCTTCCAATTCCATTATATCATGCTTTATTGATTATTATTTTGATTGAACTCTCTATTCTTGTAAAGTGCGCGCATCAGGGACACGACAATAACTTATGTGGGTACTATGTTTGCGAGTTCATTCGTAACACGATATGTGCGACGGGCCAAGCCGCACTAGAACAACTTAAAGTAAGTAAACAAAGTCCACAACATTATTTTATTACCATCAATTGTGTTGAGTTTTATTCTTATATATATATTGACGGCCCATTCTTCATATATATTCAGATCGAACGGATGCAAGACCAACTCCTACCATTTGAACGCATACGAGCCATTCAAGAGGAATTGGCGGGGTTCATACTTGATGAGGTCGTCACGCCTGGCGGAGAACTCTTTAGATATCCACCAAAATGAACGATGGCGATGTATGTGCCGATGACGATGTATGTGCCGATGACGATGTTTGTGTATAATAATAGTTGCTTAATTATTCATGTACTCGTATGTACCGATGACGATGTATGTGTATACCGCTCCCGATCGATTCCCCCTCCCCCCCTCCCGCAGAAATACGCCCAGAACGGGGCAGAGGCAGAACTCTACCGTGGCCGCGGCAGGAAAACGGCCTAAATCTCTGCCGTGGCAGAAGAACCTTTAACACCGGTTCCAGCCCCGAACCGGTGTTAAAGGGGGGGGGGGGGCTGAGGCCTGCGGCAGCCCCACGTGCGCCACCCTTTAACACCGGTTCGTATAAGAACCGGTGTTAAAGGGCCCCCCTCTAACACCGAACCCTCAACAGCGATTGAAGAACCGCTGTTAGAGGGCCCTCCCAACCGGATTTAAAGGGGGGGGGGGTCTGCACTAGTGGGAACATGTAATGGTAGGGAATGCGAGTCTTCTCTCGGTCCTCCATGTTATTATCTAGAAAATACAACAAAAACAAGTCGTACAAACGCATTACTTTTTACAGATTTGCTGGGAACTTGCTAAATCTCAGTGACCTCTCTCACCATTAGAATTGTCGTGCGATCCGAGAGATACATGTTGGTTGTAACTGAGAAAAATGTTTATGTAGCATAATTTTTTGTGCTGCATGAACAAAAAAATTTGTTCACATGGTACATCCTTTTCTTCACGTACAAATTTTTTGTTCATGAGGTCAAAAATCATGTGTTACAAATAGCAGGAAGGTGTCAACCACCCGAGATTTAAGTCGACTAAGCTCTAGACTCTATTTGCTAGTTCTAAGGCGTGTGAGAAGTTGCTATACCTCAATTCACCTCTCTCACCATTGGATCTACCTCATAATTCGTGCGATCCAAGGGCTACATGTGGGTTGTAACTGAGAAAAATATTTACGCAACACAATTTTTCTTCATGCAGCACAAAAAATTTGTTCACACGATACAACTTTTTTGTTCACATACAATTTTCTTGTTTAGAGGTCAAAAATTGTCCATGTGTCACAAATAGTAGGATGATATCAGTCGACCGAGATAAATCTTTCCTAACAATTAATGATATTATGATACAATGAAGAAAATAGTCTTCCCTTATTTTACAACGGACCATCTCTTAGCCAAAAGAAGACAACCTTCTCTTTTCTCAATTCCATCCCCTGCAACTAATTAGGATGTTAAGCAATCCTTGCCCTCCCTCCCTTGTTAGTAATTAATACTAATTAGGATGTTAAGGATTATTAACATCCTAATTAGTATTAGTATTAATTACACCCTATTTTAGTCGAATCATTTATTGATTGCTTAATTAGCTTAATGAATTTATACAAAGTCACGAGCTTATTTGTAAGGAAACTTCCAATGGTTGGGAATGCAAGTATTCTCCGTTCTCCATGTTATCTAGATAATACAACAAAAATAAGTGGTACAAATGCATTATTTTTTACGAATTTGCTAGTTCCCATGCGCTTGGGAACTTTCTAAATCCCAGTCACCTCTCTCATCATTGGAATTACCTCATGATTCGTTAAGAAAAATGTTCACATAGCACAATTTTTGTTCACGCGATACAGTTTTTTTGTTCACGTACAATTTTTCAAGATCAAAATGCATTCATGTGTCACATATAGTAGATAGATGTCAGCCGACTGAGCTCTAGGCTCTATTTGCAAGTTCTCAAGCATCCGAGAACATGCTAAATCTCATAGACTTTCCATTTGACCAAAGATGCATGTTTTATTCTTGATGTATTGGCCAATGGTGGCTTGTATGATGGTTATGAAGCATTATGCTTAGGATTTGTAAGTTAGGATTAGGGTTTTTGTTAGATTTAATTAGGCCCATATCTAGTTAGGTTTAGGGTATGTGTCTAGATTTTGTGTTAAGCTTGCATGATTAGGTAGATCTTGTAAGTGTGTTTTTCAAATGCATAGCTTAGTGAATATATTTATCATCGATGCATTTGGGTTGTTGTAATTATTTTATATATTTGTGAGAATCATGTCGATAATACGCCTTTTTGAAGGCAATGTAGAGTATGACCCAGAGGAGGTCGTGATAGTGTTTGATCATAGTCCTAACTATGCCGAGGTTTTGGAAAACACGAGGATTGATTTGAATTGGATGAAGCCAAGTGACGTAGTTGAGTTGGAGGGAAGGAATGATTTTGGTTTTGTAATGCACATTCGTTGGAAGAAAATGACATCCCTTATAACCGATGCTATGCATCGGACTCATATGACGATGGTCCCAATGAAGATGTTAAGGAAGATTGGTTCATGGCTAAAGAAGCCTAATCTTTCAAGAAGGTAGTGCACTGGCTAAATATATAACTTAGAATATTACATGTCCATGCCAACTAAAAGTATGAACTAACATGGCCAATTTTTATTACCTCATTCTGCTCCGCCATAAACCATGCACAGTGTTCAAGATCATAATGTTGATGGAGAATTGACATCCTACATATTCGAAAAAGAAAAACTAATAAGAGATAGATCTAGTTCTTGTCATATATATCCGGCAAACTAAATACAAATGATCTAGGCTTCTACCACTTGTGTTCTACTACACATGTTCTAGCATTTATTGTAGTAAATGGACAACACAAACACACATGTTCATTCATAACCTCTTAACTAACTATATAAGCAAGTACGGTTAATTAAACATATTAACAAAATCAACATGCTAAATAACCAAAAATAATTACAATGTTTCTAAGAAGATTCAAAATACATGATGAACTAGGGTTTCACCTAAACTTGCAAAAATAGGGGCAATTTGAGGATTGTTTGGATCAAAGTGAGGGGACCGGTGGGGAATACCTTAAGGGAGGGATGGAGGCCAAAATCCACGGAAAAAGCTTCAGATTTGGCTGGTTTTGGAGGAGGATATGGGAGGGGGAGTGGATCCGCAGCCATGTCCTCAGATCGACCATGGTTTTAGTGTCGGTAGGACGGGATGAGCCGTACTTAACCCTAACTGGAGGGTAGCACCCGTCTCGACTGTGCTATGCTAGATGGGGTAGCGCCCTGCTCCACTGTGCTACCTAATAGGCCCCTGGGACCCACGCGCCATGAGAGCACTTAGCACCACCGCGTGCAATCGCTACTCGAAAGGATTACATCTTGAAATAGTTTGGAAATAGGTTTATTTTTTGCTGAACTTTTACCAATGGGTTATTTATATTGTTTTCTCCGTTGTTGCTAGATGTGTCTGCAGAGAGCGTCCATATGTGTTGCCGCATAGACCTGTTTAATCCAATAATTAATCAATCTATCTATCCAGTGCACATCAAGTTGGGCCTCCGGTTGGGGTTTTTGATCTAGCAACGCGAGCTTCCTCTCCAACCTGGATCTCCTCCTCGCGCCCCCACTCTCTTCTCCCCTCCTCTCTCTCTCTACAGCCACCGGTCCAACATCACCTTCCGAGTTCGTGCTGCCCAAGCATCGCTGCGAATGCGACAGCGGCGTACGCGTACTGTGCTCTCGTTTACATCTCTCCCGTGTCCTCCGCTCCCGGACCGGCCTGCTCCGTTCTCGATCTCTCATCCGTCCGGCCAGCCGCGCGTATTCTTGTCAGCTTCTCCGGCCGACGCACGCTCGCAGGGAGGACGATAGGGATTGCCCCGTCAAAGCTAGCTTCCACCCCTGTACTTCACTGCCACCCCGGCCTCTCGGCGCGGCCAGGTTGCTTGCTCACCTACACTTCTTCCTCCCTAGAGGCTCATAGGCTCTTACTTATTAGCTGCATACAATTATTCTTCCAGGTTCCGGCAGCGGCAAGCTGTATAAATTTCCTTGCCCACCTCCCAACCTCAATTCATCACACCGCTCAAGCTACAGCCCCGCCTAACTCTTGCTTCCTACCTAGCTTCACCAATCCCGATCATCTCTCTTGAGTCTTGATCTCCGTAGCATGCTAGCTAGCTTGTTTAGCCTAGCTTAATTGGTGTGTTCGTTTCGTGGAGGCAGGGACATCCCTCAGCCATATCTTTCATAGTACAGATTATTACAAATTGTTGGGTGAGGAGGGAGGAGGAGGTTTCAGGAGGTGATAGTAGCAGATATATGGGGCTGAGGGACATCGAGATGACGCTGCCGCCGGGGTTCCGGTTCTACCCCAGCGACGAGGAGCTGGTGTGCCACTACCTGCACAGCAAGGTCGCCAACCAGCACCGCTTCGCCGCCGGAGCCTCCCCCGCCGGGGCCATGGTCGAGGTCGATCTGCACGTCCACGAGCCATGGGAGCTACCAGGTCTGTTGATTATTTGCCCAATTAATCGCTACTATAGCAACTTGCTACTCCTAGTACTCCATCTATCGCTTCTCTGTAAGAAAATGCACGTATGAATATCATCTGCTATGGAACGGTGTTGCTTCTAGCACACGTTTCCCCTTTAAGATTTCGGATTTTATTAAGTGGGCAAGCATTATCTTCCTATCATTTTTAACCTGGTGTCTTGCCAAACATTTACTATAAATCATTTGAACCAAAATTACTATTCCCCAATATAATGTTTCGAAATTTCGTACTCAGATCGATTTTCCTAATTAAATTACACAACTGCATGCTTTTTGATAAAACTTTGTATCGTTGGGTTTCAGTAATGGGACGAGGCTAGCTAGCTCTTAAAAAAAAAATTGCATGCTTTGTTTTTTATATTAGCCCCCTCAACCCCCCTCTCTCTCCATCTGTCTAATTGTACACTATAACCTGATCTAATTAAGCACATACTCTCTTTGTTTGGAAATATAAGATGTTTTAAGATAATGAAGCTAATTAATGTATCTAGACACCTTCTAGTGTATATGTTTAAATGAATCTCGACACTAAAAGGTGTCTAGATACATTTTCTTTATAAACCTAAAACATCTTATATTTATAAATGAAGGAAATACGTATGTTCGTGTATATACAATACTATTCAAAATCCTAAATCAACCTCCACCTACTCGAGTTTCTTTTGCTGATTATTGTGTGTATGGCTGCGCCCATGGTTGTGTACTGTATACACCATGCAGACGTGGCGAAGCTGAGCACGGACGAGTGGTACTTCTTCAGCTTCCGCGACCGAAAATACGCTACAGGGCTTCGCACCAACCGCGCCACCAAGTCCGGCTACTGGAAGGCCACCGGCAAGGACCGCGTCATCCGCAGGTCATCGTCCTCCTCCTCTGGCCGCGCCGACATCGTCGGCATGCGCAAGACCCTCGTCTTCTACCACGGCCGCGCCCCCAACGGCGCCAAGTCCTGCTGGGTCATGCACGAGTTCCGCATCGAGGACCCTCACTCCCCTCCCAAGGTACTGTGACAAATCATCATGTGACTTCCCTTGATTCCATTCGAGTCTCAAAATAAATTTGCAATGCTAACGCATGGATCGTGAATTTTATTTGCGCATGCAGGAGGATTGGGTGCTGTGTAGAGTTTTCTACAAGAATAAAGTGGACACGGAGTACGCCATGGATAGCCAGCAGGAGACCACCATCGCCGGCGACGCTGCCGTGAAGGGATACAACCATGTGGAGTACCATGATCCGGAGTACCACCACCCGCCCGTGGGGAAGTTCCCGTCCCTCGTCAGCCACCGTTACCAGCTACCGCTGTCTTCATCCCACGACCACCACCGCCTCAGCAGCATGGACGCCTTCTCCAGCATGCCGCCGGTGGTGAACTATGATAACGTCCTAGGCATCAGCCAGCACCTCGACGGCGGAAGCCGTGGGGCGGCGGGTCCGAGAGACAATAATGGCGGGGATCAGTGCGGCGGGGTGCTGGTGGACCTTGTGCTGCAAGAGGACCGCTACAACTACGACAGTTTGTTGTAGATATCTATACTCCTACTGCTTGATGTGGCTGTTGTTGGTAACTTGGTATTTGTATCTGTTATCTGTACATACATACTAGTACTAGAGATAAAGATGATTTGAGTGAGCCGCGCCGGTTCTTATTTCTAGCTATAGTTCCTTACCTATTGTTGTAGGTGGTGACTTTAATTTAATTAGAAAAATGTAAATGATTGTAATATAAACCTAGGAGGTTCTCCAAATAGAATGTTTTCTAGCCGCATTATTGAGTATTGAGCATATGAGACATCAGATAAACTGAGATGCATGATAGAGTAGATTGTTCACATTATTGTCCAATGTGAAGCTATACTGTTGTTTTGATTAGTACTAATGGAAGCAGTTATTCCCTTTATCTTCCATTAAATTTCTACCTAGAGATGTCTCTAAGCACTCCTTTAGTTGTTACTTCTGGAAAGTCCAGTAATTTTGTGAGCAAGTCTTTCGAATTTGAGTTGTGCTGGTTCCACACCCGATGTAGATGATGTAGCTTCTAAATCTTGGGATGGCCTTGCTTTTGGAAAAAAAAGCGCTATGGATGTTTGGTAGAACAGTGATAGAAAAGTGAGAAGGGAACACAAGGGGTGCAATAGTAACTATGAGAGTTTGATATAAGAAACAGATAACCTTTTTATCAATTTATTAATAGAGAACGGCTAACAGGGTCTTATGATCACAAGCCACACAAAAGGACAAAGAACTAATATCCCAGCAAAAGGTGACCCAAATGCTTTGCCCCTGCTAGATTCTAAGGAAATTGGTAAGATAGATATTTTTAAAAAAGAGGTGTTTGGTTTATTTTCGCATATTTATGTGATGAGTAGAATGCATCGCAAGTGCTAAAACTATTGGTGGGGTACCAATTAGTTCTAATTGTATGAAAATGCATATTTGAGTCCTAAATGTTTGTCAAGTGTATCACCACGGCATCAGCTTTGACTTGCAGACGTGGTAGGTTGACGACTGCCATATGGCAATACTTTGCACCAAACTCCCCCAAAAGTCTTCTCTTCGAATTTTGTGGCTCTTCTCTTTCACACGGTTCTCTAATTAAATCTCATGCATTGAACCCTATTGCTGTAGGTTTAAATGCACAAATTGATGTGCATCTTCGCCTTCAGTTGTAACTCATACACTACGTGGTGATTGTTTCAGACTATCGGTTTGCGTATGATGTTTCTGTCAATTCTGATGTTTGTGTAATGATGCTATGCTATGTTTGTGTCATTTTTTGTGTCAGAGCGAAGGGGAATACGTGAGAGAAAAAAAGAAAGGGGAGAGCGTCGATTTGGAGCACGTCCTCCCTACAGGACCTTTTTTTTTCGAAAAGCTCAAATTTAAAGATTCAAAAATCTGAAATAAATACTAGGGATGTAGATACTGATTTATAATGCGTGTATGCAAAAATCATGTGAAAATACTATTTATTCTGGGCTCAGCGAAAAAGAGGAATCTTCATATCTGGGCGTGAACATTGCAATTTTTCGCAATGTTCTCCAACTATTATAGACAGGGGTTCTTTTGCAACTTTCTCAAAACCATTCCGGGCGGGAGTTTTGGCGCCAAATACCCTAGTCTGACATGGAAACGGTCAACAGCTGGTCAGAGTTTTGGCGAGCATAGGACCGTCGTGACACACTTACGAAACATTTAGGACCGGGATGTGCGTTTCTAAACAACTAGAACTTGTGGTATATTTTAATCTTATGTGATTAATAAAACTTATAGACTAAATTCATGTATTAGAAGAGAGAAAGAGATCAAATGGTTTCAAAGATCAAAATAGAAGAACTTGTTAAAATCAAAGGTTTAACTTTTTTCGATAAAGGGTGCTTTATTACTTAAATAGTTTTAACCATTACATTTGGCCTCTACATAACTAGTATGCACACAGCTGACACAATCTCAGAAGCCATAAAACTGAAAAATATGAATTACATATCAAAATAAGAAATTGCAAAAACGCCTGAGGTGGTTGAAGGATGATCTATGGATTATGCTGTCATCCATGTTAGCTAAAAAAAGTCTCTCGCTGCGTCGTGCAAACGTGTACACATCTCCATAAACAGAACAAAACTCCACAAGTTGTAGGAGCCAACCATAAATGGAGAAACTCGGTACAGAGTAGATTACCTGCAAGAGAGAAGAATTTTTATTATTAAAAACTTTAGCATTTCTATATAGCCATAGCGACTAAATAATGGCAATCGCTCTCATCCGCAGCAGAATTATATACTTGTGGTGTAAACCATGTAGCCAATTCCCAATAAATTGACAACACTATCAGGTGGATACAAGGGTAAAACTACTTGGATGACTGACCATATATAACTCGAAAATTGCATTGGACGAACAGATGTTTAATTGTCTCACCATGATGACAAAATACACATTTCGTAGTCCCAAGCCAATTCCTCCTAACAAGGTTGTCTTTAGTCACAATAACCCCCTGATGAAGATACCAAGCAAATTTTTTGATCTTTAGAGGTATTTTCTTCTTCTAGAGTTTTCTATTGTTATCAACTGATAAGTCTGGCTAGACTAGTGTGTTATACATAGAATCAACCGAGAATTCACCCTTCGCAAGTAAATTCCAATGAAATTCACCAAGCCCATGTGCTAAATGAACTGAAGCCAAGCGCTGAAGCAAGGCATTTCAAGAAGCAAGCATGGGCCAAACTAAATATCTTCAGAATGTCACATTTGAAGGAGAAGACTTCAAAATTGTGGCGATTGTATCACCCTTATGGCATACAATATTGTATAAAGCATGATACTGTTCTGTGTAGCATTTCCTAGTCAATTGTCCTCCCAGAAACATATCTCTTATCCATCCTTAATTGAAAAAGGTCCGAAGTGGATGAGTTTTTTTCATCGCCATTGACCAGTCAAAAAATGCGAGTCGCCAGTTTCCAATATACCTAGGATAGTGTTTTCGAGCCAACAAATTTTCGTTTAAGAAGGTTTTTACATATCCCATCTTTAGTAAGTAAGTTGAAGAGCCATTTACCAACAAGGGATGTATTCTTTACCCCAAGACCCTGAATACGCAGCCGAACCTTATCTTTGGGGCGGCAAACCACACTCCACTTAACCAGTCAATATTTATTTTTCTCATTGTCCTCCTACCAAAAAAATCTTGATCAAAATCAATTCAATCATTTGAAGACTCCTTCTGGTAATTGGAAAAAGAATATTATATACAATACCATGTTACTTAACGCTAAGTTAATGAGGACCACTCCCCCCAAGGATAATAGTTTACCTTGTCAACTGATTGAGGTCTCTCCTCAACAAGTTTCTATTCAGCATTTTAAGTATTTGATAATGTATCAGAATACTCAAATACCTAATTGGAAACTGGCCTTGTCTGCAGCCAAATAACTCAACATACAGATTGGACACATCTTGAGACGGTTCATTATTATGAAAATTTATTTTAAGACCCACAAGTTGCTCAAAAGATGATAAAATTAACTTTAGATTACTCGCTTCGTTATCGTGTTCCATAGAAATTGTATCATTTGTCTATTGTAGAATAGATAATCCACCATCAACCACATGCATTCATTTCGACCATCTGACTTTGAGCGTTCAATCAAGACAACAAGCATATAATCCACTATATTAAGTAACTTTTTATTTTATGGCTAGGGATGGCCATAGAAAATAAATAATATGATATCTTTATTGCAACAAGAAAACGGATTGATATGTGTGTTTCTATAATTTTATAATATGCTACTCGCTTTTATAAAAAGTTGGTTGGTCCTCGTGATAATGTAGTGAATGTTTCTTTGGGATTCCTTGATTCTGTGTTGGATGATTAGATCTTTTTATGACAAGTTTTTGCTTCATAAGTGAAAATGTTCCTTTTCAGATGAAACATAACAAAGCACTAGCCTCGATGGGTTGGTAATAGAGTTTTACCATATTTTGGTAGTTAATTTATGATGTGTTGTTTATCTTTTTGATGAGTTATTTCATGGGCGTTTAGACATTGCTAGACTGATCAATGTCATATTTCTTTCAAGGACACATCCATCATGTCATTGCTATGCATATGTTTCCGAATGTGCATCCCAAGTTCCATACAATTGTTGTTGCACAAAATTTAAAGGCACATATCAAATATTGCAAAGCAAGAAGCGTATCCGTGGATTACCCCAAACCTTGTACAGTAACCAATGGCCACATTAAGACAAACCTATGAATTTGCCAACCCCATCTGCCATGAAACATATAACCAGGTCAACCTCGGCTATCGGTTTTACTATTCGGCACCCTCGACCATTATGTATAATAACCATCTGTCACATCACTATCGGCTATTACAATTCTCTGCCGGGTACTTCCACCTATGCCAGAGGGTTACTGATCAACCGTAGGTTATTGTTATTTATGAACCATAAGCTATTACATCTGATACCCAAACGTTGTTTTCTTCCATTTTGGTTATATGACAGCACCGTCAGTGTGGTCAAATAAAATCGTAGGATGTTAGTGAAACTGTCAGCTATTAGTGTAATAGCCAATGGGATCTCAGGTGTCAAATGTCATCTCAGAAATACAGAGGATATTAATACTTCCTTATTTGTAACTTGGTAACCGTAGAATATTATGTCGAAAAATACATAAATATTTTGGTACTGAACCCGGTAATGAGTGTAAGCCATTTTTTTAAAACAAGGCAAAAGACTTGCCATTTTTATTGATAGAGAAGAGTTTTTTTAGGGGGTCCCACAAAATACAATAGGCTACTCTCGCGGATAAAATTACAAAGCGCTCTGGCACCCGCGCGACTCCACATAGTCGCCTCCTCCTTGATCTTGTCCAAAACCATACTTACGGAAGAAAATTGATTTCTAAATACTCGACAATTGCATTCCTTCCAAATCTCCCAAGAAACCAACGTAGCCATAGACATCAACGCTTTTATTGCCTAGTCTCTGTTATTGATAGTCATAGACCACCAATCTTTAACACTTTGGATGCCATGCCATGCAGGGTCGAGATCAATCCATCCCAACCAATGTTTAAGTATGGTTCTGAATTGGAAAAGGGTCTACTCCACTTTAATTAAATCAACCCAGAAATGAGAGTCACATGGTTCCTGTTGAAGTGTATAAGTAGATTGCACTAGCTCTTTTCATCAGTTCGGACTTTTGGTTGCGTTGGCTAGTGCATGAAGCTTGACATGGTATCAAAGCCTAAGGTCTCGAGTTCAAGTCCTGCCTTTCGCAATTTATCTTAAAATTGCTGTTGATCCCTCTGTGTCCACGTATAGGCCTCTTGAGTCATACGTGAGTTTCGCGCGTCGTCGCTCTCTTCCGGTTGCACGTGCTGACTTCTCCCCGTCATACGCGAGAGGAGGTGTTAAAGTGTATAAGTAGATTGCACTAGCTCTTTTCATCAGTTTGGACTTTTGATTGCGGTAGCTAGTGCATGAAGCTTGACAGTTCCGATGGACCTGCGATAGAGGCTTAGACCCAACATATTTACTACGAGCACGCCCTATCATTCGCTATCCTCATAAAGAAGTTTGAACAACCATTTTTATACTAAATAAATAGAACGGTGTTTTTAGCCTCCAAATGGTGGATCCCAGCTCACAATTGATCCATATAGCTATATTCTATTCACAGAAGTTCTTAGGAACTGTAATTGAATTAGTTATGAGAAATACAAATCAGTAGCAAACAAAGTAACCCCCATGATCAATGCACATGAACACACCTGGTCGATACATGATCGTCCTGCCCGTCAGCACCTGTGAAAGTGTGGGTGGCATCCACCTCAGACTGAACGGCAAGCTTCAGAACTTTCAGAAAAACAGTGGCACGTTGTCTCTCAGATAGTTAGTACGTGCATATGTTCCCTCCAACGTCCAATCTACCTCACGGATCTCCTGATGCAGCAGTTCCATTATAATTCAATCAGTCTGCATCCTCGATCGTGAGCAGTTCTGCATTTTCTGCTTGTGCTATATATGTATCTTTCCTGTTTGCCAAATCTTGAGAGACGGTCCACCACCCACCTCTTCCGTGTTCGTTCCTAGTCGTCCTGCTTGCTGCTGGCACTGCTTGCATCGCACTCGCCAACAGTTCCAGAACTAATTTCCAGGATTAAGATATTAAGACCTCACTTACCTAAATGCGTTTTTTTTTTAACAAATCTGACCTCTAGACGAAACTAATCCTCTTCTTCCCTGTCGGCAAAACTATTTCGAAATCAGGCCCTTCGACTCGGCCCTATCGTGAATTGCCTTGAAGTTGTGCTAGTCGGCCCAAGGAATTAGGCGTCAATGTCATGTAGCTTGGCACCAAACCTGCTAGCTTTAGCGCAGTTTTGGTGCCACAACTTCGGGGCCGTTCTCGACGGCGCCGAGCTCGGGGTTAGATTTCAAAATAGTTTTACGGGTTGTCAATGATAGACTAGTTTCGCCTGAAGGGTTCAAAAAATTGCCCCAAATGCATGTAATTTTGTGTCGGTGTCAAACTAATTTGCCTTTGATATTCTGAACTGAAAATGCGCAGGGTTGCTTGTATGGCTGGGAACGATGAACTGAACCAGACAAAAGGTGGCATGGACTTTTTGGACGGGTCCGTTCGCGCATGAGGCCGGCCGGCCATGGGCCATGGAAGCTAGCTAGGCGGATCCATGTAGTTGCCGACCCTGCTGCAGCAGGACCACGGACGGAGCTAGCGCGCCATTTTTCCTGCTCCCTTCCTTGGCTGCATGCAGACGCGACGTACGAGCTGTCAGGCAAAGCATTATTGTACTGTACGTAGGGTAGCTCACCTACCGGTACCGGCCACCGTTGATCCCTGTAGCTGTGCTGCCTCACTTTGGTCCCTTCTGAAGCCGAGCGCTCATCCGCCTCGTGGCGCCGCCACCGCGTGCAGTGATCTGCGGTGTGCGTTGGTCGCCGGCCGGCGCAGCCGAACTGTACTGCCGCGGGAATCCATGCCTTTCTCGATCGGCACTGCGTTGGCCGTATATATGTGTCTGAAATTCTAAATTCTGAAGAACCATGTGACACGCTGACACGGACAGGGACAGAGAGTGAGCTCAACACCCCGTGACCTGTTGCCAATTACCACTTGCTTGCGACCTGTAGTGTGATCTTGGGAGAAGGCTGCTAGCTAGATATAGATCTCAGGCAATTTCTACTACTCCCTCCATCCATAAATAATTGACTTGGATTTGTAAAAATTTAAATATATCTATGCACTAAAACATGTTTAGATACATTCAAATCTAGATAAATTCACGTCACTTATTTCTGGACAGAGGGAGTACGATTGTTTTAATTTCCTACGGCACTCCCTTTTTTCATGATATAAAAATGTTTTAGCTTTTGTGAAACGAAGTTCTTTTAGTGTATGGTTCACTCCAAATCTACATACTACAAATTATCTAGTTACATTTGTTTTTATAAAAGATAAAACATCTTATATTTTAAAAGGAGGGAGTACTATTTTTTCTCTCAAAACCTAGTACAACGTTGCTCACAAATACGGACATACACAACGCAAACATACAGATTCTACCCCTATGAGCATTTCCGAAATGCTGAGTCAATAAGATTGGTAATGTCCGGTAGCGGCCGCGCCTCTCGTCTCGGGCGACACAGGAGGCGGAACTCTAGCCACCGGAAATCATCGCCGCCTCGGGGCATCTCCTCGCGCCCAATTTGGTTGGGGCAATGACGCGTCACACGTAGGTCGTCGGCTCGTCCGTGGGTGCTGCTAGTCGGCGGCGCAACAGGTCTCCATAGCGGCAGGTCCCTGAGAGGGTGGTAGTGGGGATGGCTTCGCCGAACTTTCAACCAGGGTCGGGGCCCTGCACCTGCTCAATACGGTCATGACGGCCTACTCTCCCAACAGATCTAGAGTTTTCTGCTCCATGTTTTGTTGGTCGTCGGGTCCGGCGGGATCTGGCCTTATGCGTGCTGTTTCGCGGGGCGGATCGGGATTGTTTGGCCGACAGCCATGGTGGTCAAAGTTTGTCCCTTTTTGCGGTTGCGGGTGTCTCCTCTTGAATGTTGGGATGCGCGTGGAGATTGGGGCGGCGGTCCCAGGCAAGTGGAAGTCGTGACCCTTGGTCCAGGTTCGCGGCTAAGTGTTGGCTAGTGTGCATGGTCATTTGGACAGCATGACGTCCGGCAAGCGACGAGAACTGGAGGTGTGTTGGCAGCTAGCTCGGCGGACGGTCACACTCGGTTTTGGAGGCGAGGTCCCTTGCTAGGGTGAAAACCTGCCTAGAGTTGTCTAGGCGCCGGTAGCGACGCTGAGGGGCGCCGCTCCCTTCTTGCAGGCACAGTCGTGGTTCTTCTCCCGTTCCTCTCCTATGCTCCGGGTGAAAAACCAGGATCTCTCTAGTTGGGTGGTGACGGAACTCTATTGTCGCTCCCTTCTTGAAGACGCCGCTTTGGAGTCCATGAATCGTTTCACTTCTGGCAGTAGTGTGGTGGTACTTGCGCGGGTGTTTGTTGGAGCCCATTTTGTCGTGGCGGCCACCTACACGCCGTGCCAGACATGACACCGCCACATATATGTGTCGTGTTAGATCATACGCAAGGGCGACGATGCTTGGTGTCGTGCTTGGGAAATGGTGACATCACCTGTTATGCCGTCCATCGCAAGCGCAATTCATTGTTAGTCGCCCGCTGGAGAATGTTTAAGCATGGCCCGCTGACACGTGTGGCCCACTACCTCCCACCCGAGTGTGAGTATATCATAAAAAATAATTCTAAGGGACCTGATCCACAAGTGGACCAACTCCTATAATTGACACATGTAGGGGCATTAAAATTGATGGTAGGAGCCGCCATTGATCTACAATATATTTGCCATAGTTTAGACTAAGTTTATGACAAATTGAGTTCTAATTAATAGTTAAATTAATCTAGGTGAACTCTCACTCAAAACAATATCCCTCACATTGTTTTAGTGATCACACGAACTGAATTCACCACATCAAAACCGATCATCACGAGAGTTGATGTAGCTTCAATGGCGAACAATCAACATGTTCATCATATCTACTATATGACTCATGCTATACCTTTCGGTGATCTGTGTTCCGAGACCATGTCTGTACATGCTAGGCTCGTCAAGATCAAACCTTAGTTCCGCATGAGCAAATCTGGCTTGCTCACGTTGTATACACTCGCAGAATCTAACATATCCGATCATCACGTGGTGCTTCGAAACAACGAGCTTTAGCAACGCTGCTTACTAGGGATGAACACTTTAAAACTTGAAATTTTTGTGTTTGAGGGATCATCTTATAATGCTACCGTTGAAAACTAAGAAATACAAGATGCATAAAGGATTAACATCACATGCAATTCATAATATATGATATGATATGGCCTTTCTTCTTGTGCTTCCGATCTCCATCTTCAAGCACGAACATGATCTCCATCATCACCGGTATGGCGTCAAGGTCAATGGCGCCGTTTCATGATTGTCTTCCACCAGCTTCAACTATTACAACTACTTTGAATAGACACACAGGTCTTAACGGAATTTAAAGGACAACCATATGACTCCTGACGGTTGCCAACTTATAATAAGGAACATTGCATACATCATATATAATCACAATCATGGCCATCTCACATCACAGCATATCCCTGCAAAACAAAGTTAGACGCCTCTAATTTGCTTTGCATATTTTACGTGGTTTGGGGCTTTCAATAAGTGTCGTTCTAACTTACGAACAAGAACCACAACGTTGATGCTTGAACTATCAAGTGCCCGTTGTAAATTGAATCTATACTATGATGGGAGAGACAGACACCCGCAAAGGCACTTATGCAATACAAGTTGCATGTTGAGCGTGGAGCAAGTCTCATGAACGATGTCATGTAAGGTTAGCCTGGGCCGCTGTTGGAGATATGCCCTAGAGGCAATAATAAATGTAGTTATTATTATATCTTTGTGTTTATGATAAATGTTTACATTCATGCTATAATAGTATTAACAAGGAAACATTAATACTTGTGTGATTTGTAAACTTAAATTGAAGTCCCTAGTAAAGCCTCTATGTAATACTAGCTTGTTGGTTAATAAATGATTGTGGTTTCCCTATCATGAACATTGAGATGTTATTAACAACAAGATCATATCATTAGGAGAATGATATGGTGGACATACTCCTATAGATAAGCGTAGCATAAAGATCAAGTCATTTTAATAGTTCAATTGCTATATGATTTCTGATACATAGTAACCTAATTCCTTCGACCATGAGATCATGCATATCACCTTCACCGGAAGGATGCTTTGATGATATCAAACACCACACCGTAACTGGGTGGCTATAAAGGTGGCATTGAGTGTTCGGAAAGTATTGGTTGAGACACATGGATCAAGAGTGGGATTTGTCCATCCATATGACGGATAGATATACTCTGGGCCCTCTCGGTGAAATGTCATCCAATTAGCTTGTAAGCATGTGACTGGATCACAAGGGATCACATATCACGGGAACGAGAAAAGAGTACTTATCAGTAATGAGGTTGAACTAGGTATGCAGAGATACCGACGATCATAACCTCGGATAAGTAAACTATCGTGAGACAAAGGGAAATTGGTATCGTATGTAAGTGGTTCATTCGATCGCAAAGTAATCGTAGAAATATGTGGGATCCATATGAATTTCTAGATTCCTCTATTGGTTATTGTTCGGAGAAGTGTCTCGATCATGTCCGCATAATTCACGAACCGTAGGGAGACACACTTAAGGATTCGACGTTGTTTGAGTAGTTATGGAATGATGAGTAAGATACCGAATGTTGTTCGGAGTCCCGAATGGGATCCAGGATATCACGAGGAGATCCGGAATGGTCCGGAGAATAAGATTCATATAAGGAAAGTCCTATTTCGGAGTTGGAGAATGGTTCCGGTGTTTTCATCGGGAATGTTCTAGAAGGTTTCGGAATGTCCGGCACTCCGAAGGGGAAGGGTACATGAATGTGTCATACCAAGTTGGAATGATTGCATCATGTACTAAGTGTCATCGCTGAACAAAATAAAGGGTTTAATCAAATCCTTGTTTGAAAAGTCAAACGGCTATTTTGGGAAGTGGAGGGGAAGTGGGAAACCGAGTTGGGGAGGAGTTCCTCCTCCACCGCCGGCCCACTAGGGATCCGAGTTGGGGAGAGGACTCCCTTCCCTTGGCCGGCGCCTCCCACCTATAAAGGGAGGGGCAGGGCTGCCCCTCCAAGTACACAAGTTCACCACCCCAAAACCCTAGCCCGACGCCGCCACCTCCTGTTGCTGCCGCCTAGGGCTCCCCTAGCCGCCGACTTGGGCAAGCCCCAAGCCCTAGCCGCCGGCCCTAGCACCTCCTCCTTGGTGTGTCTAAACCCTAGATCGCCGAGGAGCTCTCTCATAGTCCATCATACTCGCTCCGGCTTAAGGCGAAGCCTTGCGAGATCTCCCCTCTACTTCCGGTACCACGCCGTTGTGCTGCCGGAATCACGAGGAGAGTGCTACAACCTCCGCTGCCTGCTAGAACAAGGGAGAGGAAGGTCTTCGTCGAGTACCGAACATGTGACCGACTGCGGGAGCGCTGCCGGAACGCAGCGCCGGAAGGATCGTCTACGCGATCTTGAGATCGGGAAGAGTACGACTACATCACCCACGAGAATTCGCTCTCGTTAAACACTTTGGAATCTTCGAGGGTGAGTTATTCCATCGACTCGTTGCTACAATCTAGTAGATAGATCTTGGCTTGTTTGTTTGTATGCGATAGAAATTTTTTGTTTTCCATGCTACGAAACCCTACAGTGGTATCAGAGCCGTGTCTATATGTAGATCTGTTGCACGAGTAGAACACAATGGTCATTGTGGGCGTTGATTCTTTTATTGTTGATTGCTTCTTGTGTACTTTGCATCTTGCGGGATGTTGGGATGAAGCGGCCCGGGCTAACCTTACATGACATCGTTCATGAGACTTGCTCCACGCTTGACATGCAACTTGTATTGCATAAGTGGCTTTGCGGGTGCCTGTTTCTCCCAGCATAGTTAAGATTCAATTTACAACGGGTGATTGACAATGCTAGTATATATGTTGTGGTTCTTGTTCGTAAGTTAGAACGACACTTATTGAAAGCCCCAAACCACGTAAAACATGCAAAGAAAGTAGAGGCGTCTAACTTTGTTTTGCAGGGGTGTGCAGTGATGTCATATGGCCATGATTGTGATTATATTTGATGTATGCAATGTTCCTTATTGTAAGTTGGCAACCGGCAGGAGCCATATGGTTGTCTTTAATTTATGTTAAGACCCGCGTGTCTATTCAAAGTAGTTGTAATAGTTGAAGCCGGTGGACGACAACCATGGAGAAGCGTCATTGACCTTGATGCAATGCCGGTGATGATGGAGATCATGTTCGTGCTTGAAGATGGAGATCGGAAGCACAAAGAAGAAAGGCCATATCATATCACATATTATGAATTGCATGTGATGTTAATCCTTTATGCATCTTGTATTGCTTAGTTAACGACGGTAGCATTATAAGATGATCCCTCATGCACAAGAATTTCAAGTTCTAAAGTGTTCACCCTTAGTAAGCACCGTTGCTAAAGCTTGTTGTTTCGAAGCACCACGTGATGATCGGGTGTGTTAGATTCCGCAAGTGTATACAACGTGAGCAAGTCAGATTTGCTCATGCGGAAGCTAAGGTTTGATCTTGACGAGCCTAGCATGTACATACATGGTCTCGGAACACGGATCACCAAAAGGTAAAGCATGAATCATATAGTAGATATGATGAACATGTCGATTGTTCGCCATTGAAACTAATATCAACTCTCGTGATGATCGGTTTTGATGTGGTGGATTTGGTTCGTGTGATCACTAAAACAATGTGAGGGATGTTGTTTTGAGTGGGAATTCACCTAGATTAATTTAACTATTAATTAGAACTCAATTTGTCATAAACTTAGTCTAAACTATTGCAAATATGTTTTAGATCAATGGTGGCCCCTACCATCAATTTTAATGCGTTCCTAGAGAAAGAAAAGTTGAAAAACAATGGAAGCAACTTCGCGGATTGGTTCCACAATTTGAGGATTGTCCTCACAGCTGGTAATTTGACCTATGTGTTGGATGCACCGCTGGGTGACCCACCTGCAGCTACTGCTACCGATGAAGTAAAGAATGTTTACCTCGCTCGGAAGACTCAGTACTCCACAGTTCAGTGTGCTATCTTGTATGGTTTAGAATCGGAGCTTCAGAAAAGGTTTGAGAATTCAGACCCACATGATATTGTCCGTGATCTCAAATTGATCTTTGAGACTCGCGCAGCAATTGAGAGCTATGAGGCTTCTGAAAAGTTCTTTAACTGCAAGATGGAAGAGGGCAGCTCCATCAGTGAGCATGTGCTTAAGATGTCTGGGCACGCAAACAAACTTAAAAGCTTGGGTATAGTGATTCCTAATGCTTTGGGGATTTACCGTGTCCTCCAATCACTACCACCAAGTTACAAGAACTTTGTGATGAACTACAATATGCAAAACATGAACAAGCAGTTGCCAGAACTCTTTGCCATGTTGAAATCTGCAGAAGTAGAGATCAAGAAAGAGCACCAAGTGTTGATGGTCAATAAGACCACCAGATTCAAGAAAGGCAAGTCTAAGTAAAAGGAACACTTCAAGAAGGATGGTAAGAAAGTTACCGCGCCGACGAAGAAGACCAAGGCTGGACCTAAGCCTGATACTGAGTGCTTTTACTGCAAGGGAGAAGGTCACTGGAAGCGGAATTGCCCAAAGTACTTGGCGGATTTGAAGAACGGCAACATCAAGAAGAAAGGTATATCCGATATACATGTTATTGATGTGTATCTCACTAGTACTCGTAGTAGTGCCTGGGTATTTGATACTGGTTCGGTTGCTCATATTTGTAACTCGAAACAGGTGTTGCAGAATAAACGGAAGCTAGCGAAGAACGAGGTGACGATGCGCATGGGAAACGGATCAAAGGTTGATGTGATAGCGGTCGGCACGCTACCCCTTCATCTACCATCGGGATTAGTTTTATACTTAAATAATTGTTATTTGGTGCCTGCGTTAAGCATGAACATTATATCGGGATCTTGTTTATTGCGAGACGGTTACTTGTTTAAGTCCGAGAATAATGGTTGTTCGATTTATATGAGTAATATGTTTTATGCACATGCACCTTTGATAGATGGTCTATTCTTATTGAATCTCGATTGTGGAAATACACATATTAATAACATTGAGGCTAAACGTTTGAAATCAAGCGATAACTCGACCTATATGTGGCACTGTCGTCTTGGTCACATTGGAGTGAAGCGTATGAAGAAACTCCATTCCGATGGACTTCTTGAATCACTTAATTTTGAATCACTTGAAAGATGCGAAGCATGTCTGATGGGTAAAATGACTAAGACTCCATTTTCTGGTATGATGGAGCGAGCTACGGACTTATTGGAAATCATACATACCGATGTGTGTGGTCCAATGAGTGTAGCATCGCGCGGTGGTTATCGTTATGTTCTTACCTTCACGGATGACTTGAGTAGATATGGGTATATCTATTTCATGAAACATAAGTCCGAAACTTTCGAGAAGTTTAAGGAATTTCAAAGTGAGGTTGAGAATCAACGTAACAAGAAGATTAAATTTCTACGTTCTGATCGTGGAGGTGAATATCTAAGTTACGAGTTTGGCGAGCATTTGAATAAATGCGGAATACTTTCACAATTGACACCGCCGGCAACACCACATCGTAATGGTGTGTCCGAACGTCGTAATCGAACTCTCTTAGATATGGTTCGTTCTATGATGTCACTTACAGATTTACCACTATCATTTTGGGGTTATGAATTAGAAACAACCGCATTCACTTTAAATAGGGCACCATCTAAATCCGTTGAAACGACACCGTATGAATTATGGTTTGGGAAGAAACCTAAATTGTCGTTCCTTAAAGTTTGGGGTTGCGAAGCCTATGTAAAGAAGTTACAGCCGGACAAGCTTGAACCCAAAGCGGAAAAATGCGTCTTCATAGGATACCCGAAGGAAACTATTGGGTATACCTTCTATCATAGATCCGAAGGCAAAGTCTTCATTGCCAAGAATGGATCCTTTCTAGAGAAGGAATTTCTCTCGAAAGAAGTGACTAGAAGGAAAGTAGAACTCGACGAGGTTGTCGAACCTTCTCTCGAAATTGCGAGTAGCGCAACACCGGAAGAAGTTCCTGTGGTGCCTGCACCAATAAGAGAGGAAGCTAATGATGATGATCATGAAACTTCGGTTGTAGTTGCTACAGAGCCTCGCAGGTCAACGAGAACTCGTACCACTCTAGATTGGTATGATCCCGTTATGAGTGTCATGTTGGTGGACAACACAGATGAACCTGCGACATATGAGGAAGCGATGATGAGCCCAGATTCCAATAAATGGCAAGAAGCCATGAAATCCGAGATTGGATCCATGTACGAAAACCAAGTATGTACTTTGGTGGACTTACAGGATGGCCGGAAGGCTGTCGAGAACAAATGGATTTTCAAGAAGAAAACAGATGCTGATGGTAATGTTACTGTCTATAAAGCTCGACTTGTCGCAAAAGGGTTTCGACAAATTCAAGGAGTTGACTACGATGAGACTTTCTCACCAGTAGCGAAGCTAAAGTCTGTGAGGATTATGTTAGCAATCGCTGCATATTATGATTATGAGATATGGCAGATGGATGTCAAAACAGCGTTCCTCAATGGGGACATTGATGAAGAGTTGTATATGATGCAACCCAAAGGTTTTGTCGATCCTAAAGATGCTAACAAGGTATGCAAACTTCAACGGTCCATCTATGGATTGAAGCAAGCATCCCGAAGTTGGAATCAACGTTTTGATAAGGTGATCAAAAGTTTTGGTTTTATACAAACTTATGGAGAAGCTTGTATTTACAAGAAAGTGAGTGGGAGCTCTGTAGCATTCTTAATACTATATGTAGATGACATATTGTTGATTGGGAATGATGTAGACCTTCTTAATAGTGTCAAGGAATATTTGAATAATAGTTTTTCAATGAAGGATCTTGGCGAAGCAGCTTACATATTAGGCATAAAGATTTATAGAGATAGATCGAGACGCCTAATATCATTGTCACAAAGTACATATTTGGACAAAGTTCTAAAGAGGTTTGGAATGGAAGATACCAAGAAAGGGTTCTTGCCCATGTTGCCCAATACGACCTTGAGTAAAACTCAAAGTCCGACAACGGCAGAAGATAGAGAAAGGATGAGTAAGACTCCCTATGCCTCAGCCATAGGATCTCTTATGTATGCCATGCTATGTACTAGACCCGACATTGCATATGCTGTTAGTTTAACTAGCAGATATCAAAGTGATCCAGGAGTAGATCATTGGACAGCGGTCAAAAACATCCTTAAGTACTTGAGAAGAACTAAGGATATGGTTCTTTCTTATGGAGGTGATGAACAACTCGTTGTAAATGGTTACACAGATGCTAGTTGGAACACCGATCCAGATGATTCTAAATCACAATCTGGATACGTATTTACTTTGAATGGTGCAGCAGTTAGCTGCAGGAGTGCAAAGCAAAGCGTTGTGGCGAGATCTTCAACTGAATCGGAATACATGGCTGCTTTGGAGGTTTCACAAGAAGCGATATGGATGAAAGAGTTCGTTACAGAGCTGGGTGTGGTTCCTAGTGCGCTGGACCCAATGTCTATCTACTGTGATAACATGGGCGCCATAGCCAATGCGCAAGAACCAAGGTCACACAAGAAGCTGAAGCACATCAAGCTGCGTTTTCACGCTATTCGAGAACATGTCCAAGATGGGGACATAAAGATTTGCAAAGTACACACAGATCTGAATGTGGCGGATCCGTTGACTAAACCTCTCCCGAGGGCAAAACATGACCAGCACCAAACTGCCATGGGTGTTCGGTATATTACCATGTAATCTAGATTAGATGACTCTAGTGCAAGTGGGAGACTGTTAGAGATATGCCCTAGAGGCAATAATAAATGTAGTTATTATTATATCTTTGTGTTTATGATAAATGTTTACATTCATGCTATAATAGTATTAACAAGGAAACATTAATACTTGTGTGATTTGTAAACTTAAATTGAAGTCCCTAGTAAAGCCTCTATGTAATACTAGTTTGTTGGTTAATAAATGATTGTGGTTTCCCTATCATGAAAATTGAGATGTTATTAACAACAAGATCATATCATTAGGAGAATGATATGGTGGACATACTCCTATAGATAAGCGTAGCATAAAGATCAAGTCATTTTAATAGTTCAATTGCTATATGCTTTCTGATACATAGTAACCTAATTCCTTCGACCATGAGATCATGCATATCACCTTCACCGAAAGGATGCTTTGATGACATCAAACACCACACCGTAACTGGGTGGCTATAAAGGTGGCATTGAGTGTTCGGAAAGTATTGGTTGAGACACATGGATCAAGAGTGGGATTTGTCCATCCATATGACAGATAGATATACTCTGGGACCTCTCGGTGAAATGTCATCCAATTAGCTTGCAAGCATGTGACTGGCTCACAAGGGATCACATATCACGGGAACGAGAAAAGAGTACTTATTAGTGACGGGGTTGATACCGACGATCATAACCTCGGATAAGTAAACTATCGTGAGACAAAGGGAAATTGGTATCGTGTGTAAGTGGTTCATTCGATCGCAAAGTAATTGTAGAAATATGTGGGAGCCATATGAATTTCCATATTCCTCTATTGGTTATTGTTCGGAGAAGTGTCTCGATCATGTCCGCATAATTCACGAACCGTAGGGAGACACACTTAAGGATTCGACGTTGTTTGAGTAGTAATGGAATGATGAGTAAGAGACCGAATGTTGTTCGGAGTCCCGGATGGGATCCAGGATATCACGAGGAGATCCGGAATGGTCCGGAGAATAAGATTCATATAAGGAAAGTCCTATTTCGGAGTTGGAGAATGGTTCTGGTGTTTTCATCGGGAATGTTCTAGAAGGTTCCGGAATGTCCGGTACTCCGAAGGGGAAGGGTACATGAATGTGGCATACCAAGTTGGAATGATTGCATCATGTACTAAGTGTCATCGCTGAACAAAATAAAGGGTTTAATCAAATCCTAGTTTGAAAAGTCAAACGCCAATTTGAAAAGTCAAACGACTATTTTGGGAAGTGGAGGGGAAGTGGGAAACCGAGTTGGGGAGGAGTTCCTCCTCCACCGCCGGCCCACTAGGGATCCGAGTTGGGGAGGGACTCCCTCCCCTTGGCCGGCACCTCCCACCTATAAAGGGAGGGGCAGGGCTGCCCCTTCAAGTACACAAGTTCACCACCCCAAAACCCTAGCCCGGCGCCGCCACCTCCTGTTGCCGCCGCCGCCTAAAGATCCCCTAGCCGCCGACTTGGGCAAGCCCCAAGCCCTAGCCGCCGGCCCTAGCACCTCCTCCTTGGTGTGTCTAAACCCTAGATCACCGAGGAGCTCTCTCATAGTCAACCATACTCGCTCCGGCTTAAGGCGAAGCCTTGCGAGATCTCCCCTCTACTTCCGGTACCACGTCGTTGTGCTGCCGAAATCACGAGGAGAGTGCTACAACCTCCGCTGCCTGCTGGAACAAGGGAGAGGAAGGTCTTCGTCGAGTACCGAACGTGTGACCGACTGTGGGAGCGCTGCCGGAACGCAGCGCCAGAAGGATCGTCTACGCGATCTTGAGATCGGGAAGAGTACGAATACATCACCCACGAGAATCCGCTCTCGTTAAACACTTTTGAATCTTCGAGGGGGAGTTATTCCATCGATTCGTTGCTACAATCTAGTAGGTAGATCTTGGATTGTTTGTTTGTATGCGATAGAAATTTTTTGTTTTCCATGCTACGAAACCCTACAGCCGCTTCATCCCATCATACCGCAAGATGCAAAGTACACAAAAGCAATTGATAATAAAAGCACCACCGCCCACAATGACCATTGTGTTCTACTCGTGCAACAAATCTACATATAGACACGGCTCTGATACCACTGTAGGGGTTCGTAGCATGGAAAACAAAAAAATTCTACCGCATGCACACAAACAAGCCAAGATATTGTTGGAGATATGCCCTAGAGGCAATAATAAATATAGTTATTATTATATCTTTGTGTTTATGATAAATGTTTATATTCATGCTATAATAGTATTAACAAGGAAACATTAATACTTGTGTGATTTGTAAACTAAAATAAGAGTCCCTAGTAAAGCCTCTTGTTAAAACTAGCTTGTTGGTTGATTGATGATTGTGGTTTCCCTATCATGAACATTGAGATGTTATCAACAACAAGATCATATCGTTAGGAGAATGATATGGTGGACATACTCCTATAGATAAGCGTAGCATAAAGATCAAGTCATTTCAATAGTTCAATTGCTATATGCTTTCTGATACATAGTTATCTAAATTCCTTCGACCATGAGATCATGCATATCACCTTTACTGGATGGATGCTTTGATGTCATCAAACACCACACCGTAACAGGGTGGCTATAAAAGTGGCATTGAGTGTTCGGAAAGTATTGGTTGAGACACATGGATCAAGAGTGGGATTTGTCCATCCATATGACGGATAGATATTCTCTGGGCCCTCTCGGTGAAATGTCATCCAATTAGCTTGCAAGCATGTGACTAGGTCACAAGGGATCACATATCACGGGAACGAGAAAAGAGTACTTATCAGTAACGAGGTTGAACTAGGTATGCAGAGATACCGACGATCATAACCTCGGATAAGTAACATATCGTGAGACAAAGGGAAATTGGTATCGTATGTAAGTGGTTCATTCGATCGCAAAGTAATCGTAGAAATATGTGGGAGCCATATGAATTTCCAGATTCCTCTATTGGTTATTGATCGGAGAAGTGTCTCGATCATGTCCGCATAATTCACGAACCGTAGGGAGACACACTTAAGGATTCGACGTTGTTTGAGTAGTTATGGTATTATGAGAAAGAGACCGAATGTTGTTCGGAGTCTCGGATGGGATCCGGGATATCACGAGGTGATCCGGAATGGTCCGGAGAATAAGATTCATATAAGGAAAGTCCCGTTTCGGAGTTGGGGAATGGTTCCGGTGTTTTCATCGGGAACATTCTAGAAGGTCCCGGAATGTCCGGCACTCCGGAGGGGGGAAGGGTACATGAATGTGTCATTGCATGTTGGAATGATTGCATCATGTACTAGGTGTTCTTGCTGCCCAAAATAAAGGATTTATTTAAATCCTAAATTGAAAAGTCAAACGGCCAGTTTGAAAGTCAAACGGCAATTTTGGGAAGTGGGAAGAGAGGAGGATTGGTGGAGGCCGAGTTGGGGAGGGATTCCCTCCCTTGGCCGGCGCCCCACCAAGCCGACTTGGGGAGGAACTCTCCTCCCCTTGGCCGGCCAGCCCTCCCACCTATATAAGGAGGGGCAGGGCTCCCCTCCTAGCACACACAAGTTCCTATCCTCTAAACTAAACCCTAGATCTAAACCCCGGTTTAGAGCTATTTTGGTTTAGTGCCTTCTAATTGGTTTAGAGCCCTCTAATTGGTGTGTCTAATTACTAGACCACTAATAGCCTCTCATAAGCTCCACCATACTCGCACCGGCTTAAGGCGAAGCCCTGCGAGATCTCCCCTCTACTTCCGGTACCACGCCGTTGTGCTGCCGGAATCGCGAGGAGAGTGCTACAACCTCCGCTGCCTGCTGGAACAAGGGAGAGGAAGGTCTTCGTCGAGTACCGAACGTGTGACCGACTGCGGGAGCGCTGCTGAAACGTGGCGCTGGAAGGATCGTCTACGCGATCTTGAGATCGGAAAGAGTACGACTACATCACCCACGAGAATCTGCTCTCGTTAACCGCTTTGGAATCTTCGAGGGTAAGTTATTCCATCGACTCGTTGCTACAATCTAGTAGATAGATCTTGGCTTGTTTGTTTGTATGCGGTAGAAAATTTTGTTTACCATGCTACGAACCCCTACAGTGGTATCAGAGCCGTGTCTATATGTAGATCTGTTGCACGAGTAGAACACAATGGTCATTGTGGGCGTTGATGTTTTTATTGTAGATTGCTTTTTGTGTACTTTGCATCTTGCGGTATGTTGGGATGAAGCGGCCCGGGCTAACCTTACATGACATCGTTCATGAGACTTGCTCCACGCTTGACATGCAACTCGTATTGCATAAGTGGCTTTGCGGGTGCCTGTTTCTCCTAGCATAGTAAAGATCCAATTTACAACGGGTAATCAACAATGCTAGTATCAATGTTGTGGTTCTTGTTCGTAGGTTAGAACGACACTTATGGAAAGCCCCAAACCACGTAAAATATGCAAAGAAAGTAGAAGCGTCTAACTTTGTTTTGCAGGGGTGTGCAGTGATGTGATATGGCCATGATTGTGATTATATTTGATGTATGCAATGTTCCTTATTGTAAGTTGGCAACCGGCAGGAGCCATATGGTTGTCTTTAATTTCTGTTAAGACCTGCGTGTCTATTCAAAATAGTTGTAATAGTTGAGGCTGGTGGACGACAACCATGGTGAAGCGTCATTGACCTTGATGCAATGCCGGTGATGATGGAGATCATGTTCGTGCTTGAAGATGGAGATCGGAAGCACAAAGAAGAAAGGCCATATCATATCACATATTATGAATTGCATGTGATGTTAATCCTTTATGCATCTTGTATTGCTTAGTAGACGACGGTAGCATTATAAGATGATCCCTCATGCACATAAATTTCAAGTTCTAAAGTGTTCACCCTTAGTATGCACCGTTGCCAAAGCTTGTTGCTTCGAAGCACCACGTGATGATCGGGTGTCTTTGATTCCGCGGGTGAATACAACGTAAGCAAGCCAGATTTGCTTATGCGGTAGCTAAGGTTTGATCTTGACGAGCCTAGCATGTACAGACATGGTCTCAGGAACACGGATCACCGAAAGGTAAAGCATGAGTCATATAGTAGATATGATGAACATGTTGATTGTTCGCCATTGAAGCTACATCAACTCTCGTGATGATCGGTTTTGATGTGGGGGATTTGGTTCGTGTGATCACTAAAACAATGTGAGGGATATTGTTTTGAGTGGGAGTTCACCTAGATTAATTTAATTATTAATTAGAACTCAATTTATCATAAACTAAATCAAAGTGAATTTGCATAGTTGTTGTAGTCATTGGCATCCGTTTACCACCTTGCGCTTAGTTATAATTGAGATGATAGAACTATAGAATTCTGGTTAGTTACTTTACGAACTGGTATCGTATTGTATTGAAGTGTTAATCTAAAGTTTAAAAGTCCTATTGCAAACTTTCAGTAAGTTCCAGTTACTCCATGAAGTTTAATAATTAGTATTAAATCAAGAGTAACAATTCCAAATGTTAGTATATAAGTATCATGTTTGTCTCCATGATTCTTGATATTCAAAGACTATCTTAATATCAAGGTTATCTAGGATCTGAAAGAGTTGTTTCAGAAACCATGATGTGTGGAAGATATTGTGATATCTGAAACGAAGTTTTGGTTACAACATGATAGAGTATAATATGGCAAAAGTCATGTTCTCATATTTGATGAGAATTTGCAAAAGGTTGGAGACACTAGTTGTCCTAATCCTCCAAAAGGTTTTGGAAAGCAACATTATACTCATAATTCATCGTTATAAGCTAAAAGTAGCTTGATCATGGACATTCCATGATAAGGTGAATATTTGATGTAGGTAAAATGTTTACTACACCAAGAGATTACTAAAGAAAGGAATTTGGAAGAACACCAAACATTTGATGATGGTGATCTACTTCAAAGTGCAAGTCTAAAGACATTTGTATTTAATTATACACGCTTTGGATTATGTGTCATATGTATGACTCCACTATTGATGTTGATAGATTCTTTCAAACAGAAAAGGAAATACTGAAAGAGAATCTCATAAATATATGGCAGAAAAGAAAAGACTGGAATTGTTCAGTTTAAGTATATAGATGATATACATGTTATGGCTATATTCTTTGCTTGTTAAACGATGTGGTTCTTAAGTATTTTGATACTGAATTTGTTGGTGTGAATCGTCATACGAAACAACACAATTCATGAACTACAATGGCCTAAATAACTAGCAAAAGAATATGTGATGATGTTCATCGAGAACAAAATAAAGGGTTATTGTGTTGCTCGTTAAACATCAAAGCTTGCCTTCAAGATTTGTTTTATCAGGTATTATGAGAACAAAAGGGTTGTTCAAATAATTGCCGTAATCCATAAAAGATGGATGATTCGCAAATCTCGTTGGAGACATCACATCCATAAAACTAGTGCTAAAAATGTCGAAAGACAAATTGATTGAAAGATCACTTAGGAAGTGACATCGCCGTTTAAATTATATTGGAAAGAAAACATGAAGAAAATCCATATGGATGGAATTTCGGAGTCTATTTGATTTTTGATCAAATGACGCTTGTGAAACTTTCCTAGAGATAATTAAAACTTCGTTCATAGGCCAAAAAGGGAACGATGGACTAGCTTATTGGAACTTGTACATATTGTTGTATGAAGTCCATTATAGTCAAGAGCGATGGATTTCAAACTTCATATGCTTTCTCCGAAAATTTGAGTGAATATATGAATATTTACTTAATAAGGATGAAGTATGAAACATTTGAAAAGTTCAAATTCTTTCAAGATGAAGTGCAAAATCATTGTAACAAGAATATAAATGGTTTATGATAAGATCATAAAGGAAGATATTTGAGTTACAAGTTTAGCATAATACCTAAGATTTAAGGAATCGTTCCGTGGATTTGCATTTCCCGAAACACCATAAGAGTATGGAGCGTTCGAGATATGTAATTAAAACCTTGTTTGACATGGTAAGATCAAAGGTGTAAAATATAGAACTGCCATTATATTTTAAAGATTAAAAGCTTTAGAGACTACCGCTTTTCCACTAAAAAGAGCTCCATCATAATCCGCTGAAATGACACCATATAAAGTTATGGTTTGGGATAAAACCCAAGTAGTCCTTTCTTAAACATTGGTATGCTATGCATAAGAAAGATGTTTGCAACCAAAGTCGGATAAACCTGTCTTTGTATTACTGTTAAGTATTCCTCCATAAAACACCGGAGACAAAAGTGTTTGTTGCTTAGAACGTCAAGTTTCTTTGAGAAGAAATTTTTCGTGAAAAGTTAAGTGGGAGGACATTAGAACTTTGATAAGGTTAAAAGAACCTTAGCTGTATGTGCAGAGTTGCGCAGTACCGAAAAATGTTCCGGAGGCGGCAACAATGCTCATGGCTCACGTGCCTCAAAGGTTGTGGTCACGGAGATCTAAGTTCCTATTGAAACAAGTAGATCGGGTAAACAATCAAATACCAAGATTTGAGGGTTGAATCATTATTTGAGAATAATGAACCGACTACATGCAAAGAAGCGATGATGGGCCCTGACTCCGTCAAATGGCTTGAAGCCATAAAATCCGTGATAGTTCCATACACGAGAAATCAAGTTTTGAACTTGAAGGACCCTCGAGAAAGGTGTAAGACCTTACAGTTGTGTCTGGATCTATATAGAAATAGACATGAATGTTTTACATCTATGAAATAGTCGACATGTTGAGAAAGAGTTCACAACAATGTTCAAAGGTTGACTATGACAAGATTTGATCTGTCATAGTGATATTTAGTCTAGATGGATTAATGTAGCAACCACTACATATAATTTGTTATATGGTAGTTGAATAAACAAAACAAATTCTTCTAATAGAATCATTACCTAGGACATGTGCATAACACGGTCCATAGGGTTTTGTTAATTCAAAAGGATGCTAAAAGTATATGCAAACTTCAATGGTTAAAGTGAGCATCGCGGAGTTGGAATCTTCACTGTGATGAAACTGTTAAAGGAGTTTAAAAGTTCATCAGAGACGATGGAGATGCTTGCATTTGCAAGAAATTAAGTGGGAGCGCTAAGACATGTTTCTAATACATTATGTGGAAGACATATTGTTGATTGGAAATAATGTATCTTTTATTAACACATATTAAGAATTTCATCCCGATGAAAGACTTAGGCAAAACCCAAATATTTGGCATCATTAGACGCTAATATGGTTGTGCCAGAAGTACATAGACGAGATATTGAATGAATTCAATATAGAAACTACAAGAAAGGTTCTTGTTGCACAGAAAGGATTGAAAGAGTTCAATGTTGATGATATATTCAAGTGTATTGACATTTGGTAAGTGAAACAAAGATTCAAGTATAGATTGATACTTGATGTATGAAATCACAAAGAGTGTTTATATCAATCATACTGTGGTATGTACAAATCCAGATATGTCCTATGCCCTAAAAGTTATGAGCATATACCAGAATGATTCATAAGATGATCATTGGACGATAGTAAGGATATTCTTATGATCTTTTGGAAGAACTAAGAGTATATTATTTTGTAGAAGTGACAAATAGATGGTTAGTTCATTGTAAAAGTACTACATTGATACTAGTTTTGTCACAGAGTACAAATTAAGTTTATCTCAATCTAAATTAAGGGTGGCACAATATAATGGAAAGTGAGTTCCATAATGGATTTGGATGAGTTCCAAAGTTAAGACATTGTGACAGATACTTCAACAAAAGGCTAAGTATATGACTGCTATAATAGCAGCTAAAGAGGGCGTTTGTGTCAAGTAGTTTGTTATCAAACTAGGTGTAGTTCACAGCGGGATAATACTATGAAGATATATTGTACGACAATATTATCAACATGTTTTAACCCCAAAGAACTAAAGGTCACACCGAAAGACCAAATTATACAAAGCCATCTCATTAGAGAATGAGTGATGCGTAGAGACGCAAAGACATGCAATTACACACGGACCTGGAAGTGTCAGATCCGGAGATCAGTTGACCACTAGCAATCGTGTACATACAACACCGGAAAGCCATAGGTGTTGAATACACAAAAGTTTGAAACTAGATTAGATGACTCTAGTGCAAGTGGGAGACTGTTGGAGATATGCCCTAGAGGCAATAATAAATATAGTTATTATTATATCTTTGTGTTTATGATAAATGTTTATATTCATGCTATAATAGTATTAACAAGGAAACATTAATACTTGTGTGATTTGTAAACTAAAATAAGAGTCCCTAGTAAAGCCTCTTGTTAAAACTAGCTTGTTGGTTGATTGATGATTGTGGTTTCCCTATCATGAACATTGAGATGTTATCAACAACAAGATCATATCGTTAGGAGAATGATATGGTGGACATACTCCTATAGATAAGCGTAGCATAAAGATCAAGTCATTTCAATAGTTCAATTGCTATATGCTTTCTGATACATAGTTATCTAAATTCCTTCGACCATGAGATCATGCATATCACCTTTACTGGATGGATGCTTTGATGTCATCAAACACCACACCGTAACAGGGTGGCTATAAAAGTGGCATTGAGTGTTCGGAAAGTATTGGTTGAGACACATGGATCAAGAGTGGGATTTGTCCATCCATATGACGGATAGATATTCTCTGGGCCCTCTCGGTGAAATGTCATCCAATTAGCTTGCAAGCATGTGACTAGGTCACAAGGGATCACATATCACGGGAACGAGAAAAGAGTACTTATCAGTAACGAGGTTGAACTAGGTATGCAGAGATACCGACGATCATAACCTCGGATAAGTAACATATCGTGAGACAAAGGGAAATTGGTATCGTATGTAAGTGGTTCATTCGATCGCAAAGTAATCGTAGAAATATGTGGGAGCCATATGAATTTCCAGATTCCTCTATTGGTTATTGATCGGAGAAGTGTCTCGATCATGTCCGCATAATTCACGAACCGTAGGGAGACACACTTAAGGATTCGACGTTGTTTGAGTAGTTATGGTATTATGAGAAAGAGACCGAATGTTGTTCGGAGTCTCGGATGGGATCCGGGATATCACGAGGTGATCCGGAATGGTCCGGAGAATAAGATTCATATAAGGAAAGTCCCGTTTCGGAGTTGGGGAATGGTTCCGGTGTTTTCATCGGGAACATTCTAGAAGGTCCCGGAATGTCCGGCACTCCGGAGGGGGGAAGGGTACATGAATGTGTCATTGCATGTTGGAATGATTGCATCATGTACTAGGTGTTCTTGCTGCCCAAAATAAAGGATTTATTTAAATCCTAAATTGAAAAGTCAAACGGCCAGTTTGAAAGTCAAACGGCAATTTTGGGAAGTGGGAAGAGAGGAGGATTGGTGGAGGCCGAGTTGGGGAGGGATTCCCTCCCTTGGCCGGCGCCCCACCAAGCCGACTTGGGGAGGAACTCTCCTCCCCTTGGCCGGCCAGCCCTCCCACCTATATAAGGAGGGGCAGGGCTCCCCTCCTAGCACACACAAGTTCCTATCCTCTAAACTAAACCCTAGATCTAAACCCCGGTTTAGAGCTATTTTGGTTTAGTGCCTTCTAATTGGTTTAGAGCCCTCTAATTGGTGTGTCTAATTACTAGACCACTAATAGCCTCTCATAAGCTCCACCATACTCGCACCGGCTTAAGGCGAAGCCCTGCGAGATCTCCCCTCTACTTCCGGTACCACGCCGTTGTGCTGCCGGAATCGCGAGGAGAGTGCTACAACCTCCGCTGCCTGCTGGAACAAGGGAGAGGAAGGTCTTCGTCGAGTACCGAACGTGTGACCGACTGCGGGAGCGCTGCTGAAACGTGGCGCTGGAAGGATCGTCTACGCGATCTTGAGATCGGAAAGAGTACGACTACATCACCCACGAGAATCTGCTCTCGTTAACCGCTTTGGAATCTTCGAGGGTAAGTTATTCCATCGACTCGTTGCTACAATCTAGTAGATAGATCTTGGCTTGTTTGTTTGTATGCGGTAGAAAATTTTGTTTTCCATGCTACGAACCCCTACAGATATATCTACTATATTGTAGCAATGAGTCGATAGAAACACTCACCCTCGAAGATTCCAAAGCGGTTAACGAGAGCAGATTCTAGTGGGTGATGTAGTCGTACACTTGCCGATCTCAAGATCGCGTAGACGATCCTTCCGGCGCTGCGTTCCGGCAGCACTTCCGCAGTCGGTCACATGTTCGGTACTCGATGAAGACCTTCCTCTCCCTTGTTCCAGCAGGCAGCGGAGGTTGTAGTTCTCCCTCGCGATTCCGGCAGCACGACGGCGTGGTGTCGGAAGTAGAGGGAGATCCCGCAGGGCTTCGCCTAAGTCGGATGCGAGTTATGGTGGATTAGGGTTTGCCGGAAATCTAGGGTTTAGAGATCCGGGAGGAGGAGGAGGTGTTGGCGGCGGCTAGGGCGGCGGCGATGGACCGGCGGCACAAGGCGGCGGCGCGGCGGCGGGTCGGCGACGGCGGATCGTGGAGAGGGGCAAGGGCTTGTGTTGTTTGGAGCAGCCCTCCCCTCTATTTATGAGAGGGATGGGCAGCCTTGGGAGGGGTGGGTTTGAATCCAAACCCAAACCCAAGTTGGATTGAGAGAAGGACTTGTTTCTTTTTCCACTAGGAAACCATTGTTCCAGTTTGACTTTTCAAACTTCCCGTTTGACTTTCAATTTAGAGCTTTATCTCTCTCTTGCAAATGCCAACACCAAGTGACCTTGGATATGATCCAATCATTCCACATACCCATGACACATTCATGGACCATTCTCCTTCCGGACCGATGAACCTTCTAGACCCTTCTAGAACCTCTCCGATGAAAACATCGGAAACTTTTCCGAACTCCGAAATAGGACTTTCCTTATATGAATCTTATTCTCCGGACCATTCCGGATCTCCTAGTGATATCCTGGATTCCATCCGAGACTCCGAACAACATTCGGTATCCCTACTAACATTCCATATCTACTAAACAACATCGAATCCTTAAGTGTGTCTCCCTATGGTTCGTGAATTACGCGGACATGACCGAGACACTTCTCCGATCAATAACCAATAGAGGAATCTAGAAATTCATATGGCTCCCACATATTTCTAAGATTACTTTGCGATCGAATGAACCACTTACATACGATACCAATTTCCCTTTGTATCACGATAGTTTACTTATCCGAGGTTTTGATCATCGGTATCTTTGCATACCTAGTTCAACCTCGTTACTGATAAGTACTCTTTTCTTGTTCCCGTGATATGTGATCCCTTGTGAGCCAGTCACATGCTTGCAAGCCAATTGGATGACATTCCACCGAGAGGGCCCAGAGTATATCTATCCTGCATATGGATGGACAAATCCCACTCTTGATTCATGTGCCTCAACCCATACTTTCCGAACACTCAATGCCACCTTTATAGCCACCCAGTTACGTTGTGGTGATTGATGTCATCAAAGCATCCTTCCGGTGATGGTGATTAGCATGATCTCATGGTCGAAGGAATTAGGTTACTATGTCTCAGAAAGCTTATAGCAAACGAACTATTAAAATGACTTGATCTTTATGCTACGCTTATCTATAGGAGTATGTCCACCATATCATTCTCCTAATGATATGATCTTGTTGTTAATAACATCTCAATTTTTATGATAGGGAAACCACAATCATTTATTAACCAACAAGCTAGTATTATATAGAGGCTTTACTAGGGACTTCAATTTAAGTTTACAAATCACACAAGTATTAATGTTTCCTTGTTAATACTATTATAGCATGAATGTAAACATTTATCATAAACACAAAGATATAATAATAACTGCTTCTTTATTGCCTCTAGGGCATATCTTCAACATGATCTGCTGGACTCGTGGAGGAACGGCGGGCACGCCACTGCGGCCGTCCCAATACCAGGCACAATGGACGACGGGTGCGTCGCTTTGGTGGGCGCCGCGCGTGTGGTTGCCAGGGCCGGACCATATGGCGACGGTAGAAGGGTACTCGCCCCGGGCCCCATGATGAAGGGGCCCGACGCATGATTTTTCTTGTGTACCCATATTAGTGTATTACTTTTGAGGCCCAACAATGTAGAATGATTCTATTCCCTCCATCTCAAAATATATATCGTAGGTTTGTTAGTGGATGAATCTATATATTAAATAGTGTTTAGATTCCTTCAAATTTTGACAAATTTGCAATATCTATTTTAAGACGAAGGAGTATAAAATATAGGTGTTCTAAGATGTAGGCTACAATGACTCTATTATGACTCCTATTTACGAAAAATACTCTAACATTTCTGTAGCCTCTCCAAATATGCAGCAACATCGGTCCTCATGTGCCTTTACAATGTTGTGAATATTTATTATTGGACATGTAACTATACAATTTCATAAGAAGCTCTTCTCTCTCTCTAACTGACCTACTTGTCCCATCGTGCATGCTTAGGAACTAACGACGCAATCATGTAACGAGGATCTTCTACTCTTTTCTTGTACATGCATATGAATACAAGGAAAATTGGTTGAGATAAATATCATGATATATAGTTTCCCGATTAAAAGAAATAGGTAGTTTAGGATATCTTTGCTGAGGTTTCAAAGACCATGAATCTATAAAATATACGAATCATTTAATTTGGTATTGCATTAAAATAATATTTCTATTACAAAATAATATTTGTTAAGTCTTCCGTGTGTAAACAAGCGATGGACCTTGACAGGCATTGTTAAGAGCCCATATACGCTAATCATGCTTAAACTTTGAGTAATCTTTAAAAATTTAACATAAATATTAAAGATATATCTATGGTGTTTTCTGGAGTAGGGGGTGGGGGCAATTGCCCCCCTTGACCCCATGAAAGCTCTTTTAAAACGAATGCTCCATGTTGTTGTGTTGCCATATGGCTCTCAAAATTCGTGTATGTGTACCGCCCTGGTGGCCGTGGCTAGTATAGTGGCAGGCACGGAAAGCATGTGGCCGCGGAAGTCACCATAGAAGCGCTCAAACGTAGTATTAGGAAGGATAAATAGAGGAATTTAGTTTCTCCATTGATCCTTTTTAGTTTAATTTTTAAATTTGCTCCTCTAGAACGAATAGAACGAAGAGAGCATCTCAAATCATGTAAAGAAAATGTAATTATAAGTTAATGTGATGGAAATTTTCGATTTCAATGAAATTACGATACCTATTATTTTAATTAATTCTTTGTATCACTTTAGTTAATTATCTGTATTGCTAATGGTGTACGAAGCACGGCACACTGTCGTCTTCCTTAGTGCCGCCGAAGCGCTAGCTCGACGGATACCGATGTGCCAAGCTAAAAAAAACCACGTAAAGACTTTTCTCGACGCAGTTATTTTTGACGATTTTTTTTTGCCACGCTGTCACGAGCGCGCGGCGACTAAGCTTGTGGCTCAGAGCGCAGGCGGGGTGCAGTTTCGCTCGTGCGTGACTTGAATTCTAGGGTGAGTTTTAGCCCACCATTTATTGCTTGCCTTGTCGACTACGGAGAGGGGTTCCTCCGGTGACAATGGCTGCAGGCGAGGTGGCACTGCCCTTTTGGTTTGTCCGAATCGTTTTCAACCTTGTTGGCGTCCTTTCGTTCAAAAAAAAAAACTTGTTGGCATCCTGATCCTCGTTAGTGTTGTTCGTTGATGTTTCGAGCAGTTGGCTTGTCTTTGTGTGTGCTATTAGCTGGTTCAACATCTTGTATCCTTATTAATTTGACGCCGGGCTACGGCCTTATGTCTATTTTTTTTTTCCTATGGTCCTCAGTTGGGGTTTACAAATGAATTGCACTGCTGCTACAAATGCATGCATGCATGGGCAGATGAATCTGGTCTGGCTAGCTAGCTATAGGTAGGTAGGTAGCTCTCCTTGATGGATGATCGATCACCATGTCACGACATGGCCGTCTCATTCCTCTCTTAATTACCGACGCGCGTTATTTGGGAGTACGAAACATGAAATCCCACGTTTTGTCGCACTTGATGGATGATCACAGGAGAGAGGGCACGCCGCCGAATTCGTTCGCGCACTTCATGGCATCTATAAATGTCTAATAATGCCCCAGCTCGTCTGCTTTCATATTCCTTCCGCTTCCCTTTAGACTTTAGTCATCACCGATTCCGGCCGGGCCGGCCGGCCATCGTCGATTTGATCGCTGTGTGGAGGCTTCGCGTGGCACTTCAGGAGGAGTTTTGTTGAAAGCAATTCTATCTCGGTTTCAATGAATAAGACATGTTTTTTAAAATGACAAAATATGTAAAGTTTTTGAAAAGACAAAATAAGTAAAGTTTTCTGGAGGAGTTTTCTTGAAAGCAATACTGCATCAGTTTCGATGAATAAGACCTTTTTCTTGAAATGTATAAGTTTGATCAAGTTTTTAGGATAAATTATTAACTTGTACAATACAAAATCAATATTCCTTAGATACATCATGAAATATGTTTTCACTTATCTACAACGCACCAAATCGTCATTCTACCTGATGCCAATCCTCCTTGATCTAGACGCTGACCATTCCAAAATTCTCCATCGGAGATCTAACTGGATTGGCGTAAACGCTCCTCGATCTCAAGATCGGAGGGGCTCTAGTCGTGTGACTCCGTACAGAAGTCCATGCCATTTCAAGTAAGCGCGGTGCGAAGTTTTGCTTTATGTTTATACCATGGGATATGTCTAGCTCTAGATTTTCATGGTAGTAACAGAGGCATGGAATGTCATAGTGGTTGCGATTGGAGGACATGGATAAATGGCGAATAGGTGTCTTGGATGCGTAAAAGATCTTGCTTCTTCATACATTGTTGTATGGGCATGGCATGCGGTGCATTTTTGACCATATCCAACACATGGTCTTCTGAGCCTGGTGTTTGGTGACTTGCAGTAGTGACATCGACAAAGCGGGGGCGACACTGGAGGATTTCATTATTGGTGGTACTCCTTGAGTACCGAGTCTCGGTTTTCAGGGTGGAAGCCCAAGGTTCGACCTTCTTAGTTGTATCTGGCAATGGCATTGTCGAAGGCATTGTTGTGAGATCGCGGACTATCTCCAGGGTGAAAACTCATGATCAGTTGATCAGGCGAGGATTGTGTTTATGCACTATTGTTTTTTTAGAGGCGTCGCTTTTGGAGAATTTTATATAGTCCGGATGTTGTCTTTGGTGGTGGTTTGTGTGCCGCTAATATGAGTGATTGATCGTTGTGGCAGAGCTTTTTTCTTTTAGATGGTCGTTTATTGGTGCAGAGACTAGGTGTAATTGGTATGTTCATGTTACTAATATATTCTCTTTGTAAAAAAAAATCTACTCTTTGTATCCCTCTGTTGCAATATATAAGAAATTTTAGCATGTTGTTTTAGCTTGCTAAAATGTTTTATATTTTACAATACAAGGAGTATACAATATGAATTACAGCTGTTGATAGTTTTTTCTAAGAGTTTGGTGAATGATTAGTTTGCTTGATTTTTCTATAATAAAATGTAAGCCTTATTCGTTAGAAGCGGAGGGGATAGCATTGTTTTGTAATCCTTGAATGTAATAAAAAGGGTTGTGTGCATCTCAGAACGTGAGGATGCAGAACCCACATTAGCTAGAGACATGCACATATCGTTTTTCCTATTCTGTTTTTTCTTCTTTGTAAAGTTTCTCTGTGTTATTAGTGAGCCTGGTTGCTGTATGTACCGTCGGTGTTTTGTTATCGTGCCACTGCAGATGCAATCTTTGTGCGTTTATATATGTGCGGTAATGGATTTGTGAGTTAGTCAAAATTCAAAAACGTCGAGACTAGATTGATTGATGGGTTGTTCCTTAATAGCCGGGGCAGGCACCGACCGACGGCCGTAGCCGGGGGAGAAGGGTTAGATTGATGGAGACGAGACGGCGAGCGAGGCAGCGGCAGGCAAGGGAGCGCCAGGACCGGCGCGCGCGGGGGGACGGGTTGTTCTAGCCTAGGTGACACACATGCCCCGACCGACGCGACGCACGGCCGGCCTCGATCAGGGAGGTGGGTTTTGTCGCGGTTCCCTGATCGTAATCGACTGACGACGAGTCACTCTACCCAGTCGATCCCTTGCGTGGTTCGGCACGCCCTCGTCGTTGGCACCGTCGACGACGTACGATCTGCGACGACCGGTCGGGAGTCGGTGCCGCGTGGCCGGCGGCGCGCGCAGATGCCGGCCGGAAGCGAGGGCGCGGCTCATGTCCACGTACGTAGGCGCCCGCACGCCGCGTAGCACGTCGTGGTCCGTGCACTGGTGCACATCGACCGATCGAGCGATATCGGTGCCTGCCGCTCGTGGCGCGCGCGGGTCGGTGTCCCCCGCTCCCGGCCGTGGCGTTGCAGCTTACTTGCAGACAACCGTTTTCCCACCACGACAAGCTACTACCCACCGCGACGCCGGTGAGTGGGAGGAATTAACGGATGCAGAAGCTGCTAGTCGCGAGAGCGGTGCAGTCACTGTGGCCGGCGGTGGCGCGCAACGGACACACGGACGTCGCAGTCTCCGACGGACGCTGGCTGGCTGCTGCTATACGTGCCACGGTGGCCTCCATCGATCGGTGGACCGATGCGTGCGGCTCCGGCTATCTCCTTCCCCGGCCCCTACGTCCAGCTCCGCAACAAAATTCGCTCCCCGGCCCGTTCTTTACTCCCTCTCTCAGTCCTTACTAGCGTAGCTTTTGCCTAACCTGCAGCGAGTACTGTACGAATCTCGTGTGGTTGTTGTTCTCGGGTGGATCACCGGATTAATTACACTATTATTTCTGCATCTGCTAGACAAAGGACCAATGTCAGCAGAGAATCTCTCTGAAGCAGAGACGATCAGAAACAATCATGCACGCACACGCATGGCCCCCACGATCGGGAGATGCATGCCGCGATCACAATCTACCGCGGTGCTTCGCTTAACTCGATCGGTCACTGCAGATACCATTGGAAAAAGGCGAGGCAACATGGATAGTTGTCTTCTTTTTCATTGTTTTCATTATAATTCATTTGTTCGTGCTTGGTCCAATAATTATATCTGAACAAAAAAAAGGACCGAAGCAGGCAGGTGTGATCGGTTCTCGAGAAAGAGTAATCCTTCATATTCTAACAAACAACACATAGACAATACATAAAACCATTCAGACAGTTTGACTCAGCCACACCGATATAATTATACAGGCCCGTCATAAACTCGACAGTGTGTCAGTCACCGTACATCCATTGCCGATTCATCTGCATTATATAATTAAGTTTATTAAAATCTATTACATATCTAAAAAAATGACCGTTGTACATCGACACATGCATTGTATCCATGATAGATGAAAGAATAAAGTTGTTAACCTCGATAGAGGAGGAAAGAAAGAGGAGAAAGGTTAAGTGTGGCTCAGGCACTTTATATCATGTTTGTTTTGTGTGAACTCAAGTGGCATTATGCTCTCACGCATTTCTTCAAGCGCCTCTTGTGCATAGAAAGAAAAAAATAAAGCAGCATACACCACTTATACATAAGGAAAAACAAATCAGCTCACACACAAGCATAAAAAGATATAGTGTCTCCCATCTGAACAAAAGGTCCTACTCGAGCTGGCCCTATCCTATGTGGTGTCATAGCCGTTTGAACCGGAATTAATATTCACATTACTTCCAATTCGTAGCGTGACCGAGACTAATACTCCGGGCTGCTCCAAACGGAATCCTTGTTTTCTAATAGTGATTGGTCATCTCCAAACGGGGAGCAGACAGGGCCCACTCGATAGAACGGCCCGATGATCGTGCCCGGACGTGTGGACCCTGTTGCCTCTTGGTATGGAGCCCTGATTGAGCACTGTTCTTGCAGGAAATTCCGTAGGCAGACAGATCGTGCGTATCGACGCTGCACTGCACATATATCGATCTGCACTAGCTGCCTAGATTGATCTGCTGCACACTCCACATGCACATATGTGCAGCCATGCACTGTACGTAGTACGTCGACTGCATGATTAACAATGTAGCATTATTGGATTCGGTCGATCGTAGCACAGCTAGTTCTCTTGTTTGCATGCAGGAGTAGATACATTCATAGATATGGACTTTAATTAACTACGTATTGCACAAAGGTTTAAATCCTATCAGATGATTAGGGCTTTGTCTGATTCGTAGGTTTAAAAAAACAAAAGAATTGGAAAACAACGGGACTAGAGTGACATGTCCACTTAACTATAGGGTTTGGTAAGTATAGGATTTTAGATCAAGTAGTGTCTTGATTGCATAGAAAAACCAAAGAAATTATATAAAAAGGTTAGAGTGAATGTAAATTTTCAGCCAAAATAGAGGGCAGAGGAATCCTTTGAAAGAATTCCTAAGCATTAGAATTCTTTGAATCAAACATCATTTATACGAAAAGTTTCTAAGGATCCAAATCCTGCAATATTCATACATAATGCCTTTGAATCAAACAAGCCCTTAGCTCATGCGCATATAACCATTGCCTAAGCCCCTAACCATAAACTAAGAGCATCTCCACCGGTTGCCCCCCAAAGCAGGCAAAAAGAGCTCCACACCCGGAACTCTCAAAGATTGTCGGCACTAGGACATGCCCTACAAATTTTCTGGCCTGACCACTCCGCCCCCTGTCCGGAGGGAGCCCGTCGGGAGTGCCGATAGCAAACTCCACGTCTCAAATGACATTCATGCAAGGCCTTAACATCCTCGATGGGTTGGTTATCCTTCACAAAACATTACACAAACTGTATAGGAAAACGTTGAATGGGATAGTTTTAAAAATTAATTTTGAAAAGGCCTATGACAAAGTCAAATGGTCTTTTCTCCAGCAGACACTCAGAATGCAAGAATGTTCTTCAGAGTGGATCACTTTAATCCATAACTTTGTGTCAGAAGTTAGTGTTCCTATTAAAGTCAATGAGGACAATGATAAAATACTTTCAAACAAAAAAGTATTTAGACAAGGCTATCCATTATCGTCTATACTATTTAATATAGTGACGAATATGCTCGACATCATGATTGAGTGCAAAGGTTGTTGGCAAAATTGAAGGGGTGATTCATCATCTTGTTGATGGTGGATTATCCATTCTACAATACGCCGATTATACAATTCTCTTTATGAAAGATAACCTAGAAAGGGTGAGAAATCTAAAGTTAATTCTCTCAGCTTTTGAGCAATTTATTGGGGTATGGAAATAAAATTTCATAAGAGTGAATTGTTTTATTTCAGTGAGTGTCCAGACGACGCACATCTGTATGCCTAATTATTTGTTGCGGTCAAGGGAAATTCCTCATTAGGTATTCAGGCATTCCGGTTCATTGTCGGAGGCTTAGAAATGCTGAATGGAAACTCACAGAGGAAAGTTTAGATTAATTAGCTAGAAACGCAAACTATATATTATCCTTGGATGGAAGATTGATTCTTATTAACTCATTGCTTAGTAACATGGTACTATGCATGATATCTTTCTTCCAGCATTCGAAAGGAGCCTTAAAACCATCGGATTACTTCTGGTCATGATTCTTTTGGCAAGGTGTTAGTGAGAAAAAGAAGCACCGGTTGACTAAGTGGAGTGTGGTTTGCCGTCCCAGGTATTCATGTTCTTCAGGTCAAAAATACATCCCTCCTAAGTAAATGTCTCTTCGGGTTACTTATTGAAGATGATATGATTCAAAATCTCCTTAAATGAAAATATGTTAGCTTGAATGCCTTGTTCTATGTATATTGAAAACCTGGGAACTTGCACTTCTGGGATGGTCTTATCGCTTTGAAGAAACAGTTCTTCCGCTTTGGATCATTTTCTATTAAGGATGGAGCAGAGCTACATTTCTGGAAGGATAAATGGCTAGGTAATGCTACACTCCTATCCTGCTTTGTTTTTTGTTCGTCATAAAGGTGATACAATCGCCAAGTTGTTGGAGACTTCTCCACGAAACACGACGTTCAGAAGAGATTTATTACTTCTCAGGCTTGCATCTTGGAACGCCTTGTTTTAGCGCTTGGTTAATGTCCATCTTTCGCCTGAGACAGATGGCACCTTGGTCCGAGAAGATCACACTTGGTTTAACTAGGTTCAGATCTGATGCGGTGGCTGAATTCTACGTGCTGCTATCAATCACTGTATTGTCAATAAGCCAGATGAGTTACAGGTATTGCGTTGTACATGAATCTGAGAATATACTAACCTAGACCGGCTTATAAAGACATTCAGCCTAGGGTTTAAAAGGAAAATCTACCTGTCGACATTACAAAAGAAGGTCAAATAAACAACTAACTAAGTCTTATAACCTAAACCTTCTATCATCGAGGCATGAGTCATCAACTCCTCAGGGCCTTACGTGCAGCCTTCATCTCTAGGGGCGGATATGCACCGGTCCATGCTGCAGCCCTGGACTTAGGCAATTGATAAAATTTGTATAAAAAAAGTAGTTCTTACTTAAATACGAAGACCAGCCCGGGGCTCGTCTCATTTCTAGGTCCGCCCCTGTTCATCTCCTCAGGAAAGTATTATAGTAGGGTAGCTCACCTAACTACGGGCTACCATTGTTAGTGTCATCCCTTGTGATGCCGAAACCGGCCCTGCCGGCCTGCCCAATTAAATTCGACCGTTAGGCGTTAACTGTGTTTAGTTACTTTGGTCCCTTGTGAAACCGAGAGCGAGCTAGTCTGCTCGTGCCGCCGCCGTAGGCATTGTTCGATGCACGCTCGTCGCCGGCCGGCATTCGACCAGCGCTGCATGCCGTATGTATGTGAAGATATAACCATGTGACACACGGACATCGACACTGAGACAGGTGTGGACTGAGCTTAACACCCAGTGACACTACAGGAATGGGAAGCTACGCCGACGGCCGATCGCTACGCCGACGGCCAAACGTCGGCGCCTTCGGTGCAGGCATCGTTGAGGCCAGCCCCGCCAAGCAACCGTTGGCGTAGAATTTCCCTCGGCATATCCTATGCTACGCCGATGGCTGTCCTCGGCGTAGCTATTTTTTATTTTATCTCATTAAATTTTGAAAAATCATAACTAAATCATTCTAATTCGAAAAAATACAAATAATATATAAAAATTTGCAGAAAAATAAGACCTATCTATCTACACACAAATATTACAAATTTGTAAATAAAAATTAAGTAAAATATAAAACATTATATATAGTTTAAAACGGGTATAAAAAATTCAAAAACGATCGAAACAATGTGAAACCTTCGTGTGGTGTTATATTATGTGACATAGTTAGAAGGAAAAATATCAAACTTGGTATATTGATTATGTCTCAAAGAAACCTTCACAAAATGACCTACCTCATTCGAGGTTTCTTGGCTTTCTGATCAAATGACCAATGTTATGGTTAGAATCAAGGCATAGTTTATGATAATGTGCCTATATTGTGTATACATATGCATCATAGGATGGCAAACAATGTTGCAGGAGGAAGCTTTCCTTTTTGTCGCACCAAAAAGCCATTTTTCATTTTTCGAGCATAAAAAACAGACGGTTTTGTGAAGCAACCACCAAATGGCTAATTCAAAATACTACCACCATATTGTACAAAAATACTAGACCACCTTATATGGACAATGTCCCAACAGGGGGATCCGAAACCTTTCCGTACACCTTTGGTGAAAAATACAAATTCCTGTCGAATCGGTAGGAAGTGGGTCAGATATGAACTATAGGTACATGATCCGATGCTTATTGTTTTTACAAAAATCATTTTTAGGTTCACAATATGCTATTTTATCATAGATACAATGCAAGTTTAGCGAGGCTCGGCCCCAAGCTAAGAATCTTTATGTCCGTCGTTTGACAAAGTTTGGCGATAGTTTAAAACGGGCATAAAAATTTGAAAAACGATCGAAACAATGCGAAACCTTCACGTGGTGTCATATTATGTGACGTAGTTATAAGAAAAAATATCAAACTTGATATATTGATTATGTCTCAAAAAACCTTCACAAAATGACCTATCTTATTCGAGGTTCCTTGGCTTTCGGGTCAAATGACCAATGTTATGGCTAGAATCAAGGCATAGTTTGTGATAATGTGCAAATATTGTGCATACACATGCATCATGGGATGGCGAACAATGTTGCAGGAGGAAGTTTTTTCTTTTCGTCGCACCAAAAATCCATTTCCCATTTTTCGAGCACAAAAAACGGACGGTTTTGTGTAGCAACCACCAAATGGCTAATTCAAAATGCTACCACCACATTTTACAAAAATACTATACCACTTTATATGGACAATGTCCCAACAGGGGGATCTGAAACCTTTCCGTCTACCTCTGGTGAAAAAGACAAATTTCTGTCGAATCGGTAGGAAGTGGGTCAGATATGAACTACAGGTACATGATCCGATGCTCATTTTTTTTACAAAATCATTTTTAGGTTCACAATATGCTATTTTATCAAAGATCCAATGCAAGTTTTCCTTTTCATCGCACCAGAAAGCCATTTTTCATTATCCGAGCGCAAAAAAAGAGGATTTTCTAAAGCAACCACCAAATAGCTAATTCAAAAACGGAGGGTTTGTGATTAGTTGATACGGATATAATATTTGGATTCCTCTCATTTTTCTGATCAATTTAGACATATTATTTGTTGAATTCCGATTTATAGATTTAAAGATATTAATTATTCCATATGAAATAGAAAAATACAAAAAAATAAAATTATTATATTTTTATTTGAATTCAATAATATTTTTACTTATTCATTAATGTTTACTTAAATAATTATTTGTAATTTCAAAAAATACAAACATGTGACATGATGATATAAGAGTTAATAGGATTGATATCATAGTATTGACAACAATGTATGAATTACTTTGTGGAAACGGATTCTGAAGAAACGAGGAAGTTAAGCATGCTGGAACTGGAGTAGTATTAGGATGGGTGACCGTCCGGAAAGTTTGACCAAGACTGCAATTTAATCAAATATTAAATGTAATTAGTGTTAAAAATGTTCAAAGTGAGAGATTAACGAGTCAAACAATTCAAATAAAAAAATTGAGAAAAAAAATAATTTTTTTTATTTTATTTAGAAAAATGTTTTTGCAACCGGCCGACAGGCTATGCCGACGGCCGCTACGCCGAGGGCAAAGCCGTCGGATTGCCTTCGGCGTAGCGTACGCCAACGGCATTTTGATACGCCGACGGCTTAAGTGTGCTCCACCAAGGAAGATCTTTGCCGAGGAGGCTACGCCGAGGGCAGCCGTCGGCGTACCATACGCCGAGTGCATTTTGGCCTACGCCAACGGCTTTTTGCCCTCGGCGTAGCGCGCGCGTGCTGTAGCGTGACCCTTTGTTAATTACCGCTGATTTTTCCAGTAAAATTGTATAGTGTGATCTTGGCAACCTATTCTAATTTCTACTGCCGCCACTTCAACACGGAGTATGGACGTTTCGCTTGGAGTATAGTATGTTCACTTGGGGTTTGTTCTAGCAAACTGAAGTGCTGCTACTACTGACGTGGTAATGCTGCATGCATGCATGGGCAGATTAATCTGGTCTAGCTAGCGATGAGATGACATGGGCAGATTAATCTGGTCTGGTATAGTAGGTAAGCTCGTTTGATTGATCATTGGATCACCGGCCATGAGATGACATGGCCGTCTCTTTCTCCTCTTAATTAGCGAGGCGCGTGATTTAGGATGTACATACAGTAGGAAGCTTCAAATCCCACGTTTTGTCGCACTTGATCGATCCCGCGAGAGCGTGGCGCGCAATTCGTTCGCCGGATCGTTAGACGGGCATTTAACCCCATTTCCCACTACCACTCGCATCTCCCGAGCTTTCCCTAGCTGTCACTGTGGCCATCTCTTCGCCGGCGAAGCTCCACCACACTGAGCCGAATCCACACCTATGGATAGGTCCGCCGCCGTAGCCGCACCCTTTCCCCTCGGCCTAGGCCACCTCTCGCCGCCCAAAATTTCGCCATGCTCGGCTTCGCTCCGAGCTCCCGCCACCTCGCCCGCCAAGTGTTCGGCGCTTTGCCCGTTCGGCCATTGACTCCGACGATGAGGAGATGTTTGCTGTGTTGCTGGAGGAGGAGAACGCCGCTACCGCCAAAGATGCAGAGCATATGCAGATCCTCGCCTCTCTCGCCCGATTGTACATGCAGAATGCAACGCAGAAGCATGGAGGCTTGTTAAGGGTCACCGGAAGTGCAAAACAAGGCATAGGATGGAGGGCTACTGCATGATGTATGCCGACTACTTCGCCGACAAGCCCTGCACGAAGAGGTCGTGTTTCAGGATGAGCCGGAAGCTCTTACTTAAGATCATGCATGCCATCCGGGAGTTTGACCCCTGTTTTGTGTGCAAGGACTACACCGACATAGTTGGGTTTTCCTTACTGCAGAAGTACACAATGGCGATGAGGTTGCTTGCATATGGAGCGCCGGGTAACAGTGCCGATGACTATCTCCGCATGGCCGAGTCCACCGTCATCGGTTGCTTGTACAGGTTCTGTAGGATAGTGATTGCAGTGTTTGAAAAACAGTACTTGAGAACACCCACTCCTGAAGACACTGTTCGAATCCTCGCAGTCAATGAAAATAGAGGATTTCCTGGGATGTTTGGAAGCATAGACTGCATGCATTGGTAGTGGAAGAGCTGCCCATTTGCATGTCAGAGAATGTACAAAGGCCACAAAGGAGGTTGCATTATGATACTCGAAGCAGTTGCTACACATGATCTTTGGATCTGACACTCCTTCTTTGACATGGCAGGATCGAACAACGATATTAACGTCTTCAACTCCTTAAATGTCTTTGCCAAGCTTCTTGAGGGTCATGCTTTCCCCATGGAATTTGAGATCAACGGACAAGAATAAGGAATACTATCTTGCAGATGGCGTCTATCCAAGATGGCCATCATTTGTGAAGACTATCTCAAACCCAATGCTCCCAAGCATGCTCGGTATGCCAAGGAACAAGAAGCTTGCAGGAAGAATGTGGAGCTGCCATTTAGTGTGCTCCAACATAGGTTTGCAGTTGTCGGGTTCCCTGCTATGACATGGTCGAAAGATCAGATGTGGAAAGTGATGAACTGTTGTGTGACCTTGCACAACATGATCATTGAGGATGAGAGGAAGGACCCAGTGAGTTTGTTCGAGCAGAACGAGTCTTACTATAGACAGAGACCTCTTGCAGAGCCTAATAAACAGGTGCCACCAACCTAGGATGCCTTCATCGCATGCGTCTGGAGATCCGAGACCCGGTAGTACATCAACAGCTACATGATGATTTGGTTGAGCATCTATGGACACACAGAGGCAACACGTAGATGCCAAGTATGAACTGACCAAACTAGGCCAAAATATGTTGTACTTTTATTGTATGCCGGACTATGTTTAATTTCATGCCAAATTATGCCGAACATTGCTCTCTATTTATATTATGCCAAAAACTGGTCGCATTTGAGCCGAATTTGGACGGAAAAACGCCGAACTAGGAATTCGGCATGAGAATACGAGTGAAAAAATAGACATTTTCAAAAAAAAAAACTAACTCCGTTCAACGCTATTTAAGTCCGGATATCGGCCTGGGAACACCCGAGGTGCTCTCATGGATCGGTCTCCTCTTCTTCGGGCGTTCGATGTTGCATTGCACCAGTTTTTGGGACTAGGATTTTATTTGGAAGCAAAGAAAAAATAGAATTTAATGCATACGGAAAGGAAAGGAGATAACGATGCAACTGTAGGTATTAAACGTGACAAAAAGAAGCAGCTAAAATCACACCGAAGCCCGGAGGGATCCATGCCTTGTGTATTAGTTTTTTCGCCCAAATTTTATCTAACCAAGTGGACAGCTCTTTTTTCTACAGTGAAATGTAGGGACTTTTTCGAGGATCGACTCACACTAGTCCGAGAGAATCATTCGATCTATTCATTTGTATCTCTTACTTTTTTTTGTACTCTAATAACTGGCCTGATATCCGTGTGATTAATTATTAGGCGCGCCAGCCGTGGCACCGTCGACTCGACCGGTCGGGAGACGATGTCGGGGTATTCTCCTTCCTCTTGCGACCAGTCCTCGGCTAGACAGGAGACCGGCGGCGCGCGCCCGGGAGAAGCGAGGGCGCGGCACATGTCCACATAGTCGCACGCCGCGTACGTCGTCGTCCGTATCGCTGCCTGCCGCTCATGGAGCGAGCGCGGGTCGGTGTCCCCCGCTCCCGGCCGAGGGTGTGTTGCAGCTTACTTGCAGACAACCGTTTCCCCACCGAGACAAGCCACCCACCGCGTTCTTCCTCTCACGCCGAACGAGGAGTAGAAGCCGGAAGCTCCTCGCGAGCAGTGCAGTCACCACTATGGCGCGCAACGGACAAGGGACGTCGCAGTCTCCGAGAGAATACTCCCTCCGTCCTGATTTAAAGACACAATTTGTAAACCATACAATCTCAAAATACTTAGACACAAAAGCATTTAATCTCTGTAATTACTCCTGTGTGAAAGCAATAAAATGATTGCATGCACATATGTGAACAAATGTGAACACTTTTCTAACTCTTTTTTTTCTTATGCATGTTCTACTCCATACTATTAAATGGACCAATTAGATGACACCTAGGATCCAGAGAATTGCAAATTGTGTCATTTAAACCGGGACGGAGGGAGTATGTGCATTGCTGACGCCGATCAATCATCGCGGCTGGCTGGCTGCTGCTACGTGCCACGGCGGCCTCGATCCGTCGCCCGCCTGCCCGCTCCGGCCGGGCCCGATGCGTGCGGCTCCGGCCATCTCGTACGTACGTCCAGCTCCGAAACAAAATTCACCCTTCGTTTTCTATCTCCGGCCCCTGTCAGTGTTCGGCGTCTGTAGCCTCTGCTACTTTGCTTCTTCACTCTGTCGGCCGAGAGGTTGTTCTCAGCAGGTGAATTAATCCGCCGAAACCGATCGCTGCTGCTACATACTCCCTTCGTTTCAAAATATAAGTGTTTTAGATTTGTAAAGAAAATAAATCTAGATTTTTTTTAATTTGTAGATTTATCCTAAAGTTGACTGAATCTATATACTAAAATAAGTTTAGATATATTTTCTTTACAAAGCTAAAACATCTTATATCTTAAAACGGATGAAGTACGTGTTTTCTCTTTCACGGTGCGCATCTGTGTTACTCTGATGATCCCAACGAGTTACACAGCGACCGCAACGCCTAGATCTACACGTAATTTCTAGCTACGATGTGCAGCTATAATGATTACATTTCCGATAGCCAGACAACGAACCAACGTACTCAGAAAGAATCTCTCTATTTAACTACTAGTAAGTTAACAGAGCATCTCTCTATTTTTTTCTAAAAAAATCTCAAGAAAAACAAACAGAAAGAATCTCTCTGACACGGCTTAGAAGCAGACCATCAGACGATCACACGGATGACCCCTCTTATCGGGAGATGATTTGATGCAGCGACGACAAGCTATCTCGCGGCGCGCTTCGTCGCTCGCTCGATCGATCGCTGGCTGGTAGTTAGGCTGCACCGAGAACGACGCAGCACTGAAGACGGCCATGGCCAGCGATCCTGCTGGTATGAAAACGGCCAGGGGACGAGATTTGCGAGGTTTTGTTCCGCGGACGGAGGCCCCGGGAGGAGAGCCCTGATTGAGCACTGTACTTGCAGAGAATTTCAGTAGGCAGACAGATCGTGCGTACCGATGCGGCACTGCAGGGAGTATCTCACTGATTGAGCACTGCAGGAGAGCCCTGATTGAGCACTGTAGCTGCCTAGACAGATTTGCTCCATGGTACACACATGCAGCAGCTGTAGGCCGAATAAATGATTAACACTCTGCAGAATTATTAGATTCCATCTACTATACAGTACAGCTAGTTCGATCTTGCCTCGCTAATAAGGAAACTGTTTGTTATGTGCATCCTTCTGCAGACAGGACAGGAGTGCCCAGCCCAGCCGCGTCTCCTATATATCGAGGAATGTTGATAGGTGTGGAGTCGTTTGATTAATTAAGACAGGACATGAGTCGTTTGATTAATTAACTACATAATGCACGCACATCTCTCCTACTCAAAGGTTCACATCCATATTGGGATGATTAGCTCATGCGTGCATGCATACGAGCTCCGCCTAAATTAACCATAAACTGATTACGTAGACAATGGTTTCGTATCGTATCGTGGGACTCAAATGATAGATTGGTGGAATGTTTGGGTAGACTCCACATATAATACGGTATCGAGAACCGAAAAAGTAGATCAAAAGCGAGAATTTAGGGTGCTCTCCTCTGGTTTCCGTCGCTTTCGTCGTAGGACCGGTTGAAGGAAGGAATGGAGTGTGGAGCCGTCACTCTTCCTCCTGCGTGCATGTAATGTAGTAGCAGTGGACAACGGGAGATAAGAGAATAATCTCTATGCTGGAACAGGAAACACCAGATGGCATTGATCATTAACACATGATCGACCACGGTTCAGAGGAAAGGGATATGACAATTTGAGGCACTTACATTTAAGAAGCCTATTAAATAATAATGGATTTTATTCATTGTGCTTCACTAATTCTATCTCCTTCTCAAATTAAGGATGAGTTTTGCTCCGGTGTCCCCCCTATTTCCAAACAGTTAGGATGCATATTTGGTTTGCTACTCCCCTATCGAAAAAACTAGGATTTTATGTCCTTCGGCGGCGCCTCATTGCTGTGAGTTTTCTCTGCATGATTTCTCTCCGCTCCCCGGTGGCTCTTTCTCCCCTCTCTCCTAGAAGGGTGAGTAGTGATGGTGGAGACCGGGGAAAGCAGCGGATCGTCAAAGATGGGTAAGGAGACGGTGGAAGATATCCTAGGGAAACTGAATCTAGAGGATGGAGACGAATTCATATGGGAAGATGAAGTTGATGATCATAAGGCTAAGTGGCTTGCGATTGGTAAAGTTCATACCACCAGGGTTTTAGCCCTAGTGTTTTATATACTGACATGCGTGTTGCGTGGAATCCGGCGAAAAAAGCAGTGATTTGGAGGAATATTGAGGATAATTTATTCACGATCCAATTTGGTTGTCTAGTAGATTGGGACCCTGGCTATTTAAAAATAACCTTTTTCTTCTACCGGAGGAGTATGAAGGGTTCCAAAACCCTAGGTCATTTGTTAGGTGGAAGTTTGAGCTAGGGTTATGCAACTTCCTGATAACTATCTTGTTAACGAAGTGATCATGGGGATGTGCAGGCCTATGGGGAGATCAATGAGGTTCAGGTGAAGCTTCCAACTAGTTGTGTGGGTGAGTTTGTACGAGTAAGGGCAAAGATTGATGTGAAGAAAAAACTACACAGATTTGTGTCAATCGCAAAGGATAGAAAGAACGCATGGTATCAGCTGAAGTATGAAAAGCTTCCCGCTTTCTGTGGAGTGTGTGATTTGTTAGTCCATTGGTATCAAGAGTGTGGGTCTGGTGATCACTATGAATCTAAGCTACAATGGGGTGATTTCATTCTGGTCATGGTCAGGGCAGAGGACATGGTCCAGGTAGAGGTGTTTCTGCGGGAAGGAACCCACCGATGGGTAGCTGCAGCTTTGATAATTTTTTCTCTACTGATGTCTTTCGGCCTAAAGGTTACCCTGACAAGGGGATGACTGATAAGGATAATCCAAGGAAGCCTGATCTTCCTAGATCTGTATTAGAGGAAGGTGTTCAAAACTAGAAGTCTTCGGTGGCTGGGATGCACTGGTAGAAAAGGGCCCATGCGTCCCGGTTGGTAAGGGCCATTAGTCCCGGTTGCCCAACCGGGACGGGGCAATCGGGACTAAAGCTCTAACCATTAGTCCCGGTTGCCCCACCAACCGGGACAAATGGGGCACACGTGGCGGCATCAGAGCGCGAGGGGGGTTGGAGCATTAGTCCCGGTTCGTAACACGAACCGGGACTAATAACCTGCTGCCGCGGCAGAGATTTGGCCCATTTCTCTGCCGCGGCAGAGAATTCATTTTGGCACATTTTGTTGCCGCGGCAGTATTTTCGCCACTTTTTGTGTCGCGGCAGAGAATTCATTTAGATTGTTTTATTGTTTATTTAGTGTTTTGCACTTATCAACGAAGGAACCTTATATTACACAAGATCATCATGACAACATTACATTCAATACACGGATCGAGTTCATGCACTACATACAAAAGTTGTTGTTCGATGCTACCGGCCAATTTCTTGAAAGTTTCTATTTTTACAATTCCTATTGTCTATACACAGCCGAGTAGTATTCCCCTTGTGTGTTTAGGACTTCTGCATCCAAGAATTCCGCCAATTCCTCCTGAATTGCTCGTATGCGATCCTTTGCAGAAGACCGTCCCGTAGACGTTCGATCTGATTTAAAAAAGGAGTCAGCCTATATGAATATGAAACTAAACACAATTTGATTGTAATAAAAAACTATAGAAATTGTTTACGTACGTGGAGTTGCTCTAAATTTCTGCCCTTCTCATCGCACGTCTGCCGGATGAACTCGCATACATAGTATCCACATAGATTGTTACCTGGTCCCTGCGTCAGGCACTTTACGAGAACAGAGTTCAATCAAAATAATAATCAAGCATGATAATAACTGTATCAAAACTAGAATCAAAGAGATGCGCGGATATAGCTAGTGGTGCTTACATCTAGTGGTTGAAATGTAAGCTCCTCTTTCCAAACACCCCTAGCCTTCTTGGTGAACCGTTTTCAAGCGCTGCCCGGCGTAGAAAACGAATAAAATAAGTTATTAAGTACTTGATATCATAAATTCACGAACGTTGCCGATATAGTGTCGTAATGATTAGAATTACCGCTGGAGAAGTATCTGCATGTCCTTCCACGTCTCAAGGGGTTTATGTTTCGAGTCCATGACTAGTACACGCCCTTTGTCAAGTTGAATGATTAACAGAATATAGTGGTACCTGCGAATGCAGAACTAATCAATTATATACTTAACATCGAGTAAGCGAAATAGAAAGTGTATACAAGACAATAACACTCATTGGAAGTTGTAAGAAAATAGTATTTCCCTTTTGGTTTCTTGAAACCTTAACGCGTGTACTATATTATCCTCCGTATCCTGGGGGCTTATTTTGAGATTAGCTTCATGAACCCAATATGGGTCAATGAAGCCAATGTCATAGATTTGTCCTCTGCTGCATTCGAGAATCTTCATTCTGCATATTACAGTATGATTATATACATGCAATAAACAAAATAATATAGCTGGAGACTAAATTAATTACAGAATTAGTACTTACAGACAATAGGCACTCATGATCGATTTGTCCAAGGCGTCTTGATTGAATAATTGAAATAGTTCATCAAATTCAATGGATATCATGTCATCCTTATCTTTCCCATGATGCTTTTTTGTAACCCTCAGTACTATCCAGTTAGCCCCGGCCCTTGTGGCATGCATGTACCAGTTATGCAATCTTCGCATTTTTGTTGGAAGATTGTTTACCTCCTCAGGTTTGACGAGAGGTTTTCCGTACTGGTATTGGTATGCTACTTCACTCACGGGGAAGAACTCTAACTGGGATAAGTACTGGGCAATACTCATACCTTGAGCAGCGGCAGCTTCTCCGTATTGTGCAACTACCTCTGGATCATACTGCTCTTCGACCCCATATTTGCTCGACCCCACATTGGTTTGAGAAATCACCTTGAGAGGGACGCAAGTCTGTTTTGCTTGTTCTCCGAGCTGGGCAACAGATTTCCCGCTTTGCATCAGTACTGCTCTTCGAGGCTTTTTGTGCCGCATGTGACTTGAGAATAGAACGCTCATAGTCTGATGACAGCTTTGGCTCGGGTTGATGAAGATTCTTTAGCATTTTTAACACTTTGGCTTTTTCTTCTTTGGTGCTGGGGAACTCTGGCTCTTTCGGCCGCCTCAGCTTAGCGAAAAACGCTGTCGCTTCCGCATCAACGATCGCCGCAGTCTCCTCTTCAGTACAGTCATAAGCTCTCTTGGGAGGAACCGTTGATACTTTTGGAAGAGGCTCTTGTTTATGTTTCGGCGATCACTTACGACGCACAGTAGCGGTACGCTTACGCTTTTTATCCTGAGGCGTCGGCGATGGCTCCCGCGGCGATGGCTTCACCGGAGATTGGTGAGGCGACGGAGCCGGGTGAGGCGACGAAGACGGCTGCCGCGGCGGCGACGACCTCGCTGGAGACGGGTGAGGCGACGGCGAAGATGGCCTTGGCGTGTGATTTCGAAGCACGATACAATCCTTCGGCCATAGAATGGTGACGTTTTTTGCGTCACCCAGCACAGTCACATCCCCTTCACCAGCAGGGTAGTGAAGATCCAAAACCTCAAAGGTGGGCATGATTTCATCCACGCCGACAACAGCGTAGCCCTCTGGAACCGGACGACAGTGGTAAGTTGGTGTGGGTCCAATTGGTAAGGCATAGCCGACCGCCACCTTCATTGATATGTTCACAACTTTGACATGTAACTCGCAGTGTGTCATCTCTGTGATATCATCCACTGGGTAGCCAACAGGAGCCATCGTCGGTGCATCATCGGCATCGCCATTGTCATCACCCGGGACCTCGGTGGAAGCCACACTGCTTTTTCGATTATTCGATAGGCCGGTAGCATCGAATGCAGTGTGCTGCTGAGATGGGGCGCCGGTAGTACTTTGCTCTTTAAGTGTGTTAATTTCATCTTGTTGTTGCTTTAATCGTTCTTCAATTAAACGCATTCGCTCTTTCTGACTTTCTGCTTCAACTGCCGCCCTGTCCTTTCTCCTCTGACGGCTTCTATCAGGATATTTCTTCCTCTCTTCGGGAAACCCAGTCCTCCATGATTGGGAGCCTCTTGTGCCTCGTGTTTGTCCATCATGTTCCTTATTTCCAAGGGCGAGTGTGAGCTCATCATTCTCTCTATCGGGAATGAAGTCCCCATCTTTAACAGCCTTTACTGCTTTTCTGATCCTCTCGATTGGCAAGGGGTCTTCTTTATGTCGTATGTTATATATACACCTCCCTTCCGAGTCCAACATGCCCCCATGCCCGTAAAACCAATTCCTTGCACGTTCTACCCAATCGTCTGTCTCTGGGGTGATAATTTTATCACGCAGTTCCTGCTCAAGTTTCTCCCACTTAGGAATGCCAACCCTGTAGCCACCTTGCCCCATAGTATGGTGATACTTCTTCTTAGCAGCATTCAGCTTATTCGTTTCAGACATTTTCTTAGCTTTTTCTGATTTCTTGTATTCCACAAACTCATCCCATAATGGTTTTATCTTCTCAAACTGAATATTCTTGAAATCGGGAGTCTTCTTTTTCACGACATAGTCAAGGTGCAATCTTTTCTTCCAGTTGGTGAAACACTGGGCCATCTTCTTCAAAGCCCACTCCCTGACCTTAGCCTCCATGGCTCTCCCATGTTGTAAGGCGTCCTCAACTGGATCCTCCGCATTTGGATCCAGCTCTATCTTCGGTAGTTTGAAATTAACCATGAGCCTCTTCCACAGTAAATCTTTGGCATGGTTAGGGACAAATAAACATGTTCCCTCTTCATCCGCATTAGCAGGCCTATTCCAATTTCTAATGGTGATCGGGATTAAGTCCCTAACGATTAGTCCGCATTGTGCCACAAATTTGGTTGCGACAACTTCGGGAGCTGTCGGTCTGCCGTCTTCAGCGACATTTTCGATCCTGAACCTCTCATGGTCTTGCAACTTTTTGGTTGGGCCTCGTCTGCTCTTTTCAGTAGATTCCTTCGATCCGGAGGGCTAAAAGAAGAAAGATCGTCGTTACTATTTCTATATAGATAGCAGATGATTAATTAATGAATTGATTTATATTACATGCACCTCGCCGGAGCGGTCGTCTTCTCGATTACACAAGGCATCGCCTTCTCCCTCGCGGAAGGCAACACCTTCAACCTCAAACAAGTTGTCTACTCCGGCAAAAAGAGGATCACCCTCACCGGAGTTGTTCAGAAACGTTGATACGTCTAAATTATCTTCCCCACGGATCACACCTTGGATCAACTCTTCCTTTTCTTCGTCTCTGACATGTGGGTCCATATTTTCTGCATAGGTGGAAAAACGAATAAGTCAAAGCGGCTAAAGGAGAAAGTTAAGTACGGTGTTGAGAGATATAAACCCTAATTCAGAGAAACCCTAATATATACATACACAATAATAAAAATGAAGAGAAAGGGAAACCGTGTAGTAGATAGGCACATCGTCGAACCCACATGCACCTAAGTTGCTTGAAAATGTGAATCGGGTCTGGGGCTACCCACAGTGACTGACCAGTGGGGCCGAAGACCAATAGTACCAAACTAATTAATAAACCTAATAATACCTAACTAATAATAAACCTAATAATCCAAACACCAAAAAGAAAGGGAAGCAATCAACACATGGCATCGATGCAATGCTCAAGCAAGTATGATGATATGACAAGTTAATTTGCATTGGAATGTAACCCTAAGAAATACTCGACGATTTAATCGGGGTTCCGAGGGGTGAAAACCCTAACTCGGAGAAACTCCGGAACACATGAGAGGGTGGATTTGTTCTTCTAATTAAACTTGTAATTTAAGTTGTTGAACAATGCATGATTATAGCTTAGATAGCTAGGTTTCATTTTTCTGAACATTTTGATATATTATTCATATTTTTATGACTTATAGATTAAAACAAGGATAATGATATGACAAGTTAATTTGTATTAAAAAGTAACCCTAAGACATGCTCGGCAATTTAAACGGGGTTCCGAGGGGTGAAAACCTTAACTCGGCGAAACTCCGGAGTATATGAGAGGGGTTGATTTTGTTTTCTAATTAAACTTGTCTTGAAAGTTGTTGAACAATGCATGATTATAGGTTAAATAGTTAGATCTCATTTTTCTGAATATTTTGATATATTATTTGTATTTTTCTGAGTTATAAATAATTAATTATTGAATTTACAATATTATATCAATTTATGGATTTAATTAAACCATTTCTGAATTTAAACAAAACAGAAAACATTTTTTACACCGAGCCAACTGCTAGCCACAGTGGCTGACAGAGGGGCCCGTGGCCACCTCAGCCTCCACGCAGGGAGGTGGGACCTGGACCAGGCCACGGCTAACCTGCACCATAGAGGCACCTAGCCTCTAAGGCTGGCAGGTGGGACGGGGGCGACGCGGGCCCCACGCGGTAGCCACGCGAGCACCACGTCACCACGACGGGCGGCGCGGCAGACGGTGGTCGACGACGACCCTGGGGAGCGCGCGGGACTGCGGGGCTATGCGCATTCGAAAGAGCTCGTCGAGGCGAACCATATGGTGGCTGCGCCGCCCATTATTGGTCGCCGGAGCGACGAGCACAGCGGCGGACAGAGGCGGGGGCGACAGATGGTCGTCGCGGTAGAGCTAGAGAGCGAGAGGGAGCGTGTGAAGAGGTGCTAGAGCACCAGTGGCTCACCACGAACGCGATGCCGGGGTCGGGGAAGCAAGGGGTGGCCGAACGGAGGCGAATCGACGGCGGCCGGAGATCGGGAAGATGGGTTACAGAGCTTGATTAAGGCCGAGCGGGGACGATTCCTTTGGCGTAGAGACGCAGTCCAGCACGGCGGAGCTCCTCGGCGACGAGCTCGGCGGGCAGCCTGCCGACGTCGTGGGGGGGGGGGGGTGGGGGGGTTCCTGTGTGTGCGCGTCGATGAATGAGATGGGGAAGAAGAAGAAGAGGAGGCGATCCAGTTATAACCAAAGGACCTTTAGTCCCGGTTGGTGGCTCCAACCGGGACTAAAGGGTTATACGTCCCGGTTGGAGCCACCAACCGGGACCTATACTCCAATATTTTCAGCAGACCAAGGGTTGGCGCGCAGGGGGTCTTTAGTCCCGGTTGGTGGCTCCAACCGGACATATTCCACTGTTTTCAAAAAATTTCAGGTATTTTCTCTCTGTTCCCGCCTTATTTTTTATTTTGGGGTTTAAATTTGTATTGTTTTTTAAATGATAATTAATTTGGAATTTAGAAAAACTTTAAACATAAAAAGTGTTTGGATTTGAATAAATAATTCAAAACCATTTTTTGTTTTAAAAAATAATTAATGTAACCATTTAAAATATGAACCATTTACAATTAAAAATGAATTAACTTATATTTTTTTAATATCAATTTGGAATTTAGAAAAACTTTAAACATAAGAAGTGTATGGATTTGAATAAATAATTCAAAAATATATTCTATTTTTAAAAAATAATTAATGTAACCTTTTAAAATGAATTAACTTATATTTTTGAATATTAATTTGGAATTTAGAAAAAATTTAAACATAAAAAGTGTTTGGATTTAAATAAATAATTCAAAAACATTTTCTATTTTAAAAAATAATTAATGTAACCATTTAAAATATGAACCATTTACAATTAAAAATGAATTAACTTATATATTTTTAATATTAATTTGGAATTTAGAAAAACTTTAAACATAAAAAGTGTTTGGATTTAAATAAATAATTCAAAAAAGTGTTCTCCATACCAATGTCCACACACATGCATAATATGGGCACAACATCACAAACTATGCCGTGATTCAGCACATAACATCGGTCATTTGGACCGAAAGCCATGAAACCTCGAACATGATAGGTCATTTTGTGAAGGTTTTTTCGAAACATGATCAATATACCAAGTCTGGTATTTTTCCTTTCAACTATGTAACATAATATGACACCACGCGAAGGATTTTCATTGTTCGGATTTTTTTTGAATTTATTATGCCCGTTTTGAATTATGTGAATTTCTAACTATGGTCGAACCGGTGTGCATGAAGATAGGGGACGGGCATCGTTAGAACTTGCATTGGATCTCTGAAGAAACCACATATTGCGAGTCTAAAAATGATTTTTTCAAAAAATCACGGGCGATAGATCATGTACCTGTAGTACAAACCGGACCCACTTCCTGCCGATTCGGCAGACATTTGTCCTTTTTACCCGGGATGGACGAAAAGGTTTGAGATGTACCGGTTGGGAGATAGTCCATGTAAGGTGGTCTAGTATTTTAGGAAAATAGGACGGTAGCATTCTGAAACGGCATTTTGGTGGTTACTTCACAAAACGACCCGTTTTTTGCGCTCGGAAAATGGAAAAGGGCTTTTCCGTGCGACAAAAAGGAAAACTTCCTCCTGCAACATTGTTCTCCATACCAATGTCCACACACATGCATAATATGGGCACAACATCACAAACTATGCCGTGATTCAGCACATAACATCGGTCATTTGGACCGAAAGCCATGAAACCTCGAACATGATAGGTCATTTTGTGAAAGGGAGCTCGCCAGGTACGAGGGTGATGGCCCGCCACCGGTGAACCACAACGAAGTCGGCCGTCGTCTGTGGTGGGAGAACCGTACTATCATCGAAGTGATGCGCTACATCGCCGGGGGAGACCATCCTCGCCTACGGTGCCCACGAGTCCACCCGCCACAGGCCCCACACTGTCCCGGCGGTAGCGGCATCGTATTCCAGGAGACCCCTCTCCCACCCCGTGAATCCGAGGCTGGAATGGCCCCTGGTATATGCCATGGATGGGCTGAGGATCCCCGGAGTGGCAGGTGACGATGACGATGATGATGACGACAACGATGAAGACCCTGAAGCTGCGTACTATAGGACTAGGCATGATAATGACTAAAGGGGGCGGCTTTAGGCCTGAGTGTTAGCTAGTCCCGGTTTGTCCCGGTTTTTAATATTAATAAATGTCTTAAGTGTTACCTAATAAATAGAGGGAAATACCTATATAAAGAGAGGGTTCATATTTAGTCCCGGTTGGAGAAACCAACCGCGACTGAAGGGATTGCGGCAGAGTGGGCCAGACAACACTAATAATAGGGGTGAGTGTCGACATTATGTCGTGCGGCTTGTACCTTGTCCCGGATGGTGTCACCAACCGGGACTAAAGATGAACCTTTAGTCCCGGTTGGAGACACCAACCGGGACTAAAGATGAGTCAGCACTAATAATAGGGGTGAGTGTCGACATTATGTCGTGAGTGTCGACATTATGCCGAGCTGCTTGTACTATAAATATGCATCCTTGTGAGTCCAGTCCTCTAGCCAGTTTGAGGCATCTCCAAGATGGTTTTAGAGAGCAGAGACACCACTACGGCCAGTTTCAGGGAGATGCCGACGGAGCCCAGTCCTCCGGCATCTCCGAGAAACTGGTCATAGAGGCACTCCCTAATATGTGAAATTAGTTAGCTCCGAGGCGTATTGATCTAGTTAGTGAAGTTACAAGCTGCAAGATGGTTTTCGAGAGCAGACTGCGGCCAGTTTCAGGGAGATGCCGACGGAGCCCAGTCCTCCGGCATCTCCGAGAAACTGGTCATAGAGGCACTCCCTAATATGTGAAATTAGTTAGCTCCGAGGCGTATTGATCTAGTTAGTGAAGTTACAAGCTGCAAGATGGTTTTCGAGAGCAGGGACACCACTGCGGCCAGTTTCAGGGAGATGCCGACGGAGCCCAGTCCTCCGGCATCTCCGAGAAACTGGTCATAGAGGCACTCCCTAATATGTGAAATTAGTTAGCTCCGAGGCGTATTGATCTAGTTAGTAAAGTTACAAGCTGCAAGATGGTTTTCGAGAGCAGGGACACCACTACGACCAGTTTCTGGGAGATGCCGACGGAGCCCAGTCCTCCGGCATCTCCAAGAAACTGGTCATAGAGGCACTCCCGGTCCAGCCACAAAACGGGACTAACACTCAAGACATTTATTAATATGAAAAACTGAGACTACAAAACCGGGACTAAAGGCCACAAACCGCGAAAGATATCCTTCGGTCAAGCCACAAACCGCGAAAGACATGAACTAGAGTTACATAATATGAGCATGAACTTCTTGGCATATGTCATTCCTTATGACCGCTTCAGACGTAACCATGGAGCATCTTCTTTACTTAACGGAATGCTTGGGTCAGTTTTCACTGTGAAGGGCGAAATTTCATCAAACTTATTATAATATTCTGACATGTCTGTCTTGTCCTCGATTCCCACGATGTTTCTTTTCCCTGAAAGAACTATGTGACGCTTTGGCTCATCATATGATGTATTCGTTTGCATATTTTTTCTTTTTTTCGGTCTGGAGGACATGTCCTTCACATAGAAAACCTGAGACACATCATTGGCTAGGACGAATGGTTCATCTCTATAACCAAGATTGTGGAGATCCACTGTTGTCATTCCGTACAACTGGTCTATCTTTACCCCTTCCCCATTCAGGTTGACCCATTTGCAGCGAAACAAAGGGACCTTAAAAGAGACTCCATAGTCTAGTTCCCATATCTCCTCTATGTAACCATAATATGTGTCCTTTTGTCCATTCTCGTCTATTGCATCAAAGCGGACACCACTATTTTGGTTGGTGCTCTTTTTATCTTGGGCGATCGTGTAGAATGTATTCCCATTTATTTCGTACCCTTGGAAATTCAATACAGTAGAAGATGGTGACGCGGCCAACAAGTATAGCTGATCTCCAACAGTGGTGTCATTCAAGAGATGTGTCCGCATCCAACCACCGAAAGACTTCATGTGTTCATCTGTAATCCATGATTCAGGCTTCCCCGGGTTTTTGGAGCGTACAATATTCTTGTGTTCCTCGATATACGGAGCTGCCAAGGTGGAATTATGTAGAACTGTGTAGTGTGCTTTAGTGAAAGAATCCCGTCCCTACATATCATTGCTTTCTTTTCCAGCGTGCCTTTTCCACTTAGTCTTCCCTCATGCCGCGAGTCAGAAACACTAATCGGCTTAAGGTCAGGAATAAAGTCAACACAAAACTCAATGACCTCCTCTTTTCCATATCCCTTGGAGATGCTTCCTTCTGGTCTAGCACGGTTATGAACATATTTCTTTAAGACTCCCATGAACCTCTCAAAGGGGAACATATTGTGCAGAAATACCGGACCGAGAATGGCAATCTCTTCCACTAGATGAACCAGGAGATGCGTCATAATATTGAAGAAGGATGGTGGGAACACCAATTCAAAACTAACAAGACATTGTACCACATCCTTCTGTAACCTTGGCAGAATATATGGATTGATTACCTTCTGAGATATTGCATTGAGGAATGCACACAGCTTCACAATGGGTACTCGAACATTTTCCGGTAGAAGCCCCCTCAATGCAATCGGAAGCAACTGCGTCATAATCACGTGACAGTCATGAGACTTCAGGTTTTGGAACTTTTTCTCTGCCATATTTATTATCCCCTTTATATTAGATGAGAAGCCCGACGGCACCTTGATACTGTAAAGGACTTCAAAAAAGATTTCCTTCTCTGCTTTGGTAAGAGCATAGCTGGCACGACTTAAGTGACGCCCTTTATCCGTCTTGTTATCTGTATGCATGTTCTTTGGGTCTTTCATAATTTGTTGGTCCTCCCGTGCTTCAGGTGTATCTTTTGTCTTCCCATACACGCCTAGGAATCCTAGCAGGTTCACGCAGAGATTCTTCGTCACGTGCATCACGTCGATTGAAGAGCGGACACGCAGGACTTTCCAATATGGCAGCTCCCAAAATATGGATTTCTTCTTCCACATGGGTGTGTGTCCTGTAGCGACGTCGTTCGGAACTGATTGACCGCCGGGACCCTTTCCAAAGATTACTTCTATGTCCTTGACCATACCAAATACATCATCACCAGCAGGGAGTTCAGGCTTCTTCCGGTGATCTGCCTCACCTTTGAAATGCTTGCCTTTCTTTCTTACGGGATGATTGGTCGGAAGAAATCGTCGATTCGCCAGGTACACAACCTTCTTGCATTTATGCAAATATGTACCTTCGGTCTTATCTAAACAGTGGGTGCATGCCTTATATCCTTTGTTTGTCTGTCCTGAAAGGTTACTAAGAGCAGGCCAATCATTGATGGTTACGAATAACAACCCTCGTAGATTAAATGGCTCCTGTTTGTTCTCATCCCACGCACGTGCACCTGGTTTGCCCCACAACTGTAAGAGTTCTTCAACTAATGGCCTAAGGTACACATCAATGTCGTTGCCCGGTTGCTTCGGGCCTTGGATGAGCACTGGCATCATAATGAACTTACGCTTCATGCACAACCAAGGAGGCAGGTTGTAGATACGTAGAGTCACGGGCCAGGTGCTGTGACTGCAGCTCTGCTCCCCAAAAGGATTCATGCCATCCGTACTTAGACCAAACCATAAGTTCCTTGCGTCACCTGCAAAGTCTGGGAAGTCTCTCTCGATTTTTCTCCACTGTGACCCATCAGCAGGGTGTCTCAACTCCCCGTCTTTCTTACGGTCTTCTTTGTGCCATCGCAACAACCTGGCATGCTCTTTGTTTCTGAACATGCGTTTCAACCTTGGTATTATAGGAGCATACCACATAACCTTAGCAGGAACCCTCTTCCGGAGGGGCTCTCCCCCAACATCACCAGGGTCATCTCGTCTGATCTTATACCGCAACGCGTTGCATACCGGGCATTTATCTAAATTCTCATACTCCTTACCGCGGTAGAGGATGCAGTCATTAATGCATGCATGTATCTTTTGCACATCTAATCCCAGAGGACAGAGAGTCTTCTTTGCTTCGTAGGTACTCTCGGGAAGTTCGTTATGTTTTGGAAACTTCGGCTTCATTATTTTCAGCATCTTTTCAAATGAGGAGTTAGTTAGACCACACTCTGCCTTCCATCGGAACAATTCCAGTGTGGTACCGAGCTTTGTGCTGCCATCTTCACAATTTGGGTACAACAATTTCTTGTGATCTTCTAACATGCCCTCTAACTTCAACTTCTCATTTTCTGTTTCACAGTCTTGCTTTGCATCAGAAATGACCCTACCAAGTTCATCAGCCGGCTCATCTGATGCCCATTCTTCACCTTTTTCCTCTCCATTGTCTTCCATTGCAGTATCACTGTATTCAGGAAACATATGATGATAGTTGTTATCATCATCTTCTTCTTCACCATCTTCCATCATAACCCCTCTTTCCCCGTGCTTGGTCCAGCAATTATAGTTGGGCATGAAACCTTTCATAATCAGGTGGCCGCGAATGATTTTCGAGGAAGAGTACTCCTTGTTGTTCCGACATTGAACACATGGACAACGTATAAATCCATTCTCTTTGTTTGCCGTAGCCACATCGATAAATTTATCCACGCCTTTGATATACCCGGCTACCCGCCGGTCACCGTACATCCATTCCCGACAGTTCATCTGCATCATATAAGTAAGTTTATCAAAAAACAGGACATCATAAATAGTGAAATAACCAATTCACACCGACACATGAATTGTATCAATGACCTAGAAAAGATAAGATTGCTAACCTCGATCGAGGGAAATAAAGAGGATAAAGCTCAAGTGCGTCTCGGACACCTTCTATATTTTTGTTCTATGAGAAATTCAACGGGATTTTTCACTCAAACATTTCAACAAACACCTTCAATGCATGCATGAGAAAAAACTAGCACACACCCTCACACCTTACACCATTCGAAAAAACAGAGTGGAGGCAGAGTGGGCTGGGGCGTTGCATTTATAGAGGGCAGGGGTCTTTAGTCCCGGTTGGAGCCAGCAACCGGGACTAAAGGTGCGTGCCACGCCACGTGGCTGTGGCCAAACCTTTAGTCCCGGTTGGTGGCTCCAACCGGGACGCATGCCCCCTTACCAACCGGGACCCATGCCCCCTGGCCCCATGCCCGCTCCAACCGGGACGCGTGCCAGCATTAGTCCCGGTTGGTGGCGCAACCGGGACTAATGCTCTGAGGGGTCTCGAATGGATAGCCCGTTTTCCTCTAGTGATGGTGACGATGTTTGATCATCCGAAGATAGATGAGGTCAGTATGCAAACGTGGACACGTAGGGTAATTCTCAACCCCCTAAGAGATCTAGGAAGGAAGGTAAAATTTCTAACAACCTGATACGGGTGGCCTCTGGATCAGAGGCGGTCCGGGGACAATGAAAATATTAAGCCTAAACAGTCGTGGTATTCTGAAGGCCACGGCCGTGACATCGCTTGTGAAGATGCATAAGCGCTATGATCCGGATGTTCTTTTTTTGATGGAGACTCATTTAGATGAGTGGCCCGTGGAATGTTTGTGTAGAAGGCTGGAGATGGATCATAAGGAGGTTGTTCGCAGTTATGGACAAAAAGTAGGTTTACTTCTCTTGTGGAAAAAGGAGATACCAGTTTCGTTGATCTACAAAAGTGACAATTAAATAGATGTGATGGTGGGTAGTGGTCTGGACAATGTGTGGCATTTTAAAGGTTTCTATGGAGAACCTAGATGGACGGATTAACATCTTTCTTGGCAGCGCTTACGTGTGTGCTGAAAGAAAGTAATAGCTTACCTTGATTTATTATAGGGGACTTAAGTGACATCTTATACCCTTTTGAGAAGGAGGGTGGCAAAAAAAGGCCTTCTCATTGCATAGAAGTATTTAGGGATGTTTTGGAGGATTGTGGCATGTTTGATCTTTGTTATGTGGGTGATAAGTTTACCCTGCATAGATTGGGAATTAGAGAATGGCTGGATCGAGCTCTAGTGTCAGTTCGGTGGCAAGTGAAAATTGATGATGCGGTGTTGCAGAACCTGGACTATGGTCGACCCGATCACATGTTGATCATTATTAGTTTTGTGAATGTGACGGCCCAGAAGACTCGAATCCCAGCTATACTCAGGTTTGAGGCCCGTTGGCTGGAGATGCCGTAGGACCTAGTTGAGAGTATCACCATAGTACATTGTGAACCTGTTGCCATTGGAGGGCCTCGTTTCTAAATATAATCGCAACATTTAATCTAAAAAATAAGTACATAATGAAACTTTTTCCCGAAAAAGTGGAATTATTCTTCCACGTTTGTTGTTTGTCATGCTAGAAGGCATGTTTGCTCCAAAAGCAATCCATTGTCATGAAAATGGTTTTTTGTGTGTGTTCTCTATAACTCTATTCCATTTTAGCCTACAGGTTGTGTCCCGTAAAACTTAAGCTGAAATCCTCCATGTTGCTATTGTCCCCGATGTGGCTTTATTAATTTAAGGCCGGGCAAAGTTCGTGCTGTCTAAAAAGAAAAATTGTTAAGAACTGGTCCTGATTCTTACCATTTGAGTTAAAAACGGATCACATATAATTTTTTTTTTTCAAAATTCCACCGTCTAATAATCAACAGTAGTATACAAAGAGGCCTAAAATAATAAAAATTACAAATAGGTCGATGAACCACCTAGCGACGACTATAAACATTAGCACGAGCCGAAGGTGCGCCACCATCCTCGTCCCTCCATCACCGAAGCCGGACAAAGCTTATAGTAGTATAGCCTATGTTGTAGTAAACAGACAAAATATCATCATGCTATCTTAACGATATATTTACATGCCAACATGATAACCTCGCGTGTCTGTTTTTTAAGCACCATACTTGCACTAGTACAAACTCGATAGTACGGTATCCTCATCCGGTTTACATTGAAAATATTTTTTTTTGGCTCTGCTCCATAACCGTAGACGGGCGTGATTTTAGAACCATTTTTAGCACTCTTTGGAGCCAGTTAGAGCATCTTCACTAGCATTTTCAGGACGTCGAAGTTAGGTCCGGACGACGAAATTTCGCCTATCGCGTTTTCAGGAATCTCTTTTCGTCTGGATTTGGGCCAACTTTGGTCCGGGCTTTTCAGGCCATTCCCAGGATTCCGGAAACGCCCTGAAAACGCCGGACGAAGCGAATTCGGCAAAAAAATAACAACCGGTGAGTGGACCCGCCCATATTTGCCCAAATTTCGCCCATATTCGGCCAAATTTGCCCAAAGTTCGCCCATATTCGCCCAAAGTTCATCCATATCGACCATATTCACCCAAAGTTCGTACATATTCGCCCAAAGTTTATCCATATCGACCATATTCGCCCAAAGTTCATACATATTCGCCCAAAGTTCATCCATATCGACCATATTCGCCCAAAGTTCGTACATATTCGCCCAAAGTTCATCCATATCGAACATATTCGCTCAAAGTTCGCCCGTATGCGTCCATATTCATCCAAAGTTTGTTCATATCGTCCATATTCGCCCAAAACCGCCCATATTCGACCATATTCGCCCAAAGTTCGTCCATTTTCACCCACATTCGCCCATATTTGTCCATATCGACCATATTCGCCCAAAGTTCACCCATATTCGTCCAAAGTTCACCCATATTCGCCCAAAGTTCGCTTATATTCGTTCAAAACCGTTTATATTCGCCCAAAACCGTTCGCCCAAAACCATCTATATTCGCCCAAAATTTGCCGAAATTTATTAAATTTTACTCAAACGCTGGTACTCGCCTGGAAACGCGAGTGGAAAATTTAGCGTTCCCGGACCGAAAACTAGTTTTGTTCGGACCAAAATACGTCCGGATTTCGGTCTGAAAACGCTCAACTAGTTTGCGATGCTCTCGCAAACAAAACTGTTTGTAAAACAACCTTAATTAAGACGGACTCGATACTGACCGTCTCAATTATTTGAGCCGGGTATTATTCGAGAGGACTATTCGAAAAGACCAGTAATAAAAGCCGTCTAAAACATAATAACCTTCCAGTGTGTCAAAGTATTGGAGACGGTCAGAAATCGAAGCCGTGTGAGGACGTCTAATTGTTGCAAGCGGTCTGAAATAAAATCCGTCTCAATGGGCGAACTATTGGAGACAGACAGTTGCTTTTTCCGCCGTCTAAGAGTGTACATAGCAAGGAATGGAAAACCGGCTCAAATGGTATTGAGACGGCTGTGAGTTTGATCTAGAAGAAAAAAAACAGCAGAGGCTAGAACCCGGTCTATATATGCATGTGTTCGGTCGTACCGATGGCCAGAAGAACTGTACCAACTTAGATTGGATCACGTTTACATGGGTGTACAGTGCTCAGAGGTTACCCGATGCATTTTTGCAACGTGACGACGCTGCCTCAGATTTGCGCGCGCACTCGATGGCTGGGCCCATGACTTGCAAGAAAAATATAGCCGTATATAGCAAGTGCATGCTTCCAAGAAAAATATACTCATCATATGCAGGCAGGAGCAAGTGCACGCGGACACATGCATATGCGCAGTGCAGCGTGGCCATGGCCACGGCACTGTTCCTGGGTCAGATGCCCCCTGCCTGCAGTCCACGGAGAATTTCTGACCATGCTCCCTCATCGATCCGAGAATTAATCCTACTAGTTTCAATCATCATCCATAGAATCCACCAGAAAAGGTTTGCATACATACTTCTTCCCTCTAAGGGCGTTCTCGTTTTGCATGTTTTTTTATCAAAAATTACTCTAAATACGTAAACAGTTTTGGTATAAAACTAGTATCACTGGAAAGTATTTTTCAATACAAATCTAACGGTACTAATTATGTATAATATAATCAAAATTTTATTGCTCAATTTTTTTGTCAAACTTTGTTTTAAAAAGTGTGTGCGACTTAAGCCTTAAAACGGAGGATCTATCACTATCACCACTTGGTGATCTTCTTCGATCTTACCTTTTCAGCTTTGCCTTTTTTTTTCTGAAACTTTAGTCCAGAGACCAATCGGGATAAAGCCAAAAGCTCCCTACCGGATCATCTACAAGTTACTCCTCCCGATCCATATTAATTGACTTGGATTTGTTAAAATTTGGATAAATCTAGACATTATTTAGTATATAGGTTCATTCAAAATTTGACAAATCGAAATCAATTAATATGGACCGGAGCGAGTACATATATACCATTCACGACGTGCCCCTGCATCTCCGATTAATCTCTTCCATCCAATCGATCACGCGACTAGATGTATCTGACGATCGACGAGACAGCGCTCTCCGCCGTTAATTAACTAGCGATGGATCGAGCTGCCTTGCGCCCGCCGCCTTCCTCGACCAGAGATGTAGACGCAGAGGCGTCGCTGTCGATTGGGGTGATTCGGATGGGACACCTTACACTTAGTTGAGCAACACAACACAACAGAACACGCATTTCGTCACGAATAATACACTTGTGTCGCACATCAGTCGATCAAATCAAATCAAATCAATCAATCAATGCGAGATCATTATTGTGTTATTGCTAATGATTAGCTAGCTAGAACCCTGACACGTTTTTTAGTCGATCCGGATGCGTCGGGTCACATTGATTTCAGTTTAGTTGGTTCGCTTGCCTTAATTGGCCATCGTAGGCCGTAGGGGTGTTGTGACATCACCTGTCGACGTGTTGCAGTTAAGTTAATAGAGAAACTGCCATCAGAGTGCATGCTTCTTGTTCACTGCTTTTGATTCAGTTGATAGAAGCTGCCATTAGAGTGCATGCTTGTTCACTGATTTGATTTCAGTTAATAGAAGCTGCCATTAGAGTGCATGCATGCTCATTACTCTTTTTCTTCCCAAAAGGAGGATACCCTCGACCTCTGCACAAATTGATATAGCCAGCCATATTGTTGAAAATCAGGTAAAGCTAGGCACTGAAACTGAACAAAGTCGACCGACAAGGGAAAGACCCCGAGGTGGAATGCCCTGAGATAGTAACTTCACCGGACTACCATTAATCCTATGCTAATAAGAGACCAAAACGAATGAGAAGTGCACAACTCATCGGCTAGGATTTCAAGAATCGACCGCAACACGTGCTTCGATGATAACAAGTCCAACTATAGGTCGATCAGAGGATTCGTCTATAGAGTCGAGCTTCGAACTACCGAAGCATCTCATGTCTCCATTGGATTGCGCATACGCATTGTCAAAGTCGTCTCATCTGGTGGCCGGATAACTACACACCTCGCTACCTCAATACCACTTGAGGAGATATTAGAAGTTGGTATGTCCCAACCTCCCAGCATTCAATGACTATCGTGTTACCTTCGGTCTAGTAGCATGCATGACTTGAAGCCTGCGCTAGAGAGATTGTGCGTAGCACCTGCTACCGACATGGATGACTTCCAGCCTCCACATAAGACTCCATACATAGAACCTGCTAGGAACATTGATGACTTGTCACCTCCGCAAGAGACTATGTGTGTAGCACTTGCCGAGCTTGATCAATCCAATCTGTAGGAGGACGGGTGTCCCACACCTCCATCGACCAAGAAAGGATGCTTCACGATCCAAGAAGAGGGGCATTCCATACCTCCAACGACCTTGACAATATAGAGCTGAAGTCCATCGGCATCTCAAGATAGTACCGATGTGTAGTCGACATGACCACGGTGGCCTCCACTACTATTTCCAAACCCCTGCACCAACGTTGGATCGACATGATTGCCACCATGTTAGGACACCGATACAAGGATGGCATGCAACCGTTGCCACTGTGACGCCGCAACGGTTACGACTCTATCAATGCAGGATTAGAGCAACCCCAAAGCGTGCCTTCACGAGGACAGATGAGCAAGACGATTGGTGTCACAATCTCCTCATCGAGGACAGAAGTACCCCGTCATCATCGATTCCATGCAGGTTTCACCCTACCACGCCCTCTGGCGGCGGTGAGGAGAGGTTGAACAACAATAGTGGTGCCCTGGGCAGCTAGGGTTTTCATCCCATGTGATGAAAAGATGAGAATGTCTTTGCTAAAACCCTTGTTGAACCAACTAGCATGGTGGCCCTCGCAAATGCGAGGGCATCAACTTTGTTATTTCGAGAGTAACTAAGATATAAATTCATGGTTTACTATAATGAATATTTTGATGAACTCTTGAATTGAAGGACATGAAAATTGCTTCACATTGATGTAGACAACAAAATAATTCATGAACATGATGTGCATAGAAAGATTTGTTATTACCTAGAGCACTCATCATTCTACTTACTCATGTCACATCAAAATAAACACCATTTCACTACACTTCATGTAAGGTCCAATATTTAATGACATTTTAATCCTACTTCTTTGCAATGAGGTTACTTAAAACATTTAGTGGCATCTAATCGGATGTAATATCCTAATGGAGTAACCCGCTCAGCCATATGACCTTAACCATAATATATGGATGAAATAATTAAAGAGATCTAAATTAGTATGATAATAATAACTATAAACAGTTTCAAATTACTGAACATATAAGATGCAAATTAGAATCAAGTGGTATATTAATTACTCCCTCTTCCAACTTAAGGGCATTCTACACTGTCAGTGTCAACAAATAAATTTTCTCAAGTACTACGAAGTATATATCAGTCAAAAAAATTCAAGTGAGAATTGTGAGATGCAACATGATGGCAGTCAAAAATAAGATAAAGGATAACATAATTCGACATATAGTCATGTAGTAGTAATCAATCAGATAAAGTCAAATGTCTTGGAACATGCTTTTGATGTAATAGATTGAAAAGTAATTTTGATGTGACCGTGCAGGCCTGGAAAAATGACACTTAAAGATCTTTTTTGCGTGAATGGGTTGCCCACCTCAAAAAAATTTGTAGGAAGCAATAAGTCTCAGCTCGTAAATTAGATGAATCCGAGATGGAAAACTATATGATTGTTTTCAATTTATAGTAGAATATGTCCGGAGCCCTTCACCGTTATTTCTATAAGATGATTAATTAAATGCAAAATAACAGATATAGTCTTGTCTTGCTAAATACTTGTTAAACCCATTGAGATATGTGCATCTGGTTAAATCCTGCTATACCATTGGATACCTAAGTCATCTCCAAAGATATTACATAATGATTTATTTTGAATTATTGTATGTTCAAACGATGTACAAAATTGAACAGGGACAATTTATTTCACACTGGCACCGCTATTGAAACTATGCTAAACCACAATGTGATTGCCCAAACCAGAGACTTTTTGATAAATGTCCTACACATTCTATTCCTTAAGGAAATAAAACAAACACAATTTTGTATAAAATTTAGTGGTTACATGGAAAGGTAAGTATTAGAGTGGCTATGAGCTCGAATATAAACTTAAACATCGAGAATATTATGCAGATACACTTATTTTTACCTGGTCCCTTTCACTGAGAGATGTGCATGCTCCATAGTTTAGCTTGTATATTTAAGGAGGTGCAGCAAGTGGCCAGCTACAAAAACAATTTAATCCCGTTTCAAAGTACTAATCTTAAATATGACACTGGGCAAGTTTTTTTATTCAATTCATGGCTTCAAAACCTTTATTCATGCAATAAACCACATCAGCAATGACATGATAAATATGTTCATCCATAATCAACCATAGTGACACCATTGTACATCTATTATGGAGGAGCTTACTTGAGGTGACTGTACTGTTGACAACATCTATAGATAATGATGTGGTTTGGCCCTATCATAGTCTGACAACCCTATCATTGTCAGGCAAAACGTTCGTGGTCATACATATAGTCAGTTGTACTATTTCTCCAAAAAGACAGGGATCAATGCAAGCAGAAATTACTGACAAAAAAGAAGCAGCAGAGATGAACTTCTGTACATACATCGATGCCCTCGGAGTCGAGGAAGGGCGACATTGGAGTTCCACCTGGCCGGACGATTCGTGCTGGTGAAGCATCAGTTGAAACTTGTATATTGCTCATGCTGACATGTTCGTTAATAGAATACTGTTAGATCAACAATTGTTTGGATTCGCAAACTGTTTCATCAATCTCAGTTGACTGCGGAACCTAAGTGGGCTCACTAATTAATTACATGTGCAATTGTATCCTTCTATCGCCACGCTAAGAAGAGCTGCTTCCGCCAAATCTTGACTTGAACTGACGTATGCCTGATACAGAAGTAGGTGAATTTTAAGTCAGCCAATTGATGTAGAAGATCGCTTAAGCTACATGTACATATATATATATATATATACTAGTAAATTTGCACGTGCAACACACGTCTTACTTTTCAAACAACGATACACAATATAATAAATATCAAAATTCATAGCGAATATCTATTCAGAAGTGTCAGATAAACAATCTCATGTGGAGTCTACTACATAAATTTAAGTAAGCACATGAATGATTATAGAATTTTGATTATACAAATTTTATATTTAATAAAAGCTTACCAAAAAGTATTACTAAATGTCGAATGATAATGACAGGATATTTTATTAACTTACCATACAAATCAATTAGGACATACCCGACCGAATCAGCCATGCCTGAAAAAAATAGAAAAGGAAAAAATATAACTATATCCACTCTATACCCCCCTCATTGTCTCTCTCGTCAAATCCCCTAGGAGTACTTCCCATCATCACCTACCTCCCATGGTCCTGCAAGGTCCGATGTTTCCCAGCTCAGCTACCTCCCCGTCTCCCTCTTTCGATTCGTCGGGACGGCCTTCCCCTTCATCCCTACAATAGCCGAATCGGACACACCCCAACTCCGTAGCTCCCTGTTCTCACTGTAGCTTTCCCAATCTCATCAAGCCTTGCGTGTGCATCCCCATCGCCGCCACGAGGTCCTATAGAAGATCACCGGCGCTCTCCTCCCACCTCCTCCGAGTCTACCCCCGGTCACACACGCTGTCGTTGCCCCATATTCAACTCGTCCCCTCATGGCCCCTCCCCTGCATCCACCGCCGCTTCCAGCCATCCCATCTCGGCTCCATCGCATCTAATCGGCGACACTGGCCCCGCGATACCCGCCTCCCATCCTCTGCTGATGCTCTAGCCCAGCCCATGCTCCACACTGTACCGGCGCTTCTACCTTGGCCATCAAGCACTGACGCGTATGTGGTGAGCAGAGCAGCAGCCAACAGTTAGCAGACCAACAGACGTATCACTGCAGTATATGGTACACTTTTTCTGTTATTTCACGTTCTACTCATTTACTTACATTGTCCAGTTCATGAGTGTACAACCTCATTAGCGCTAATCTAAACTAAGTTGCTCATCTTTTTAAAGCACTGAATATTGCAAGTCATTTTGATGAAACGAATAGGTCTCTAGCTGCAAGTATATTTCTCACCAACAAGAAAGTACCCCTGAAGTAGTCAGACATATGTTGGTATTTTGTTTACCATTGGGTTACTCCATCAGCGAGAACTCATTTCTCAATCATGTATTCTTTTTAACATTTACTTGAATTAGATCTGAGAGACCAAATAAACCGTCATGAATAGAATTTTTGCCATCATTTGATGTACTTGAATTGATACAGCTGCGGGACCAGAATTAGATGGAAATTAATCCTCGACTCAAACGTTTGGAAGGATGTCAAGAGTCCAGAATTTATGACCATATTAACGATTGCAACATGTCCACTTGAACGGAAACACCAAATAGCCATTAGGATCCATTAGATCAGACTGAAATAGTGGTTGCATGACACAAATTGATCCATAGAATTAATGACCATTTCTAGCAGGAAAAATGGTTGCCCAGTTTAGATATCCTAAAGTTTTTTTGCTATCTCTGGCTGAATTTGAAATTTTAGGTCCATTCCTACTGTTCTAGATTCAACTATGAAATCTACTATAGCAACATAAATTTAAGTTTCAATGGCTTTAGACCATTTCATGAAGCTTGTTGTTTCATGCTCAGTTATTTTACAGCATTCGTATTGTATATAGCCCATTATGTTAGTAAAGCGTTCTTATTTCTCTCAATTCAATAACTTGTAGGGTGAGGGGGCTGTAGAAGTAAACCATTACCAGCCTTATGGAGATATTTCATTTGATCACACTGAAGGAGACATCAATTGAAAATCCTAAGCCTATTGCAGAACAGAATGAGACTTTGCCTTACTCAGGACTAATGCAGACATGCCTTGCTAATGATTTCTTGAAGAGGTAAACCATTGTGGTTTGATTTTCCATTTCCTGTTAGGTTCCATTTCTTTTTATTTCCTACTATTCAGCGCATATCGATGTACTTGTAACATACTTGTGCTAGTGCACATTTGGTTGTTTTCTTCATTGAATTCATTCTTTTTACAGGTTCGAAATTGATGATAGGGTGGTAGTCTCACATATATTTCATCACTGGGCGAAGAAGCAGACATTTTACTTTCCATGAGACTGCTTGATAAGGTACTAAGTTCTTTAGTATTCATAAGAAAGCTTTCTCAGTGGTATTTGTCTCCTTATTTCTTTAGGGTCTGCGCAGATCAAAAAGATATTTAGTATTATATAAATATAAGTAGGGGTATATGCATTAGTTGGGCATCATTACCAATTGTGTTTGTGTTTCATTTCCCTGTCTGTTGATTTCGGTGGAAGCAGCAGCCATTTTTTCCGACTATAAGCTTGGCATTGTTTCTTTAATATATTATCCCTATTTTGTGAATACCGTTCCCTCTCTAATTGCCTCTTCAGTTCATTAGGACCTATATACATGATACAAGCAAGTAAGAATATTTCCCCATCGATCATGTGAGTAACATGCAATATCGGTTTTCAGTGAGATCATATATTCATCCCATATTACCTGAGTTATGGGTGTTAGTGATGTCTCGAAATATGGTATGCTTCCCATTGGGAGCGGCATACGATGTAGCAGCATGAGCTTGAAGCATGTAAAATCAATCATTAAATTAATCCATTAGCGCCTAGACAATCTTAAAAGCATGAAGTTGAAGTTCATTCTTACATATGAGCATGGTCAGGGGTGTATGTGGTACATCTTGCTCATCATTAAGCATAGTAGCGGAAGCCTGTTTTATTTCACAGGCTTGCCGACGTCTTTTCAGAATATCATCTTTAATTCGCGCATAATATTCTTTGTTCCTTTGCCTCTTCAACTCTTTAGGGTTTTTTACATACCGCAAGTTAGCACGTCATCAAAATACTACAAATGTTTTAAAAAATCCAGGTTGCTCATTCTTACCCAAGGAATGGGTGTTGCTTATATCCTGAAATGGGATGCGGGAATCATCGTGATTGGGAGATGAAATACCGTCGTCGTGATATGGATATGCCCTCATGTGAATCTCCATATCATTGTTAGTAGTACAAAAATCAATTCAGATGTGGAATATAACCTGCACACCATATTAGACTTATTATCATTGATAGTATTAGGCAGAGCTACATTGTTACTCCATAATGTATATGATCAACTATTCAAATTAGTCAATACATGATATTATACACATATCCAGCTATATATATCAAATTAGTCAATATATGATCAACTATTGGATTACCTTTTTTATTATATATACACATATCCAGTTATTATGTCAAATATTTCCTAGGAGAATGTTGCCAATAGAATATTAGCGAGAACTGATTCTGATATTTTGGTTTATCAGTTTTTAGCCAAGGTCTATGTGCACATGCTGCCAATAGAGAAAGAGCTAATGAATGAAGATATGAAGAAATGCAGAAACAAGTGAAAAACTGAAATCGATTTACTGAGGTATTTTTTGCTGCTGTGCCCACACCTAATCTTCTCAATTCATTCCCATATATAGGTTTTTTTGATGTATCATGGGAGAAGTATAGTAAACTGAAAACCGTGTCTTGAATTGATCCCAATTTTGTAGGAGGAAGGCAAAGTGCACTGTAGGAGATTCAGGTCGCCCTGCAGGGAGGCGACAGGATTGCAGTCGTCTGGGTCAAAGGAGGTGAAGGATGTCTGAGTTTCCCGTGTAGAGAAGCAATGGTGTGGTGCAGGGAGGCGATGGTGTGGTGGCGACCGGGACCGTGTGGTGCAAGGTCTCACGCGGTGGTAAATCAAGACGATTTGGCGTGATTGTAGGATGATTTACTGTCAGTTTCTTTTTTAGATTGGATATCCCACTTATGTGATTGTAGGACGATTAAAGGGCTCGCGTGATGTCTGGGATTTATTGTCTAGTATCCTATTTGAGGACTCGCGTGATGTCTGGGATTTATTGTCTAGTATCCTATTTGATGTAGGTGAACTAAAGGACTCGCGTGATGTATGGATGTGCGTGGTTTCCTCTGTGGTGGAGTTTGGTCAGCCAACGTAAATTGCTAAGTGCGCACCGGCCCCGCTTAAAGCAATTGTGGCTGTTAGATTGGGATCGATTGAACTTATCATGTGGTTTTGATTGCCATGCGGATGTAAACACTGGTAGAAAAGGGGCCATGCGTCCCGGTTGGTAAGGGCCATTAGTCCCGGTTGCCTAACCGGGACGGGGCAATCGGGACTAAAGCTCTAACCATTAGTCCCGGTTGCCCCACCAACCGGGACAAATGGGGCACACGTGGCGGCATCAGAGCGCGAGGGGGGGTGGAGCATTAGTCCCGGTTCGTAACACGAACCGGGACTAATAACCTGCTGCCGCGGCAGAGATTTGGCCCATTTCTCTGCCGCGACAGAGAATTCATTTTGGCACATTTTGTTGCCGCGGCAGCATTTTCGCCACTTTTTGTGCCACGGTAGAGAATTTATTTAGGTTGTTTTATTGTTTATTTAGTGTTTTGCACTTATCAACGAAGGAACATTATATTACACAAGATCATCATGACAATATTACATTCAATACACGGATCGAGTTCATGCACTACATACAAAAGTTGCTATTCGATGCTACCGGCAAGTTCCTTCAAAGTTGCTATTTTTACAATCCCTATTGTCTATACACAGCAGAATAGTATTCCCCTTTCGGGTCTAGGACTTCTGCATCCAAGAATCCCGCCAATTCCTCCTGAATTGCTCGAACGCGATCCTTTGGCAGAAGACCGTCCCGTAGACGTTCGATCTGATTTAAAAAAGGAGTCAGCCTATATGAATATGAAACTAAACACAATTTGTTTGAAATTAAAAACTATAGAAATTGTTTACGTACGTGGAGTTGCTCTAAATTTCTGCCCTTCTCATCGCACGTCTGCCGGATGAACTCGCATACATAGTATCCACATAGATTGTTACCTGGTCCCTGCGTCAGGCACTTTACGAGAATAGAGTTCAATCAAAATAATAATCAAGCATGATAATAACTGTATCAAAACTAGAATCAAAGAGATGCGCGGATATAGCTAGTGGTGCTTACATCTAGTGGTTGAAATGTAAGCTCCTCTTTCCAAACACCCCTAGCCTTGTTGGTGAACCGTTTCCAAGCGCTGCCCGGCGAAGAAAACGAATAAAAGAAGTTATTAAGTACTTGATATCATAAAATTCACGAACGTTGCCGATATAGTGTCGTAATGATTAGAATTACCGCTGGAGAAGTATTTGCATGTCCTTCCACGTCTCAAGGGGTTTATGTTTTGAGTCCATGACTAGTACACGCCCTTTGTCAAGTTGAATGATTAACAGAATATAGTGGAAGCTGCAAATGCATAACTAATCAATTATATACTTAACATCGAGTAAGCGAAATAGAAAGTGTATACAAGACAATAACACTCACTCGAAGTTGTAAGGAAATAGTATTTCCCTTTTGGTTTCTTGAAACCTTAACGCGTGTACTATATTATCCTCTGTATCCTGGGGGCTTATTTTGAGATTAGCTTCATGAACCCAATATGGGTCAATGAAGCCAATGTCATAGATTTGTCCTCTGCTGCATTCGAGAATCTTCATTCTGCATATTACAGTATGATTATATACATGCAATAAACAAAATAATATAGCTGGAGACTAAATTAATTACAGAATTAGTACTTACAGACAATAGGCACTGATGATCGATTTGTCTAAGGCATCTTGATTGAATAATTGAAATAGTTCATCAAATTCACTGCATATCATGTCATCCCTTTCTTTCCCATGATGCTTTTTTGTAACCCTCAGCACTATCCAGTTAGCCTCGGCCTTTGTGGCATGCAAGTACCAGTTATGCAATCTTCGCATTTTTGTTGGAAGATTGTTTACCTCCTCAGGTTTGACGAGAGGTTTGCCGTACTGGTATTTGTATGCTACTTCACTCACGGGGAAGAACTCTAACTGGGATAAGTACTGGGCAATACTCATACCTTGAGCAGCGGCATCTTCTCCGTATTGTGCAACTACCTCTGGATCATACTGCTCTTCGGCCCCATATTTGCTCGACCCCACATTGGTTTGAGAAATCACCTTGAGAGGGGCGCAAGTCTGTTTTGCTTGTTCTCCGAGCTGGGCAACAGATTTCTCGCTTGCATCAGGAGGCTTTTTGTGCCGCATGTGACTTGAGAATAGAACGCTCATAGTCTGATGACAGCTTTGGCTCGGGTTGATGAAGATTCTTTAGCATTTTCAACACTTTGGCTTTTTCTTCTTTGGTGCTGGGGAACTCTGGCTCTTTCGGCCGCCTCAGCTTAGCGAAAAACGCTGTCGTTTCCGCATCAACGATCGCCGCAGTCTCCTCTTCAGTACAGTCATAAGCTCTCTTGGGAGGAACCGTTGGTACTTTTGGAAGAGGCTCTTGTTTACGTTTCGGCGATCGCTTACGACGCACAGTAGCGGTACGCTTACGCTTTTATCCTGAGGCGCCGGCGATGGCTCCCGCGGCGATGGCTGCACCGGAGATTGGTGAGGCGACGAAGACGGCTGCCGCGGCGGCGACGACCTCGCTGGAGACGGGTGAGGCGGCGGCGAAGATGGCCTTGGAGTGTGATTTCGAAGCACGATACAATCCTTCGGCCATAGAATGGTGACGTTTTTTGCGTCACCCAGCACAGTCACATCCCCTTCACTAGCAGGGTAGTGAAGATCCAAAACCTCAAAGGTGGGCATGATTTCATCCACGCCGACAACAGCGTAGCCCTCTGGAACCGGACGACAGTGGTAAGTTGGTGTGGGTCCAATTGGTAAGGCATAGCCGACCGCCACCTTCATTGATATGTTCACAACTTTGACATGTAGCTCGCAGTGTGTCATCTCTGTGATATCATCCACTGGGTAGCCAACAGGAGCCATCGTCGGTGCATCATCGGCATCGCCATTGTCATCACCCGGGACCTCGGTGGAAGCCACACTGCTTTTTCGATTATTCGATAGGCCGGTAGCATCGAATGCAGTGTGCTGCTGAGATGGGGCGCCGGTAGTACTTTGCTCTTTAAGTGTGTTAATTTCATCTTGTTGTTGCTTTAATCGTTCTTCAATTAAACGCATTCGCTCTTTCTGACTTTCTGCTTCAACTGCCGCCCTATTCTTACTCCTCTGACGGCTTCTATCAGGATATTTCTTCCTCTCTTCGGGAAACCCAGTCCTCCATGATTGGGAGCCTATTGTGCCTCGTGTTCGTCCATCATGTTCCTTATTTCCAAGGGCGAGTGTGAGCTCATGATTCTCTCTATCGGGAATGAAGTCCCTATCTTTAACAGCCTTTACTGCTTTTCTGATCCTCTCGATTGGCAAGGGGTCTTATTTATGTCGTATGTTATATATACACCTCCCTTCCGAGTCCAACGTGCCCCCATGCCCGTAAAACCAATTCCTTGCACGTTCTACCCAATCGTCTGTCTCTGGGGTGATCTTTTTATCACGCAGTTCCTGCTCAAGTTTCTCCCACTTAGGAATGCCAACCCTGTAGCCACCTTGCCCCATAGTATGGTGATACTTCTTCTTAGCAGCATTCAGCTTATTCGTTTCAGACATTTTCTTAGCTTTTTCTGATTTCTTGTATTCCACAAACTCATCCCAGAATGGTTTTATCTTCTCAAACTGAATATTCTTGAAATTGGGAGTCTTCTTTTTCACGACATAGTCAAGGTGCAATCTTTTCTTCCAGTTGGTGAAACACTGGGCCATCTTCTTCAAAGCCCACTCCCTGAACTTAGCCTCCATGGCTCTCCCATGTTGTAAGGCGTCCTCAACTGGATCCTCCGCATTTGGATCCAGCTCTATCTTCGGTAGTTTGAAATTAACCATGAGCCTCTTCCACAGTAAATCTTTGGCATGGTTAGGGACAAATAAACATGTTTCCTCTTCATCCGCATTAGCAGGCCTATTCCAATTTCTAATGGTGATCGGGATTAAGTCCCTAACGATTACTCCGCATTGTGCCACAAATTTGGTTGCGACAACTTCGGGAGCTGTCGGTCTGCCGTCTTCAGCGACATCTTCGATCCTGAACCTCTCATGGTCTTGCAACTTTTTGGTTGGGCCTCGTCTGCTCTTTTCAGTAGATTCCTTCGATCCGGAGGGCTAAAAGAAGAAAGATCGCCGTTACTATTTCTATATAGATATCAAATGATTAATTAATGAATTGATTTATATTACATGCACCTCGCCGGAGCGGTCGTCTTCTCGATTACACAAGGCATCGCCTTCTCCCTCGCGGAAGGCAACACCTTCAACCTCAAACAAGTTGTCTACTCCGGTAAAAAGAGGATCACCCTCACCGGAGTTGTTCAGAAACGTTGATACGTCTAAATTATCTTCCCCACGGATCACATCTTGGATCAACTCTTCCTTTTCTTCGTCTCTGACGTGTGGGTCCATATTTTCTGCATAGGTGGAAAAACGAATAAGTCAAAGCGGCTAAAGGAGAAAGTTACGAATAAGTCAAAGCGGCTAACGAATATTTTCCGGATCAAAGGTGAAACCCTAATATATACATACACAATAATAAAAATGAAGAGAAACCCTAAACCCTAAGGCTATGAGAGGGGAACATGAGTATAAGGCTACAAAAGGTCTTCGATCTATCTATGGTCTTGATCTCGGTCTTCGATCTCGATCTCGATATCGTATTCTACCGAGAAGAACCAAATCACCGGAAAGAAAGGGAAACAATCAACACATGGCATCGATGCAATGCTCAAGCAATGATGATGATACGACAAGTTAATGTGCATTGGAATGTAACCCTAAAGCATGCTCGACAAGTTAATCGGGGTTCCGAGGGGCGCAAACCCTAACTCAAGGAACTCCGGAATCACCTGTTAGGGCTACTAGGGTGTTCTAATTAAACTTGTCATTTAATTAGATCTATCTATGGTCTTGATCTCGGTCTTCGATCTCGATCTCAATATCGTATTCTACCGAGAAGAACCAAATCACCGGAAAGAAAGGGAAACAATCAACACATGGAATCGATGCAATGCTCAAGCAATGATGATGATACGACAAGTTAATGTGCATTGGAATGTAACCCTAAAGCATGCTCGACAAGTTAATCGGGGTTCCGAGGGGCGCAAACCCTAACTCAAGGAACTCCGGAATCACCTGTTAGGGTTACTAGGGTGTTCTAATTAAACTTGTCATTTAAGTTGTTGAACAATGCATGATTACAGCATAGATAGATAGTTCTCATTTTTCTGAACATTTTGATATATTATTTGTATTTTTCTGTATTACAGATTAAAAGTTATTGAATTTACAAGTTTTATTCAAATTCTGAAATTATTAAATCAAATGTTTAAACCTTTTGCACCATAGTAACAACTAGCCATAGTGGCTGACAGGTGGGGCCCGGAGCCACCTCAGCAGCCACACAAGCAAAGGGGAAACAGAGGACGCGGAGCCACCTCGCCACGCAAGCAAAGGGGAAACAGAGGTGGGGCCCGGAGCCACCTCGCCACCGCTGTCAAGGAGGACGCGGCCGCCGTGGCCGTGGACAAGGACGACGCGGCGGTGGATAAAACGGCGCCGGCGACGATGCACCACCCGATCGAAGCCACCGCGCCCACCACCAGCAGCAGGCCCGTCCAAGGCCCAGTGCGAGCTGGGCGACCGCACTGGGCCCCAAAATTTTCCGGGCCCCCCAGTTTCTAGCAACCAGCCCAAGTCTGCAGTAGTGAAATCCAGCCCGCTCGGTGCATCTGTTAATTTTCCAGCAATGTGGTAGTGGCTTGTCTCGATTCTACAACTCTTGCGGCCCAATAAACTACTCTCAGTTCTCAAAAAAATCTCCGGCATCTATGGAGATCCTGATCGCTGAAGTAACCAGGTTCGTTCCAAACTATCGATCGTTCCGTTAAAAAACCAAGAACAGGCCGTGAGATGAGAGTCACCGAATTGATCGATTCATCAATCTAATTCGCCCACCCATGTCGCCCGGAAGGGCACAACACCGACGCCCGTGTTTTGCCACCGCACATCGCCCCTAGGCCCTAGGATTTTGATGTCGCCCAGTTCATGCGTGCTTTCTTCATGTCCTGCCTCCATTGACAAGTGATCTGCTGACCAAAATTTCTTCATGTCCTGTTTTGCATTATGCACAGGGGCCCCAAATTTCTAGAGATGGCCCTGACCAGCAGCAGAGGGAGGGGGAGGACAGAGAGGCAGGGAGGGGCGGCGCCATACCTGACGCGCGGCAGTGGGGGAAGGGCGCGGTCATCGACGGGAAGCAGAGACGCGGGCGCGGCCGGCGGTTGTCGGGGAAGGAGACGCGCGGGCGGCGCGGTCGTCGGCGCGCGGGAAGAGACGCGGGTGGCGGCCGGAGGCGGAGGCGTTGACGACGGATCCGCTACGGGGAGCGCGCGGCGGTGGCGGGGGCAGCCTGGCGGCGTCGTCGTCGGCGAGGGCGCGGGCAGAGGCACAGGCAGAGAAGTGAGTGGGGAAGGGAAGAAGAAGAGGAGGCACGCGCTGTTATAACTAAAGGGCCTTTAGTCCCGGTTCGTGGCTCCAACCGGGACTAAAGGTGTATACGTCCCGGTTGGAGCCACCAACCGGGACCTATAGTCCAATTTTCAGCAGCTGAAGGGGCACGCGCGCAGGGGGCTCTTCCGTCCCGGTTGGTGGCTCCAACCGGGACGTATTCCCCTGTTTTCAAATTTTTTCAGTTATTTTCTCTCTGTTCCCGCCTTATTTTTTATTTTGGGGTTTAAATTTGTAATGTTTTTTAAATGATAATTACTTTGGAATTTAGAAAAACTTTAAACATAAAAAGTGTTTGGATTTGAATAACTAATTCGAAACCATTTTCTGTTTTGAAAAATAATTAATGTAACCATTTAAACTACGAACCATTTAAAATTAATAATGAAATAACTTATATTTTTTAAATATTAATTTGGAATTTAGAAAAACTTTAAACATAAGAAGTGTATGGATTTGAATAAATAATCCAAAACCAATTTCTATTTTTAAAAAATAATTAATGAAACCATTTAAAATTAATTAACTTATATTTTTGAATATTAATTTGGAATTTAGAAAAACTTTAAACATAAAAAGTGTTTGGATTTGAATAAATAATTCAAAACCATTTTCTGTTTTAAAAAACAATTAATGTAACCATTTAAAATATGAACCATTTACAACTAAAAATGAATTAACTTATATTTTTTTAATATCAATTTGGAATTTAGAAAAACTTTAAACATAAGAAGTGTATGGATTTGAATAAATAATCCAAAACCATTTTCTATTTCTAAAAAATAATTAATGTAACCTTTTAAAATGAATTAACTTATATTTTTGAATATTAATTTGGAATTTAGAAAAACTTTAAACATAAGAAGTGTATGGATTTGAATAAATAATCCAAAACCATTTTCTATTTTTAAAAAATAATTAATGTAACCTTTTAAAATGAAGATAGGGGGCGAGCATCGTTAGAACTTGCATTGGATCTCTGAAGAAACCACATATTGTGAGTCTAAAAATGATTTTTTCAAAAAATCACGGGCGATAGATCATGTACCTGTAGTACAAACCAGACCCACTTCCTGCCGATTCGGCAGACATTTGTCCTTTTTACCCGGGATGGACGAAAAGGTTTGAGATGTACCGGTTGGGAGATAGTCCATGTAAGGTGGTCTAGTATTTTAGGAAAATGGGACGGTAGCATTGTGAAACGGCATTTTGGTGGTTACTTCACAAAACGACCCGTTTTTTGCGCTCGGAAAATGAAAAGGGCTTTTCCGTGCGACAAAAAGGAAAACTTCCTCCTGCAACATTGTTCTCCATACCAATGTCCACACACATGCATAATATGGGCACAACATCACAAACTATGCCGTGATTCAGCACATAACATCGGTCATTTGGACCGAAAGCCATGAAACCTTGAACATGATAGGTCATTTTGTGAAGATTTTTTCGAAACATGATAAATATACCAAGTATGGTATTTTTCCTTTCAACTATGTAACAAAATATGACACCAAGCGAAGGATTTTCATTGTTCGGATTTTTTTTGAATTTATTATGCCCGTTTTGAATTATCTGAATTTCTAACTATGGTCGAACCGGTGTGCATGAAGATAGGGGACGAGCATCGTTAGAACTTGCATTGGATCTCTGAAGAAACCACATATTGCGAGTCTAAAAATGATTTTTAAAAAAAATCACGGGCGATAGATCATGTACCTGTAGTACAAACCAGACCCACTTCCTGCCGATTCGGCAGACATTTGTCCTTTTTACCCGGGATGGACGAAAAGGTTTGAGATGTACCGGTTGGGAGATAGTCCATCTAAGGTGGTCTAGTATTTTAGGAAAATGGGACGGTAGCATTGTGAAACGTCATTTTGGTGGTTACTTCACAAAACGACCCGGTTTTTGCGCTCGAAAAATGGAAAAGGGCTTTTCCGTGCGACAAAAAGGAAAACTTCCTCCTACAACATTGTTCTCCATACCAATGTCCACACACATGCATAATATGGGCACAACATCACAAACTATGCCGTGATTCAGCACATAACATCGGTCATTTGGACCGAAAGCCATGAAACCTCGAACATGATAGGTCATTTTGTGAAGGTTTTTTCGAAACATGATCAATATACCAAGTCTGGTATTTTTCCTTTCAACTATGTAACAAAATATGACACCAAGCGAAGGATTTTCATTGTTCGGATTTTTTTTGAATTTATTATGCCCGTTTTGAATTATCTGAATTTCTAACTATGGTCGAACCGGTGTGCATGAAGATAGGGGACGAGCATCGTTAGAACTTGCATTGGATCTCTGAAGAAACCACATATTGCGAGTCTAAAAATGATTTTTAAAAAAAATCACGGGCGATAGATCATGTACCTGTAGTACAAACCGGACCCACTTCCTACCGATTCGGCAGACATTTGTCCTTTTTACCCGGGATGGACGAAAAGGTTTGAGATGTACCGGTTGGGAGATAGTCCATCTAAGGTGGTCTAGTATTTTAGGAAAATGGGACGGTAGCATTGTGAAACGGCATTTTGGTGGTTACTTCACAAAATGACCCGTTTTTTGCGCTCGGAAAATGGAAAAGGGCTTTTCCGTGCGACAAAAAGGAAAACTTCCTCCTGCAACATTGTTCTCCATACCAATGTCCACACACATGCATAATATGGTGGGCGAACCGTCTGTGGTGGGCGAACCGTACTATCATCGAAGTGATGCGCTACATCGCCGGGGGAGACCATCCTCGCCTACGGTGCCCACGAGTCCACCCGCCACAGGCCCCACACTGTCCCGGCGGTAGCGGCATCGTCTTCCAGGAGACCCCTCTCCCACCCGCCGTGAATCCGAGGCTGGAATGGCCCCTGGTATATGCCATGGATGGCCTGAGGATCCCCGGAGTGGCAGGTGACGATGACGATGATGATGACGACGACGATGAAGACCCTGAAGCTGCGTACTATAGGACTAGGCATGATTATGACTAAAGGGGGCGGCTTTAGTCCTGAGTGTTAGCTAGTCCCGGTTTGTCCAGGTTTTTAATATTAATAAATGTCTTAAGTGTTACCTAATAAATAGAGGGAAATGCCTATATAAAGAGAGGGTTCATATTTAGTCCCGGTTGGAGAAACCAACCGCGACTGAAGGGATTGCGGCAGAGTGGGCCAGGCAACACTAATAATAGGGGTGAGTGTCGACATTATGTCGTGTGGCTTGTACCTTGTCCCGGATGGTGTCACCAACCAGGACTAAAGATGAACCTTTAGTCCCGGTTGGAGACACCAACCGGGACTAAAGATGAGTCAACACTAATAATAGGGGTGAGTGTCGACATTATGTCGTGAGTGTCGACATTATGCCGAGCTGCTTGTACTATAAATATGCATCCTTGTGAGTCCAGTCCTCCAGCCAGTTTGAGGCATCTCCAAGATGGTTTTCGAGAGCAGGGACACCACTGCGGCCAGTTTCAGGGAGATGCCGACGGAGCCCAGTCCTCCGGCATCTCCGAGAAACTGGTCATAGAGGCACTCCCTAATATGTGAAATTAGTTAGCTCCGAGGCGTATTGATATAGTTAGTGAAGTTACAAGCTGCAAGATGGTTTTCGAGAGCAGGGACACCACTGCGGCCAGTTTCAGGGAGATGCCGACGGAGCCCAGTCCTCCGGCATCTCCGAGAAACTGGTCATAGAGGCACTCCCTAATATGTGAAATTAGTTAGCTCCGAGGCGTATTGATATAGTTAGTGAAGTTACAAGCTGCAAGATGGTTTTCGAGAGCAGGGACACCACTACGACCAGTTTCAGGGAGATGCCGACGGAGCCCAGTCCTCCGGCATCTCCAAGAAACTGGTCATAGAGGCACTCCCGGTCCAGCCACAAAACGGGACTAACACTCAAGACATTTATTAATATTAAAAACTGAGACTACAAAACCGGGACTAAAGGCCACAAACCGCGAAAGATATCCTTTGGTCAAGCCACAAACCGCGAAAGACATGAACTAGAGTTACATAATATGAGCATGAACTTCTTGGCATATGTCATTCCTTATGACCGCTTCAGACGTAACCATGGAGCATCTTCTTTACTTAACGGAATGCTTGGGTCAGTTTTCACTGTGAAGGGCGGAATTTCATCAAACTTATTATAATCTTCTGACATGTCTGTCTTGTCCTCGATTCCCACGATGTTTCTTTTCCCTGAAAGAACTATGTGACGCTTTGGCTCATCATATGATGTATTCGTTTGCATATTTTTTCTTTTTTTCGGTCTGGAGGACATGTCCTTCACATAGAAAACCTGAGACACATCATTGGCTAGGACGAATGGTTCATCTCTATAACCAAGATTGTTGAGATCCACTGTTGTTATTCCGTACAACTGGTCTATCTTTACCCCTTCCCCATTCAGGTTGACCCATTTGCAGCGAAACAAAGGGACCTTAAAAGAGACTCCATAGTCTAGTTCCCATATCTCCTCTATGTAACCATAATATGTGTCCTTTTGTCCATTCTCGTCTATTGCATCAAAGCGGACACCACTATTTTGGTTGGTGCTCTTTTTATCTTGGGCGATCGTGTAGAATGTATTCCCATTTATTTCGTACCCTTGGAAATTCAATACAGTAGAAGATGGTGACGCGGCCAACAAGTATAGCTGATCTCCAACAGTGGTGTCATTCAAGAGATGTGTCCGCATCCAACCACCGAAAGACTTCATGTGTTCATCTGTAATCCATGATTCAGGCTTCCCCGGGTTTTTGGAGCGTACAATATTCTTGTGTTCCTCGATATACGGAGCTGCCAAGGTGGAATTATGTAGAACTGTGTAGTGTGCTTTAGTGAAAGAATCCCCGTCCCTACATATCATTGCTTTCTTTCCCAGCGTGCCTTTTCCACTTAGTCTTCCCTCATGCCGCGAGTCAGAAACACCAATCGGCTTAAGGTCAGGAATAAAGTCAACACAAAACTCAATGACCTCCTCTGTTCCATATCCCTTGGATATGCTTCCTTCTGGTCTAGCACGGTTATGAACATATTTCTTTAAGACTCCCATGAACCTCTCAAAGGGGAACATATTGTGCAGAAATACCGGACCGAGAATGGCAATCTCTTCCACTAGATGAACCAGGAGATGCGTCATAATATTGAAGAAGGATGGTGGGAACACCAATTCAAAACTAACAAGACATTGTACCACATCCTTCTGTAACCTTGGCAGAATATCTGGATTGATTACCTTCTGAGATATTGCATTGAGGAATGCACACAGCTTCACAATGGGTACTCGAACATTTTCCGGTAGAAGCCCCCTCAATGCAATCGGAAGCAACTGCGTCATAATCACGTGACAGTCATGAGACTTCAGGTTTTGGAACTTTTTCTCTGCCATATTTATTATCCCCTTTATATTAGATGAGAAGCCCGATGGCACCTTGATACTGTAAAGGACTTCAAAAAAGATTTTCTTCTCTGCTTTGGTAAGAGCATAGCTGGCACGACTTAAGTGACGCCCTTTATCCGTCTTGTTATCTGTATGCATGTTCTTTGGGTCTTTCATAATTTGTTGTTCCTCCCGTGCTTCAGGTGTATCTTTTGTCTTCCCATACACGCCTAGGAATCCTAGCAGGTTCACGCAGAGATTCTTCGTCACGTGCATCACGTCGATTGAAGAGCGAACACGCAGGACTTTCCAATATGGCAGCTCCCAAAATATAGATTTCTTCTTCCACATGGGTGCGTGTCCTGTAGCGACGTCGTTCGGAACTGATTGACCGCCGGGACCCTTTCCAAAGATTACTTCTATGTCCTTGACCATACCAAATACATCATCACCAGCAGGGAGTTCAGGCTTCTTCCGGTGATCTGCCTCACCTTTGAAATGCTTGCCTTTCTTTCTTACGGGATGATTGGTCGGAAGAAATCGTCGATTCGCCAGGTACACAACCTTCTTGCATTTATGCAAATATGTACCTTCGGTCTTATCTAAACAGTGGGTGCATGCCTTATATCCTTTGTTTGTCTGTCCTGAAAGGTTACTAAGAGCAGGCCAATCATTGATGGTTACGAATAACAACCCTCGTAGATTAAATGGCTCCTGTTTGTTCTCATCCCACGCACGTACACCTGGTTTGCCTCACAACTGTAAGAGTTCTTCAACTAATGGCCTAAGGTACACATCAATGTCGTTGCCCGGTTGCTTCGGGCCTTGGATGAGCACTGGCATCATAATGAACTTACGCTTCATGCACAACCAAGGAGGCAGGTTGTAGATACATAGAGTCACGGGCCAGGTGCTGTGACTGCAACTCTGCTCCCCAAAAGGATTCATGCCATCCGTACTTAGACCAAACCATAAGTTCCTTGCGTCACCTGCAAAGTCTGGGAAGTCTCTCTCGATTTTTCTCCACTGTGACCCATCAGCAGGGTGTCTCAACTCCCCGTCTTTCTTACGGTCTTCTTTGTGCCATCGCAACAACCTGGCATGCTCTTTGTTTCTGAACATGCGTTTCAACCTTGGTATTATAGGAGCATACCACATAACCTTAGCAGGAACCCTCTTTCGGATGGGCTCTCCCTCAACATCACCAGGGTCATCTCGTCTGATCTTATACCGCAACGCGTTGCATACCGGGCATTTATCTAAATTCTCATACTCCTTACCGCGGTAGAGGATGCAGTCATTAATGCATGCATGTATCTTTTGCACATCTAATCCCAGAGGACAGAGAGTCTTCTTTGCTTCGTAGGTACTCTCGGGAAGTTCGTTATGTTTTGGAAACTTCGGCTTCATTATTTTCAGCATCTTTTCAAATGAGGAGTCAGTTAGACCACACTCTGCCTTCCATCGCAACAATTCCAGTGTGGTACCGAGCTTTGTGCTGCCATCTTCACAATTTGGGTACAACAATTTCTTGTGATCTTCTAACATGCCCTCTAACTTCAACTTCTCATTTTCTGTTTCACAGTCTCGCTTTGCATCAGAAATGACCCTACCAAGTTCATCAGCCGGCTCATCTGATGCCCGTTCTTCACCTTTTTCCTCTCCATTGTCTTCCATTGCAGTATCACTGTATTCAGGAAACATATGATGATAGTTGTTATCATCATCTTCTTCTTCACCATCTTCAATCATAACCCCTCTTTCCCCGTGCTTGGTCCAGCAATTATAGTTGGGCATGAAACCTTTCATAATCAGGTGGCCGCGAATGATTTTCGAGGAAGAGTACTCCTTGTTGTTCCGACATTGAACACATGGACAACGTATAAATCCATTCTCTTTGTTTGCCGTAGCCACATCGATAAATTTATCCACACCTTTGATATACCCGGCTACCCGCCGGTCACCGTACATCCATTCCCGACCGTTCATCTGCATCATATAAGTAAGTTTATCAAAAAACAGGACATCATAAATAGTGAAATAACCAATTCACACCGACACATGAATTGTATCAATGACCTAGAAAAGATAAGATTGCTAACCTCGATCGAGGGAAATAAAGAGGAGAAAGCTCAAGTGCGTCTCGGACACCTTCTATATTTTTGTTCTATGAGAAATTCAACGGGATTTTTCACTCAAACATTTCAACAAACACCTTCAATGCATGCATGAGAAAAAACTAGCACACACCCTCACACCTTACACCATTCGAAAAAACAGAGTGGAGGCAGAGGGGGCTGGGGCGTTGCATTTATAGAGGGCAAGGGGTCTTTAGTCCCGGTTGGAGCCAGCAACCGGGACTAAAGGTGCGTGCCACGCCACGTGGCTGTGGCCAAACCTTTAGTCCCGGTTGGTGGCTCCAACCGGGACGCATGCCCCCTTACCAACCGGGACCCATGCCCCCTGGCCCCGTGCCGGCTCCAACCGGGACGCATGCCAGCATTAGTCCCGGTTGGTGGCGCAACCGGGACTAATGCTCCGAGGGGTCGCGAACGGATGACCCTTTTTCCTCTAGTGAAATGGGGGTACGTAGAAAAGATATTGTTTGATTGTTAAATAGTATATATATATATCTCACTAAGACGTGAAAAAAAATTAAAGCAAGGTTCAGATGGATCGATAGATGTAGGTCGTTGGCATTAGCGGTTGATCTCTGTTGCTCATTTACCTCCATGAATCTCTACTGGCGTCATAGTTCCTCTGTGGGCCAGCGATTCCTTCTGAGATCGATCTCATACCAATAAGGGCAGAAGAGAATGCTTTGTCAGCCACCGTAGCCTGAGATCGGAAGGACACCAATGTTGGAACTTGGAATGATGCCCTAGCACGCGGACACACGGGAAGCCATCAAGTGCATATGGACACCAACACGCGTGGGGAAAATAATTCGATGGCATTGTTGAGTAATTTTTCTCTCAATTAATGACTATCTCAATATTTTGTCCGCCTCAACACAGAGTCTGCTTTGGCTTCGGTGTACGTGTTAGACACATCAGTCTTCAAAATAAAGTTACGCAATTCGTTCGCTAATCCTGACCATAAATTACGGATCTAACGGTCAAACTATTTTTAATGATGTGGACTAACGTGGTACTTCTAAACTATTCCTTATATTGCTTTTAGTATATAATTGATTGTTCAATGATCTTGGTGTATATCTACATAGCATTTTAGTGACTATGTATGTTATCTTATATTTCTAAACGGAGGGAGTATCTAAATAATTTTATATTTTCTAATTTCTCCGAGAAAAAGTTAAAGAAGGTTACTGAATAACGGTAGCCGCAGTTCCATTTAGAGCACACATTGTCATGTTTTTCCGTCCTTTTGAATTTTCGTTTTTTGCAAATGTACGTACAAACTTGCATCGGGATCATGAGGACATGCCCTTTGCGTACTCAATTACCTAATGTGCATGTGTACTTGACCTTACGTTTTGTACACCCGTGACCGGAGTATATGCAACTTGCATGCGCGTACATGCATACATATATAATGCATATGTGTAGTAACTGGACACGCATCTTAAATTAATTCTCCGTACAGTTCTGCCTATTCATTCATTATTATTTTTTTAAGGAAAAATTAGTACCTGGAGGACAGTACGTTCACATGTACTACAGTACTACTACATATACACGTACGACCTGCCTAGAGAAAGATCACCGAGCGAACCGGACATGCATGTTTACCTGCACGCACAGGCACATACACACGCAAACGGGAATGGGGCTACGGGCTTCAGGGAATAATGGAGCAGGGATACGGGTACGTACGGGAGTACTTGTATGTATGTGTGCATGATGTGTATGCTCCAGCAGCCATATACTGTATTTATTTATGTGCATTTTGTACACCCTGGTCGATACGTACATTCCACCTTTTATTCCGTCGCGCGATCGTACGCATGCTGTGCATCAATACGGGTGTGGCTGCATGTGCCCTAATCGACGTACGTGCACGGACAGTTGCCGTTCCATATCCATCTCTCTCTCTCTGATAGCATGTACAGGTACACATTGATCAACCAGGGATCGACCGTCTCAGCCGTCGTCAGATCGTTTTCTGCTTCATTGCGGTGAGCAAAAGGCGAGGATAGATAGATTGGGTCTAGCTGAAACCATGAAATTATTGCTGATGACACTGCTTAGAGCGGGCATGCACGTACACGTACGCGCCCTACCTCCTTAGCTCTAGCCCTGGCCCTGCTTCCTCTCCTAGCATAAGGAAAAGAGCACCTCAAATCACACGTTTAATAAAAATAGATCAACTACACCTTTTCTAAGAGATGAACACACGATTAGAAATTGATTGCGGTGATCATCGGCCACACTTTTAATACATGCGTACTGTGACTTGCTTTAAGTTAATCCATCCGTATATATGTAGCTACGCAGCCCTTGCTAATCAGAATTAGGGCACCAATTAATTGCCCTATTTTTGTCTAATCATCGGTTACTTGATTAAGTAATCCATCTCTGTACAGGCTACAGACACATGTGCACTGAATTGTAAGCAAATTTAGCAAGCTAGCGAGCTGATTTATGGACGGACGGATGAACAGCTCAGCTCCATCAATTATGCGTCGTCGCTGCCAAACGTACACCGCATATAAATGGCTATATGGGCTCCACCTAGATGACTAACGATCGTTTGGCTACGCCGACGGCTTTACCGTCGGCCTAGATTTTTTTAATTTTTTTAACATTTTTGTATTGTTTAACTTGTTAATCTCACATGGACATTTTTAATTCTAAGTATACTTAGTCTCAAGTCAAATTGTACAATTAGTCAAACTTCCCAACCGGTCACCCATCCTAATACTACTTCAGCCCCAGCACGCTTAACTTCTTCGTTCCTTCCACATAAGCTTCCGACAAAGAAACTAAAACTTGTTGTGAATATTATCATATCAAACCTATTAACCATTACACTATAATGTTAGACATATTTGTTTTTTTACATTCCATACAATTTTTTGAGTAAACAACAATAAATAAGTAATAATAATCTTGAATTCAAATAAAAATAAAATAAATTTTATTTATTTTGCTTTTTTATTTAAATTTGAATATTCATATCTACAAATCCGTAAATCACAATTCGACAAATAATATATCCAAATCGATCAGAAAAATGAGAGGAATCCAAATATGACATCCTTATCACCTATTTAATTATATATCATAACTTTTAAATATTAGACCAACTGAAACTATGTCAAGATTCATGAAACACCCCGTTTTTGGCACTCGAAAAATAAAAAATGGCTTTTTGGTGCGACGAAAAGGAAAACTTCCTCCTGCAACATTGTTCGTCATCCCATGATATACACGAGTGCATAATATGGGCACATTAGCGCAAACTATATCGCGATTCTAGCAATAACATTGGTCATTTGACCTGAAATCCAGAAAACCTCGATTGAGATAGGTCATTTTGTGAAAGTTTTTTTTGAGACACGATCAATGTATCAAGTTTTATATTTTTCCATGCAACTATGTCACATAATATGACACCACGCGAAGGTTTTGCATTGTTTCGATCGTTTTTGATTTTTTTATGCCCGTTTCAAACTATCGTCAAACTCTCTAAATCAAGGGGCATGAAAATTCTTAGCTCGGATGAAATAGCATATTGTGAACCTAAAAATGTTTTTTTCAAAAAATCATGAGCATCATATCATGTACATGTAGTTCAAATCTAACTCATTTCCTGCTGATTCGACAGGAATTTGTCTTTTTCACGAGAGGTGAACGGAAAGGTTTGAGATACCCCGGTTGGGAAATTGTCCATTCAATATGGTCTAGTATTTTTAAAAAATGTGGTATTATCATTTTGAAACTTTCATTTGGTGGTTGCTTCACAAAAACACCTCGTTTTTTGCACTCGGAAAATGAAAAATGGTTTTTCGGTGCGACGAAAAGGAAAACTTCCTCCTGCAACATTGTTCACCATCCCATGATACACATGTGTGCACAATATGGACACATTATCGCAAACTATACCGTGATTATAGCAATAACATTGGTCATTTGACCTGAAATCCAGAAAACCTCGATTGAGATAGGCCATTTTGTGAAGGTTTTTTTAAGACTCAATGAATACACCAAGTCTGGTATTTTTCCATGGAACTATGTCATATAATATGACACCACGCAAAGGTTTTGCATTGTTTCGATCATTTTTTAATTTTTTATGCCCATTTCAAACTATCATCAAACTTCCTAAACCGAGGGGCATGATGATTCTTAGCTCGGGGACGAGTCTCACTAAACTTGCATTAGATCTCTGATGAAATAGCATATTGTGAACCTAAAAATGATTTTTATAAAAAATCATGAGCAATATATCATGTACCTGTAGTTCAAATCTAACTCATTTCCTGCCGATTCAGCAGGAATTTGTCTTTTTCATGAGAGGTGAACGGAAAGGTTTGAGATTTCTAGGTTGGGAAATTGTCCATTCAATATGGTCTAATATTTTTGAAAAATGTGGTATTATCATTTTGAAACTTTCTTTTGGTGGTTGCTTCATAAAACACCCCTTTTTTGCACTTGGAAAATGAAAAATATGTTATACAAAAGTATTTATATTTTTTATGTATTTTTTGAATAAAAATATATAATATTTGAGTTTATATAGATATATCTTATTTTTCTGCAAATTTTGATATATTATATGTATTTTTCTGAATTTAAATGATTTAGTTATGATTTTTTTAAGATTAATGTGGCAAAAAAAATAGCTACGCCGACGGCTTTGCCGTCGGCTTAGGTCTGAAACCTAGACTTGACGCCGTTGCTCTGCCGTTAGCCCAATGGGCTACGCCGACGGTCATGTTTACGCCGACGGTGGCCGTCGGCCTATTTATTCTACACCGACGGTAAAACTGGAACGACGGCCCGTCAAGCTACACCGACGGTCCCGACATTTTGCCGTCGACGTATAAAAAGGCCGTCGGCCTATTTAATTATTCCCGTAGTGGTTGCAGCAAAAGGCAAGGCAGAGCTAGCAAATGTATAGAGCAAACAAAAAGGACGTACGGTGATTGCACTTTATTAGTCAGTCACAGCGCAATGCACGACGTACTCCTACGTTACATACCCAGCCGCCTTTCAAAACGTGACGCGACGGACGAGCCATGCATGCACGCGCGCACGAGGTCGGCCGGACCACCACACGCGCCTTCGCGTATGTGTGGCTGTCACCGGCCGTTTGATTTCGGGCCTATAATCTTGGGCAAGATGATTGTGTGGTGTGTCGTCGACCAGTGCATATATGGCTAGCCAAAACATGGTAGCACCTAAGACACGCATGCACGTGTCAAAAAGAACAATGACATGCCCAAAGCACATGACCTGCATGCGAGTATATCGTTAGTAATTATGCGCAAATACATTTGCGACGGATCTATTAACATCGGTTCTAGATCGTCACATCAGGAAATATATACACTACTAGTATGACATTTGCGAGCTAATAAAAATGACACATTTTTATACAAATATCGATAAAGTAACTATTGATCAAATATTTGTCTTAATATATATATCTTATATTTTGGAAGAGAGAGTATGGAAAACTTAGCAGAATAATAAGTGAAGCTTACGACAAGGCAAATAAGCAACATGGTAGGATGGAAATAATGACACGTGCAACCGTGCATTATAATTAGCTTTGCCACATCTGAAGATTCTATCCGGGTTGCTATGTGCACATGTCACCGGAGAAATATGCATGCAACGGGGATGTCACAAGCTTCATCGTCACAGTTTCCTTTATTATGTAGAGTATCAAGAGTGTACACATAAGACCAGGCCCCGGCTTTGTTGCTTCTGGACAACGCTCTTGTTAACCTTGATTTTTAAAAGATGCGCTATTTGTGGCTGCATCCAGAGCGAAATACATATTTAATAACTAACAACCATGAGCTGTATATCCAACTATATATATACATTCCACTGCTTATATGTCGTGTCATTCATTTTCTTTCCTTTTTTGTACTGATGGTCCTTGCAAATGCGAGGACATCACCGTTCTTGTGTTGGATCTCACAGAGTTAGGACTTAAACTATATTTCCAAATACTAGGAAAATAATTTCTTACGAAAGAGAAGACATTGAAATGTTATGCTAAAGGGAATACACATTTGCCAACCACAACCTTTACCGACAGTAAATGACCATACGAGCCGATAGATACCTAATGCACCCAAACTAATATGATGAGAATCGGTTCCCTCCGACAAAAGGATAAAGCCTTCTACAACGCTCATTCTAGATTTAAAGCCTGTACCTTTCTAGTTGGTCTATAAATATTTAATAAGGTCTATTAGATGAAAGAAGGTGGGATAATGAATATATGTACTTAGTAATCCTAAATTATATTAAAACAATCTAATTTTCATATTTCTTCATGGCTAAAATTCATAATATGATTTCTCTTGATGAATCAGAAGTTAAAGTTTAGCTTATGTTAATCCAGATTCATATATTCGTTTTCAAATATTAGTTGACACCACATTATGATGATATTCCATAGTACGGATAGTGTCCTAGCAGACCTATTAAACAGTAATGATTAATTCCAAGTAAAGTAGCTACTTACACTACAGGAATGACCAGATGCGCCGACGGCCAAACGTCAGGGCCGTCGGCGTAGGACCGGACCAGGCCAGTCCAAGTCGCCAGCCCCCGGCGTAGTATACCCTACGCCGACGGTCACCCACGGCATAGTGAGGCCCTCGGTGTTAGAATTATGCCCTAGAGGCAATAATAAAGATGTTATTATTATAATTCTTGTTCATGATAATGTTTATATTGCATGCTAGAATTGTATTAAGCGGAAACTTTAATACTTGTGTGGTTTGTGAACAACACCGTGTCCCTAGTACGCCTCTATGGACTAGCTCATTGATTGATGATGGTTAAGGTTTCCTAACCATGGACATGAGTTGTCGATTAATAATGAGATCATATCATTGGGAGAATGATATGGTGGACAGACCCAAACTAAGCGAAGCAATTAGATCGTGTCATCGTGTTCGTCTTTGCGAAGCTTTTCTTATGTCAAATATTTTATTCCTTAGACTATGAGATACTACAACTCCCTGGTATCGGAAGAAAGCTTTGAGGTCATCAAACGTCATCCTATGAGAGGGTGATCATAAAGATGTCTCTCAGGTGATCGGAAAGTATCTGTTGGGTTGTATGTATCGAGATGGGATTTGTCCCTCCCAAGTCGGAGAGATATACTTCGGGCCCACTCGGTAATCGATATCAACACCGCTTGCAAGCATGTGGTTAAGGAGTTAATCACAAAGTGATATCGGATTACGGAACGAGTAAAGTACTTGCTGTGAACGAGATTGAACTAGGTATGACGGTGCCGACGATCGAATCTCGGGCAAGTAAAATATCGCGAGACGAATGGAATATATATATATATATGAGATTGATTGAATCCTGTCATCGTGGTTCATCTGATATGATCATCGATGAATGTGTGGGAGTCAATATGGGTGCCCAGACCCCGCTGTTGATTATTGATAGAAGATCATGTCTGCATATTCTCGAACCCGCAGGGTCACACACTTAACGTGTCTCGACGCTAGGATAGATTGGATAATTGGTTTATGAGTTTTTTTTCGGAGTCTCGGATGGGATCCGGGACATCACGAGAGGTTCCGGAGTGGTCCAGAGAATAAGATTTATATAAGGCAGTGCAGTTTTTGGAGTTCGGAATTGTTCCGGATTAATCGGTATTGTTCCGGAAGCTTCTAGAACCTTCCGGAAGGGGACCAACGTGGCCCCACCTTCCGGGAGGGAGCATGGGCCTATGAGGGAGTGCCCTGGCCGCATTGGGCCAGGGGCACAAGGCCCCATAGGGCCCAGCCGGCCAAAGAGGGTTTAAACCCTAGATAGAGCTTCTAGAAGGGGGGGTTTCCTTGCCCCCCACTCCTCCTCCTTTGGGGCCGCCGGTTTGGGCTTGGGGGAGGGGCTAGGGCTGCGCCCCACCCCTCTATATAAAGAGGGCTGGGGGCGCACCACCCCTCACACCTTCTCCTCCAACCCTAGCCGCCCTGCTGCCCTTCCTCTCTCCCTCCCGACTGTTTGTAGGCGAAGCCCTGCTGCAGAAATTCTCCACCATATACACCACGTCGTCGTGTTGTAGATCCAATCCGTCTCTCCACCATACTTGCTGGTCCGAGGAAGGAGGAGACGTCGAGGTGCTGCACATGTGCATCTCACGGAGGCACCGCCACTTGTGGTGCTAGATCGGATCGGATCGCGAGGAGGAGAAGCGAGTACGACTACATCACCCACGTTCCGACGAAGTTCCGCTGTGCAAATCTTCAAGGGTATGAATATCTAATCCAATCTCTCTCGTTGTTTGCATCTCCTAGATTAGATCTTGGCTTTCCCTCTGTTCGCATCCGTAGAAAATTTTGATTTACTATGCCGCGAAACCTTTCAGTGGTATCAGAGCTAGATCTATGCGTAGATGTGTTTCACGAGTAGAACGCAACATGGTTGTTGCGGGCGTTGATGTTTTCTGTTGCAAGCCTCTTGTTTGTGTTCTTCTTATGACGCGGGATAGTGAGATTGAAGCGGTCCAGGCCAACCTTACGCGACGTCATTCGCGAGACCGGCTCCGCACTTGACGTGTGGCTTGTTCCATACATGCGGCTGGTGGATGTCAGTTTCTCTCACTATAGTTGTCATGGGATTAACACCGGAGTTTGGCAACCATAATATCACCGTTGTGGCTTTCCGTAGGTAAGAATCGTTCTTAGCATCTACTCCCATAAGCCACGTAAAACATGCAACAACAAAGTAGAGGCGTCTAACTTGTTTTTGCAGGGAGTGTTTCCTGTGATATGGTATGGCCCAAGATGTGATGTGTATAATGTATGCGATGATCATGTTTTGTAATGTTTCACGACTTGCATGTCGATGAGTACACAACCGGCAGGAGCCATATGGTTGTCTTTATAATTGTGTATGACCTGTGTGTCAACTTCTTATGCGCCATGTAATAGTTTCACTTTATCGCTAAGTAGTTAGCAATAGTTGTAGTTGCTATTCGTGGTGGAGGCAATCATGGTGGAGTGATGGAGATCATGACGGCACGCACAAGATGGAGATCATTGCGCGAAGATTGGCTATACCATGTCACATAAAGTTATATGCATGTGATGTTTATCCTTTTATGTATCTTATCATGCTTAGATCGCGACGGTAGCATTATAAGATGATTCCTCACTTAAAGATCAAGATAAAACTGTGTTCTCCCCGAGTATGCACAGTTGCGAAAGTTCGTCGTGTCCAAGCATCACGTGATGATCGGGTGCTATAGACTCTACGCTCACATACAACGGGTGCAAGCCAGTTTTGCACACGTGGAAATACTTGGGTCTAACTTGACGAGCCTAGCATGTACAGACATGGCCTCGGAACACATGAACCGAAAAGTTAAGCATGATGAGTCATATGAATGATATGATCGACACTTCGTTGTCCACCATTTAAACCACATCTCTTCTCGTGATGATCGGATTAGGTGTGGTGAATTTGGATCGTGTTCACTAAACAACTTGAGGGATGTCGAATTTAGTGGGAGTTCATCTAGTAATTTGATTAAGTTGAACTAGTTATCATGAACATAGTCTAATTTGTACTTGCAAATACTGTAGATCACATGGCTATGTCCAACTTCAACTTCAACGTTTTTGCTGAGAAGGAAAAGCTTAGAAACAATGGGTCTAACTTCACCAATTGGTTCCGCAATCTAAGAATCATTCTCTCTGGCGCTCAAAATGCCTATGTCCTTGGGAAAGCGTTAGGTGACCCCCCTGCTACAACTGCGAAGGCTGATGAGAAAGCTGTCTATCAGTCGCGCAAAGATGATTATGGTGTGATTAAGAGCACCAAGTTGTTTGCTATGGAACCGGAACTTCAAAATCGCTTTGAAGACTATCCCGGGCCCTTTGAGATTCTCGAAGAGCTGAAAACCATGTTTCAGACTCAGGCCCGTTCTGAGAGATATGAGATCTCTGAGAAGTTCTTTAACTGCAAGATGGAGGAAGGGAGTTCCGTTAGTGAGCACGCCATTAAGATGACGGGCTACACTCAATGCCTTGAGCAACTGGAATGCACGATTCCAGAGGAGCTCAAGATTGACAGGGTTCTGCAATCACTCCCTCCCAGTTACAAAAGTTTTGTAGTGACTCATAATCAGATTGGTTCCACTGATACGATCACCGAGCTCTTCGCAAAGCTGAAGGCCGCGGAAGTGGACATCAAAAAGGATAATCATGTGTTGATGGTCAACAAGCCCACCTTTAAGAAAGGTAAGGGGAGCAAAGAAGCCCTTCAAGAAGGGCGACGGCAAGCGCACTGCCCCTGCTGAGAAGAAGCTCAAGTCTGGTCCTAAGCCAGACACTGAGTGCTTCTATTGTAAGGACAAGGGTCACTAGAAGCGCAACTGTCTGAAGTACTTAGCGAACAAGAAGGCTGGCACCATCAAAGGTATATTTGATATACATGTTATTGATGTTTTCCTTACTAGCCCTCGTTGTAGTGCCTGGGTATTTGATACCGGTTTAGTTGCTAATATTTGTAACTCGAAACAGGAGCTACGGAATAGACGGCGGCTTGCGAGGGATGAGGTGACGATGCGCGTTGGCAACAAATCAAGAGTTGATGTGATGGTCGTCGGCACACTCTCCTTAGTTTTACCTTCGGGATTAGTTTTAAACCTTAATAAATGTTATTATGTGCCTGCGTTGAGCATGAACATTATTTCTGGATCGTGTTTATTGCAAGACGGTTATTCATTTAAATCGGAGAATAATGGTTGTTCTATTTATATGAGTAACATCTTTTATGGTCATGCACCTCTTGTGAATGGTTTATTTCTTCTAAATCTCGAAAGGGATGAAACACACATCCATAACATTGAGGCTAAGAGATGCAAAGTAGATAGTGATAATACTACTTATTTGTGGCACTGTCGTCTAGGTCATATTGGAGTAAAGCGCATGAAGAAACTCCATTCTGATGGACTTTTGGAGTCTCTTGATTTTGAATCATTTGACACATGCGAACCATGCCTCATGGGCAAGATGATCAAAACCCCGTTCTCCAGTATGATGGAGCGAGCAACGGACTTGTTGGAAATCATACACACCGATGTATGCGGACCGATGAGTGTTTCGACGCGCGGTGGATATCGCTATTTTCTCACTTTTACCGATGACTTAAGTAGATATGGGTATATCTATTTAATGAAACATAAATCTGAAACGTTTGAAAAGTTCAAAGAATTTCAGAATGAAGTGGAGAACCATCGTAACAGAAAGATTAAGTTTCTACGATCCGATCGTGGAGGTGAATATTTGAGTTATGATTTTCTCACGCATCTTAAAGCAAGTGGAATCGTTTCACAACTCATGCCACCCGGAACACCACAGCGCAATGGTGTGTCTGAACGCCGGAACCGAACCCTATTAGATATGGTCCGATCGATGATGTCTCTTACTGATTTGCCGTTATCATTTTGGGGTTATGCATTAGAAACCGCTGCATTCACTTTAAATAGGGCACCATCTAAATCCGTTGAGACGACACCGTATGAACTGTGGTTTGGTGCTAAACCTAAGTTGTCGTTTCTTAAAGTTTGGGGATGCGAAGCTTACGTCAAGAAGTTGATGCCGGACAAGCTTGAACCCAAAGCGGAGAAATGCGTCTTCATAGGATACCCTAAGGAAACTATTGGGTATACCTTCTATCACAGAACCGAAGGCAAAGTGTTTGTCGTAAAGAACGGTTCCTTTCTTGAAAAGGAGTTTCTCTCGAAAGAAGTGAGTGGGAGGAAAGTAGAGCTAGACGGGGTTATTGAACCTTCTCTTGAGTTGGAGAGTAGCGCAGCACCTGAAATTGTTCCAGTGCCGCCTGCACCAACGATAGAGGAAGCTAATGACAAGGATCATGAAGCTTCGGACGATGCTGCTACTGAACGTCGCAGGTCGACAAGGTCGCGTGCCCCTCCTGAGTGGTACGGCAACCCTGTCTTGACTGTCTAGTTGGTAGAAGACAGTGAACCTACGAACTATGAGGAAGCGATGATGAGCCCAGACTCTGAGAAATGGCTAGAAGCCATGAAATCCGAATTGGGATCCATGAGCGAAAACCAAGTATGGACTTTGGTGGACCCTCCTAGCGACCGAAAGGCCGTTGAGTGCAAGTGGATCTTCAAGAAGAAAACAGGCGCGGATGGTAATGTTACCGTCTATAAAGCACGGCTTGTCGCGAAAGGTTTTCGACAAGTTCAAGGTGTTGACTACAATGAGACTTTCTCTCCCGTAGCGGTGTTTAAGTCCATTCGGATTTTATTAGCAATTGCTGCGTTTCATGATTATGAAATATGGCAGATGGATGTCAAGACTGCTTTCCTCAATGGCAACATTGATGAAGAGTTGTATATGATGCAACCCGAAGGTTTTGTCGATCCTAAGGATGCTGGTAAAGTATGCAAACTTCAGCGTTCTATTTATGGACTGAAGCAAGCATCTCGGAGTTGGAACCTTCGTTTTGATCAAGTGATCAAGAGCTTTGGATTTGTTCCAAATTGCTACGAGGCTTGTATCTACAAGAAAGTGAGTGGGAGCTCGGTGACGTTTCTGGTACTATATGTGAATGACATATTGATTATCGGAAATGACATCAACATGCTTAACGATGTGAAGAGTTATTTGAACAAGTGTTTTTCAATGAAAGACCTAGGTGAAGATGCTTATATATTGGGCATCAAAATCTATAGAGATAGACAAAGACGCCTGATAGCTTTAAGCCAGAGTACATACCTAGACAAAGTTCTGAAAAGGTTCAGAATGGATAAGGCAAAGAAAGGTTCAGTGTCTATATTGTCAGGTAAGATATTGAGCAAGGCTCAGTGTCCAGCTACGGTAAATGATAGGGAAGCTATGAGCAAAGTGCCTTATGCCTCGGCCATAGGTTCCATCATGTATGCCATGCTGTGTACAAGACCGGATGTGTCCAATGCTCTTAGTTTGACGAGCAGATATCAAAGTGATCCAGGAGTGGAACACTGGACAGCCATGAAGAACATCCTAAAGTACCTAAATAGGACTAAAGAAATGTTCTTAGTCTATGGGGGTGATGAACAGCTCGTCGTAAAAGGTTACATCGACGCTAGTTTTGACACCGACAAGGATGATTCTAAATCTCAGACAGGATACGTGTATATTTTGAATGGAGGAGCTGTGAGCTGGAGAAGCTACAAGCAAAGCGTGATCGCGGGATCTATAGTAGAAGCGGAATACATGGCTGCTGCAGAAGCGTCAAGTGAAGGAGTTTGGATCAGAAACTTGATCACTGAGCTTGGCGTGGTTCCAAGTGCATTGGACCCACTGGAGATATTGTATGACAACACTGGCGCCATAGCACTCGCTAAGGAACCAAGATATCATCCAAAGACCAAGCATATCAACCGCAAGTTTCATATAATCCGAGATTATATAGCAGATGGAGATCTGAAGATTAGCAAAGTACATACATATCTGAATGTCGCAGATCCATTGACTAAACCTCTTCCATGTGTAAAACATGATCAACACCTCAGAGCCATGGGTGTGAGATTGTTGCCAGATGTAAACTAGATTATTGACTCTAGTGCAAGTGGGAGACTGTTGGAATTATGCCCTAGAGGCAATAATAAAGATGTTATTATTATAATTCTTGTTCATGATAATGTTTATATTCCATGCTAGAATTGTATTAAGCGGAAACTTTAATACTTGTGTGGTTTGTGAACAACACCGTGTCCCTAGTACGCCTCTACGGACTAGCTCATTGATTGATGATGGTTAAGGTTTCCTAACCATGGACATGAGTTGTCGATTAATAATGAGATCATATCATTGGGAGAATGATATGGTGGACAGACCCAAACTAAGCGAAGCAATTAGATCGTGTCATTGTGTTCGTCTTTGCGAAGCTTTTCTTATGTCAAATATTGTATTCCTTAGACCATGAGATAATACAACTCCCTGGTATCGGAAGAAAGCTTTGAGGTCATCAAACGTCATCCTATGAGAGGGTGATCATAAAGGTGTCTCTCAGGTGATCGGAAAGTATCTGTTGGGTTGTATGTATCGAGATGGGATTTGTCCCTCCCAAGTCGGAGAGATATACTTCGGGCCCACTCGGTAATCGATATCAACACCGCTTGCAAGCATGTGGTTAAGGAGTTAATCACAAAGTGATATCGGATTACGGAACGAGTAAAGTACTTGTTGTGAACGAGATTGAACTAGGTATGACGGTACCGACGATCGAATCTCGGGCAAGTAAAATATCGCGAGACGAAGGGAATATATATGGGACTGATTAAATACTGGCATCATGGTTCATCCGATATGATCATCGATGAATGTGTGGGAGTCAATATGGGTGCCCAGACCCCGCTGTTGATTATTGATAGAAGATCATGTCTGCATATTCTCGAACCCGCAGGGTCACACACTTAACGTGTCTCGACGCTAGGATAGATTGGATAATTGGTTTATGAGTTTTTGTTCGGAGTCTCGGATGGGATACGGGACATCACGAGAGGTTCCGGAGTGGTCCGGAGAATAAGATTCATATAAGGCAGTGCAGTTTTTGGAGTTCGGAATTGTTCCGGATTAATCGGTATTGTACCGGAAACTTCTAGAACCTTCCGGAAGGGGACCAACGTGGCCCCACCTTCCGGTAGGGGGCATGGGCCTATGAGGGAGTGCCCTGGCCGCATTGGTCCAGGGGCACAAGGCCCCATAGGGCCCAGCCGGCCAAAGAGGGTTTAAACCCTAGATAGAGCTTCTAGAAGGGGGGGTTTCCTTGCCCCCCACTCCTCCTCCTTTGGGGACGCCGGTTTGGGCTTGGGGGAGGGGCTAGGGCTGCGCCCCACCCCTCTATATAAAGAGGGCTGGGGGCGCACCACCCCTCACACCTTCCCCTCCAACCCTAGCCGCCCTGTTGCCCTTCCTCTCTCCCTCCCGACTGTTTGTAGGCGAAGCCCTGCTGCAGAAATTCTCCACCATATACACCACGCCGTCATGTTGTATATCCAATCCGTCTCTCCACCATACTTGCTGGTCCGAGGAAGGAGGAGACTTCGAGGTGCTGCACGTGTGCATCTCACGGAGGCACCGCCACTTGTGGTGCTAGATCGGATCGGATCGCGAGGAGGAGAAGCGAGTACGACTACATCACCCACGTTCCGACGAACGTTCCGCTGTGCGAATCTTCAAGGGTATGAAGATCTAATCCAATCTCTCTTGTTGTTTGCATCTCCTAGATTAGATCTTTGCTTTCCCTCTGTTCGCATCCGTAGAAAATTTTGATTTACTATGCCGCGAAACCCTTCAGTGGTATCAGAGCTAGATCTATGCGTAGATGTGTTTCACGAGTAGAACGCAACATGGTTGTTGCGGGCGTTGATGTTTTCTGTTGCAAGCCTCTTGTTTGTGTTCTTCTTATGACGCGGGATAGTGAGATTGAAGCGGTCCAGGCCAACCTTACGCGACGTCGTTCACGAGACCGGCTCCGCACTTGACGTGTGGCTTGTTCCATACATGCGGCTGGTGGATGTCAGTTTCTCTCACTATAGTTGTCATGGGATTAACACCGGAGTTTGGCAACCATAATATCACCGTTGTGGCTTTCCGTAGGTAAGAATCGTTCTTAGCATCTACTCCCATAAGCCACGTAAAACATGCAACAACAAAGTAGAGGCGTCTAACTTGTTTTTGCAGGGAGTGTTTCCTGTGATATGGTATGGCCCAAGATGTGATGTGTATAAAGTATGCGATGATCATGTTTTGTAATGTTTCACGACTTGCATGTCGATGAGTACACAACCGGCAGGAGCCATATGGTTGTCTTTATAATTGTGTATGACCTGTGTGTCAACTTCTTATGCGCCATGTAATAGTTTCACTTTATCGCTAAGTAGTTAGCAATAGTTGTAGTTGCTATTCGTGGTGGAGACAATCATGGTGGAGTGATGGAGATCATGCCGGCACGCACAAGATAGAGATCATTGCGCGAAGATTGGCTATACCATGTCACATAAAGTTATATGCATGTGATGTTTATCCTTTTATGTATCTTATCATGCTTAGATCGCGACGGTAGCATTATAAGATGATTCCCCACTTAAAGATCAAGATAAAACTGTGTTCTCCCCGAGTATGCACAGTTGCGAAAGTTCGTCGTGTCCAAGCATCACGTGATGATCGGGTGCTATAGACTCTACGCTCACATACAACGGGTGCAAGCCAGTTTTGCACACGTGGAAATACTTGGGTCTAACTTGACGAGCCTAGCATGTACAGACATGGACTCGGAACACATGAACCGAAAGGTTAAGCATGAGTCATATGAATGATATGATCGACACTTCGTTGTCCACCATTGAAACCACATCTCTTCTCGTGATGATCGGATTAGGTGTGGCGAATTTGGATCGTGTTCACTAAACAACTTGAGGGATGTCGAATTTAGTGGGAGTTCATCTAGTAATTTGATTAAGTTGAACTAGTTATCATGAACATAGTCTAATTTGTACTTGCAAATACTGTAGATCACATGGCTAAGTCCAACTTCAACTTCAACGTTTTTGCTGAGAAGGAAAAGCTTAGAAACAATGGGTCTAACTTCACCAATTGGTTCCGCAATCTAAGAATCATTCTCTCTGGCGCTCAAAAGGACTATGTCCTTGGGAAAGCGTTAGGTGACCCCTCTGCTGCAACTGCGAAGGCTGATGAGAAAGCTGTCTATCAGTCGCGCAAAGATGATTATGGTGTGATTAAGAGCACCATGTTGTTTGCTATGGAACCGGAACTTCAAAATCGTTTTGAAGAATATCCCGGGCCCTTTGAGATTCTCGAAGAGCTGAAAACCATGTTTCAGACTCAGGCCCGTTCTGAGAGATATGAGATCTCTGAGAAGTTCTTTAACTGCAAGATGGAGGAAGGGAGTTCCGTTAGTGAGCACGCCATTAAGATGACGGGCTACACTCAATGCCTTGAGCAACTGGAATGCACGATTCCAGAGGAGCTCAAGATTGACAGGGTTCTGCAATCACTCCCTCCCAGCTACAAAAGTTTTGTAGTGACTCATAATCAGATTGGTTCCACTGATACGATCACCGAGCTCTTCGCAAAGCTGAAGGCCGCGGAAGTGGACATCAAAAAGGATAATCATGTGTTGATGGTGAACAAGCCCACCTTTAAGAAAGGTAAGGGAGCAAAGAAGCCCTTCAAGAAGGGCGGCGGCAAGCGCACTGCCCCTGCTGAGAACAAGCTCAAGTCTGGTCCTAAGCCGGACACTGAGTGCTTCTATTGTAAGGACAAGGGTCACTGGAAGCGCAACTGTCCGAAGTACTTAGCGGACAAGAAGGCTGGCACCATCAAAGGTATATTTGATATACATGTTATTGATGTTTTCCTTACTAGCCCTCGTTGTAGTGCCTGGGTATTTGATACCGGTTCAGTTGCTAATTTTTGTAACTCGAAACAGGAGCTACGGAATAGACGGCGGCTTGCGAGATCAGGGTTTCGCCGGAGGAAGACCACGAGAACATCGGAATCAGATGAAAACTTGCATGTGTCCCTAGCATATGTGTGTGAGTGTGGTGAGAGGTTGATAGGTCCCATGTGTAAGTCCTAAGTGTGACCCCCTTTGTAGACATGCGTTAACACTTAGTAAAATCATGGATATTATTGTTTATTCTATAATAGTAGACACCAAATAATATATTTTCATTTGTTATATTAGTAAACATCAAATAAAGTTTCTTGTATAATTTTTTATTAATAACAAAAATAAAAAAAGCTATCTATGCCGACGGCAGCCCTCGGCGTATGCCAGGCCGTCGGCGTAGGTCTAAGTAAAAAAATCGCCCTAGCTACGCCGACGACAGCCCTCGGCTTACGCCTGGCCGTCGGCGTAGCCCTATCCATTAAGGGATGCCAGTGGCCACTCCTCCCCAATCCCTATCCCCAACCTCCCGCGCGCCCGCCCCCCACCCAGCCGCCAGCCGCCGGTCCTCGAGCTCGGGGCCGCCGCCGCTGCCCCCTCAGCCCCAACCTACGCCACCATCCCCTCTCCCGAGCCGCCGCCGCCAGCACCCGCTGCCTCCTTGAGCTGCCGCCGCCAGCACCCACTGCCTCCCCCGAGCCACCGCCGCCAGCACCCCCTCCCTCCCCCAAGCCACCACCGCCAGCACCCCCTCCCTCCCCCAAGCCATCGCCGCCAGCCAGCACCCCCTCCCTCCCACCAACCACCCCCACTACCCACCCCTCTCGCATTGCCCCTACTGCCCCCACTGCCCCCCACTGCCCCACCCCTCCCCCACTGCCCCGCCGCCACCCCCACTGCCTCGTCGTCTCCCCCACTGCCCCGCCCCTCCCACTCCTCCACCGAGCACACCCTCCCCCATTAGGTTAGTATTGGTAATTTAGGTGTAGTTAATTTAGGTGTAGTTATTTAGGTGTATTGTTAGGTGTAGTTAATTTTAGGTGTATTGTTAGATGTACTTAGTTATAGTTATTTAGGTGTATTGTTAGTATTATGTTAATATTTAGATGTAACAATTTTATATTATAGATGACACAATAATGAAAATAGTGTTAGTGTCGGGCATATGTGCATTGTATATTGTAGATTAGACAATAATGGCATTTGTGCCTTTATTTGTAGATGAGACGATAATGGCATTTGTTGGATATTTAACCATCTTCTCATGTTTTTTGCAGTTACCGGAGGGTGAGCGGGGAGAGTGTTTTGACGGCGGGGTCCCGGATCATTTTCGACGATTTGATCACGCTTCGAGGGTGAGAATCCGTTCGCCTCTCTTGTACTTAGGTTTATTTTCGTGTATAGATCACCAAGTCTGTCGCGTCACCTAGGCGTCATCCCGACCGTAAGCGTTACGCGACTTAATATGCATTAGTGGTCTCGCATATTTTGGACTGTAACGCTTATGGCTTTTATCGGGCAGTCGGCGGATTCGTAGTTGGGTATGGTTCTCCCTGGCTCTACCTCGATTCGTGACATGATTTCGGTGGCGCCTCCTCGTTGTTCTCCGGATGCACATCCTCTTGGCTTTTTGTCGAGACGTGTATCGGGAGAGCAGCGGGGAGGTGCTGCCGAAATTCTGCTTGGATCGGGGTAGAACCAGGGAGAACTTACCCAATCTACGGATCCGGCGGCTGGTTAGGACCCTCTTTTCCTATTGGACATGTAGGTTGATGAATGCGTAAAAATATGAATCATTTAATCTCCTATTTGATATAAAATGTTATATTTGTTGTTTGTCTCCCAACAAAGCAGAAGAGGATGGCTGATAATGGGTGGATGTACAGTGGCCGTATTAGTGCGACTAATAAAACAGACGATTGGGTACGGAACACTCATTTGTTAGTGAATGAGTTAGCGCGTGGTTCGAAGGCAATGGTTTGGGCACTTTGTCCCTGCGCTCATTGCACTAAGCGTCATCGTCAGGGAAAGGATGACATGTATAAACACCTTCTGCAATATGGGTACATGTCTAACTATGTCACGCAAGTCAACTTTGCTCGGTACGAACGTGACAGAGGTGAGGTGATGCGTCAGCGGCTCAATGGCAATGAGCACGATGGGATTAAAAACATGCTAGATGATATCATCGATGCCGACCAGCCGAATTCGCCACCTCCATGGGAGGAATCACCAGAACCGGAGGAACCGCTAGAACCGGAGGAACCGGAGCCAACCGCGAAGGCCTTCCTTGATATGATGGCTGCGGCTAAGAGGCCTCTATACGAGGGTACAAAGATTTATCAGCTCGATGCCATCTCTCAGTGTCCAGCCGACAAGTGCCAGTACTCTGCCACCCGTTCTCACTTTGAAGCTAATCTGAGAACATGTGGTAACATGTTGCCCGAAGGGCATTGTCTGCCTAAAACCTTTCACGAAACGAAGAAACTCATGAAGGAGCTCAACATGGATTATGAAAAGATAGATTGCTATCCAAAAGGCTGTGTTTTGTTTTGGAAACAGTTTGAGGGTGACAAGTACTGCTCCATTTGTAAGGCATCTAGATATGAAGAGATAAAGGGGAAGGATGGTCAGGTGAGGCAGTCGAAGGTCGCTAAGAAGATACTTTGGTATCTCCCATTCAGAAATAGAATCCAGCGGCTTTACTTGAGCGAGGAGACTGCCAAACAGATGATGTGGCACAAGAAGGGGAAAAGATACGAGGACGAGCACGGACGGAAGAAGATGGGACATCCATCTGATGGTAAGGCATGGAAGAACTTCGATGACAAATACCCACGATGGGCAGAAGAGGCTCGGAATGTTAGAATTGTGATAGCAACATATGGCTTCAACCCATATGGTATGTCGACGGCCTCGTACAGCTGCTGGCCGGTGTATGTTATTCCGCTCAATCTCCCTCCCGGAGTATTAATGCAACGAAAAACCATGTTTTTGTCGCTGATAATTCCAGGACCTGAGTATCCGGGAAAGAACTTGAGTGTCTACATGCAGCCGATTGTGGATGATTTGAACCACTCTTGGATACACGGGATGTTGACATACGACCGAGCATCAAAGAGAAACTTTTTGATGAAAGTTTGGTTGCAGTATACTATGCATGACATGCCCGGGTACGCCCTAACGTGCGGATGGTGTACAACTGGTAAGTGGCCATGCCCAGTGTGCAGGCACCGACTTGAGTTCCTTTGGCTAAAGTCGGGTTGCAAATATGTTGCGTTTGACAAGAATCGACAGTACCTCAAAAGAAATCATTCGTTCAGAGAAGATAGAAAGAACTTCAAGAAGGGCAAAGTTGTGCATGAAGTAAAAGAGGTACCAAAGTTCGAGGGTGCAACTGTTGATGCCGAGCTACGTGCTCTCGTGTCCGCGGCGCCGGGAACTGGCCATCAATTTGCGGGATATGGTGTAACGCATAATTGGACTCACGTGGCAGCCTTAACGAATATCATGTATTACAAGGACCTCGAACTTCCCCATAACATCGATGTGATGCACACCAAAAAGAATGTCGGGGAGTCCCTTTTTCACACAGTCCTGAATATTCCTGGGAAGTCAAAGGATAATGTCAAGGCTAGAGTCGATGTTGAGAAGCTTTGTGATAGGAAGAGATTACACATGCAGCCTCCTACAGTCCGTCGAAAGAATCGGTTCAAGCCGCATGCCTACTACTGCCTTGATAATGTCCAAAAGAAGGAGTCATTTAGGTGGCTCAAATACGTCGTGATGTTCCCTGACGGTTATTGTTCGAATATAAGTAAGGGAGTCAATCTTTCGATGGGACAAGTCACCGGGCTCAAGAGTCACGACTATCATATATGGATTGAGCGGCTGATGCCGGTGATGGTTCGAGGGTATCTCCCCGAGAAAGTATGGCGAGTGCTTGCGGAGTTGAGCCATTTCTTCCGCACCCTTTGTGCTAAGAAGATATGTCCTCTAGTTATTGAGAAGCTGCAAGTTCAGGTGCCAGAGTTGGTATGCAATTTGGAGATGATCTTTCCACCCGACTTATTTACTTCGATGGCACATCTCATTGTGCACCTCGCGAATGAGGCACTCTTGGGGGGGGGGCGGTGCAATTTCGTTGGCAATTTTGTATTGAGAGAGAGTTTAAGTATATTTGAAAGATAACTGGAAACAAAGCCAAGATTGAACCATGCATAGCTGAAGCAACATGCCTTCAGGAGATGGCAGACGCCGCGACAACCTACTGGCCCGATGATGTTACCACTATGCATAACCCGGTCTCTCGTTACAATGTGACCTGCCCAAGAATGACCCCAAGCTCGAACTATTCCAATTTCCCGGTGGCAAGGCCGGTAAAGGACTAAAATATAGGTTGCCGAAGGAAGAGAATGATTGCATAATGCTCTATGTGCTTATGAACATGAAGTAAGTGGTCGATTTCATTAGGTAAAATGGTGAACACCCTATTTCACTATGCATAATGCTCTATGCAGCTAGTAACTCGGTCTCCGTCTAATGCTTATTTTCTCCTTCTTAGCGATTTCACGGATGAATAGTGGCCTGGACCGACGGATCCCTCTCCCATGGAGTTGGACACTCTACTGAAAGAGGGTGCTCCTGAAAATAAAAAAAACTTTGTGTCCTGGTTTATGGAAAAAGTAATTTCTAACATGTCCCTCTTACCTTGCAATATGTGACCTTTCCCTCTTATTCCACGTAACTACTGAACGCAACAAATTTGAACTGTACCTATAGGGAGCTGATCCCAACGCTGAGATGTCAGATGAGCTGAAATGTGTTTCCCAAGGTTGTAACAGTGTCGTCATGAAGTATGAGAAGTATGATGTGAATGGGTTTTTCTTCCATACAGAGATGCACCAGAAAGGGCAACCGAATGCAAAAATGGTAAATACCGGGGTGTTCACCAGAGGAGCCGATTCCCTTGATTACTACGGAAGGTTAGAGAATGTATACGAGCTGACCTTCAATCATACGAATGTCGAACTCAATCTTGTTGTGTTCAAGTGCCACTGGTTTGACCCAAGGGGTGGACTGAGAAGTACCCCTTCCATTGGGTTAGTTGAAGTTAGGCCTTCAACCACCTATAGAGGAGCCGACGTCTTTGTTGTTGCTCACCAAGCCAACCAAGTTTATTATTTGCCCTACCCATGCCAGAAAGCGGAACTCCAGGGCTGGGAAGTCGTGTTCCAGGTATCGCCACATGGTAACCTACCGATTCCCTCCGAGGACGGTTACAACAACATTAACCCTGTAACGTACGAGGGAATTTTCTATCAAGAGCAAGAGGACTTCGGACACTTTGATTTAGAACCGGTTGATCTTGAGGAGCTTGGGAACGATGTAGAAACTCGGGGTGAGTCAGTGGTGAATCTACATGACATAAGTATGCTCGAGAAGCTCCATACCGAGAATGACAACGATGATGAGCCTACACCCTTCGATGAGAATCCAGATTTCTACTCAAAAGATAGTGATAGTGAGAATGAGAATGAGAATGAGAATGAAAATAATAGTGAGTAATTATTTTTAATGCATTTTATTTTGTCTTTGTGCTTAATTGTTTTCTTAATTGCATTATGCCTTTATTCTTTGTGTATACATTTTATTATGTCTTTGTGCTTAACTGTTTTCTCTTACTTAATGCAGGTGATTGAACAATATGAGCAGCGGCAAGGCAACTAGTTCGTCCTTGCTTAATGCGATGAAGCAGTGCAAGAAAAGAGTTACACGGAGTGGGAGACAGCCAAATCCCAATCCGTGTTACCCCGATCTTGCTCCTGCTGGCGGAGGACGGGGTCGAGGCCGAGGTCGAGGAGGACGAGGTGCCACGGGAGGAGGCGTGGACTTTGACCCACCACCCTCTGCTTCTGGCGACGTGGCTCCTGAGTTGTTCCTGATAGAGCAGCCTTTCAGGGCCAAGAGGGAGGAAGAGTCCGAGAGGGAGGCAGAGTCTGAGAGGGAGGCGGGGACCGATACGGAGGCGGACACTAGACGCGAGTTGGTGGGGCTGAAGAAATTGCGGAATCGTGGGGAATCGGGAGTCCCTGATGAGAAGTTTGAGCCTAGGACTCAGGAGGCGAAAGCCCTTATTATTCCAGATGGCCTTGAGTAAGAGTACTAATTTGGAAATTTAAAACATTTTATTTCATGTTGGTCATAAATAATTTGGCATGTGTACTAATGTTTATTATTGTGCAGCAATTGGACATTTCCTCCGGGGACCAAGGCTCGCCTTCCTAACAGCCTTGTTGGAGCTCTGATTAGGAAGTTCTGGCCGGGCTATCACATTACCAACGAGGGTGACAGGAAGCTAGCTACTACTTGGGCGGACTACCAGACTACCCTGTCCCGGGCTTTCCGACAGCTGCTGATGCTGTCATCACCAAGTTTTGGGTAAGGCATATTTCTCGAGTTATGTTCATACTTGATGACCCCACAGTGCTAACTCATGACTCTTATGCATGATTGAAGTGCTTTTACCATGTGGCTGAGGAGGACCAGGAGAAGGCGCAGAGGACTTTGCTTGGGGCTTGTGTGAAGTTGACCCCCCAGGTGTGGTACAACCAGAAGGTCACGACCGCTAGCCACTTCTAGGATGACAGGGGCGTGAGGGTCAGGAAGGAAGACATTTTCGGTAGGAACCCTAATCTTGAGTACTCGATGACGCCAGAAGAGTACATGTCGGTGAGTAAAATGTCAATGAGATTCTACATTGCTTCTAAGTTGTCATTGCATTGTCTGGAGTTGAATATTGCATTTTCAGGTTATCCCCGATTGGGCCGAGCCGCATCGACTCGCATGGGAGGAGATGGTTAGGACGAGGTGGCTCAGAGAAGACGAGGAGTTTGCAGCCTTGTCGAGGCGGAACGCGGATAACCGAGGCGATGGTGGAACACACTGCGTGGGAAACCGCAACTTTGACCGCTTCAAGGAGAAGGTGGTACGTATATACATGGAATGACCTGCGTGTATTTCTCGTCATGTTTGTACTTCATATGCATAATATTTATTTTCGCGATGCAGGTGGCCGAGGCACAACCCGGGGAGGTGATTCATGACGTCGCCATCTATGAGATGATGCGGCGAAAGAAGCCCAATTACTCGGAGCCTCAACCCTCGTTGCCCGTGTACTTAGGCACTGCCCAGAACGACTTGGGGAACTACAGCACGATGGTGAAGGCTCGTCACCCCCATGTAGATGACCCCATTCACGCGGAGATCGACGAGGAGTCGTTGGTCTTGTCGGGGCACAGATTGCAGCATGGACGCCTCAAGATTCTAAATAAGAAGGTCAAGCTTACCCTCAGCACGAGCTTCAGCCGTCTCAGGGCTACCTACCCCGCCGACGGTCCCCCTATCCCGCCTCGTGGCCAGCCTTATCGATCCAGAGAGGATGTAAGTTTTTCTCGTTTTCATCATCTTTATGACTTTTGTTCCTGCATGGCTAACCACCGATGAGATTCCTTGTATTTGAAATTGTAGCCTGAGTTAGACGCGGCCTACGATACCGCTTATGAGGAATATCAGGTGGCATTTCAGCAGCATCGAGGCGCATGCGATCTACATGCGATACATAAATGTAAGTCCGAACCTTTATTTTTGCAAAAGATAAAGTCCCACTTCCCCCCGTTTGTTGTACTACGGCCTGACATCTAAACTATCTTGCAGGCCATGTTGGTGAATATTCAAACTGGCCATAATAGAGATTTAGGGCCTGTGCCTCCCATGCCAGGGCCGGCGCCATTTTTGCCATCGAAGGACAGCTTCGCTAGGACCTACTACGCATCGACACCGGTAAGTTCTTTGCTAACCCACTGGTTATCGCTTTACTTTGCCTCGCAAGTTGCTAACATGTAGGGAACAAGAGCTTCTGGGAACCGGCACTTTGGCCACGCCTCGCCGGATGGGCGTCAGATCACACCGCTTCATGACAATGGTCCATCTCCTGCCATTCTGCAGGTGGTTCTCCCGAGCTTCACACTTCTACTCCCTCGCCAGGTGGCTCTTCTACTGCTTCTACTGGACGCAACCCTCGCCAGAGGTCGCCACTTTTCACCAGGGGAGATCTCGGGTACACCCCGTCTCCTCCAGAGTTGTAGGGATGTGTGATGATGTATGAACGATGTATGGATGATGTATGAACGATGTATGAACAATGTGTGATATGAGCATGTGTGATATGAACAATGTTTAATATGAGCATGTGTGATATGAACAATGTGTGATATGTGCATGTGTGATATGAACAATGTTTGATATGAGCATGTGTGAAATAAAGGTGAGCATTGTTGTGAGCTGTGAAAAAACTGGGGCTGGTCCTACGCCGACGGCCTAGGGCCGTCGGCGTAGGACCAGCCCGCTGATGCCAGGTCTCCCTGCTGCTTACACGTGGCGAACTAACGCCGAGGGGGAGGCCCTCGGCGTAGCAGCTGCGCCAGGCCGCTCCGCTGCCTCCACGTGGCGAGCGTACGCTGAGGGGGATGCCGTCGGCGTAGCGGCTGCGCCAGGCCGCCCCACTGCCTCCACGTGGCGAGCGTACGCCGAGGGGGAGGCCGTCGGCGTAGCGGACGCGCCATTAACTGACCGTGTGACGGCGCTGTCGACGTTCGCCGACGGTCTCTACGCCGACGGGCGCCGTCAGGCCGTCGGCGTTGACCTACGCCGACGGTTTTGTCCTACGCCGACGGCCGCGCCTGCTCCACCGAGGGAGAGGTCCGCCGAGGACGGTACGCCGAGGGCAGCCGTCGGCGTAGCTTACGCCGAGGGTTTTCCTAGCTACGCCGACGGCAATAAGCCCTCGGCATACCAAGCGTTTCCTGTAGTGAATTATATGTCACTTCCATTAGTTAAAGTAGCTACTTATAGTGCCACTTCATTTTGTTAAAAGTACGATTATAAAGTTCGTGAAATATATAGTGACACGAAATGAAGTAGCCAGATATATGTTTATCTACGTTTACCTTGAATTTTATGCATCGGAGTTGGTAACTGGTGTGAGTATGTGAGCAACTACCGCATGGATATATACTGTTACATGTGAGATATAAACAAAAAAAACTAAGTAATCAGTCTTTAGAAATTATACACCTAAATTTCTTAATTCTGGTAATGGCCAAGCTTTGTTACTCAGTTTTTGTGTAATCATGATGGTTCATGCGGTCCTAGTACTATAATCTCTATAAAATGTTCATCTAATCTAGAGTCAAAATACGAGAATGCAAATATTTCAAATATGAATAAATTGGTGGCTCCTTTCCAATCTAGTCCTCCATAAGAAGAACTATATTTCGATATCAATATAACCTCCGGTATTCATATTTTACCATAAGGCTACTAAATTCATATTATAAAAATATTTTTGCATCCAAAATCTAATATATATATTTTTACCATGCCAATCCAACTTGAAAAGTTTGAATACATGTTCTAGGAAATTATCTATATATTATGAAAGAGGGTAGTACCATTTTAATAGTACAAGAGAGAGATATGAATTATTACATTTAGTTAATTTAGGCGTATTCCATTCGTCTGAAAGCTTTTTTCTTAGCTTCCTAACACACCATGTTGATTGTATTTTTACTAGTCTATGTTGTCTATGGAGATGTTCTAGCTAGCTCGATCACGTGAAGTCACTGCATGTCCTCGTCGTACGTGGTTAAAGCAACACACACCCATCACTAGATGGGTCGGTGGTCAAGCGTATACATTAGTCGAGCCCAGACGTACGTGCTCTAAGATAACTAGCCAGCTAGCTTGCTAGTGTGTACCGAAGCTGCTAGTTGCTTGAAGCATGGGAAAAAATCTTGCAGCAAAAGTCAAGGCAGGGCAAAGAAAGGACGGTGAGTGTACTTCAACCACGTGTCTAGTCACTCACAGCGCATTGCACTGCCAGCAGCCGTGGCTGTCGTTAGATTTTAATTGGGCCTACCCTAATGCTCTAATTCTATCTCGAACCACACTGGGTGTAGTTATTACCTCTTAAGTTAACCGATTTCTCCGCTGTCATATCCTCATTCGTAGCAGCACCACAACTCCTATAATCACTTGACCTCTAACTGAGGAACTAAACTCGACTAATATGGTGATGATGTCACTCTGATTTTTTTTTTCAAAATTTCACAAAAGTTCTTGTGATTTTGGTGCTCCGAAATATTTTTATGTATGTCAAACCTTGACTAAAGTAGAACTAGGTTTAATTTTTTGTTGACAAAACACACCAATTTTTTGAAATAGTATCAAATTTTCTGATTTTTTTACTACCCTCTGCAAATATCATGAGCATACAATACTTGGATTTGTTTACTAGGTTTGTATGGCACAAAATCATAGCCACAAAGGTAGGATTTTATTTCTATGAATTTAATGATATCAATCTTATACCACATAAAATACTCTTACTGCCCTATTTACATAGCGGACACACATATCTAGGTTGAATTTCAACTATCAATTTGATTAATAAAGTAAGGTCATGTGCTGCCAAAATTATGAGCTTGTATTTGAAAATGTTTCTTATGATACAATTTTTATGACAGTTTTATTTATTACTGGTCAAACAGATGGTCAAAGTTAGATCAGCAAAAACATGAGCTCCATGTAAATATATATAAACAGAAGGAGTAAATACTGATAAAGTAACTATATATCAAATATTTCTGTTAACATATGAGAATTATATCATATTTTTGGGAGAGAGTGGAAATCTTGAAAAAATTATTGAAGCTTATAACAAGGCAAATAAGCAACATGTGAGGACCGAATCAAAGACACGTGCAATCATGCATTAATTAGCTTTGCCACATCTGAAGATTCTATCCGTTGCTATATGCATATGTCACCGGACAAATATGCAATGGGAATGTCACAGGCTTCCTTGTCAGTTTCATTTATTATATAGAATGTCAAGAGTGTACGTGTAAGTTCAAGGCCCTGATAAGTTGCTTCTGGACAACACTCTTGTTTGCTTTGATTTTAAAAGTTGCTATATTTATAGCTATATATATATATCCAGAGCAAAATACTTTTTTAATAAACTCTCTATCATGAGCTGTATAGCAAGATATACATCCCAATGCCCGCGTGCCATGTCCTTCTATTCTTTTCTTTTTTTGTAATGAGGCTAGCTGTGATTGTCAATTCTTCGGTACAGGTACATCACTGCATGCACCATCTGCTATGTATTACTTAGTCTACCATATACCATATAATAGCATTTCATATGAATTTAGTCAGCATACAAAACCACAGCTCAATCTACTAGTAATGGCAGAGGGATCATTTTTATTTTATATCGAGCTCCTTTCTCCTTCTGGAAACAAGCTTCATCGAGACTTTTCTTCCAGGCTAATGATCGATCACTGAACCGGTGAGGCGACTGGTTTGCTAGTTTACTGGTCGGACAACTGGTTCATTCGGTTCGATGGCGATAAAAAAATCGTTTTTCATCAAAATCTAAGCAAATTTTGGAACAAAATAACCATAAAAGGTATATATAATGTAGATTTCAATATGTAATCTCAAAGTCATGGCGTGTCCAAGTGGTATTGGCTTTACGTGTTTCTATTTATGCCTAGCATAAAGTTTACAACTTCAATTCCTCTAGTAAACATTTTTTCACTTTTTTTGTTGTTTGAACCGGTGCCTCTTAAAAAACGGATGAGTCCATTGGTTCAGATTTTTCTAGTTAAACCACCGAACGGTCTGATTTTTAAAACTATACTTCTACGTACACGCTAGCGGTTGATGGATTTATTTTCTTTTTTTGCTTCGAAAAGGCAAGCTGTTCATGGATTGGATATATCACGAATCATATGTGTCTCCAGTTAAGAACTGTGCATATCTCTGCTACTACAACTGTAGTACTGTGCGTGCATACATTCGCACATCTGAGGAAGCTGCAAATTAGTGTGGAACATGCATGCATGTTTGGTACAATCTACTAAACATATACTGTAGGATCGTATGATCGATCCCGTACGTATCCACAAATCGATCAACCATTCCACAATCATTTATGCATATAGATCAAGTCAACATCAGGTGCAGTACCTCATGATGTGCCCTAATAAGATTCCATAAAGATCAGTCGCGGTCTGATTACTTCAACCAGAATTTTTTTAAAAAAATAAGATACGTAATAATAAGGGACGTATACACATGCGTGAGTATAGAAGTGGTCCTGAGATTGATGATACGTTTGATCGAAAGAAGAGAAGCTAAGCAAACCAATTATAGGTAGGTTGATTGATCAGAAAAGTAAAGCTAGCCATGGACCTGCATGCCCCTGCCTATCTTTCTACGACCACAAAGCTACCAGAAAGCAGCTCGATTTGTTGTTCGGATCTTCTAATTTCTCACACAAGTGATCTTTTATAAGCGCCGCCAAGAAGAAGTCATCAAGTCAATCATCTTCTCGCACGTCACAAGCAATATACAATACCAGTAATTAATCTTTGAGAGAAGCCCTAGATATGTGCCACTAGCTAGGAAGAGCAATTCTAGCATATCACTAAATTCTAGGCCTCTAAAACGGACCTGCAGACAATTCTTAACCGATCTGGCAATTTTTTTACAAGGCCTCTAAAACGGACCTCCAAAGTCGGATGATCTAAAACTTCGGCCTCTATATTTATTCTGATATATATGGGATTCGCTTCCATGTGACCCATTTATATATGTTTGCTTTCTTCTTTTACATTTGTCTTCCTCGTTTCTCCCATCGATTTTAGAACCGTATCACTTAACCTCGCCTACGCGCCTCCCACCCCCACCTACTCCCTTCTCTCTTGAAACAGGTTTTTATCCCTCTTTATAAATAAAGTCACACTGCCAGATCAGTAAAAGTGATGGAAAAACCCTATTACAAAGCAGATCAAAGATAAAGTAGAGGAGTAGCGACACCCCAACGAAGCACTCAAAGCTCGTATGTTATTGATACGAGACTGCTAGAGTTAAGTTCCACCTCCTCACAGCCCCGCTTCCTTTCCTCTGCTATAAACTTTCCTATGACGTTAAGTGCAACAAACCCCTTGGAAAAATCCCCATATTATCCAACCCTATAAATCAAGTATCTAACATAGGGGGATTTTGTTTCCCTATACAAATCTCATGTACAACCCTTATTTTAAACAGCATAATTACAAGTATGCACAATAGAAAAATACTAACACATGGAGAATCTATAAGTGCACTATTCTTTCATAGGATTTTCATGGGATTTATGTGGAATTAAGACCCTATTTGAATTGTCCAGCTGAAGCTATTTGATTCAAGATCATATCTCTCAGGAACTAGCCCCACAGTACGAAAATTGTAGTGTAAATTTCATTAGGTCAGAGCTCATGAAAAATTCCTTCACTTCATTAAAAGAGATGAAAAGGAGCTATGGGGATCTTATAACCCTGTAGATATACTATGAGAATCCACTGCACCAAACGGACCCTTACAATCTAATCGCCCCCCCCCCCCCAAAGGAGGTGACATATAATAAACTAAAATAAAAAATCAATGTTTTCAAAGTTTGATCAAGAATGTATAGATATATATAAATATATATTCTTTTGTGAAATTCCACCGATCTATTAATAATCATCAATAGTAGTATAAAGAGGTCTAAAAGTAATAAAAAATACAAATAGATCGATGGACCACCTATCGATGACTATAAACATTAGCACGAGCCGAAGGCGCGCCACCGTCCTCGCCCTCCATCACCGAAGCCGGACAAACCTTGTCGTAGTAAAGCTTGTTGTAGTACACAGACAGGAAGTCGTCGTGCTAAGATCCGAAAAAACCAGCACACTAGTAGAGCAGCAACCGTCACAAATGATGACATCCGTAGATCGAAAGAAACTGACCTACCAACTAACACGAAAACCGATCAGATCCGAGGATTTTTAATATCAAATTAATATCAATAGTCTCGTCATGAGATATATTTTCACAACATACTTATTTAATATTATAGTTGTTTTTATCATTGTTAAAAAACATTGACCTTTTAACTAAGTTTAAACGCCACCTGCACAGGAACAGAGGGCATATATATATCAACGATTTTACAGCAATAGTTTCTGACGTGCCACCATGGGGCACACGCTCACGCAAGTAGGTGCTAGCTAGCATCCGGTCAAACAATCATCATCATCTGTGCCTCTTACTACTACCTTTACAAAGTTATTACCGGCCGGGAGAATATGGTCGGTGATCCAATTCATCAGGTCTAGCCAGCCTATAGTGGCACCGCCCATGGATGATGATAGGTATGGCCGGCGCAGAGAGGAAAGCAAGGAGACCGGCGGCCGGCCGGGCGAGGGAACATGGCATGATCGGAGGGACAGAGGCGAGAAAGAGCCAAAGAAAGGCCGGGTTGGGCATGTGGAGGCGCCCACTCTATCCAGTGCATGCAGATGCACCACAGCAGCCAAGTACCAGGAAGGCACATGCATAGGCAGCAGCACCAGTGGCTGTTTGCTAGCAGTATCGTCCACTACTACTGGCCACTGGGTCGTCGTTAACCAGGCTAAACCTACCGGCTTACTAGCTGGCTAGCAGCTGTCCTGTGAACTGTATAGGTAATAGTGTCACGTACAAGAAGTTAAATTCTCACGTGGAAAATTTTGCCCTTCAAGTAAGTGTAACGTACCTAGTTCATACTCTTAGTTCTTGCTTGCGACACTCGATCCCAGATGCAATGCATGAACGTGAGCATTATTATAGAGGAAAGTTGACCTAGTCTAAGGGGAAGTTGACTTTCACGTGCATGCATGCACGTACACATGCATGGAAGTCATGCTTTACTTGATTTTCTCCAAAGTCAAAGAATGGGAATACGAAAAATCTATCAACAACTAGAGGCATTGTAAAAATATATTTTATAATGTATTTTTTGATGTTGATATGACATTGTCGATGTTGATAGTTTTCTATAAAGTTTGTCAAATGACCTTACACTATTGGACTTTGGATAAAATTTATCTGACTTCTTTTTGAGAAATGGCGGGAGTACAGATTAATATTCAATGCATGGTTATAAATGTAGGCTGTTTGAAGTTTTGGCTGAGTCGAACATGTTTATCGCTTTCACCTTCTTGCTTTAAATTTTATCGCCAACATTTAGAGAGTCAAAATGGTATAAGTAGACATATTGTGAAATACATATACGACTATAATGCACAACTATTCTAATGAAGCAACATATAATTTTAGATAGAGTTGTTTCTTTTTGTCCCTTGGGGCGCCCTTACACTCTTACACCACGGGAAACCATATCATGGCTTTATTTGAGTAACTTTCATCAGCAAACCTGCATCGTGTCGGTCCATGCTGCCATTTATAAATAATGTATTCTTGGTACAAGGTATTTAGCTAGAATTAATATATGTGCTTTCACACTCGTGATCATCAAGGTTGGGTTGGTTCGCTCGAATAAGATTTTTATACTTATGATCACTCCTTGCATAATTTACCACTTATGCTAGTTACAAATTCCAACATGGATGGGAAGGTGGTTGTCCGGTTGAAGACCACGACATGTAACCACCGGTGCTTATTTGTATTGGGTAAGGGGCCAATGGTATACGATAAAAAGATAAGGGACCAAATCCACATTTTGCAAGAAGTTTAGGAACCAAAAACAACATATATACCTATATACTTTCATAGAAATGGATACTCAAAGTCTCAAACTTTCACCTTGAAACCCAAGTTGATGTCTAGAACTCCATATATTTGGGATGGGAGGTAGTAGACCGCATACCCGCTTATGATCATTATGCACATGATTTTGTTTCTTTTTGGAGAGGATGTGATATCAATAAGAGTCTTTATTTGAAAATAAATATAGAAATTTTATGTCAAAGCTACATGTTGAAGACCATGTCAACATTCAAAACATCACTTATTTGTGATATGGAGGGAGCATAGAATTAACAAAAGCTGGTGTATGTAGAACTAATTTGCTATTCCTAAGTTCGTTTCTTGCCGGAAACTAATTTTCTGTTCCTAATTTACATCCTCGATCTACATACTTGCACACGATGGATCTTATAATGTTCCTAGAAAGGTTTGTGTAGTTTTATAAAATGTGGAAACAATTTATTTTAAAACCATAAATGGCATGTCTGTTGAATTAACCAATCTTAGATAATGTAAGCATTATATATACTCTCAAATAACTTGCTAACGGCCTTCCTAGACCAGTCAAATAACTTGCTCACAATGTAAAGCCATATAATGAACATATGTAGATAGTTGTTAGTCATCACAAATATATGAGCATCACAATAGAATATGTTCCAATTCAGCTCCATCCTCCCAACAGAAATAACTGATCCATACATTACATATGTACTACATGACAATAGCGTCACCCTCTCAAATATGCTAATCAATCCAGATCAATTGTATAACCCAATATATGCAATAGTACGTGTGTATTATACTTCTACACTACACTACACATGCACAAACGAAATCTGCACAAGACGATCACAAACGAATAATGAACACCAAGTTGTTAATTACACACTAACGTATGCAGCACCGCTCCACATCACATATTCACATCTACATCAAGCTGTTGTAGTTGTAGTGCTGCTCCTCCTGCAGCCCTAGGTCCATCAGCACCCCGCCGCACTGATCCCCGGTGCCGTCTCTCGAACCGGCCGTGGCTGCGTCGCTGCCGCCGTCTAGGTGCTGGCTGAAGTCGAGGATGCTGTCGTAGCTCAGAAGCGGCGGCATGCTGGAGAAGGTGTCGACGCTGAGCGAGGCACCGGCCCCACTGTGCAGCAGGTAATGGTGGCTGCCGCCGGCGCCGAGAGAGGGGAACGGCGCCTCCGGTGGCGAGTGGTGGTACTCCGGATCGTGGCACGACGAGGAGCTGGCGTAGTTGCGCCCGCTCATGGCAAGAGAGCCGCTGCCGCGAGCCATGCCGGCGATGACCTCGTGCTCGCTGTCCATGGCGTACTCCGTGTCGGCTTTCTTCTTGTGGAAAACTCTGCAGAGCACCCAGTCCTCCTGCGCAAATCGGATCCAGATAACACAATCCACGTTAATATTCCACACATTTATAAAGAACATCAAATACTGCAAGATCTTGGATTCTTGGCAATTAAAGTATTAAACACAGCACCTTGGGAGGGGAGTGCGGGTTCTCGATGCGGAACTCGTGCATGACCCAGCAGGACTTGGTGCCGTTGGGGGCGCGGCCGCGGTAGAAGACGAGGGTCTTGCGCATGCCGACGATGGCAGCGCGGCCGGCGGAGGACGATGACGACCTGTGGTTGCGGATGACACGGTCCTTGCCGGTGGCCTTCCAGTAGCCGGACTTGGTGGCACGGTTGGTGCGCAGCCCCGTCGCGTACTTGCGGTCGCGGAAGCTGAAGAAGTACCACTCGTTGGTGCTCAGCTTCGCCACGTCTGCATATATATACCAGCATGGCCAGCCGGATGGATGAATTAGCAAAAGAAACTTGAGTGGAGGTCGATTTAGGATTCTTAAAGTGTGAACGTATGTGCTTAATTAGATCAAGTTGTACAATTCCACACGACCTGAGAGAGAGAGAGAGAGAGAGAGAGAGAGAGAGAGAGAGAGTTTCAGGAGGCAGAACAAATTAAAGCAAGCACTTGTGCGCGCTTCTAATTTAGGAAAAATTGAGTACTACGAATTTTCAAAACGTTGTTGAAGAATCAATTTAGGAACCAAAGCATGTAAAATATGGGTGTGTTAGTTGGTGGTACAAGCTGGGAAGTTTATTCTAGTTCTAAATAAACCATTTTTTGAAAGATAACCAGAGGGAATTAATGAAGATTAAGCCAAAGGAAGCTGAATTAATAAAACTTTTGCCGTAAGAAAAACTTAGGAAAATGCTAATTGCCATGCATATGCAAGAAGATTCTTCAATTAATCTCATCATATATTGCACAGGTTGACATGTAAAGTAAATAATGAAAGGAAGATATTGCTTGCAACACGGTATAGCCCACTCAAAACTTTGGAGGGTAACTTTTGGTAGAAGCAACAGCGTTACTGGAATTGCATATAGCAGATGATGTGCCTACGTACATATATACACGATCGATCCGTGTGCCCTGTTGATCCGTACGTGCCCAATTGAGTAGTGGTAATTAACATAACGAGGACGCAGGCTCTCCAATAAACGGAACCAATTAATAAGACGCGGTTGCGTGCTAAGCTAATCATTCCATTGGAAAGGAGCAGGACTAATTAATTAAAGAGAGCAAGGCAGTAGCTTGCTGGAGAGTACTTACTACTACTGTAGTACAAGAAGAGAGTGCGGGGATAGATAGATAGATCGAGGAGGAATTTAGTAGTACAGACCTGGCAGCTCCCATGGCTCGTGGACGTGCAGATCCACCTCCACCATGGTCCCGGCGGGGGAGGCTCCGGCGAAGCGGCGCTGGTTGGCCACCTTGTTGTGCAGGTAGTGGCACACCAGCTCCTCGTCGCTGGGGTAGAACCGGAAGCCCGGCGGCAGCGTCATTTCAATGTCCCTCAGCCCCATGTGTGCTAGCTCTTGTGTTTCTCGAAATTAAACCTCCTCCTCCGATCGATGTGTGTGGATCTCGATCGCTATGTGATGCGTATGGGCCGCTGTGGATGAGAGAGGTCGCTGCACCTAGAGGAGGCTAGGTAGCTGCAGAGATCGACGAAGGGAGGATGATCAATCGATCGAGGGAGTTGAAGCTGGGAAGCAAGCAAGAATTAGGCAGGGCAGGGCATATCTATCTATGTCCGTGTTGCTGTAGCTAGAGCGCGGTGTGTGTGTGATGGATTGATGATATAGCTAGGCTGAGCGAGGTTGGGAGGTGGGCAGGAAGGAAATATATATAGCTTGGCGCTGCCGCCGGAACCGAGAGGAATAATTGTATGCAGCTAATAAGAGCCTAGGTAGCTAGTTAGCTAGGAGGGAGAAGCGTAGGGGAGCAAGCAACCAGGCCGGGGGGGCCGGGCGGGCGGTGGTGGTACAGGGCAGGGAGGGAAGCTAGCTAGCTAGCGAGCTCGACGGGGCATATGCAATCCCTATCGTCGTCGGTGCGTGCGTCGATTGGGCTGAGATGCTGACGAGGATACGGCCGGCCGGAGCGAGCAATGGGGGTATGTATTAACTCGCAGTGGCGCTGGCCGTGCAGCTGCTGTCCCATCACCGGAGCTAGCAGGGGGGCACGGAGCCGGGCCGGGAGCGGGGGGTGCGGGGGAGATAGATGGAGACGAGGACGCGTGCGCGGCCGTCGCATTCGATCACGGCGATGCTTGCGCAGCACGAACTCCACGGACGGACGGAGGTGGCGGGGAGTGGAGTGGTGGCTATAGCAATATAGCTAAGCAAGCTAGGTAGAGGGGAAGAAGAGAGTGGGGGAGGAAGAGGAGGAGGAGATCCAGGCTCGCAAGGAAACGGCTTTGCTAGATGAAAAAAACCCCAACCGGAGCCCCACCACTCTGATGTGCGCTAGCGGCTGCAGGATCGATCGATCGATTATTCGGTTTTATGCGGCAACAATTTGGCACTGTCGACGCGGACACATTTAGCAACATCCAGCCAGGGACCTGCTAATTATTAATCCATCATTATATACTCCGTATAGCGCTGTTCATCCGTCCGTCCGTTCATAATCCGGCATGCGGGACGCGTGCGTGTCAGCTGGCTTGCAAAACTTGCTTACAAGTCATCAGTGCATGTGTCTGTACTCTGTACAGATGATGATTACTTAATCAAGCAACCAGTGATTAGACCAAAACAGGGCGGTTAATGGGTACTAGTACCCTACTAATTATGATTAGCAAGGGCCCGATCGACGCGCAGGCAGGCGTAGCTATATGTACGGAGGGATTAACTTAAAGCAAGGCACGGTTGTACTACTGTAATGTCATCTAGATCGCAGGAGTACTACTAATTATGCATGAGTAGTAATGGAGAGGAGGGCATAATATACACGCCGTCATCAGTTTCTAATTTTGTTCGTCTCTTAAACAACGTCTGTGATTTGATCTTAATTAATCTGTCATCATGTGCCCCACTTCACAGTACTGTACTGCCGGCCGGTGCTCTTTTCCTTCCGCTAGCTAGGAGAGAAATTAAAGGGGGCCAGGGCCAGGGCTAGAGATCGAGCGAGGGCACACGTACGTGTACGTGCAGTGTATTCCCGGCGCTAAGGAACTGCGATGTCAGCAGTTATTACACCGTTTCAGCTAAGCACCCGGCCGCGTGGATCGTCCTGACCTTTTGCTCACCGCAATGACGAAGCAGATAACGATCTGACGACGGTCGATCCCTGGATGATCGGTGTGTACGTGCACATGCTATCAGATTCTCTCCAGGCCGGAGACAGAGAGATCATCAGAGAGGAATTGGAGAGATGGATTTGGAACGGCAACTGTCCGTGCACGTACGTACGTTGATTAGGGCGCATGCAGCCACACCCCTATTGATGCACAGCACAGCATGTACGATCGCGTGACGGAATAAAAGGTGGAATGTACGTACACGCACGTATCGACCAGGGTGTACAAATGCACATAAATACAGTATACATGGCTGCTGGAGCATACACATCATGCACACGTACATACATACAAGTACTCGATCCCGTACGTACTCGTATCCCTGCTCCATTATTCCCCTTATAAGTCAGTCAGTCCATCCACGTTTCCTTGCGTGTGCCTGTGCGTGCAGGTAAACATGCATGTCCGGTTCGGTGATCTTTCTCTAGGCCTGTACGTGTATACGTAGTACACATGTGCACGTACTGTCCTCCAGGTACTACCGGAGTACATTTTTTCCTTTTTGGAGATAATGAATGGATGCAAAACTATATGCATGTACGCGCTTGCAAGTTGCATGTACTCACGGGTGTACAAAATGTAATTAAGGGTAAGCACAGATGCGCATTAGGTAATTGAGCACGCAAAGGGCATGTCCTGATGTATGGAAAGGGAGGGAAAACGCTGCAACACGTGCTCAAAGTGGAACTGCGCGCGGCTACCGATATTCTGTAACCTGCTTTTCATTTTGTTCAAGGGAAATAAAAAAGATTTTTCTCCGGGAAATGAAAAAACATAAATTAAATAGCTACATAGGAGTACATATAGTCACTAAATACTAGGGATAATATTTTTGTGCCTCAATAGCTACATACATATAGTTAGGGGTGCTGCTAGCTAGGCTCAATACTATCATGAAAATGTACAATGAGGCATCAGGGCGGATGGTAAACAGAGATAAAAGTTCAGTTTTCTTTAGTTGGAAGAAACACGTATAATTATGAAGGAAGAGCTGGATATTCTGATGGAAGCTTTTAGTGGGAAATATTTAGGCTTGCCGGCAGCTGTTAGACGGCTTACAAATTAAATGAAGGTTTTGATTTTATTGTTGATCGAATAAAAATTTATGTTACAGGGTGAGACAAGATGATGTCATCCGCTGGTAAGGAGGTCATGATAAAAGCAGCGCTTCAAGCTATGGCTACTTACATTATGAGTTGTTTTTTTTTGTCTAAGAGATCTTACCAGAAAATTCAATCCCCCCATCTCTAGTTTTTGGTGGAGTAGATAGCTTGATAAGAAGGCTATGCATTGGCTAGCCTGGGACAAAATTGCCAAGCCGAAGAGCTATGGCTGCATGGGATTCAGGTACTTGCATCTCTTTAATCCGGCCTTGCTTGGTAAACAGGGATGGATATTAACTAATCCTCGGTCCTTGTGTGCTCAGGTTCTTCAAAGTAGTAGGTATTATCCTAATAGTGACTTTAAGTCAGTTAACCCACCAAAAACAGCTTCAAACACTTGGCGAGCCATCTTGACTGGGAGACAAGCTTTGCAGACTAGCTAGTTTGATCAAACGAGTTGGAGATGGTGCTTCAATATCTATTTGGAAGGATAGTTGGATTCCTATGATTTGTGCGAGGAGACATTTCGGCAGATTGGCAGATACAAATGTCCATCAGGTATCGAAACGATTGACCCAGTTCAACATCAATGGAAGGCAGAGCTAGTGCGGACTACTTTCTTTGCTCCAGATGTAGAGTTGATTCAACATATCCCTTTGAGAAGGAGTTCAGGTCAGGAATGGGTAGCGTGGCAACATGAGAAGACTGATATTTATTCAGTTCAGTCAGCTTACCGTGCTGTTAGATGCAAGGGACAGTGTCTCAGCAGAGATAGTAGATGGGCCAAGTCATTTAGCTCTTAAGAATGACGAAAAATGGAGACGGTTAAGGAAACTTGATGTTTTACCAAGAGCACGCGTTTTTTGGTGTTGAGTTCTCAAAGGAATTTTGCATGTTTATGCAACTCTCACCCAGAGGCATATCGGAGATAATATCACTTGTCCACTATGTGAATCAAGTTTAGAAACATTATTACGTGCATTGTGTGGGCATGCGAAGTTGTTTTGGGCCACAGCACTAGACATCTTGCTTTTGAAATTACCAATATTACACCATCAACACGGGCAATGGATACTTTCACTACTAGGACTAGGCCCACCCGTGGCGCACCAGTTTTTTTTACTCGTGGCGCACTATCTATATTATTAAAAAGATTGGGAACGTTCGTTACCTCTCAAAATTTCCGTCTGCCCTGAATTGACGGTTTTGCCCCTGACTGTTTGAAGGTATTTACCCTCCTGCCACCGCGAAGTCAAGTGAATTATTCGGGTGTTCAGCGCTGAAGAACCAAGTCAACCCACTGCCACCGCTGGGTACGCCTCGCTAACGCCGGCGCCGATCCCGCCACCGCTTGCCGTTCCTCCCTGTGCTTCTGACGCTGCCGGCAGGGAGAGGAGGCAGAGGAGGTGCCTTTCCTCCCCGATTCGCCCCTATCCAGCAGGTCCAGGTCCACGCATGGGAAAGAGGAGCGGAGGGAGGAGATGCATCAGCGACGACGACCGGACCAAGGCGACCTCGGGGAGCAGCTCGGGAACGCGTGGTTTAATCTGAGAGGCGAAGGAAGATCCAGGTGGACGCATTGGAGCTTCACAGATCGAGGAGGGAGGCCGGGGCTCACCGACGGGGGAGATGAGATCGACACGATGGCGCTCCAAACAGAAGAGCTAGGAAGAAGACGACTCGAGCATAGTATTTTCCGCACAAATTCCTTCGCCAGGGAGGAATAAAGGAACGAGGCAGAGCTCAGCTATTTGGTAGCGGCACAAGCTTGGCACCGAGCGGCAGATGCAAAAGGCGAGATCGATGAGGCCTAATGCGTTCTCGGTGTGGATGACGTAGTCTGGTGTGTTTCCCATCTAATCCCTCCATCCTCAATTTTGTGTTTCCAATCTTAGCTTTGGTCGCTCATGGTCATGGCTGACGATATCTTCCGATGTGGTCATGCTGGCTGCCGGCCTAGCAGCAGGTAGCACTCGCAGGGAGAGTACAGAAGCACATGCACCGGTATGGTTCACGTCCAGGCATGGCGGGGCTAGCTAGCTGGTGATACGTTGCAGATATTTCAGTTAACTGACTTTGTTTCTTGTGAATGAATTCAGATGGGTGTTTGAAGAATCATGAGAAGGGACGAAAAGGGTGGAGATCAATAAAAACAACAAAGTACGGTGTACGCATTTCCCCTTCTTTTTCCTATTTTCGGAGCTCTCAATTTCTCCGATAGTGCAACACAACAGGCTCAACATCTAAACGAAAATATAAAATGCACCAGGGAAATAACAACGTATTCAAAACAAAAAGGGAAACATAATTATTGGATGGGCCGTCAGGTTACTTCAGACGGTAATATCGACAACATTTAGAACAATTACAAAAAAGAAAAGCTTTCTAGAGGACAAAAGGTAGCTTAGGGTACTCTGCTATTTTGGACATATAACACTGGATTATAATTTTGCGTTCCCCTTCGTATTTCTTAACAATAAAAAAATACCACCATATAATCAATCTTTTGTGACTATTCTCCTTTGTAGGCATTTGGTACCATCAAATGGATTGTTCATGTAAATTAATGTCAGTTATCATGCAAGATGGGATGTTACTTTGGAAATATTTGTTACATACTATTCTGCTCATCCATTTCCAGATTAAATATTCTCCGGATGAAGTCTTATAGATTTTTAAGGCAACTTTTTTGGAGCCCACTATTGTTCAAATGACGAGGTTGTCACTTGTCATACTAAAATAGGAACATGTTTGAATAAATATCTGACTTTTTTATTGTTCTTCCGTGGCAACGCACGGGCATTCAGCTAGTCATGGGTAAAAAAAGTTACCCATGGGTAGTGCGCCACGGGTAAAAATTAGCCCTGGCGCACTAAAAGTTACCCGTGACGCACCACCATGGGTAGCGGTATAGGTACATCACAGGTATGTTATTTGGAAAACAAAAAATTATAGAAAACACCTTAACTTTTAAAACAAAATCAATCGAGTCTGCAAGGGCCGCAGTCACCTTGTTGGAGCTCAGTCATGGGCGCGACCACAATCTACAACTGCATGTAGGTGCGGGAGGCCTGACCGCGCCATTCCTTGTCATCATCGAGTGGGTACGGGAGGTGGCGGGTTGAGGGGTCGGAGGAGGGTGGCGCGGTTGGAGTAGGAGAAGAAGGGGAGGAGGAGAGTAGAAATACAGGAGGAGGAGGAGAAGAAGAAAGGGAAGGTGGAGAGGTGGAGAAGAAGGATAATGGTAGAAGGAGAGGAGGAGGAGAGAAGAACAAAGGGAATGTGGAGGAGGAGGAGAGGAGAAGAAAGGGAAGATGGAGAAGAAGGGTAGAAGGGAAGGAGGAGGATGAGGAGGAGGAGGAGGAGGAGGAGGAGAGGAGAAGGAGCGGAAGAGGAGGAGGAGGAGGAGGAGGAGGGGAGCAGAATGGGAGGGGGAGGTAGAGGAGAAGAGAAGAAGGGAAAGGAGAAGGGTAGGTGGTCGGGTGGGGATTCGAATTTGAATCCCGCCCTCATTTACCCGTGGCGCACGACTACTCCAAAAAAAATTGCAGAAAAAAAATCTACCTTTTGTCGTAACTTTTTTCCTTTTAACATGCGTTGCCCTTTTTTGCAAAAAAAAAATCAAAATTCATATTTGTTAATTTTTCTATAAATTAGACCATATTACTATACATGTCAAAAGATTTGAAAATTTGAAGTGTTTTTTTATTTTATTTCTGACAAAACTAAAAAGGCGATCCAACGAGGGGGGAGGGGGAGGGGGTGGAGGGAGGATGTGGAGTTGAAAATGGGCAGCCCACATACCCGTGGAGCATGACATAGAGGTTCTTCACGGGTAGTGAACATACTCATGGCGCACCTCAATGCCATGAGCCATGGGTAAGGCAAAACTCACCCGTGGCGCATCAGGTAGGGCATGCACCACGGGTAAGTGCTCTATCCATGGAGAACCTCTGGCAGATGCGCCACGACTATTTACCTATGGGGCAGTGTCTAAGCAATGTGCTACGGGTATGTGATCTATCTATAACCCTTTACCTAGTAGTGTTTGTAGGGGTTCGTAGCATGGAAAACAAAAAATTTCTACCGCATGCACACAAACAAGCCAAGATCTATCTACTAGATTGTAGCAACGAGTCGATAGAAGAACTCACCCTCGAAGATTCCAAAGCGGTTAACGAGAGCAGATTCTCGTGGGTGATGTAGTCGTACACTTGCCGATCTCAAGATCGTCGTAGACGATCCTTCCGGCGCTGCGTTCTGACAGCGCTTCCGCAGTCGGTCACACGTTCGGTACTCGATGAAGACCTTCCTCTCCCTTGTTCCAGCAGGCAGCAGAGGTTGTAGTTCTCCCTCGCGATTCTGGCAGCACGACGGCGTGGTGTCGGAAGTAGAGGGAAGACCCCGCAGGGCTTCGCCTAATCCAGATGCGAGTTATGGTGGATTAGGATTTCCCGGAAAACTAGGGTTTAGAGATCCGGGAGGAGGAGGAGGTGTCGGCGGCGGCTAGGGCGGAGGCAACGGACCGGCGGCGGCGACACGGCGGCGCGGCAAGGCGGCGGCGCGGATCGGCGACGGCGACGGCTCGTGGAGAGGGCTTGGAACTTGTGTTATTTGGGGCATCCCTCCCCCTCTATTTATGAGAGGGAGGGGCAGCCTTGGGAGGGGTGGGTTTGAATCCAAACCCAAACCCAAGTTGGATTGAGAGGACTTGTTTCTTCTCCCACTAGGAAACCATTGTTCTAGTTTGACTTTTCAAACTTCCCGTTTGACTTTCAATTTAGAGTTTTATTTCTTTCTTGCATATGCCAACACCAAGTGATCTTGGACATGATCCAATCATTCCACATACCCACGACACATTCATGGACCATTCTCCTTCCGGACCGGTGAACCTTCTAGACCCTTCTAGAACCTCTCCGATGAAATCATCGGAAACTTTCCCGAACTCCGAAATATGACTTTTCTTATATGAATATTATTCTTCGGACCATTCCGGATCTCCTCGTGATATCCCGGATCCCATCCAAGACTCCGAACAACATTCGGTATCCCTACTAACATTCCATATCTACTAAATAACATCGAATCCTTAAGTGTGTCTCCCTACGGTTCGTGAATTATGCGGACATGACCGAGACACTTCTCCGATCAATAACCAATAGAGAAATCTGGAAATTCATATGGCTCCCACATATTTATACGATTACTTGGAGATCGAATGAACCACTTACATACGATACCAATTTCCCTTTGTCTCACGATAGTTTACTTATCCGAGGTTTTGATCGTCGGTATCTCTGCATACCTAGTTCAACCTCGTTACCGATAAGTACTCTTTTCTCGTTCCCGTGATATTTGATCCCTTGTGAGCCAGTCACATGCTTGCAAGCTAATTGGATGACATTCCACCGAGAGGGCCCAGAGTATATCTATCTGTCATATGGATGGACAAATCCCACTCTTGATCCATGTGCATCAACCCATACTTTCCGAACACTCAATGCCACCTTTATAGCCACCCAGTTGTTTGATGTCATCAAAGCATCCTTCCAGTGATGGTGATTAGCATGATCTCATGGTCAAAGGAATTATGTTACTATGTATCAGAAAGCTTATAGCAATTGAACTATTAAAATGACTTGATCTTTATGCTACGCTTATCTATAGGAGTATGTCCATCATACCATTCTCCTAATGATATGATCTTGTTATTAACAACATCTCAATGTTCATGATCGAGAAACCACGATCATCTATTAATCAACAAGCTAGTATTATAAAGATGATTTACCAGGGACTCTAATTTAGTTTACAAATCACACAAGTATTAATGTTTCTGGTTAATACTATTAAAAATTTATAATAAACACAAAGATATAATAATAACTACATTTATTATTGCCTCTAGGGCATATCTCCAACAGCCTCCCACTTGCACTAAAGTCAACTAATCTAGATTACATGGTAATATACCGAACACCCATGGCGGTTTGGTGCTGGTCATGTTTTGCCCTCGGGAGAGGTTTAGTCAACGGATCCGCCACATTCAGATCTGTGTGTACTTTGCAAATCTTTATGTCACCATCTTAGACATGCTCTCGAATAGCGTGAAAACCTAGCTTGATGTTCTTCAGCTTCTTGTGTGACCTTGGTTCTTGCGCATTGGCTATGGCGCCCATGTTATCACAATAGATATACATTGGGTCCAGCGCACTTGGAACCACACCGAGCTCTGTAATGAACCCCTTCATCCATATTGCCTCTTGTGAAGCCTCCGAAGCATCTATATATTCCGATTCAATTGAAGATCTCGCCACAACGCTTTGCTTTGCACCCCTCCAGCTAACTGCTGCACCATTCAAAGTAAATACGTATCCAGATTGAGATTTAGAATCATCCGGATCGGTGTTCCAACTAGCATCGATGTAACCATTAACAACGAGTTGTTGTTCACCTCCATAAGAAAGAACCATATCCTTAGTTCTTCTCAAGTACATAAGGATGTTTTTGACCGCTGTCCAATGCTCCACTCCTGGATCACTTTGATATCTGCTAGTCAAACTAACAGCATATGCAATGTCGGGTCTAGTACATAGCATGACATACATTAGAGATCCTATGGCTGAGGCATAGGGAGACTTACTCATCCTTTCTCTATCTTCTGCCGTTGCTGGACTTTGAGTTTTACTCAAGGTCGTATTGGGAAACATGGGAAAGAACCCTTTCTTGCTATATTCTATTCCAAACCTCTTTAGAACTTTGTCCAAATATGTACTTTGTGACAATGATATTAGGCGTCTCGATCTATCTCTATAAATCTTTATGCCTAATATGTAAGCTGCTTCGCCAAGATCTTTCATTGAAAAACTATTATTCAAATAATCCTTGACACTATTAAGAAGGTCTACATCATTCCCAATCAAAAATATGTCATCTACATATAGTATTAAGAATGCTACAGAGCTCCCACTCACTGTCTTGTAAATAGAAGCTTCTCTATAAGTTTGTATAAAACCAAAACTTTTGATTACCTTATCAAAACGTTGATTCCAACTTCGGGATGCTTGCTTCAATCCATATATGGACCGTTGAAGTTTGCATACCTTGTTAGCATCTTTAGGATCAACAAAACCTTTGGGTTGCATCATATACAACTCTTCATCAATGTCTCCATTGAGGAACGCCGTTTTGACATCCATCTGCCATATCTCATAATCATAATATGCAGCGATTGCTAACAAAATCCTCACAGACTTTAGCTTAGCTACTGGTGAGAAAGTCTCATCGTAGTCAACTACTTGAATTTGTCGAAACCCTTTTGCGACAAGTCGAGCTTTATAGACAGTAACATTACCATCAGCATCTGTTTTCTTCTTGAAAATCCATTTGTTATCGACAGCCTTCCGGCCATCCGGTAAGTCCACCAAAGTCCACACTTGGTTTTCGTACATGGATCCAATCTCGGATTTCATGGCTTCTTGCCATTTATTGGAATCTGGGCTCATCATCGCTTCCTCATATGTCGCAGGGTCACGGTGTTGTCCACCAACATGACACTCATAACGGGATCATACCAATCAGGAGTGGTATGAGTTCTTGTTGACCTGCGAGGTTCCATAGTAACTTCAATCGAAGTTTCATGATCAACATCATTAGCTTCCTCTCTTATTGGTGTAGGCGCCACATGAACTACTTCCGGTGCTACGCTAGTCGCAAGTTCGAGAGAAGGTTCAACAACCTCGTCGAGTTCTACTTTCCTTCCAGTCACTTCTTTCGAGAGAAATTCCTTCTATAGAAAGGATCCATTATTGGCAACGAATATTTTGCCTTCGGATCTATGATAGAAGGTATACCCAATAGTTTCCTTCGGGTATCCTATGAATACTCATTTTTCCGCTTTGGGTTCAAGCTTGTCTGGCTGTAACTTCTTTACATAAGCTTCACAACCCCAAACTTTAAGGAACGACAATTTAGGTTTCTTACCAAACCAAAATTCATACGGTGTCGTTTCAACGGATTTAGATGGTGCCCTATTTAAAGTGAATGCGGTTGTTTGTAATGCATAACCCCAAAACGATAGCGGTAAATCTGTAAGTGACATCATAGAACGAACCATATCTAAGAGAGTTCGATTATGACGTTCGGACACACCATTACAATGTGGTGTTCCCGGCGGTGTCAATTGTGAAAGTATTCCGTATTTCTTAAAATGCTCGGCAAACTCGTAACTTAGATATTCGCCTCCACGATCAGATCGTAGAAATTTAATCTTCTTGTTACATTGATTCTCTACCTCACTTTAAAATTCCTTAAACTTCTCGAAAGTTTCGGACTTATGTTTCATGAAATAGATATACCCATATCTACTCAAGTCATCCGTGAAGGTGAGAACATAACGATAGCCACCGCGCGATGCTACACTCATTGGGCCACACACATCGGTATGTATGATTTCCAATAAGTCCGTAGCTCGCTCCATCATACCAGAAAATGGAGTCTTAGTCATTTTATCCATTAGACATGCTTCGCATCTTTCAAGTGATTCAAAAATTCCATCGAAATGGAGTTTCTTCATACGCTTCACTCCAATATGACCAAGACGACAGTGCCACATATAGGTCGAGCTATCGCTCAATTTCAAACGTTTAGCCTCAATGTTATTAATGTGTGTATTACTACAATCGAGATTCAATAAGAATAGACCATCTATCAAAGGTGCATGTGCATAAAACATATTACTCATATAAATAGAACAACCATTATTCTCGGACTTAAACAAGTAACCGTCTCACAATAAACATGATTCAGATATAATGTTCATGCTCAACGCAGGCACCAAATAACAATTATTTAAGTATAAAACTAATCCCGATGGTAGATGAAGAGGTAGCGTGCCGACCGCGATCACATCAACCTTTGATCCATTTCCAACGCGCACCGTCACCTCGTTCTTCGCTAGCTTCCGTTTATTCTGAAGTACCTGTTTCGAGTTATAAATATGAGCAGCCAAACTAGTATCAAATACCCAGGCACTACTACGAGTACTAGTGAGATACACATCAATAACATGTATATCGGATATACCTTTCTTCTTGATGTTGTCGTTCTTCAAATTCGTCAAATACTTTGGGCAATTCCGCTTCCAGTGACCTTCTCCCTTGTAGTAAAAGCACTCAGTATCAGGCTTAGGCCCAGCCTTGGTCTTCTTCGCCGGCACGGTAACTTTCTTACCGCCCTTCTTGAAGTTTCCCTTTTTCTTAGACTTGCCTTGCTTCTTGAATTTGGTGGTCTTATTGACCAACAACACTTGATGCTCTTTATTGATCTCCACTTCTGCAGATTTCGACATGGAGAAGAGTTCTGGCAACGTTTTGTCCATGTTTTGCATACTGTAGTTCATCACAAAGTTCTTGTAACTTGGTGGTAGTGATTGGAGGACACGGTGAATCCCCAAAAAATTAGGAATCACTATACCAAAACTTTGAAGTTTATTTGCGTGCCCAGACATCTTAAGCACGTGCTCACTGACGGAGTTGCCCTCTTCCATCTTGCAGTTAAAGAACTTTTCAGAAGCCTCATAACTCTCAACTGCCGCATGAGCCTCAAATATCATTTTGAGTTCACGGACAATATCATGCAGGTCATGGTTCTCAAACCTTTTCTGAAGTTCCGATTCCAAACCATACAAGATAGCACACTGAACTGTGGAGTAATGATTCTTCCGAGTGAGGTAAACATTCTTTACTTCATCGGAGCAGTAGCTGCAGGCGGGTCACCTAGCAGTGCATCCAGCACATAGGTCAAATTACCAGCATTGAGGACAATCCTCAAATTGCGGAACCAATCCGCGAAGTTGCTTCCATTGTTTTTCATCTTTTCTTTCTCTAGGAACGCATTAAAATTGATGGTAGGGGCCGCCATTGATCTACAACATATTTGCAATAGTTTAGACTAAGTTTATGACAAATTGAGTTCTCATTAATAGTTAAATTAATCTAGGTGTACTCCCACTCAAAACAATATCCCTCACATTGTCTTAGTGATCACACGAACCAAATATACCACATCAAAACCGATCATCACGAGAGTTGATTTACCTTCAATGGCGAACAATCAACATGTTCATAATATCTACTATATGACTCATGCTTTACCTTTCGGTGATCCGTGTTTCGAGACCATGTCTATGTAGGGGTTCGTAGCATGGAAAAAAAATTCTATCGCATACAAACAAACAAGCCAAGATCTATCTACTAGATTGTAGCAACGAGTCGATGGAATAACTTACCCTCGAAGATTCCAAAGCGGTTAACGAGAGCGGATTCTCGTGGGTGATGTAGTCGTACTCTTCCCGATCTCAAGATCGTGTAGACGATCCTTCCGGCGCTGCGTTCCGGAAGCGCTCCCGCAGTCGGTCACACGTTCGGTACTCGACGAAGACCTTCCTCTCCCTTGTTCCAGCAGGAAGCGGAGGTTGTAGCACTCTCCTCGCGATTCCGGCAGCACAACGGCGTGGTACCGAAAGTAGAGGGGAGATCCCGCAGGGCTTCGCCTTAAGCCGGAGCGAGTATGGTGGAGTATGAGAGAGAACTATTAGTGGTCTAGGGTTTAGACACACCAATTAGAAGGCTCTAAACCGAAGGCTAGGGCAATTAGAAGCTCTAAACCAAAACGGCTCTAAACCGGAGATTAGAGGATAGGAACTTGTGTGTCTAGAGGAGGAGGCCCTGCCCCTCCTCTTATAGGTGGGAGGTGCGGCCAAGGGGAGGGGAGTCCCTCCCCAAGTCGGCCTTGGGTGGCGCACTGGCTTGGAGAGGAGACTCCTCCCCCAAGTCGGTTTCAACCACCTCTTGCTTGTTTCCCACAGTTTCCTGTTTTAGCCGTTTGACTTTCAAACTGGCCATTTGACTTTTCTGTTTTAGGATTCAATTTAATCCTTTATTTGGAACAGCAAGAACCCTTAGTACATGATGCAATCATTCCAATATTTAATGACACATTCATGTACCCCTCCCCTTTCCCGGAGTGCCGGACATTCCGGAACCTTCTAGAACATTCCCGATGAAAACACCGGAATCATTTCCGAACTCCGAAACGGGACTTTCCTTATATGAATCTTATTCTCCGGACCATTCCGGATCACCTCGTGATATCCCGGATCCCATCCGAGACTCCGAACAACATTCGGTCTCTTTCTCACAATACCATAAATACTCAAAACAACGTCGAATCCTTAAGTGTGTCTCCCTGCGGTTCGTGAATTATGTGGACATGATCGAGACACTTCTCCGATCAATAACAATTGAGGAATCTGGAAATTCATATGGCTCCCACATATTTCTACGATTACTTTGCGATCGAATGAACCACTTACATACGATACCAATTTCCCTTTGTCTCACGATAGTTTACTTATCCGAGGTTATGATCGTCGGTATCTCTGCATACCTAGTTCAACCTCGTTACTGATAAGTACTATTTTCTCGTTCCCGTGATATGTGATCCCTTGTGAGCCAGTCACATGCTTGCAAGCTAATTGGATGACATTTCACCGAGAGGGCCCAGAGAATATCTATCCGTCATATGGATGGACAAATCCCACTCTTGATCCATGTGTCTCAACCAATACTTTCTGAATACTCAATGCCACTTTTATAGCCACCCAGTTACGGTGTGGTGTTTTATGTCATCAAAGCATCCATCCGGTAATGGTGATATGCATGATCTCATGGTCGAAGGAATTAGGTTACTATGTATCAGAAAGCATATAGCAATTGAACTATTGAAATGACTTGATCTTTTATGCTACGCTTATCTATAGGAGTATGTCCATCACATCATTCTCCTAATGATATGACCCTGTTGTTAATAACATCTCTATGTTCATGATCAGGAAACCATGATCATATATTAACCAACAAGCTAGTTTAACAAGGCTTTACTAGGGACTCTTTTATGTTTTACAAATCACACAAGTATTAATGTTTCCTGTTAATACAATTATAGCATGGTATGTAACCATTTATCATAAGTGTGAAGATATGATAATAACCACTTTATTATTGCCTCTTGGGCATATCGCCAACAGTCTCCCACTTGCACTAGAGTCAATAATCTAGTTTCAAACCTTTGTGTATTCAACACCTATGGCTTTCCGGTGTTGTATGTACACGATTGCTAGTGGTCAACTGATCTCCGGATCTGACACTTCCAGGTCCGTGTGTAATTGCATGTCTTTGCGTCTCTACGCATCACTCATTCTCTAATGAGATGGCTTCGTACAAATTTGGTCTTTTGGTGTGACCTTTAGTTCTTTGGGGTTTAAAACATGTTGATAATATTGTCGTACAATATATCTTCATAGTATTATCCCGCTGTGAACTACACCTAGTTTGATAACAAACTACTTGACACAAACGCCCTCTTTAGCTGCTATAATAGCAGTCATATACTTAGCCTTTTGTTGTAGTATCTGTCACAATGTATTTAACTTTGGAACTCATCCAAATCCATTATGGAACTCACTTTCCATTATATTGTGCCACCCTTAGTTTAGATTGAGATAAACTTAATTTGTATTTTGTGACAAAACTAGTATAAATGTAGTACTTTTACAATGAACTAACCATCTATTTGTCACTTCTACAAATAATATACTCTTAGTTCTTCCAAAAGATCATAAGAATATCCTTACTATTGTCCAATGATCATCTTATGAATTATTCTGGTATATGCTCATAACATTTAGAGCATAGGACATATCTGGATTTGTACATATCACAGTATGATTGATATAAATATTCTTTGTGATTTCATACATCAAGTATCAATCAATACTTGAATCTTTGTTTCACTTACCCTGTGTCAATACACTTGAATATATCATCAATATTGAACTCATTCAATCCTTTCTGTGCGACAAGAACCTTTCTTGTAGTTTCTATATTGAACTCATTCAATATCTCATCTATGTACTTCAGGCACAACCATATTGGCGTCTATTAATGCCAATTATTTGGGTTTTGCCTAAGTCTTTCATCGAGATGAAATTCTTATCTTGTGTTAATAAAAAGATACATCACTTCCAATCAACAATATGTCTTCTACATAATGTATTAGAAATATGTCTTAGCGCTCCCACTTAATTTCTTGCAAATGCAAGCATCTTCATTGTCTCTGATGAAATTAAACTCTTTTAACAGTTTCATCATAGTGAAGATTCGAACTCCGCTATGCTTACTTCAACCATTGAAGTTTGCAAATGTTTTTAGCATCCCTTGAATTTAACAAAACCCTTTGGACCGTGTTATGCACATGTCCTAGGTAACGATTCTATTAGAAGAACTTGTTTTGTTTATTCAACCACCATATAACAAATTATATGTAGTGGTTGCTACATTAATCCGTCTAGACTAAATATCACTATGAAAGATCAAATCTTGTCATAGTCAACCTTTGAACATTGTTGTGAACTCTTTCGCAACATGTCGACCATTTCATAGATGCGAAACATCCATGTCTATTTCTTTATAGATCCAAACACAATTGTAAGGTCTTACACCTTTCTCGAGGGTCTTTCAAGTTAAGAACTTGATTTCTCGTGTATGGAACTATCACGGATTTTATGGCTTCAAGCCATTTGACGGAGTCAGGGCTCATCATCGCTTCCTTGCATGTAGTCGGATCATTATTCTCAAATAATGATTCAACCCTCAAATCTTGGTATTTGATTGTTTACCCGACCTACTTGTTTCAATAGGAACTTAGATCTCTATGACCACAACCTTTGAGGCACGTGAGCCATGAGCATTGTTGCTGCCTCCGGAACACTTTTCGGTGCTGCGCAACTCTGCACATATAGCTAAGGTTCTTTTAACCTTATCAAAGTTCTATTGTCCTCCCACTTAACTTTTCACGAAAAATTCCTTCTCAAAGAAACTTGACGTTCTAAGCAACAAACACTTTTGTCTCCGGTGTTTATGGAGGAATACTTAACAGTTTATACAAAGACAGGTTCATCCGATTTTGGTTGCAAACATCTTTCTTATGCATAGCATACCAATGTTTAAGAAAGGACAACTTGGGTTTTATCCCAAACCATAACTTGATATGGTGTCATTTCAACGGATTATGATGGAGCTCTTTTCAGTGGAAAAACGGTAATCTCTAAAGCTTTTAATCTTTATAATATAATGGCAGTTTTATGAATTATACCTTTGATCTAACCATGTCAAACAAGATTTAATTACATATCTCGAATGTTCCATACCCTTATGGTGTTTCGGGAAATGCAAATCCACGGAACGATTCCTTAAATCTTAGGTATTATGCTAAACTCTGTAACTCAAATATCTTCCTTTATGATCTTTATCATAAACTGTTTATATTCTTGTTACAATGATTTTGCACTTCATCTTGAAATTCTTTGAACTTTTCAAATGTTTCATACTTCATCCTTATTAAGTAAATATTCATATATTCACTCAAAATTTCGGAAAAAGCAAATGAAGTTAAAATCCATCGCTCTTGACTACACATAATGGACTTCGTACAACAATATGTACAAATTCCAATAAGCTAGTCTTTCGTTCCCTTTTGGCCTATGAACGAAGTTTCAATTATCTCTAGGAAAGTTTCACAAGTGTCATGTGATCAAAATCAAAAGACTCCAAAATTCCATCCACATGGAGTTTCTTCATGTTTTCTTTCCAATATAATTTAAACGGCGATATCACTTCCTAAGTGATATTTCAATCAATTTGTCTTTCAACATTTTAGCACTAGTTTTATGGATGTGATTTCTCCAACGAGATTGTGAATCATCCATCTTTTATGGATTTCGGCAATTATTTGAACAACCCTTTTGTTCTCATAATACCTGATAAAACAAATCTTGAAGGCAAGCTTTGATGTTTAACGAGCAACACAATAACCCTTTATTTGTTCTCAATGAACATCATCACATATTCTTTTGCTAGTTACTTAGGCTATTGTAGTTCATGAATTGTGTTGTTTCGTATGACGATTCACACCAACAAATTCAGTATCAAATACTTAAGAACCACATTGTTTAATAAGCAAAGAATATAGCCATAACATGTATAACATCTATATACTTAAACTGAACAATTCTAGTCTTTTCTTTTCTGCCATATATTTATGAGATTCTCTTTCAGTATTTCCTTTTCTGTTTGAAAGAATCTATCAACATCAATAGTGGAGTCATACATATGACATATAGTCCAAAGCGTGTATAGTTAAATACCAATGTCTTTGGACTTGCACTTTGAAGTAGATCACCATCATCAAATGTTTGGTGTTCTTTCAAATTCCTTTATTTAGTAATCTCTTGGTGCAGTAAACATTTTACCTACATCAAATATTCATCCTTATCATGGAATCGTCCATGATCAAGCTACTTTTAGCTTATAACAATGAATTATGAGTATAATGTTGCTATCCAAAAACCTTTTGGAGGATTAGGACAACAAGTGTCTCCAACCTTTTGCAACTTCTCATCAAAATATGATAACATGAACTTTGCCATATTATACTCTATCATGTTGTAACCAAAACTTCGTTTCAGATATCACAATATCTTCCACACATCATGGTTTATGAAACAACTCTTTCAGATCCTAGATAACCTTGATATTAAGAGAATCCTTTGAATATCAAGAATCATGGAGACAAACATGATACTTATATACTAACACTTGGAATTGTTACTCTTGATTTAATACTAATTATTAAACTTCATGGAGTAACCGGAACTTACTGAAAGTTTGCAATAGGACTTTTAAACTTTAGATTAACACTTCAAAACAATACGATACCAGTTCGTAAAGTAACTAACCAGAATTCTATAGTTCTATCATCTCAATTATAACTAAGCGCAAGGTGGTAAACGGATGCCAATGACTACAACAACTATGCAAATTCACTTTGATTTAGTTTATGATAAATTGAGTTCTAATTAATAATTAAATTAATCTAGGTGAACTCCAACTCAAAACAATATCCCTCACATTATTTTAGTGATCACGCGAACCAAATCCACCACATCAAAACTGATCATCACGAGAGTTGATATAGCTTCAATGGCGAACAATCAACATGTTCATCATATCTACTATATGACTCATGCTCTACCTTTCGGTAATCCGTGTTCCTGAGGCCATGTCTGTACATGCTAGGCTCGTCAAGATCAAACCTTAGCTTCTGCATGAGCAAATCTGGCTTGCTCACGTTGTATACACTTGCGGAATCTAACACACCCGATCATCACGTGGTGCTTCGAAACAACAAGCTTTAGCAACGGTGCTAACTAAGGGTGAACACTTTATGACTTGAAATTCATGTGCATGAGGGATCATCTTATAATGCTACCGTCGTCTACTAAGCAATACAAGATGCATAAAGGATTAACATCACATGCAATTCATAATATGTGATATGATATGGCCTTTCTTCTTTGTGCTTCCGATCTCCATCTTCTAGCACGAACATGATCTCCATCATCACCGGCATTGCATCAAGGTCAATGACGCCTCTCTATGGTTGTCGTCCACCGGCTTCAACTATTACAACTACTTTGAATAGACACGCGGGTCTTAACAGAAATTAAAGACAACCATATGGCTCCTGCCAGTTGCCAACTTACAATAAGGAACATTGCATACATCATATATAATCACAATCATGGCCATATCACATCACTGCACACCCCTGCAAAACAAAGTTAGACGCCTCTACTTTCTTTGCATATTTTACGTGGTTTGGGGCTTTCAATAAGTGTCGTTCTAACTTACGAACAAGAACCACAACATTGATACTAGTATTGTTAATCACCCGTTGTAAATTGGATCTTAACTATGCTAGGAGAAACAGGCACCCGCAAAGCCACTTATGCAATACAAGTTGCATGTCAAGCGTGGAGCAAGTCTCATGAACGATGTCATGTAAGGTTAGCCCGGGCCGCTTCATCCCAACATACCGCAAGATGCAAAGTACAGAAGAAGCAATCGACAATAAAAGCATCAACGCCCACAATGACCATTGTGTTCTACTCGTGCAACAGATCTACATATAGACACGGCTCTGATACCACAGTAGGGGTTCGTAGCATGGAAAACAAAAAATTTCTATCGCATACAAACAAACAAGCCAAGATCTATCTACTAGATTGTAGCAACGAGTCGATGGAATAACTTACCCTCGAAGATTCCAAAGCGGTTAACGAGAGCGGATTCTCGTGGGTGATGTAGTCGTACTCTTCCCGATCTCAAGATCGTGTAGACGATCCTTCCGGAGCTGCGTTCCGGCAGCGCTCCCGCAGTCGGTCACACGTTCGGTACTCGACGAAGACCTTCCTCTCCCTTGTTCCAGCAGGCAGCGGAGGTTGTAGCACTCTCCTCGCGATTCCTGCAGCACAACGGCGTGGTACCGAAAGTAGAGGGGAGATCCCGTAGGGCTTCGCCTTAAGCCAGAGCGAGTATGGTGGAGTATGAGAGAGAACTATTAGTGGTCTAGGGTTTAGACACACCAATTAGAAGGCTCTAAACCGAAGGCTAGGGCAATTAGAAGCTCTAAACCAAAATGGCTCTAAACCGGAGATTAGAGGATAGGAACTTGTGTGTCTAGAGGAGGAGGCCCTGCCCCTCCTCTTATAGGTGGGAGGTGCGGCCAAGGGGAGGGGAGTCCCTCCCCAAGTCGGCCTTGGGTGGCGCGCCGGCTTGGAGAGGAGACTCCTCCCCCAAGTCGGTTTCAACCACCTCTTGCTTGTTTCCCATAGTTTCCTGTTTTAGCCGTTTGACTTTCAAACTGGCCATTTGACTTTTCTGTTTTAGGATTTAATTTAATCCTTTATTTGGAACAGCAAGAACACTTAGCACATGATGCAATCATTCCAATATGTAATGACACATTCATGTACCCCTCCCCTTTCCCGGAGTGCCGGACGTTCCGGAACCTTCTAGAACATTCCCGATGAAAACACCGGAATCATTTCCGAACTCCGAAACGGGACTTTCCTTATATGAATCTTATTCTCCGGACCATTCCGGATCACCTCGTGATATCCCGGATCCCATCCGAGACTCCGAACAACATTCGGTCTCTTTATCACAATACCAAAACTACTCAAAACAACATCGAATCCTTAAGTGTGTCTCCCTGCGGTTCGTGAATTATGCGGACATGATCGAGACACTTCTCCGATCAATAACCAATAGAGGAATCTGGAAATTCATATGGCTCCCACATATTTCTACGATTACTTTGCGATCGAATGAACCACTTACATACGATACCAATTTCCCTTTGTCTCACGATAGTTTACTTATCCGAGGTTATGATCGTCGGTATCTCTGCGTACCTAGTTCAACCTCGTTACTGATAAGTACTCTTTTCTCGTTCCCGTGATATGTGATCCCTTGTGAGCCAGTCACATGCTTGCAAGCTAATTGGATGACATTTCACCGAGAGGGCCCAGAGAATATCTATCCGTCATATGGATGGACAAATCCCACTCTTGATCCATGTGTCTTAACCAATACTTTCTGAATACTCAATGCCACTTTTATAGCCACCCAGTTACGGTGTGGTGTTTGATGTCATCAAAGCATCCATCCGGTAATGGTGATATGCATGATCTCATGGTCGAAGGAATTATGTTACTATGTATCAGAAAGCATATAGCAATTGAACTATTGAAATGAATTGATCTTTTATGCTATGCTTATCTATAGGAGTATGTCCATCACATCATTCTCCTAATAATATGACCCTGTTGTTAATAACATCTCTATGTTCATGATCAGGAAACCATGATCATATATTAACCAACAAGCTAGTTTAACAAGAGGCTTTACTAGGGACTCTTTTATGTTTTACAAATCACACAAGTATTAATGTTTCCTGTTAATACAATTATAGCATGGTATGTAAACATTTATCATAAGTGTGAAGATATGATAATAACCACTTTATTATTGCCTCTTGGGCATATCTCCAACAGTCTGTACATGCTAGGCTCGTCAAGATCAAACCTTAGCTTCCTCATGAGCAAATCTATCTTGCTCACGTTGTATACACTCGCAGAATCTAACACACCCGATCATCACGTGGTGCTTCGAAACAACGAGCTTTAGCAATGGTGCTTACTAAGGATGAACACTTTAAAACTTGAAATTTTTGTGCTTGAGGGATCATCTTATAATGCTACCATCGTGAACTAAGCAATACAAGATGCATAAAAGGATTAACATCACATACAATTCATAATATGTGATATGATATGGCCTTTCTTCTTGTGCTTCCGATCTCCATCTTCAAGCACAAACATGATCTCCATCATCACCGGTATGGCGTCAAGGTCAATGGCGCCGTCTCATGGTTGCCGTCCACCAGCTTCAACTATTACAACTACTTTGAATAGACACGCAGGTCTTAACGGAATTTAAAAGACAACCATATGGCTCCTGCTGGTTGCCAACTTACAATAAGGGACATTGCATACATCATATATAATCACAATCATGGCCATATCACATCACAGCACACCCCTGCAAAACAAAGTTAGACGCCTCTAATTTTCTTTGCATATTTTACGTGGTTTGGGGCTTTCAATAAGTGTCGTACTAACTTACGAACAAGAACCACAACGTTGATGCTTGAACTATCAAGTGCCCGTTGTAAATTGAATCTATACTATGATGGGAGAGACAGACACCTGCAAAGCCACTTATGCAATACAAGTTGCATGTTGAGCGTGGAGCAAGTCTCATGAACGATATCATGTAAGGTTAGCCCGGGCCACTTCATCCCATCATACCGCAAGATGCAAAGTACACAAAAAGCAATTGATAATAAAGCACCACCGCCCACAATGACCATTGTGTTCTATTCGTGCAACAGATCTACATATAGACACGGCTCTGATACCACTGTAGGGGTTTGTAGCATGGAAAACAAAATATTTCTACCACATACTCACAAATAAGTCAAGATCTATCTACTAGATTGTAGCAACGAGTCGATAGAAGAACTCACCCTCGAAGATTCCAAAGCGGTTAACGAGAGAAGATTCTCGTGGGTGATGTAGTCGTACACTTGCCGATCTCAAAATCGCGTAGACGATCCTTCCGGCGCTGCGTTCCGGCAGAGCTTTCGCAGTCGGTCACACGTTCGGTACTCGATGAAGACCTTCCTCTCCCTTGTTCCAGCAGGCAGCAGAGGTTGTAGTTCTCCCTCGCGATTCTGGCAGCACGACGGCGTGGTGTCGGAAGTAGAGGGAAGATCCCGCAGGTCTTCGCCTAATCCGGATGCGAGTTATGGTGGATTAGAATTTCCCGGAAACCCAGGGTTTAGAGATCCGAGAGGAGGAGGAGGTGTCGGCGGCGGCTAGGGCGGAGGCAACGGACCGGCAGCGGCAGCGCGAGGTGGCGGCAACACGGCGGCGCGGGAAGGCGGCGGCGACGGCGCGGATCGGCGGCGGCGACGGCTCGTGGAGAGGGCTTGGAACTTGTGTTGTTTGGGGCATCCCTCCCCCTCTATTTATGAGAGGGGGGCAGCCTTGGGAGGGGTGGGTTTGAATCCAAACCTAAACCCAAGTTGGATTGAGAGAAGGACTTGTTTTTTCTCCCACTAGGAAACCATTGTTCCAGTTTGACTTTTCAAACTTCCCGTTTGACTTTCAATTTAGAGCTTTATTTATCTCTTGCATATGCCAACACCAAGTGACCTTGGACATGATCCAATCATTCCACATACCCATGACACATTTATGGACCATTCTCCTTCCGGACCGGTGAACCTTCTAGACCCTTCTAGAACCTCTCCGATGAAATCATCGAAAACTTTCCCCGACTCCGAAATATGACTTTCCTTATATGAATCTTATTCTCCGGACCATTCCGGATCTCCTCGTGATATCCCGGATCCCATCCGAGACTCCGAACAACATTCGGTATCCCTACTAACATTCCATATATACTAAACAACATCGAATCCTTAAGTGTGTCTCCCTACGGTTCGTGAATTATGCGGACATGACCTAGACACTTCTCCGATCAATAACCAATAGAGGAATCTGGAAATTCATATGGCTCCCACATATTTCTATGATTACTTTGCGATCGAATGAACCACTTACATATGATACCAATTTCCCTTTGTCTCACGATAGTTTACTTATCCGAGGTTTTGATCGTCGGTATCTCTGCATACCTAGTTCAACCTCGTTACCGATAAGTACTCTTTTATCGTTCCCGTGATATGTGATCCCTTGTGAGCCAGTCACATGCTTGCAAGCTGATTGGATGACATTCCACCGAGAGGGTCCAGAGTATATCTATCCGTCATATGGATGGACAAATCCCACTCTTGATCCATGTGCCTCAACCCATACTTTCCGAACACTCAATGCCACCTTTATAGCCACCCAGTTACGGTGTGGTGTTTGATGTCATCAAAGCATCCTTCTGGTGATGGTGATTAGCATGATCTCATGGTCGAAGGAATTAGGTTACTATGTATCAGAAAGCTTATAGCAATTGAACTATTAAAATGACTTGATCTTTATGCTACGCTTATCATAGGAGTATGTCCATCATACCATTCTCCTAATGATATGATCTTGTTATTAACAACATCTCAATGTTCATGATCGAGAAACCACGATCATCTATTAATCAACAAGCTAGTATTATAAAGAGGCTTTACCAGGGACTCTAATTTAGTTTACAAATCACACAAGTATTAATGTTTCTGGTTAATACTATTATAGCATGAATGTAAACATTTATCATAAACACAAAGATAAAATAATAACTATATTTATTATTTCCTCTAGGGCATATCTCCAACAGTGTTTGTGTGAATCACTCTTCAAGCAAGAGGATCTTGAGAAAATTAGCTCAATTATGTGAGCTATCTAGGGCTCCAGGAACAGATGGCCTCATGATGATAAGGGCTATAATGCGGTTGTTATTATGGAGCTCATATCTGAAACAATGGGATATTTGGAGAAGAAGATAAATTATAAACCACAGCGCTACCATGTAAGTGGCAAACTCTACAACCTGGTTTCCTTAAACTTAATTCAGATGGTGCAATCCGTGAAGAAAGGAGAGTAGCTGGAGGAGCTGGTGTGGCAAGAGATGGGCTGGGTTTCAGTAGTGCTACGATCTTCTATACTACGGTATCGATGATCCTTTGGCGATAGAGGCGCTGACGTTTTCGAGATTGAGTTGTGTTTGCTCAGCAGCAAGGCTATGTATGTATTATCTGTGAATCGGACTGTTAGGAGCTGGTGCGGTTGTGGAAGGACAGGAAGAACCAATGTGCGGCAATTGCTTCAATACTTAGTGTGGTAGATGAGTTGCTTTCTTTGTTTGAGTCTTTTAGCTTCGTTTTTGCTAGACGGACAACCAATTCCATGGCTCATGCTTGTGAGTGCCATGCATGTGTGAGCAGGTTATAGAGATCGATTCGTTAGATGTCTGTCCAGCTTTTTTAAGAAACAGTCTTGGCTGGTTGTACTACTTTGGTTTATGATTAGTAAAGTGTGTGGTTGCCCTAAAAAATAGGGCTTGTGCTACTCAATTTTGCCCAACGCTCGAAACACTCTCCCGCCTCACTCTAGCCCACCCACGCCAATAATGACATGGGGCATTTTCGTCGAGTTGCCACTTATGATTGCAATTGCACTCATAGGTGACATTGTCCACTTCGGTGATACAGTGTTACCACTTTTGAGAGGACACCAATAGTTGTTGGCCAATGGAATAATCTAGGGCCGGGGAGGGTGGTCATCTCTTAGGCCTTGTTCGGTCCTTCGTTGCCTTCCCACTCTATCGAATTGCTTATATCTTCAGCCCCGTTTGGTCCTCGACTCCTTTCCCATCATCCTAGTTTGGTTACCTCCTAATGCCTCTCGTTCGCTCAGCTCACTCCCCATTCTCGGCAACAAATCCAGGTCGAGGGTAGGGAAATAGGTGAGCGTAGAGGAGACAAAAGGGATTGCCATAGCGAGACGGTAATGAGAGGAGGAAAGAGGCGAATGTGAGGTAGGACGAGGAGGGTGGAAGTGCTGAGGCTGGTTATGTAGGCCGGGCGCGTGCCAAAACGAAGGCGTGAACATGAACAAAAGTCAACTCAAGATTATTGACTTCTAAAAATGGTTGTGTTAACAGAGGTTTTTGTATTCTTCTGCGCAACTACGTCACATAAAAGGACTATCCATGCTGGTTTTTCAAAATGGGATCAAATTGGCGGGATTTATAGCAAATGGTAGAATCATTCAACTTTCTTTGTGAGTACTACATAGCACCCTATTTAGGTATCGTAAAATTATTTTTTCCAAATTTCGGAACCAAACTAGAAAATAACTAGAGTTCAAATTTGAATTACTTTTAGAAAATCACCTGAATCTCATATAAATTGGGAAAAGTGGTTAGAAATCGAAAAAGTTTTATTCCCGCGAATTTTTCATCCAGTGTGTTCTAATATTTTTAAATATTGGAATTGTGCTACTTTTCCCTATGTTTTTGTCCAAGTCCTTCACAAAATAAACCCAATTTAGCAATAATAAAATAGAAAATCAACTTTTTGTGATACAAAGGTCGAAATTCCCAAGAAAAATTTTATTTGCCATGGCAAGATGCGCCTATATGCAAAATTGGGGCACATTATCATGAATAGAGCCATGGAATTGACCATCCCCATGGTGATTTGGCTTGAAAGTCATGATAAGTCATACATGATTGCAATTTTTTTGAGAAAGCATTTTAGAAATAATTGTGGTAATTCAGGTTTTGTATTTTTCCTAGCAAATATGTCATATAAAAGGAATTTTTGCATTGTCTTTTTATTTATTTTTAATTATTATACATTTTTTTACTTTCTCAAAATGGGATCAAAATTGGCGGCATGGGTATTCATAGTAAATGGTCGACTCTTTCAAATTTATTATTGATACTGCATAGCACCCTATTTGGGTACCTTAAAGTTATTTTTGCCAAATTTTGGGACCAAACTAGAGCATGGTTGTAGTTTAAATTTGAATTAATTTTGAAAAATAAAAATTTAAATGTGGAAAAGTATTTTGAAATGGAGATAAATCTTCATCTCTAGGATTTTGCCATCAGATGTGTTCTAATATTTTTAAAAATTGGAATGGTGCTACTTTGCCCTATATTTTGCGTAGTTCCTTCATAAAATAAACCCCATTTACTAATACTCCCTCTGACCCATATTAGTTGACTTGCATTTATTAAAATTTGGATAAACTTATATACTTAATAGTGTCTAGATTCATTTAAATCTAGATAAATTTGAGTCAACTGATATGGGTAGGAGGGAGTAGTAAAATAAAAACTCAACTTTTGTGAACAAACGTTATCATGGGTGCACGTGTTGCGGATGCTTCTTGAAAGCTTGCGCGATGAGTTTTGGGCACTTTTCCTTGAAAGAAAAAGTGCCCAACACGTCGACAGGCATGCAATCTAATGACAGCTTCTATTAACTGAAATCAAGAGCAGTGAACAAGCATGCACTCTAAGGGCAGCTTCTATTAACTAAACTCCAACACGTCGACACAGGTGATGTCACGCAACACCCCTACGATGTCCAATTAAGGCAAAGGGAACCAACTGAACTGAAATCAATGTGACCCGACGCATCCGGATCGACTAAAAAACGTGTCTGGGTTCTAGCTAATCATTAGCAAAAGCAATAATCATCTCGCATTGATTGATTGGTTTGATTTGATTTGATCGACGGATGTGCGACACAAGTGTATTATTCGTGACGAAATGCGTGTTGTGTTGTGTTGTGTTGCTCAAGTAAGTGTAAGGTGTCCCATCCAGATCACCCGTGACAGCGAGACGCCTCTGCGTCTACATCTCTGGTCGAGGAAGGCGGCGGGCGCAAGGCAGCTCGATCCATCGCTAGTTAATTAACGGCCGAGAGAGCTGTCTCGTCGATCGTCAGATGCATCTAGTCGCGTGATCGATTGGATGGAAGAGATTAATCGGAGATGCAGGGGTATATATGGTAACTGGTAGATGATCCGGTAGGGAGCTTTTGGCTTTTTCGCTATTGGTCTCTGGACTAAAGTTTTAGAAAAAAAAAAAGCAAAGCTGAAAAGGTAAGATCGAAGAAGATCACCAAGTGGTGATAGTGATAGATACTGCCTCCGTTTCAAGGCTTAACTCGTACATACTTTCCAAAGCAAAGTTTGACAAAAAAGTTGAGCAATAAAATCTTGATTATATTATACATAATTAGTACCGTTAGATTCGTATTGAAAAATACTTTCCAGTGATACTAGTTTTATACCAAAACTGTTTATGTATTTAGAGTAATTTTTGGTAAAAAAACACGCAAAACGAGAACGTCGAGAAGTATGTATGCAAACCTTTTCTGGTGGATTCTATGGATGATGATTGAAACTAGTAGGATTAATTCTCGGATCGATGAGGGAGCATGGTCAGAAATTCTCCGTGGACTGCAGGCAGGGGGCATCTGACCCAGGAACAGTGCCGTGGCCATGGCCACGCTGCACTGCGCATATGCATGTGTCCGCGTGCACTTGCTCCTGCCTGCATATGATGAGTATATTTTTCTTGGAAGCATGCACTTGCTATATACGGCTATATTTTTCTTGCAAGTCATGGGCCCAGCCATCGAGTGCGTCACGTTGCAAAAATGCATTGGGTAACCTCTGAGCACTGTACACGTGATCCAACCGAAGTTGGTAGAGTTCTTCTGGCCATGCATTGGTTCGACCGAACCCATGCATAGAGCCGGTTCTAGTACGTAGGCCTGACCTGCCGGTATTTTCTCTAAAAACATGCCACTTTGAATCGGTTTTCTGTTCCGAATCCGAGAACTACATTCTTAGACGGTGAAAAACCGTAACTGTCTCCAATAGTTCGCCCCTTGAGAAGGATTTTATTTCAGACCGTTTGCAGTCCTCCTCGAAACAGGCATACGTCCAGCTATATAAATATAGCAACCACAGTTAAGACCGCTTCTGGACCGGATAGCACAACGCTAAAAAAACAGAAAAGGAGAACAAAAGAGAAAATGAAGCCGACATCAGTGACTCGACAAAGACAAGGACGACCCACGACCGTTGCGCCCCCAGCTAAGTACTACCACAAGCCTAGCACTCTGAAGCACCGTGCACCAAGCAACACCTCCAAGAAGGGGGCGACGATGACGACGCTGCTGTCCGGACAAGTCTTAGGGTTTCCCCCGATGCACTTTGATATGTTGGGACGGTTATTATTTTTTGAACCCAAGACAGCTTATATTAATAATGGTCTTTTTGAATAGTCGTACTGAATAATACCTGGCTATAATAATAGAGATGGTTGGTATCGAGTCCGTCTCGAGGTTGTTTTGCAAGTGTTTTTTCTATAAAACCGGCTGCGGGGAAAATAATACCGGAGACGACTTTTGTTTGCCGCTCTAAGGGTGCTAGAAACGGTTCTAAAATCACGCCCGTCAAAAGGTTATGGAGCAGAGCCAATTTGTTTTATTTTCAGTGTAAACCGTATGAGGATATCGTACTATCGAGTTTGTACTAGTGTATGTAAAAATAATGTTAAGATAGCACGATGATTTTTCGTCTGTCTACTATAACAAATTCTACTACGATAAGTTTTATCCGGCTCCGGTGTTGGAGGGGCAAGGACGGCGGCGCGCCTTCGGCTCGTGCTAGTGTTTGTAGTCGTCGCTAGGTGGTCCATCGATCTATTTGTAATTTTTATTATTTTTAGGCATCTTTGTACTACTGCTGATGATTATTAATAGATCGGTCAAATTTCGAAAAAAAAAACCTTACATATAGTCCGTTTTTAATTCAAATGGTAAGATCCATGACCAATTCTTACCAACTTTTCTTCTTAGACGACACGAATTGTGACCGGCCTTAAATTAATAAAGCCACATCGGGAACAGTAGCAACATGCTAGGATTTCAGCTTAAGTTTTAGGGCACACAACATGTAGTCTAAATGGAATAGAGTTACAGGGAACACACAACAAAACCCATTTTCATGACAATGGATTGCTTTTAGAACAAACATGCCTTCTAGCATGACAAACAGCAACGTGGAAGAATAATTCCACTTTTTCGGGAAAAGTTTCATTATTTACTTATTTTTTTAAGATTAAATGTAGCAATTATATTTAGAAACGAGACCCTCCAATGGCACAGGTTCAAAATAATGTACTATTGTGATACTCTCAACTAGGTCTTACAACATCTCCGGCTATTCCCCATAGCCGCCCCCCCCCCCCCCCCACACCCCACCCACCCAAACAGCCTATGGGTGTGGCAAGCACAAAAATCCATACCCGGTCGTCCCCCCATAGCCGGAAGCATCCCAGGCCCCTTCCACAACCTCTCGGAAATCCGCTTCCTTCAGCCAACGGGCCTCAAACCTAAGTATAGTCGGGCTTCCAGTCTCCTGGGTTGTCACATTCACAAAACTAATCATGATCATCATGTGATCGGATCGATCATAGTCCAGGTTCTGCAACACCACATCATCAAATTTCACTTGCCAGTAAACTCGTTCTCTAATTCCCCATCTATGCCTCTATGTCAGGTAAACTTATAACCCATATAACCAAGATCAAACAGGCCACAATCCTCCAAAACATCCCTAAAGACTTCCATGCAATGAGAAGGCCTTGTTTTGCCACCCTCCTTCTCAAAAGGGTATAAGATGTCATTTAAGTCCCCTATAATCAATAAAGGTAAGTTATTACTTCCTTTCAACATAAGAAAGATTTTTATCCGTCCATCTAGGTTCTCCATAGAAACCTTTAAAATGCCACACATTGTCCTGACCAATCCCCACCATCACATCTATTTAGTTGTTACTTTTTTAGATCAACGAAACTGGCATCTCGTTTTTCCAGAAGAGAAATAAACCTCCTTTTTGTCCATCGCTGTGAACAACCTCCTTATGATCCATCTTCAGCCTTCTATGAAAACATTCCGCGGGCCATACATGTAAATGTGACTCCATCAAACAAAGAACATCCGCATTATAGTGCTTATGCATCTTTACAAGCGCTATCACGGACATGGCCTTCAGAATACCACGACTGTTTAAGCTTAATATTTTCACTGTTCACAGACAACCTCTCATCTAGAGGCCACCTAGATCAGGTTGTTAGAAATTTTACCTTCCTTCCTAGAGCTCTTAGGGGGTTGAGATTTCCCCGACGTGTCCACGTTTGCATACTGACCTCATCTATCTTCGGATGATCAAACATCATCACCATCCCAGCCACTGAAGACTTCTGGTTTTGAACACCATTCTCTAACACAAGTCTAGGAAGATCAATCTTCCCCGGATTATCCTTATCAGTCATCTCCTCGTTAGGGGGACCTCCAGGCCGAAAGACATCAGTATATAAAAAAATTATCAAAGCCACGGCTACCCATCGGTGGGTCCTCCACGCAGAAACACCTCTCTACATGGACCACGTCCTCTACCCTGACCACGACCAGAATGAAATCACCCCATTGTACCTTAGATTCATCGTGTTCGCTAGACCCACACTCCTAATACCAATGGACTAACAAACTGTAGGGGTTCGTAGCATGAAAAACAAAAATTTTCTACCGCATGCAAACAAACAAGCCAAGATCTATCTACTAGATTGTAGCAACGAGTCGATAGAGGAACTCACCCTCGAAGATTCCAAAGCGGTTAACGAGAGCAGATTCTCGTGGGTGATGTAGTCGTACACTTGCTGATCTCAAGATCGCGTAGACGATCCTTCCGGCGCTGCGTTCCGGCAGCGCTTCCGCAGTCGGTCACACGTTCGGTACTCGATGAAGACCTTCCTCTCCTTGTTCCAGCAGGCAGCGGAGGTTGTAGCACTATCCTCGCTATTCCAGTAGCACGACGGCGTGGTACCGGAAGTAGAGGGGAGATCTCGCAGGGCTTCGCCTTAAGCCGGAGCGAGTATGGTGGACTATGAGAGAGCCCTTGGTGTTCTAGTGTTTAGACACACCAAGGAGGGGGTGCTAGGGCCGGTGGCTAGGGCTTGGAGGTGCCCAAGTCGGCGGCTATGGGAGAAACCCTAGGCGGCGGCGGCTAGGGTTAGGTTTAGAGGGGGAAATCTTGTGTGCTAGGAGGGGAGCCCTGCCCATCCTCTTATAGGAGGAAGGCGCCGGCCAAGGGGATTGGAATCCCTCCCCAACTCGGATCCCAAGTGGGCCGGCGGTGGAGGAGGGACTCCTCCCCAACTCGGTTTCCACCTCTCTCTCCACTTACCAAAAATAGCCGTTTGACTTTTCAAACAAGGATTTGATTAAACCCTCTATTTTGTTCAGCGATGACACTTAGTACATGATGCAATCATACCAACTTGATATAACACATTCATGTACCCTTCCCCTTCGGAGTGCCGGACATTCCGGAACCTTCTAGAACATTCCCGATGAAAACACCGGAACCATTCTCCAACCCCGAAACAGGACTTTCCTTATATGAATCTTATTCTCCGGACCATTCCGGATCTCCTCGTGATATCCTGGATCCCATCCAAGACTCCGAACGACATTCGGTATCTTACTCATCATTCCATAACTACTCAAACAACGTCGAATCCTTAAGTGTGTCTCCCTACGGTTCGTGAATTATGCGGACATGATCGAGACACTCCTCCGATCAATAACCAATAGAGGAATCTGGAAATTCATATGGCTCCCACATATTTCTACGATTACTTTGTGATCGAATGAACCACTTACATACGATACCAATTTCCCTTTGTCTCACGATAGTTTACTTATCCAAGGTTTTGATCGTCGGTATCTCTGCATACCTAGTTCAACCTCGTTACTGATAAGTACTCTTTTCTCGTTCCCGTGATATGTGATCCCTTGTGAGCCAGTCACATGCTTGCAAGCTAATTGGATGACATTCCACCGAGAGGGCGCAGAGTATATCTATCCGTCATATGGATGGACAAATCCCACTCTTGATCCATGTGCCTCAACACATACTTTCCGAACACTCAATGCCACCTTTATAGCCACCCAGTTACGGTGTGGTGTTTGATGTCATCAAAGCATCCTTCCGGTGATGGTGATTAACATGATCTCATGGTCGAAGGAATTAGGTTACTATGTATCAGAAAGCTTATAGAAAATGAACTATATTAAATGACTTGATCTTTATGCTACGCTTAAATATAGGAGTATGTCCATCACATCATTCTCCTAATGATATGACCCTGTTGTTAATAACATCTCTATGTTCATGATCAGGAAACCATGATCATATATTAACCAACAAGCTAGTTTAACAAGAGGCTTTACTAGGGACTCTTTTATGTTTAAAAATCACACAAGTATTAATGTTTCCTGTTAATACAATTATAGCATGGTATGTAAACATTTATCATAAGTATGAAGATATGATAATAACCACTTTATTATTGCCTCTTGGGCATATCTCCAACAGTCTCCCACTTGCACTAGAGTCAATAATCTAGTTTCAAACCTTTGTGTATTCAACACCTATGGCTTTCTGGTGTTGTATATACACGATTGCTAGTGGTCAACTGATCTCCGGATCTGACAATTCCAGGTCCATGTGTAATTGCATGTCTTTGCGTCTCTACGCATCACTCATTCTCTAATGAGATGGCTTTGTATAAATTTGGTCCTTTGGTGTGACCTTTAGTTCTTTGGGGTTAAAACATGTTGATAATATTGTCGTACAATATATCTTCATAGTATTATCCCGCTGTGAACTACACCTAGTTTGATAACAAACTAATTGACACAAATGCCCTCTTTAGCTGCTATTATAGCAGTCATATACTTAGCCTTTTGTTGTAGTATCTGTCACAATATCTTAACTTGGGAACTCATCCAAATCCATTATGGAACTTACTTTCCATTATATTGTGCCACCCTTAGTTTAGATTGAGATAAACTTAATTTGTACTTTGTGACAAAACTAGTATCAATGTAATTCATTTACAATGAACTAACCATCTATTTGTCACTTCCAAAATAATATATTCTTAGTTCTTCCAAAAGATCACAAGAATATCCTTACTATCGTCCAATGATCATCTTATGAATCATTCTGGTATATGCTCACAACATTTAGAGCATAGGACATATCTGGATCTGTACATATCATAGTATGATTGATATAAATAATCTTTGTGATTTCATACATCAAGTATCAATCTATACTTGAATCTTTGTTTCACTTACCAAGTGTTAATACACTTTAATATATCATCAATATTGAACTCATTCAATCCTTTCTGTGTGACAAGAACCTTTCTTATAGTTTCTATATTGAACTCATTCAATACATCATCTATGTACTTTCGGCACAACCATATTAGCGTCTATCGGAGCCAAATATTTGGGTTTTGCCTAAGTTTTTCATCGGAATAAAAGATACATCATTTCCAATCAACAATATGTCTTCCACATAATGTATTAGAAACATGTCTTAGCGCTCCCACTTAATTTCTTACAAATGCAAGCATCTTCATTGTCTCCGACGAATTTAAACTCCTTTAATAGTTTCATCATAGTGAAGATTTCAACTCCACAATGCTTACTTCAACCATTGAAGTTTGCATATGCATTTAGCATCCTTTGAATTAACAAAACCCTTTGGACCGTGTCATGCACACGTCCTAGGTACCCCTTCTATTAGAAGAACTTGTTTTGTTTATTCAACACATAACAAAATTATATGTCGTGGTTGCTACATTAATCCGTCTAGACTAAATATCGCTATGAAAGATCAAAATCTTGTCATAGTCAACCTTTGAACATTGTTGTGAACTAATTCCCAACATGTCGACCATTTCATAGATGCGAAACATCCATGTCTATTTCTTTATAGATCCAAACACAACTGTAAGGTCTTACACCTTTCTCGAGGGTCCTTCAAGTTCAAAACTTGATTTCTCGTGTATGGAACTATCACGGATTTTATGGCTTCAAGCCATTTTACGGAGTCAGGTTCCATCATCGCTTCTTTGCATGTAGTATGTTCATTATTCTCAAATAATGATTCAACCCTCAAATCTTGGTATTTGATTGCTTACTCGACCTACTTGGTTCAATAGAAACTTTGACCTTCATAACCACAACTTTTGAGGCACATGAGCCATGAGCATTGTTGCTGCCTCCGGAACACTTTTCGGCGCTGCGCAACTTTGCACATATAGCTAAGGTTCTTTTAACTTTATCAAAGTTCTATTGTCCTCCCACTTATCTTTTCACGAAAAATTCCTTCTCAAAGAAACTTGACGTTCTAAGTGACAAACACTTTTGTCTCTGATGTTATGGAGGATTACTTAACAGTTATTCAAAATAACATACAAATACAGGTTCATCCGACTTTGGTTGCAAACATTTTTGTTATGCATAGCATACCAATGTTTAAGAAAGGACAACTTGGGTTTTATCCCAAACCATAACTTTATATGGTGTCATTTCAACGGATTATGATGGAGCTCTTTTCAGTGGAAAAATGGTAGTCTCTATAGCTTTTAATCTTTAAAATATAATGACAGTTTTATGATTTACACCTTCGATCTTACCATGTCAAACAAGGTTTAATTACATATCTCGAACGCTCCATACTCTTATGGTGTTTTGGGGAAAATGCAAATCCACGGAACGATTCCTTAAATCTTAGGTATTATGCTAAACTTGTAACTCAAATATCTTCCTTTATGATCTTATCATAAACTATTTATATTCTTGTTACAATGATTTTGCACTTCATCTTGAAAGTCTTTGAACTTTTCAAATGTTTCATACTTCATCCTTATTAAGTAAATATTCATATATTCACGCAAATTTTTGGAGAAAGCATATGAAGTTGAAATCCATCGCTCTTGACTACACATAATGGACTTCGTACAACAATATCTACAGTTTCCAATAAACTAGTCATTCGTTCCTTTTTGGCCTATGAACGAAGTTTTAATTATCTCTAGGAAAGTTTCACAAGCGTCATGTGATCAAAAATCAAAAGACTCCAAAATTCCATCCACATAGAGTTTCTTCATGTTTTCTTTCTAATATAATTTAAACGGCGATGTCACTTCCTAAGCGATCTTTCAATCAATTTGTCTTTCGACATTTTTAGCACTAGTTTTATGGATGTGATTTCTCCAACGAGATTTGTGAATCATCCATCTTTTATGGATTACGGCAATTATTTGAACAACCCTTTTGTTCTCATAATACCTGATAAAACAAATCTTGAAGGCAAGCTTTGATGTTTAACGAGCAACACAATAACCCTTTATTTGTTCTCGATGAACATCATCACATATTATTTTGCTAGTTACTTAGGCCATTGTAGTTCATGAATTGTGTTGTTTCGTATGACGATTCACACCAACAAATTCAGTATCAAATACTTAAGAACCACATTGTTTAATAAGCAAAGAATATAGCCATAACATGTATATCATCTATATACTTAAACTGAACAATTCTAGTCTTTTCTTTTCTGCCATATATTTATGAGATTCTCTTTCAGTATTTATTTTCTGTTTGAAAGAATCAACATCAATAGTGGAGTCATACATATGACACATAGTCCAAAGCGTGTATAATTAAACACCAATGTCTTTGGACTTGCACTTTGAAGTAGATCACCATCATCAAATGTTTGGTGTGCTTTCAAAATCCATTCTTTAGTAATCTCTTGATGTAGTAAATATTTTACCTACATCAAATATTCACCCTTACCATGTAATTATTCATGATCGAGCTACTTTAGCTTATTGCGGTGAATCGCGAGTATAATGTTGCTCTCCAAAACCTTTTGGAGGATTAAGACAACTAGTGTCTTCAACCTTTTGCAAATTCTCATCAAATATGAGAACATGACTTTTGCCATATTATAGTCTATCATGTTACAACCAAAACTTCGTTTCAGATATCACAATATCTTCCACACATCATGGTTTCTGAAACAACTCTTTCAGATCCTAGATAACCTTGATATTAAGACAATTCTTTGAATATCAAGAATCATGGAGACAAACATGATACCCATACACTAACTCTTGGAATTGTCACTCTTGTTTTAATACCAATTATTAAACTTCATAGAGTAACCGGAACTTACTGAAAGTTTGCAATAGGACTTTTAAACTTTAGATTAACACTTCAAAACAATACGATACCAGTTCGTAAAGTAACTAACCAGAATTCTATAGTTCTATCATCTCAATTAAAACTAAGCGCAAGGTGGTAAACGGATGCCAATGACTACAACAATTATGCAAATTCACTTTGATTTAATTTTTGATAAATAGTGTTCAACTTTTAATCATATTGCCGTTGAACTCCCACTCAAAACAATATCCCTCACATTGTTTTAGTGATCACACGAACCAAATCCACCACATCAAAACCGATCATCACGAGAGTTGATGTAGCTTCAATGACGAACAATCATCATGTTCATCATATCTACTATATGACTCATGCTTTTCCTTTCGGTGATTCGTGTTCCGAGAGCATGTCTGTACATCCTAGGCTCGTCAAGATCAACCTTAGCTTCCGCATGAGCAAATCTGGCTTGCTCACGTTGTATACACTCGCAGAATCTAACACACCCGATCATCACGTGGTGCTTCGAAACAACGAGCTTTAGCAACGGTGCTTACTAAGGATGAACACTTTAAAACTTGAAATTGTGTGCTTGAGGGATCATCTTATAATGCTACCGTCGTGAACTAAGCAATACAAGATGCATAAAAGGATTAACATCACATGCAATTCATAATATGTGATATGATATGGCCTTTCTTTTTTGTGCTTCCGATCTCCATCTTAAAGCACGAACATGATCTCCATCATCACCGGCATTGCATCAAGGTCAATGATGCTGCTCCATGGTTGTCGTCCACCAGCTTCAACTATTACAACTACTTTGAATAGACACGCGGGTCTTAACAAAATTTAAAGACAACCATATGGCTCCTGCCGGTTGCCAACTTACAATAAGGAACATTGCATACATCATATATAATCACAATCATGGCCATATCACATCACAGCATACCCCTGCAAAACAAAGTTAGACGCCTCTAATTTTCTTTGCATATTTTACGTGGTTTGGGGCTTTCAATAAGTATCGTTCTAACTTACGAACAAGAACCACAACATTGATACTAGTATTGTCAATCACCCGTTGTAAATTGAATCTTAACTATGTTGGGAGAAACAGGCACCCGCAAAGCCACTTATGCAATACAAGTTGCATGTCAAGCGTGGAGCAAGTCTCATGAATGATGTCATGTAAGGTTAGCCCGGGCCGCTTCATCCCACCATCCCGCAAGATGCAAAGTACACAAGAAGCAATCGACAACAAAAGCATCAACGCCCACAATGACCATTGTGTTCTACTCGTGCAACAGATCTACATATAGACACGGCTCTGATACCACTGTAGGGGTTCGTAGCATGGAAAACAAAAAATTTCTACCGCATGCAAACAAACAAGCCAAGATCTATCTACTAGATTGTAGCAACGAGTCGATAGAGGAACTCACCCTCGAAGATTCCAAAGCGGTTAACGAGAGCAGATTCTCGTGGGTGATGTAGTCGTACACTTGCCGATCTCAAGATCGCGTAGACGATCCTTCCGGCGCTACGTTCCGGCAGCGCTTCCGCAGTCGGTCACACGTTCGGTACTCGATGAAGACCTTCCTCTCCCTTGTTCCAGCAGGCAGCGGAGGTTGTGGCACTCTCCTCGCTATTCCGGCAGCACGACGGCGTGGTACCGGAAGTAGTAGGGAGATCTCGGAGGGCTTCGCCTTAAGCCGGAGCGAGTATGGTGGACTATGAGAGAGCCCTTGGTGTTCTAGTGTTTAGACACACCAAGGAGGGGGTGCTAGGGCCGGCGGCTAGGGATTAGAGGTGCCCAAGTCGGCGGCTAGGGGAGAAACCCTAGGCGGTGGCGGCTATGGTGGGCGGCGGCGGCTAGGGTTAGGTTTAGAGGGGGCAATCTTGTGTGCTAGGAGGGGAGCCCTGCCCCTCCTCTTATAGGAGGGAGGCGCCGGCCAAGGGGAGGGGAATCCCTCCCCAACTCGGATCCCAAGTGGGCCGGCGGTGGAGGAGGGACTCCTCCCCAACTCGGTTTCCACCTCCCTCTCCACTTACCAAAAATAGCCGTTTGACTTTCAAATTGGCGTTTGACTTTTCAAACAAGGATTTGATTAAACCCTCTATTTTGTTCAGCGATGACACTTAGTACATGATGCAATCATACCAACTTGATATAACACATTTATGTACCCTTCCCCTTTGGAGTGCCGGACATTCCGGAACCTTCTAGAACATTCCCGATGAAAACACCGGAACCATTCTCCAACCCCGAAACAGGACTTTCCTTATATGAATCTTATTCTCCGGACCATTCCGGATCTCCTCGTGATATCCTGGATCCCATCCGAGACTCCGAAAAACATTCGGTCTCTTACTCATCATTCCATAACTACTCAAACAACGTCGAATCCTTAAGTGTGTCTCCCTACGGTTCGTGAATTATGCGGACATGATCGAGACACTTCTCCGATCAATAACCAATAGAGGAATCTAGAAATTCATATGGCTCCCACATATTTCTACGATTACTCTGTGATTGAATGAACCACTTACATACGATACCAATTTCCCTTTGTCTCACGATAGTTTACTTATCCGAGGTTTTGATCGTCGGTATCTCTGCATACCTAGTCAACCTCATTACTGATAAGTATTCTTTTCTCGTTCCCGTGATATGTGATCCCTTGTGAGCCAGTCACATGCTTGCAAGCTAATTGGATGACATTCCACCGAGAGGGCGCAGAGTATATCTATCCGTCATATGGATGGACAAATCCCACTCTTGATCCATGTGCCTCAACACATACTTTCCGAACACTCAATGCCACCTTTATAGCCACCCAGTTATGGTGTGGTGTTTGATGTCATCAAAGCATCCTTCCGGTGATGGTGATTAACATGATCTCATGGTCGAAGGAATTAGGTTACTATGTATCAGAAAGCTTATAGCAAATGAACTATATTAAATGACTTGATCTTTATGCTACACTTAAATATAGGAGTATGTCCATCACATCATTCTCCTAATGATATGACCCTATTGTTAATAACATCTCTATGTTCATGATCAGCAAACCATGATCATATATTAACCAACAAGCTAGTTTAACAAGAGGCTTTACTAGGGACTCTTTTATGTTTACAAATCACACAAGTATTAATGTTTCCTGTTAATACAATTATAGCATGGTATGTAAACATTTATCATAAGTATGAAGATATGATAATAACCATTTTATTATTGCCTCTTGGGCATATCTCCAACACAAACCACACATTCCACAGAAGTGGGAAGCTTTTCATACTTTAGCTGATACCACACTTATTTATATCCTTTGTGATTGACACAAATTTGTGTAGTTTTTTGTTTACATCAATCTTTTCCCTTACTCAAGCAAACTCAACCACAAAACCAGCTGTAAGCTTAACCTGAACCTCGTTGCTCTCCTCCAAAGGCGTGCACATCCCCATGATCACTTCCTTAACAAGATAGTTATCAGGAAGTTGCATAATCCTAGCTCAAACTTCCACTTAACAATCGACCTAGGGTTTTGGAACCCGTCATACTCCTCTAGTAGAAGCACAAGGTTATTTTTAGGCAGCCAGGGTCCCATGTTCTTCACCCCATTCCAATCTGGTAGACAACCAAATTGAATCGTGAATAAATTATCCCCAATCTTCCTCCAAATCACTACTTCTTTTGCCGGATTCCACGCTGCACGCATGTCAGCGTATAAAACACTAGGGCTAAAACCCTTGGTGGTATGAACTTTACCAATCGCAAGCCACTTAGCCTTCTGATCATTAACTTCACCTTCCCATATGAATTCGTCTCCATCCTCTTCCTCTGGATTCAATTTCCCTAGGAGATCTTCCACCATCTCCTCACCCATCTCTGACGATCCACTGCTGTCCCTAGTCTCCACCATCGCTACTCACCCTTCCAACAGAGAGGGGGGAGAGAGAGAGAGAGAGAGAGAGAGAGAGAGAGAGACCGGGGATCGGAGAGAAATCAGGTGGATAAAACTCATAGCGACGAGGCGCCACCGGAGGACATAAAACCCTAGGTTTTTCGCTAGGGGAGTAGCAAACAAATATGCATCCTGACATAGGTGTGCTTCGGTGTCCTCCCCCTCCTCTCAAACTTAGAAAATGGAAAACACAAGGAGGGCTAGGATTAACCAACACCCCTTCGGTTACGAGGATATATGAAGAGATATCGGTTAATCCCTTGTGTTTTCGATTTTCTAAGTTTGGAAGGAGGGGAAGAACACCGGAGCAAAAATCATTAAGAAGGAAAGAGTATTAGTTAAGCACAATGAATAAAATCCATTATTTAATAGGCTTCTTAAATGGAAGTACCTCTAATTGTCATATCCCTTTCCTCTGAACCGGGGTCAATGATGTGCTAATCATCAATGCCATCTGGTGTTTCCGGTTCCAGCATAGAGATTATTCTCTCATCTCCGTTGTCCACTGCTACTACATTACATATTTACATGCATGCAGGAAGAGTGACGGCTCCACACTCCTTCCCTTCCTTCAAACCGGTCCTACGAATGAAAGCGACGGAAACCAGAGGAGAGCGCCCTGAATTCTCGCTTTTAATCTACTTTTTCGTTTCTCGATATATACCGTATTATATGTGGAGTCTACCCAAACATTCCACCAAGCTATCATTTGACTCCCACGATACGATACGAAACCATTGTCTACATAATCAGCTTATGGTTAATTTAGGCGGAGCATGTATGCATGCACGCATGAGCTAATCATCCCAATATGGATGTGAACCTTGATGAGTAGGAGATGTGCGTGCATTACGTAGTTAATTAATCAAACGACTCCACACCTATCAACATTCCTCTCGATAGGAGACGCGGCTGGGCACTCCTGTCCTGTCTGCAGAAGATGCACATAAATAAACAGTTTCGATCGATCGAAACTAGCTCGAACTAGCTGCACTGTATATGATCGATCGAATCCAGCAATAATGCTGCGGTGTTAATCATGTATTCGGCCTACAGCGGATGCACATGTGTATCGTAGTGTGTGTACTATGGAGCAAATCTGTCTAGGCAGCTATAGATAGATAGATACTCGGCAGAATGGACGAAAATAACCCTAAAAATAACAATTCCATGAAATGAACTCCGGCCAGAAGAAATTCACGGAACTAACCCTTTTTGCAACGCCATACGACGTGGCGCCGCACCTTGAAGAGCGGCGCCATTACGCCTGGCGCCGCGCACCTGCCAGCGTGGAGCCCCGCGGGCCTGGGCCCGATAGTGCGGCGCCTTATAGCCTGGCGCCGCACTGTGTAGTGCGGCGCCGTTGCGCCTGGCGCCGCACTTTAGGTCTTGTACCAGCGCGGCGCCAGCCCTCCCCAGACCCAGCCCATTTCCTCTCAGACGCACAGGAGCTGCAGCGGCGGCGGCGGCGGCTCTTCTCCCCCCTCCACCTTCTTCCTCCTAGTGTCCAAATCGGAAGCCTCTCTCCGTGGAGTTCGATCCCCCCAAGTGCCTTGAGGTATTCTTCCCCTTCATCTTTGATTTGACCCATTAATTTCTTGTTTTTGGTTCATATCTTGTAAACCCTAGTTTGTTTTGTAAGATGCATGGTAGAATGTTCTTGTATTGGCATATGGATTGGTATTGTGTTAATGTTAGCATGTGTATCTATTAAGTGTGTTGACCATGGTATTGTTGTTGTGATTATGTTAGGCATGGCAAGAATTGTTCATGTTCACCATGTAGACAAGGATGCTTTTTTGAGAGGTAACATAGAACCGGACCCGGACGAGCTCGATTTGGTGTTTGAGCGTACTCCAACATATGCCGAGGTCTTGGAGCAATTGAGGATTGAATTGAAATGGATGGACCCAAAGGATGATATTGAGTTGGAGGGAAGACATAATGTTGGCTTGGGAATGCATGTCCGTTGGAAGACCATGCATATCTTCTCCGAGACCCGTTGGCTTGCATACAAGAAGGTGGTGGCCGAATCACTAGACAAGGCTCTTGAGCTATTTGCCACCAAGAAAGTTGGTAGTTCATTGTCTTTGGACTTAAACCGTATGGCACCCCTATTGCGTACTATGAGTCCTCCACCCGTAGACCAAGAGCTAAGGCGTGAACCTCCCTTGACCCAAACATTGAGCCCGATTTCAAGACACCAAGATGATGATTGTGGGGGTGAAGATGAAGATGACAATGATGATGTTGAACTCCACGACAACAATATTGGAGATTTAGAGAAATATATCACACAAGATGACATGGACCATGACCTCCCGTATTCTCGAGGCTATGCATCGGACTCGGATGATGATGGTCCCGAAGAAGAAGTTGACGAGGAGGGGTTCACGGCTCGAGAGGCCGAAATCCACCATACCGTATTGGGTCGGGACCATCGGGTGCCTTTGTTTCGTGATCTCAGTCTCGCGGATGAAGCCACGGTTGATGGTGGCAAAGGCATTGTGCTCGGACCAAGGACAAGTTCTTACCGGGATGGCAATGAAGTGAATAGTGGCTTTTGCAAAGGATCAAGGTTCAGGACCTTGTTGGAATTTAAGCAATGGATAAAGGACTTCTCGGTGAAGCATCATCATCCTTACACGGTCGTGCACTCGGACATCAAGAAGCGTTACACGGTGAAGTGCGAGGAGGAAGGATGTCCTTGGATAGTGCGTGCAAGACCATTCAAGGGAGGTCCTGATTGGCACATATCTAGTTGCGTATCAACTCACATGTGCCGAGGCCCGGTGTTGGATGGGAAGGATGCGAAGAACGAGCACCGGTAACTCACCTCCGAGTTCCTCGCTTATAGGCTTTCCAATGACATCGCGTCGTTTCCAATAATGACCATCAAGCAGGTCATGGAGTTTGTGAAAGCCCTCTTTCACTACGAGGTGAAGTACGGGAAGGCATGGAAGGCTAAGCAAGCCGCATTCAAGATGTTGTACGGTGATTGGGAGGAATCTTATAACCGAATCCCAAGGCACACAACAACAACAAGTCAAAAAGCGTTATTTGGCGAATGATAAGCACATCATATGGTAAGGCAGTTAATAGCTTACCTATGGAGCCCTATGTCCGTGTCCTTCCACTCAGGCGGTACAATCTGAAATAACCCAAACTGGGTCATGACACGGTGAGGCTGGTGATACTCAACAGCCCACATGCACACCATGGGGCAACGCATTAGCCACAGACGAGATTCTCTGAGGCAAATAGGGTTAAGGCGATAGTCCTCCGGAACACCAAAGCGGTCCCCTCGACCGTATGGCTCCCACGTCACCTGCATCATACCACACTCATGTCAGGGTCAAATATTACAAGTTCAAGACATATAATTGACCGCCGTCGCTGAAATTACCTGATCCATGGTGATCGTGTCAAACTCGTTGGTGTACCTCTTGTACGCCTCTAGTGGGTCCGTTGGCGGTTCGGAGACCACATCGCACTTGTAAGCCCACGTGGGGAGAAGGTAGTTGTTGCCGTTATCAATGTAAGGATTGAATGACAACAATCTCGGCCATCCAATGGAGAAGCATTCCCAGCTCCACACCGAAAGAAGGAGCAAACAACCACCAATACCTGAATCGGCGGAGCTCCTAAGGCAAGCGTCATCCAGCTGCAGATGAAGTGAACAACCATTTGGTAAGAACAATTTTTTTTTTGAGATAGTGCAGAAATATAAAACAACATTTGTAAATAACTCATTACCTGACGGTACAACCAGGCCAACGCCGCAGAACCCCAACTGAAGGTAGAGTTGAAAAAAACCAGCAACTTGAGCCAATGCCACTGAGCACGATCCCCACTGCTGTCAGGAAACAGAGTCCTCGTGATAATGTACCACACATACACACGAGTGTATGTCTTGATCGTCTCCTCATCGGCATCCTCGGGGCAAATCTTGAAATTCTGGATGATCCAAGTAAAAGTAGCCCCGACAGTGACCCTCATTTTTCCCCCTTCTTGTTTATAGCCTCGGGTGGATCCTTCCCTATAAGGGAGACCATCTCCTCACGCCACCCGTCTGAATCCGAGGACATGCACACAGGGTTTCCCTCGATTGGGAGTGCCAGGATCATGCTCATGTCCTGCAAGGTGATCGTAGTCTCACCGGTCCTAAGGTGAAATGTGTGCGTCTCCGGCCTCCATCGGTCCACAAGCGCGGTGATCGCAGCAGGGTTGAAGGCCGGTGTGGACCGAGTGACCATGTGGATAAAGGGGAGGAGTCCTAGCTGCTGGATGTACGGAGTGTACCGCGCATCATAACGCATCTTGCCGGACGAGACCTCGTGGTACCTAAGTCGAAGGGGTTGAAGCTCCTGCAAACATACAATGGCAAAATGTTACATTTCCATCTAAACAAACATGGCATCTTGTTCGACTTGCATTGAAGTTTTTAGTACCTGTCTCTTCTCCGACATCTTGTAGGCACGGTGTTGAACATCATAGTGAGCATTGTTTAGAAGGGGGTTTAGAGCCATCCTATATATTCAAAACAATAGAGAGAATAAGAACAATTATAAAATGTCCATCTTATAGTTCTAGCATCTAGAATTGCAAGCTAAATCAACCATCTTATAGTTCTAGCATATAGTTCTAGCTTTTGTCCATCTTATAGAGACATCCTACATATTCATCCTACTCTACCTATAGTTCTAGCATCTAGAATTGCAAGCTAAATCAACCAACTAGAGTTCTACCATATAATTGTAAGATAAATCAAAACACCAACTAGAGTTCTACCATATCTCCATCTTACTCTAGCCATATGGAATTGCAAATATGAACAAAACACCTAACATATACTTGTAAGCTAAATCAACCAACTAGAGTTCTACCAAAGAGTACTATGCCATATCTAAACCTACATCTCAAATAAGCATTGCAATAATTCATATAAATTTCAAAATCCAATGAAATCTAGGGTTTCACCCGATTTTACAAATAGAGGATAAATTGGAAGAAATTTGCGGATGAATTTGCTAGGATATGTGAGAGAATACCTGGGGAGAGATTGGGAAGGAAGTTTCTTGGGCTATTGCTTCGGATCTAGTCGATTTGAGTGGGGGAGCGCCGAACCCTAGCCGCCATGCCTTCTCTGTTCGTGGGGGCTGGGAGAGGAATGAGGGTCGGGGGCTGGGGCTGGCGCCGCGCTGGTACAAGACCTAAAGTGCGGCGCCAGGCGCAACGGCGCCACACTACACAGTGCGGCGCCAGGCTACAAGGCGCCGCACTATCGGGACCGGGCCCGCGGGGCTCCATGTTGGCAGGTGCGCGGCGCCAGGCGTACTGGCGCCGCTCTTCAGGGTGCGGCGCCACGCGGTATGGCGTTGCAAAAATGGTTAGTTCCGTGAATTTCTTCTGGCCAGAGTTCATTTCGTGAAATTGTTATTTTTTAGGGTTATTTTCGTCCATTCTGCCTAGATACTCCTGCGGTGCCACATCGGTACGCACGATCTGTCTGCCTACTGAAATTCCTGCAAGTACACAGTGGTCAATCAGGGGTCTCCTCCGCGGAACAGAACCTCGCGAATCTCGATCCCTGGCCGTTTTCATACCAGCAGCAGGATCGCTGGCCCTGCCCGTCTTTGGTGAGCATGTCGAGTGGGCTCTGTCCCCCTCACAGAAGTGGCATGTGCACGGACAGCACTAAGCTAGTAGATGCCTGCAGCCATCGCACCAGCATGCCATGCATAGATCAATGCAGCTTGACGCGGACTAGACCCACCGCTGCGTCGTTCTCGGTGCAGCCTAACTACCAGCGATCGATCGAGCGACGAAGCGCCGCGAGATAGCTTGTCGTCGCTGCATCAAATCATCTCCCGATAAGAGGGACCATCCGTGATCGTCTGATCATCTGCTTCTAAGTCGTGTCAGAAAGATTCTTTCTTTTTGTTTTCTTTGAGATTTTTTTTAAGAAAATAGAGAGAATTGCTCTGTTAACCTACGTTGGTTCGTTCTCTCGGTATCGGAAATTATACTATAGCTTAAGAGCAAAAGCGAGCTATCTGAGACCATCTGCCCGCGCGCGCGTTTCTGACCATCTGATCTTTACTCTGAGTCATCTCAACCGTGCAGTTTCAGGTGTTAACCGAAGTCTTACAAGTTGGTCTCTCTTGTCCCCGCCCCCACCCCCAACCCCACCCCCGTCTCGATCCTGTTCCCCTCTATCCGAGCTCCTGCCCATCCCAGCCACTTCCTCTGACTCCCCCGGCAACCTGCGTAGCCTCCTCCGCTCCCAAGCTCTCCCTCCCACCTCTGCACCTTCCGCCCCATCCACTCACGAGGGCACCGCCTCCTGTCCAACTCCCGTATCCAGCGACAGCCTCCTCTGCTTCCCCACCTCGAACTTGTCCAGTACCGATTCAACATCGCCCCTGACCTCGCACACCCGCCCGCCGTCACGCTTTTTTGAACGTGAGCGCGTGGGACGGTGGGGGGGTGAGAGAGAGGGGGCGACGCTCCAACATGGGACTACACGAAGATGTCGCATCATCCTCACCGCTTTGACTGGAAAAATCAGGGACAAATGGCGGAAAAAAAAGAATTGAAAAGGGAGAAGGCCCCTCCGCTCCCGAGCTCTTTCTCTCACCTCATCTCCCTTCGTCCCCTCCACTCACGAGGTCACCGCCTCCAGTCCAGCTCCCGCATCCATCTTCGACCTCCTCTGCTTCCTCGCCTCGAACATGTCCAGTACCGATTCAACATCGCCCCCGACCTCGCGCACCCGTCCGCCACCACGCTTTGCCGATGGTGAGGAAGATAAGGAATAGGTGAGCATGTTGGACGGTGTGGGTGGGAGAGAGGAGCGGCGCAGGTAGAGACGCTCCTATGCGGAACTATGCAAAGATGTCGCATCATCCTTACCGCTTTGACTGGAAAAATCAGGGACGAATGGCGAAAAAAGGAATTGAACAGGAGAAGACTCGCGAGACATGTGATGATGCGACACGGAGCGATTGGCCAGAACCCGGAATCTACAGTAACCGAACGCAAAAATCGTTTAACGGAAAGCATGGAGTGCTAATAGGGCAAGAAATGGTCGCTCCTTGCGAGAAAAGGCCGCGTTTCATGTCACTTTAACAATTAACATGTATGTATTCTAAAACAAAGTAGAGTAATCTGATTTTAGCCCCTCTTAGGCTCTGCAACTGAATTTTCTTTTGAATATATTAGCATATCTGGAGAATACATGATATGCATGTGTAAATTGATACATGTTCTACATTGTTCTACAATTTCTACACAAGTTAACCAAAAAATTAGTGCCCTTGACTTGGAGCATGCTCTATGATTTATGAACAATCGGGTTCCATCGACTAAGTGGCTCCAAAAGAAATGTCATAACTTATATTTTTTATTTTGATGTATAGAATTATCAAACTTGATTACATATTAGTTGCTCTGTGTAAAGATTCATGACAACTTCCAGCCATACCTTCTCTTTAAATTTTATTGAATCAGTCAATAATTTAGAATATATCAAGTATAACTCCTGTATAGAATTAGTATATATGTAATCTGGTTGTCTATATTGACTGAACTAATCATTTAATAATTCAGCCACTTATAAGTGTTAAATATAAAGATGTGCCTTCCCTTGGAGCAATTTTGAGGCAGTCAAACATGGTTACCGTGTGATCTTCATAAGCTAGCTTGATTCTTGATCATGTAACATGCTAGTTTTTTGTGGTACTAAACTTGGTCTATTGCTCGATGTATTTTTGTTTGAAGTTTGTTCGATATACTTTTATGTTTACTTGAAGAAACATTGGTACCTCTATGTTGCTTATAAACTTCAATATGAAATATGGACTCACCTTTTATGTCTAAGGTTAAATTTCTTAGTTTCAGACATGTCTAACACATAAATGACACATTTATCTACCGATTAAAACCCTAAACCCCGTACATGCTTATATTTTTTAATTTATGATAACACAAACAAAATAAAATGTGTGTAACACCCTCGCTTGATAAGGCTGAGTTCATGTGTATAGTGCCAATCCCTGGATCGGTTCACTGACACATACAGTACAAAATGATACCAAATATAACTGTGCATCATAAATACAACGAATATAATCCAGAATTTACATTACATTACACAAGTACACAGCGGAAAACGAATACAAGGTAGATCTCCATTCTTCAAATGTGTCACAGGCGAACAATCGTTGAGTGGAGTCTCGCGACCTATAACGATCACTCATAAATGATATAACCTACAACATGAAAGGTTGCAGCCACGAATGGTCAATACTTTGAATGTATTAGCAAGTGCCACCTAGTATGTGGATATGAATGGAACATATCAATTACATGCATATTTGGCTAAGTGGAGTTTTAGGCTCATTTGCATAAAGCAATAGTTTTATCCTAACATTTCCAAATAGTTTTAATCCTTTCTGAAAATTGTCTGAACACGTTGGCCAACACCAAATGCTCATAATCCCTTGTTCAAACCATCAAATTTTATTAAGAAATTGGAATATCAAGATCATCCATAAGCTTCAAACCTTAGTTGCTCAATATTGTCCATGACCGAGGACACGGCTAATCGATTAAATTTATATATTCTGCAGAAGTTGTACACTTTACCCACACGACACAATCTCGCCTTGACGCCACCAGTGGCCGCTAGTTTAGTACACACCAATTGTTATACCGGCAGATCGAGAATGTGATGAAGTCTTTCCATAGAAGTCCTCCCAATACACAATGCTAGCACGTCTAGCAGGCACCAATGCAAGGATATAACCTCCAATACACAATTCTAGTTAACCTGAAGACATACCAATGCAAAGGCTCTTCCGCTATGTAATTAACTAAGCCAGAGTCCATATTAGCATGTGGCTGTACACGGAAGCTACTGTACGAGAAACATGTCAATCTCTATGATGCCTAGGTGGCCTTCTAGTGCACAAACAAGAGAGGTAGCCAAAGATACGGTCCCCTTCGTTGCCACTCCTTCCAAACTGAACCACAACAATCTTCCACCCAGGCGATTCATTAAGTACTTGTGTTATTGTATAAAAACATAGCTTTTTCAATATCTCACAATACTCATAACGTGATAATCCACCCCGGATCTATAGCAGGGCTAAGCATACTACAACTACGATGTTTTCACTAAGCAAGATACAATAGGATATCCTAAATAGGACATAGCATAGCATAGCACAGAGTGCAAAATTTTCCTACACATGCAATTCTACTGAAAACAACTACAATGCATAGGAAAATAAGTAGGACATTTATGATAGTGCCACTTGCCTAGTTGATGTAGTCGTTCAAACAATCCTCACAATTGCAATTGTTGCACTCATCACAATCACAAATGTTGCACTCCTCGCAATCTAACGATTAAAACAAAGCACAACAAATACACCATTCAAAACAATGCAATTATGCACAATACAACAAAACAATGATGAACAAATGCATGCATAACGATTTAATTTGTCACAATCATTGTAATTATTTCTCTGACCATTACTAGATCACATGATGCATGCAAGAGATCATTTAATGCAATATTTATTATTAATTCTTGATTGCCAATATAAGGGTTTTAATAGTTCTGTTGCAACTTATGTGCTAATTGTCTAACTAAATTTGTTACTAGGGTGTACTGGATAGAGGACATTAATACGAACCAGTAGCAATTGGATTTACCTTAATCGGAGTTATAGATCTTTTTCTATAATTTAAATAGTGTTTAATGGAGTTTAAATCATTTAAACAATTTATTTTGTATAAAATTCAAACTAAAGAGAGATATGTAATCTACACGAGATTGTGATTCCAGGGACATATTATTCATATTTTTCTGATCTACAAATGATTTGTTGTGAATTTAATAACCTAAAAAGGCCATTAAAACTATTTAAATTATTACCAGTTAACTATACTGCAAAAGTTGGATATAGAAGTATATTCATGTTGTATATGAAATTACTAATCCATAGACATATTATTTGTATTTTTCTGATATACAGATAATTTTCTATGATTTATTTAGTCCAAATTGTCCATTAAACTATTTAATTTATTACAGTAAAACTATACTGTAAACATTATACCTAATCGTATATTATTATTTTACACACTTTTATGATTTGTCAAATTTGGACATGTAAATATTTTTATATGAATTTTACAAGGTTTAATGTATTTTTGTCTTTTATTCAATTTCCAGTTTAAATAGGGAATATGCTGGTAATATTCTGCCAAAATGGCCAGATCTGATTGGGCCATACCCCTTCGTTTAAGTGATGTCTTCCTGGCCACTGGATATGGATCGAACGGGAGAGGAGATACGGCTCGGGCGGCGGCTTCAGCTCGGCTCGGCTTGGTCTCCCGGCTAGTGCTGGGCTCGGCTCCATTGGATCTGGACCGCTTAGATTAGATCAGACGGGCTACGGTGATGATGGAGAGCCGGCGTCGGCTGGAATACGATGGCGACGACGATGGACGGCGGCGCGACGGTGGAGGGCACATGCGGTGATGGTGGCCGGCGTTTTGGCGGTCCCTGGCGGCTTCGAGTTGGTCCACGAGATGTGGATGATGGTGGCGAGTTCGGTGGCCTCCTCCTCCTCGTCTTGTTCTTCCTGGAATGTCAATTGCGGGCGGCCGGAGATGGCCGATGATGATGCGGCTCCGGCGGCGTCGGTTGCAGGATCCGGTGCTCCTGCGGATGGGGGATCGGGTCGGGGCGAGGTGGTGCACAAAGGCGATGATCATAGCGAGTAAAAGAGGTCCAGGGGTGCACAGAACCTCTGGTTCGAGCTTGCAGAACGGCAGACGGTGGTGGCGGCGGATCGGGATTCGACAGGGGCGACGCTAGGGTTTGGAAAAGGAGGAAAAATCTGAGGATATCGAAGCAGGGGTCTTAGATGAGGAGTTTTACGTGCAGGTGGGGTTGGATTGGAACCGAATCGGAGCAGATTTTGCGGGATTTTCTTCGGTGGAGATGAACTCGTGGGGTTCCTGGTCTCCAGCCGGAGGTGGAAGAAGCAGAGGTGGGGCCATCTGTCAGCGGGAGGAGGAGGGAAGGTGGGCTGCATGGGCTGCTGGCGGGCTGTACTCGCGCGCACTTACGGCGACGCACTGCGCTGCGCTGCAGGGAAACGAGCGGCAGGTAGGGCAGGGCTTAGCGGGCTAGGCCAGGGTAGTTCGGCCGGTAGGGTTTGGTTAGTTTTTTTTTTCTTTATTCTTTTTCTGTTTTAGTATTTCTTTTATATATTTTGTTTTATAACTCTAAATGGAGTGATTCCAACTTCCAATTTTTTGTAAATTCAAAAGACACACAATAAACTTTATAGAGGACAATTTTGTCTAGTGACAAAATTTCAAATATGCCATTTGCATATAATGCTTTGTATGGCAATATTTGAAAAGGCAAAAATAGGGTCTTGTCACAAGGTTTGTTTGATTCAAGATTTTTCATGAGATGCAATGATGAATGAAATGCAATTTTTTTTGAAATCCAAAGTTCTAAAATCCTAGGATGTTACAGACTACCACCCTTAAAAGAAATCTCGTCCCGAGATTTGGAAAGGATAGAAAGAAATAGGTTCGAGGTACATCAGGGTGCTTCCAGTTCATCATTATTCCTATTCATCCAGCTCTTCAATGACTCCTCCATCAAAGAGGTGGTAAATGTTGAGGTGGTTCACATTCCCCTTCTGGATTGGATTGGGCTTGTTCCCATTAGAGTTTCCAGCATTTTTTTCTTCTCATCCTTCTTCTTTTTCTTCTCAGGAGAGTCTGATGCATAATGCCTTAGTTCCTTGCAATTATAACACTGTAGCTGGCTTATATCCCTCTTTTTGGACTTCTTATGATTGTTAAGGCCACTATTTCCATCATTGTCTTGACTATCCTCGTCACCACTATTAACTCCATCGTTGTCGTGGTGGTCCTCGTGCCCATGGTGGTCGTGTTCGTTGTCTTCATGCTTGTGTTGTTCAGAATTTCCATTCCCATCATGGAAGGTACATATCCTCTAACGGGATCTTGAGTTGCAGTTGTGAATGTGCTTCCTCTTGCGATTCTCAACTTGCCTTTGTTTCTCTTCAAGATTCCTAGCTTTGTCCATTAGGTCTTGGAAAGTGGGAGTGTAAACTACTGATAGCTGAACGGAGAGCTCATCACTTAGTCCATCCAGAAATCTCTCTTTCCTTTTATCATCAGTGTTGAATCCTCCGGAGCATAGCGAGACAAATTGGTGAATTCCTCTATGTACTCCGACACCATGCGATCGTACTGGTGTAAATCACGGAATTCTTTTCTCTTCAGGCTCATGACTCTAGACAAGACATGGTTTGTCTTGAATCCTTCCTCGAACATCTCCCAAGTGATTGTATCAATGGGGTGGGTGATTTGAAAGGTATCCCACCAAGTAGCTGCTTGTCCTTCAAGTAAGTGAGCAGCAAACCTCACTTTCTCTTCATCCGTGCATCCAACTGTTACTAAGTCCTTATTCACCGAGCGCAACCAATCAAGTGCAATCATAGGCTCAGGTGTGTTTGAGAATTTTCAAGGCCTTAGCTTCAGGAACCTAGTGAATGCATCCACTTGGGTTGGATTGTTGTTGTTTGCTATGAATTGAGTCACCTCTTGTGATAGTTGTGTCTGTGCTGCTATCAACTGCTCCATCCCAGTGGGTTGACGATGAGGCGGCTTCTGTTTGGGATAGCATAGATGAGTATGGATAGAAGAGGACTAAGAGAAGTATTTCTATCCATAACTATATAAAGCAATCAATGTCATAAACAAGCAAACAATCATAAGAAATCAACACACAAGCAAAACTTGCAATACAATGTTATAGAGGTTTAAAGCTAGCAATATATAATCAGAAAATAGTTTGAACAAGTTGGGGACAATACTAGAGTAGAATAGAGCAACAAATAAACAACAAACGAAATCTATCAAAACAGTACAGCAGGTTTCACGAATTTTTCTGGACACCTTAAACTCGTCAGGAATTTTAGACAATTTTTTACATGTTGTACAGGTAATTACGCTTCAGATCCTATTTTTCAGATTTTTCCGAGTTACCAGTAAAATATGAAAAATCGCGTGATACAACAGGTCAGGCAGAAAACTGCAGCAGTAATATCACGAATTTCCATCAATTCACACCATTAAAATAATTTTAAAACCACACGAAAACTCCAGCAACTTTAGAGTTTCAAAACTAACTGATCCTAAACAAGGAATCACACAAAATGGCTCAATATAAACAAGCAAACAACTAATATTGCCATATCACATGAGTTGGTAAGATCAATATGCTAACACGATAGCGATGATCTCCTAAAGAGATAAAATATGGTGGTCCAAATATAACCAAACACGATGAGATGCTCATTTGTGTCATCTTATTTCTTACTTTACTTGTAGACAACACTCATCCATGTACCAAAGGAATGAACAACTACAATTTTAAACAAGAAGAGGTTCTAGAAAAGATAGGCAAGGAATATAAGGACTCCAGTAAGTGGAAAATATAATAGTTCTCCTAATAGAGGTCTCCTATTGCTAATCCATTTCTAAGGTCACGATCCTACAGTCAACGCACATCTCTGATACCATATTGTAACATCCTCACCTGATAAGGCTGAGTTCATGTGTATAGTGCCAATCCCTGGATCGATTCACTGGCACACACGGTACAAAATGATACCAAATATAACTGTGCATCATAAATACAACGAATATAATCCAGAATTTACATTACATTACACAAGTACACAGCAGAAAACGAATACATGGTAGATCTTCATTCTTCAAATGTGCCACAGGCGAACAATATTTTAGTGGAGTCTCGCGACCTATAACGATCACTCATAAATGATATAACCTGTAACATGAAAGGTTGCAACCACGAATAGTCAATACTTTGAATGTATTGGCAAGTGCCACTAGTATGTGAATATGAATGGAACATATCAATTACATGTATATTTGGCTAAGTGGAGTTTCAGGCTCATTTGCATAAAACAATAATTTTATCCTAACATTTCCAAATAGTTTTAATCCTTTCTGAAAATTGTCTGAACACGTTGGCCAACACCAAGTGCTCATAATCCCTTGTTCAAACCATCAAATTTTATTAAGAAATTGGAATGTCGAGATCATCCATAAGCTTCAAGCCTTAGTTGCTCAATATTGTCCATAACCGAGGACACGGCTAATCGATTAGATTTATATCTTCTGCAGAAGTTGTACACTTTACCCACACGACACAATCTCACCTTGACGCCACCAGTGGCCGCTGGTTTAGTACACACCAATTGGTATACCGGCAGATCGAGAATGTGACAAAGTCTTTCCATAGAAGTCCTCCCAATACACAATGCTAGCACGTCTAGCAGGCACCAATGCAAGGATATAACCTCCAATACACAATTATAATTAACCTGAAGATATACCTTTGCAAAGGGTATCCCTCTACGTAATTAACTAAGCCAGAGCCCATATTAGCATGTGGCTGTAAACGGAGCTACTGTACGAGAAACATGTCAATCTCTATGATGCCTAGGTGGTCTTGTAGTGCACTAACGAGAGAGGTAGCCAAAGAGACGGTCCCCTTCGTTGCCACTCCTTCCAAACTCAACCACAACAATATTCCACCCAGGTGATTCATTAAGTACTTGTGTTATTGTATAAAAACATAGTTTTTCCAATATCTCACAATACTCATAACATGATAATCCACCCCGAATCTATAGCAGGGCTAAGCATACTACAGCTACAATGTTTCCATTAAGCAAGATACAAAAGGATAACCTAAATAGGACATAGCATAGAATAGCACATAGTGCAAAATTTTCCTACACATGCAATTCTACTAGAAACAACTATAATGCATAGGAAAATAAGTATGACATTTATGATAGTGCCACTTGCCTTTAGTTAATGTAGTCGTTCAAACAATCCTCACAATTGCAATTGTTGCACTCGTCACAATCACAAACGTTGCACTCCTCGCAATCTAATGATTAAAACAAAACACAACAAATACACCATTCAAAACAATGCAAGTATGCACAATACAATAAAACAATGATGAACAAATGCATGCATTATGATTTAATTTGTCACAATCGTTGTAATTAGTTCTCTGAACATTACTAGATCACATGATGATTGCAAGAGATCATTTAATGCACATACTAGAGAAAAGCCTATGCGAGGCGCACCTAAAAGCCTATCCGAGGCGCATATCATATGCGCCTCTAGCTTCAAGCCTCGGGTATTTTTTATGCGAGGCGCATATGATATGCGCCTCCTATACTTCACATATGCGAGGCGCATATCGATATGCGTCTCCTATATTATTATGCGAGGCACATATCGATATGCGCCTCGCATATGTGAAGTATAGGAGGTGCATATCATATGCGTCTCGCATATGTTTTACAATGCGCCTCGCATATTTATAGGATATGCGCCTCCTATAGTGTCCTATATGCGCCTCCGGTAATATTTTCGAAATTCAAGTTTTACAGACCACTATAAATAATAATATACAGATATTCAAATATACAATATAGTCCATAATACAGTATAAAGAGCACAGAATTTTTCAGAAACTTGCAATTTGCCAAAGCATAATAGAACCAACATGAATACAATACATTACACATCAATCATGACATACAAGTTCATACATCAAGTGTTTGTGCCACAAGTTCACACCTCCGAGTACAAGTTCACAATCACATTACACCTCCGATTACAAGTTCACAACCACATTACAACTCCGACGATGGAGCTCTAGCTAGATGAAGTAGAGCACATAACCTACCATGAAGAGCAACAAGGTGGTGATCACGAGGAAGTTCCTCCACTTCTTCCTTCTGTGCTGGACGCGGCGTGCTGGACGCGGCGTGCTCAGCGGCCTTGTGTAGCGTCGGCCCGGACCCTGCTAGAAGAAGAGAGACCTTGTTCTCTTTGGCGATGGCCTCGGCAGCGGCCAGCGCGCTCAGAGACGAGGGCTTCACGAGCCCGCCTTCGTGCTCCGGAATCCTGAATAAAGAGCAAGACCAGAATTTGTAATAAAGCACGTAAGGATAGCACATTGAGAATGGCTCAGCACTTGAGTTGATCAGAGGACAGGGAGGGGGTAGTACTCACTGAGAATCATTTATTTTGCCAAATCCTGCAACTAGGATACTGTAGGTAACTATTGTCAACTCAATGTCCCCAGCTTTCATTTCTTCAACGCATGACAGTGCCCCGCGCATATCTCTAGCAACTGCATAAGCGTGAACAAGGCTGCATGAAATGAATTAAATTTAATGCAGGGGACAAACCAGCAATATGAAGCAATCACAAAGACTATCTTGTATCTTGCAGAAATATTTCCATGACCAATTTATATATATAAAAAATTGCAGTTTGTCTATTTGAATTAGTGGTTTGCAGCTTCTGTTTTATCCTACATTAGTATTAGTCTGTCTATCATGGAAAAGAAACAACCAAACAAAATGTAAATGACAAGTGAAACGGACCTACCTTGTGAAGACAAAAGCATTGGACTCTATTCCTCTTGCTCTCATGCTCTCAAAGGCTGCACGAGCATGATGCTTATCACCGCGCTTGGCATAATACACAACCATCAGACCAAATTCTCTCCTTGATGGCTGAAACAATAAAAGTAAAGATTATAAATGAATCATATCAAGAGAGAATTTATATCACAGTGAGACTGTCAGACAATTCTAAAAAAATCAGTGAGAATCAATTAGAGCAACATTCGTTTCCTTGTTCATAATTTCTTTAGCATTTAAACTGCTCAAGGGAGACTGAAAATTCCATAAAAATTGATCCTTAGCCTTTGACTGAAGCTACAATTCCTCCATAGAACAACGATATTAGAATGCACATGAACGATATTAGAATGCACATGCACAAAACTTAACCTACGAAGTGCTAAAAAAATATTGTACTGATATTCATAGGATGAGACCATCATTCACCCGTAATGTGTTCCCAATATTTTTCAACGACTGTATTCTGTGATTTGAACCATTGAATGTAGATAGCTTAAACATCCACCAAAGAATGAACACAGATCCATGGAATGCTGATATATTTAATGAATGCCTTACATAGAGGACGGTGAGTCACAGGGAACGACTGTCTGAAACGTGCATCAGATCAGAAGCATATACAACAAATAAAAACCAACCGGAAGGCTTCTCAATAACAAATGGAAACCGTACGTCCGGACCTATACAGGAAAACACAGAACCATTTATCATCAAATTAGGAAAGTTATAGAAAAAATACATTACTACTTGCTGGACAGACCCAACTGTAATGAAGAACATGAACAGAACAAAATTATTTTTTTAGTCGTGCATCTTCGACTGATCAAATACATGGTCTAGGTTGTCCGACATGAAGCAATACCAGACAAACCAAACTATGCTGAAGAGCAAAACGATTTTTTGCTTGTATATTTAGCTGATCAAATACATGGTCAGGCCTGCCGTATTGTTTTCGTTAATCAATAGTTCCTGGACATTTTCCAATGAATTAACCTTTATGGATGATTTTGATTACACTCAATATATACAAAATTTGCTTCATATAGATGAGGAAAAAGGAAACATACATGTGGTAGGCCACTTGCCTAGATCAATTTCAAGACACCCGGCCATCCAGATAGGATAAATTGCAGGCTAAACGGGCTAAGCTATGTAGATACGCCATCATCGTAAGGTTAGAGGATATATCTCATCGTCCTGGAAAGGCAACAAATCAGAAGGACCAAAAAGAGACAGCAATCATCCAAGAACAGAGAATAAAACACATGAATTCTCAATAATCTCTCAGGAAGAGCACCACAGTTCACATCAATCGTTTCTTAAATAAAGAAATCACATGAATCTTTTTCCACTGTCCCCATCCATACCCAAAACCTAGGGCTGGAATGATTCCACCACTTGTGCAGCGAAAGAAGCAAGCAGGAAAAAGAGAGAGAGGATGGGAGCATACCCGCTCAACGGGGACGGCTATGTCGGGTCGGGGTGGAAGCGGGCTGGGCGGCGTCTGATGTCCAGGGCAGGGGAAAAGGCGGCGGTGGCTGGTGGGGGTGCGGTGGCGCTTGCCGGGGCGTCCGAGGTCCGCGGGGAAAGGCCACGTTGGAGCTCTGCGGGGATGGCTGCCCCGGATGGAGGCTAGCCGGCGTGGGAGCTAGGCGGGGAGGAGGCGTCGGCAGAACAGAGCGCAGGCGGCGACGGCTTCTTTCGGAGAGGATTGATGCGGCGATGAGGAGGCCCGCCAGCTTCTGCTCGTCGCGCTCGCCGCGGAGGAGGCGGAGGCAGTCCTCGAGCGGCAGGCCGGAGGCACTGGTCGGCGCGACGGCCGCTTCCGGAGAGGAATCCTGCAGGTAATGGGGTGGAGAGGTGAGCGAGATGAGTAACGCGCGAGGGGAAGGGGGCTAGTTGTGTGTTTTGACCGGATTATGCGAGGCGCATATCGCAAAGTGCGCCTCGTATAATATTACGCGAGGCGCATCTGGGCTAAATGCGCCTCGTATAATATGCAATCCTAGACAAATAGAGCAGTACGCAAGTTTCTGTCAACAAACACACATCATTCTAGTGGTAACATGCCTTGTCCTATTTCACTGGCCACCCAGGTTCGAATCCTAAGGTTAACAATTTTTTGGAAAATTTTTTAAAGGCCATTTTTCATGTAAAAGCATTGTCCAAACACAATATGAACTATAAAATATACTACAAATATTTTAAATATTCAAATATTGCTAAAACAACAAAAGTGAGTATTCTCAATGAATGTGTCTTGTCGATACATAATATTCTCAATGCAATATTACTATAACACACACACATAATGAAAATTAAGAATGTTTTGATACATAATAGTAGGCCACACACACGACGGTTCTTGACACAAGTGAGTGGGGTGGTAGTTGGCTCCATGTGCAAAAAGCTGGAAAAAAGTGGTGCCAGGTTATAGGAGACGCATATTGCACAATATGCGCCTCCTATAATTCAAACTATAGGAGGCGCATATAGCAATATGCGCCTCGCATATGCGCCCACCTATTTCGCCCGGACCCGCAGGAGTTACTTGAGGCACATATGACCATATACGCCTCGCATATTATCAAATATAGGAGGTGCATATAACCATATGCGCCTCGCATATTCGTACACCTACCAACACGCGGGCCCACACAGATTATGCGAGGCGCATTCTGCCCATATGCGCCTCGCCTATATAATATATAGGAGGCGCATATGAATGGAATGCGCCTCGCATAATATGGGGCTGCTAGATTCAGTCCGTACAGGGATTATAGGAGGCGCATTCATATCATATGCGCCTCGCCTATTTTTATACTAGAGGCGCATATCGCAAAGTGCGCCTCGCCTATTTTTATAGGAGGCACATATGTCTAAATATGCCTCGCATAAGCATGTCTCCTATAGCCTTTTCTCTAGTAGTGGCAATAGGATATTTATTATTAATTCTTGATTGCCAATATAAGGGTTTTAACAGTTCTATTGCAACTTATGTCCTAACTGTCAAACTAAATTTGGTACCAGGGTGTACTGGATAGAGGACATTAATACGAACGAGTAGCAATTGGATTCACCTTAATCGGAGTTGTAAATCTTTTTCTATGATTTAAATAGTGTTTAATGGAGTTTAAATCATTTAAACAATTTCTTTGTCTAAAATTCAAACTAAAGAGAGATATGTAATCTACACGAGATTGTGATTCCAGGGACATATTATTCATATTGTTCTGATCTACAAATGATTTGTTGTGAATTTAATAACCTAAAAAGGCCATTAAACCCATTTTAAATTATTACCAGTTAATTATACTGCAAAAGGTGGATATAGAAGTATATTAGTGTTGTATATGAAATTACTAATCCATAGACTTATTATTTGTATTATTCTGATATACAGATAAATTCTATGATTTAGTTACTCCAAATTGTCCATTAAACTATTTAATTTTTTTACAGTAAAACTATACTGTAAAAATTATATCTAATTGTATATTATTATTCTACACACTTTTATGAATCCAACCATATATTATTTGTCAAATTTCGACATGTAAATATTTCTATATGAATTTTACAAGGTTTAATGTATTTCTGTCTTTTATTCAATTTCTAGTTTAAATAGGGAATATGCTGGGAGTATTCTGCCAACGTGGCGAGATCTGATTGGGCCATACCCCTTCGTTTAAGTGACGTGTTCCTGGTGACATGGTCATACTATGGGTACGTAACTTCGGCATACATGATCCGGCCCAAGGAAGGCTCACAGCAGATATACGTTGGCCCATAAAGATTTTCGGGTGGCCAAGGCCCATGATGCTTTCGGATCCTTGGAGAGCAAGACTAGCATAGATAGTAAATTCAAAGGGGTAAAACCCTAAAACTTGTAACCGACTAGGACTATGCCCGGGACCTGCCTAAGTCTATATAAAGGCCAGGAGGGCACGTCCTAGATCTCTCGACTCATACTTTTCGCACGCACCTTCACGCCAGATCGAATCTGCGCACCCTGTAACCTTCGGTTCCGCCGTAATCAAGAGCAGGCAAGCAGGAGTAGGGTTTTCCCTCCGGGGGCCTGAACCTGGGTAAATCTCGTGTCCCCTGGTTGCTTGTCTGTTAACCGTACCACGATCTCCAGCATCCCCATCTTCTCCAAAACCCAAGTCCATAACAATGGGCATTGATGAGATTAAACCTCGTCAATTGGCGCCGTCTGTGGGAATCGGGGCTGCTGATTGTGCGATCGTGACGGTCCCAACCCGATCGATCTACAACTCCGCGGCGACGGAGAATCACCTCCTCTTCGGGACCTTCGACTTCACCGCCCACTCGCCGGCCACCATGAAAGATTTCGAGCCCGTAGGCGACGGACTCGAGATTTTGTTCGGGAGCTTCTGCTTCCAGGTGGGACAAACTGGCACCGTCCGCCTTCCTGAGCGGGTGCCCGTGCCATCAATCAGGCCTGCCTCGTGTGCTCCACACCCCGTGCTACACACGTCACCATCGACAGATGAGTTCTACAGCAGCAGCAGCTGCAACTCCGATCTGTGCGATCCACCTTCGGATGAAGGGACCTACGGTTCTGGACCTGAAAGCTGCGGCAGCAGCGAAGCGATCTACGAGCGCTACCTATGCGCCGCGGTTATCCAGGATCAACAAACGCCCAACCCGCCGCCCAACACGAACCCCAACCCGCAGGACGGAAACGGCGGAAACGGCGGGAACAGAAGAAGCCAATCCCCCCACCCGAAGGGGAGAACAACGGCCACGTCATCCAACTTAGCAAAGAAGGATGGGTACAGGCACGTCGTGCCGTCGCAGGCGACATAGTCCTGCATGTGGATTCACCACGTTCACCACGCGACCTACTGATGGCGTACCACTACCTCCTCATCGAGGAGCACAAGAAGCAAGTCAAGATGCAGGAGACGCTTGATAAACGCAAGCAAGCAGCCTCCGAGTCCAGCGCGCGACGATCTGCACTCTCCGCCATGGCACCCGGCTCTAGCACGAATGGAAATCAGGGAAACAAGCATCGCTCGCGGGTGGAGAACATGGATCCCAAGGAACGTCGTGATGTGACCCGAACTCTCCACACATCGTTCATGGATATGGATGCCGACAGCAACATCATCCCGAAGACACCACAAGCTGCGATCCTGGCAGCCACCGCGTATCTCGCGGCCCACCAACCTCCGGAGGGGGACCCGAAAAGAGCCATGCATAAGTCCGCACTCACCAGACTCGGACTCGTCGGAGCTGCGCTCCACGAAGACGCTCCTGCGGAGCCGAAGAAGAAAGCTCCGGTCAGGCGCGACCGTAGCCCCACCCCTTCATCCAAAGAGGAAGAGGAGCACGACCTTCCTCGAAGGAAGAAGAGCTCGCATCGCCATAAACGCGACTACGACGCTAGAGACGCGCTTACACAGCGCAAAATCGATAAAGCGCGAGCCAAACGCGCATGCCCGTCCGAGTCCGAGATGGATGAAGATGAAGGAGAACTCTGTGGAGCTCGATGCTTCAGTAGATCTGTTCGGTGAACAAAGATGCCACGCAATTTCAAGCTTCCTTCGGATACTCCGAAGTTCAACGGCACGCAAGATCCAAAATCTTGGCTCAGCGATCATCTGTCATCCTTCAAACTGCACGGCGGTAACAAAGAAACCGCCATGCAATGCCTCCTGCTGCAGCTGACAGGCGCGGCGCGGGTCTGGCTCAGCAGCCTATCATCAGGATCCATCCGAAGTTGGGAGGAGCTAGCTTACAGCTTCATCCGAAATTTCAAGGGCACCAGCAAGAGGCCCGCCTCAATCGAAGATTTGCGAGCCTGCACTCAGAAAACGGGGGAATCTATTCGCTCGTACATATTACGTTGGTCTACCACCAAGAACTCCGCAGCGCATATCTCCGAGGAGAGGGCCATCGATGCCTTCAGAGACGGCGTCAAACGCCAAGATTTCAAGGAAGAACTTGGGCGTGTCAAGCCCAAGACACTCGACCACCTCATGGAAATTGCCAACAGTTGGGCAGACGGCGAATATTGCATCCAGCGAGCGCAATCAGATGAAGAGGATGACTACGGCCGAAGGCGAGAACGCCGCAGCAAGAGGAGATCGCGCGTCTACGAAGACCGCGACGGACCCTACATGGTCGCGGCTGGCTACGCCGACCGCCGCAACGACAACAGCCGCAACAACGGAGGTTACCGCGGAGGAAATCTCCGAGACAGCGGACGATCATCACAATCGTGGCAACGCCGCGATCGCGACAACGGACCCTCAGCATTCGAAAAACTTTCGGGTCCATGCACCATCCACTTCTACATCGACAAACAAGATGGCAAAAAGAAAGCCAGTCACATGCTCAAGGACTGCCGCGAGTTTCAGAAACTCAGCGAAAGCATGGCGCAGATGAGGCAACAAGCCCCAATCCCTGCGTTCGGAAACTCACCCGCGCTAGGAGAAATAGCACACGGAGCTCCTCCACCGCCACCTATTGGAGGCCCAAACCAACCAGTCGCACCAGCGCAAAACAACGCCGGGGTCGTATATCCCCCACCAAAGGGAGCACTAAATATGATCCAGAAGGGACGCCCCACAAACAGGGTGCAGAAGAAAATCACCCGACAAATCAACTTGGCCGTGGCAACTCCACCTGCAATCCCTTAGTACCTCAGCGGATCGGAGTCCTGCATCACGTTCACTCGCGCGGATCACCCTTGCCAGATCCCTCGCCCAGGTCATGCTGCGCTGGTGCTCGAGGCGCAGATCGGAGGCTTCGAGATGAGTCGCGTCTTCATGGACGGTGGCAGCGGCATCAACCTAATGTTCACAAGCACCCTAGCAGCTATGCGAATCCCGCAATGCAGCCTGGAACAATCAGAGACAACGTTCCACGGCATTGTACCAGGAAAGGGCATATTCCCCCTGGGCAAAATAGGGCTCGACGTCATCTTCGGGAAACCGGACAACTTTCGGTAGGAGCGACTCGAATTCGAAGTGGTGGACTGGCCGTCACAATACCACGCCATCCTGGGACGTGTAGCATTCGCAAGGTTCCTGGCCGTCCCACACTACGCATACCTACTACTCAAGATGCGAGGACCAAGGGGCGTCATCACAGTCCATGGGAGCTTCACCCGATCGGACCAATGCGACAGGGATTTCAACAAACTCTCCCAGTCTTTCGGCATGCAAGACGAGCTTGTAAGGCTCCGCGAGGTGACGGATAATGGGCTACCCCCAGTCATAAGGCAGAACGCACCTGACATGTCCTTCGACTCCACCTTCAACACCAAAAAAGTACAGGTCCATCCGACGGATGCCTCCAAGACGGCCTTGATCACCAATGACCTCAGCACCGTGTAGGAAGGCGCGCTCGTCGAATTCCTCCGTGAGCGCTGGGAAATCTTCGCCTGGTGTCCTGCGGACATGCCAGGAGTTCCCAGGGAATTCGCCGAGCACGCACTCAATGTATTTCCAGACACCAAGCCAGTCAAGCAGTCCATCCGAAGACTGTCGGAGCTACGAGCCAAAGCTATCGGCAAGGAAATCAATAGACTGCTCGCTGCAGACTTCATCAGGGAAATCAAAGAAAGCGAGTGGCTTGCAAACACGGTGATGGTCCCGAAGAAGGACACGGACATCCTGCGGATGTGTGTGAACTTCACGTCACTAAATAAGCATTGCCCAAAGGACCACTTCCCTCTTCCACGGATCGACCAGATCATCGATTCGACTGCAGGTTGCGAGAAACTCTCCTTCCTCGACGCCTACTCAGGCTATAACCAGATTCGGCTCAAGGTCGAAGATCAGGAGAAAACGGCGTTTATCACACCGTTCGGAGTATTCTGTTACAACACAATGCCCTTCGGGCTAAAGAACGCGGGTTCCACGTACCAGCGATGCATGCAGGCCTGCCTCAAGGACCATATTGGTCGCAACGTCCAAGTTTATGTCGACGACATAGTAATAAAAACCAGAGAGGCAAGGACACTTATCGACGATCTCCGCGAGACGTTCGACAACCTCGATCGCTACAGGATCAAGCTCAATCCCGAAAAGTGCGCCTTCGGCGTCCCATCAGGTCAGCTTCTCGGGTACTTCATGTCTCAACGAGGGATCGAGGCGAACCCGAAGAAAATCAAAGCCATCATGACGATGGAGAAGCCGAAAAACCTCAAGGGCGTCCAGCAGCTCGCAGGACGAGTAGCGGCTCTAAGCAGGTTCATCAGCCGTATGGGCGAGAAGTCCCTACCATTCTACCAGCTGCTGCGTAAAGCAGACAAGTTCGAGTGGACACTAGAAGACAACGACGCATTCGAAAGCCTCAAGCGGCTCCTCTCCACCTCGCCCGTTTTGGTCACGCCAAAGGAGCGCGAGCCCTTGCTGCTGTACATAGCAGCCACACATCAGGTGGTCAGCACCGTACTCGTGGTCGAACGACCCGAAGAAGGCAAGACCCACGGGGTCTAGCGCCCAACTTACTACCTCAGCGAGGTACTGACACCAACAAAGCAGAGGTACCCTCACTACCAGAAGCTAGCCTACGGTGTGTTCATGATGGCTCGACGGTTGAGCCATTACTTCCAGGAGCACCAGGTGATGGTCGTCAATGAAGCACCCCTGAACAGCATCCTGAATAATCCAGAGGCCACAGGACGGGTGGCCCTGTGGGGCATCAAACTATCACCCTTGGACATCGTCTACGAGAAGCGACACGCAATCAAATCTCAAGTCCTTCCGGACTTCCTGGTGCACTGGATGGAGCTGCAGCTGCCAGACACCCCAGACATGTCGCAGTCCTAGACAATGCATTTCTACGGCTCCAAGCGCGAAGCCGGAGCAGGGGCAGGGGTCATACTGACCTCCCCGCAGGGTGACAAGATGAAGTACGTCCTTTGGATGAAATTCAGGGCCTCCAACAACGAAGCCGAATACGAAGCCCTCATCCATGCCATGAGGATGGCAAAGATATGCGGTGCAACGCGCCTGGTCATCTACGGTGACTCCAACCTCGTCGTCCAGCAGACGATGAATGAGTGTGACGCACACGCCGAAAACATGATCGCGTACCGCGCGCTCTACAACGCACTCGAAGGAGAATTCGACGGCTGCGAACTTCGGCACGTTGGAAGAGAGAGCAACGAGGAAGCCGATAGACTCGCCAACATCGGCTCCACCTGCGCAAAGGTGCCACCAGATGTGTTCCTCGAACATATCTGCGTGCCATCCATCAAGCGTAAATTCCCCAAGGGATCACCCGAAGAATCAGAGCACTCGGGAGCTACGCTACCCGAAGGACACGAAGGACCCGAGAAACTGGACACAGAGGTCGCCATGGTCAACCTAATGTAGGTCATGGCAGTCGAAGAATCCTGGACACGACCGTACCTCCAGTTCTTGATAACCGGAGAATTGCCCGACAGCCCAACAGACGCCCGGCGCATATCTCGCCGGTCAAAAGCCTTCACCATCATCAACGGCGAGCTATACAAGCGGAGCATCACGGGCGTACTTCAACGGTGCGTCACCATCGACAACGGCAAGGCCATACTCCAAGACATCCACGAAGGCATCTGCGGCCACCATGCAGGCAGCCGCTCCCTTGTCGCCAAAGCTCTACGAGCAGGATTCTACTGGCCAACGGCCATGAGCGACGCAAAGGACATCGTCCGAAGATGCAACGGATGCCAACGGTTCACCGACAAACCGCACGCACCCGGGTCCGAGCTCAGGCCCATACCTATAGCTTGGCCTTTCGCTCAATGGGGCCTCGACATGATCGGCAAATTGCCAAAATCCTCGAAAGGAGGACACGTCTTCCTCCTGGTTGCAGTCGACAAATTCACCAAGTGGATCGAGGCCATGTCGGTCACCAACCAAAAAGGCAAAACTACCGTCAAGTTCTTCGAGTCCATTGTCTACAGATTCGGCGTACCACACAGCATCATCACCGACAACGGATCGAACTTCATCTCCGAAGAATTCCAGGACTTCTGCGAAGGCCTTGGGATCAACATCACATATGCCTCAGTGGCACACCCGCAAACGAACGGACAAGTGGAAAAGGCCAACGGCCTAATCGGAGCCGGCATCAAGAAGCGCCTCATGAGCTCACTCGAACACAAAGATGGAAATTGGACGAAGGAGCTACCCTCCGTCCTGTGGAGCTTACGGACTACGCCAAACAGCTCCACCGGCTACACACCGTTCTTCATGGTACACGGAGCCGAAGCCGTACTACCAGCCAAAGTACGCCACCAGGCCCCACGGTTCGTCGCCTACAGTAAGCTGAATCCACGGCCGCACTCGAAGACGCTGTCGATACACTCGACGAAGCACAGGATGTAGCAGCAGCTCGATCAGCGATGTACCAGCAGAGTCTCCGCAACTACCACAGCCGCCGGCTGCGCCCAAGGTCCTTCGTCGAAGGAGACCTCGTCTTGCGACTCAAGCAAAAGCGACCGAATAAATTCGAGTCGCCATGGGAAGGACCCTACGTCATCACCGAAGTCATCCCAGGTGGCGCCTATCGCCTCAAGCACGTGGAGTCTGGAGTCGCATACTCCAACCCATGGAATATCTCGCACCTGCGACGGTTCTATCCGTAGCAACCTACCCCCTTCTTTTTACTTTCAATAAGCCTTCCAGCCAAGGCTACTCAGTCGAACAATGTACCTCCTCCATTACGATATAAATAAAGCTAAGTGTCTCTCCCCAAAAACTTCGATTCACTATTTTCTGCAACTATACTACATGCTACAAACGCACTCGGGGGCTCCCCCACCTCACGATTTCATCGACTGAGAACCACACGTGTATACCTGAGTAGCTGACAATGTCAGGCAAACGAAAAGGACAAGTGCCCAATTAAAGCACTACGTGCTCACAATCAAACAAACCTTCACAACAAAGGGCGCAACACGCCCAGCCGAAATATACAAATTTTACATCTCTCTCTTTTTACAGGTACTACCTATGTTGAAGAATAACCTGGACACGCTGCTCAAACAAATCTACAATCTGTTCGGCATACTGCCTCACAGCCGCGTAATGCGGACGCATGTCCCACTCGCTACCATCAGGGCGAAGAGGTGGCCCAGCAGCCACGGCAGCCAAATCCACATCAGGCCGGTGCAGCCTCACAAGAGACAAAGCAGCCTTCACTCCTGCGACAAGCTGCTGCAGCACCAACTCCTTGACATTGCTTACGTTCCGAAATTTCGACAGAAGACCCGCAGGGTTTATTGGCGCGGCATCCAAAGGGAACATGACGTGCAGCACCGAGGAAAGCGATGTCTGTACTTGGCGGAGTACCCGCGAAACTTGATGAACACGATCTTGCACCGTCGCCAGGGCTATGGCGCGATCACGATCCATCCAGAAGAAGCCGCCGGCCTCCATGTCCTGTTGAGTCAAGCAATTGACCCGAACAGCGACACGCTCTTTTTCTTCCCTCGGAGCAAGATTTGCACCTGCAGCAATCGGACAAAATAAGAGTAAGGCCAGCAGGCTCACCCGAAGACCAGAGCTACAGCTCAACCAAAGAACAACTTACATTGCAGCTGCTCGGACAGACGGACCAACTCCGCCATCAAGTACTCCTCTCTGGCTGCGCCACGATCCGCCTTGGACTTCCAAACGTCGGCATGACCGCGTAGCCCGAGCAACTCCCTCTCCAGACTGCGCACACGATCCCGAAGGAAAGTAAGCTGCGAGGAATCATCCAAGGATGGGCGCAACAGGGTCAGCACCCGAAGGAACCTAGAGCGGCAGCAAAAGAAAGAACACAAACATTCAGCCAAGGATGGAGGACAACTCAGAGAAATTCATTGAATATATAAAGCCACTACGTGGAACAAGGATGGTGTTCTTCAAGATATTTACAACAAAAACAAACTACAAACTAGCCTACATTTACTACGCCTAAGATGCAGGAGCCTGAGTCGCTTCGGAGCCAGACTGCCTAGCTTTGGCCCCACCCTGCTGCCGCAGTGCATACTCAGACAGCAAATCAATGAGCTTGAGCCCATATCGCCTGCAGCGAGCAGAATAGGCAGCAAAGGCTACCTCGGATCCATCCGCAGCCGTCGGCATCCGAGAAGTGATCTGGGGCAGATCCAGCTCCGCTCCAGCCGCCATGGCCATCGCCAGCCCGACGGATGCGCCAATGCCTTTCTGCTTGCGTTTATACGCCGCAGGCGCTTCGGCTGACAGAGCCTCCGCCAGAGCATCCACATCGTCAAGGGCTGTGCCCTTCGGGACAAGCTCCTTGTAGAAGCGACCAAGGACCTCTTTCGCCTTGGCAAGGGAGTGGCATCATCTAGAGCACTCCCGTGCTCCAGAGCACCGCGGTCGAACTCGATGCCTGCGGCATCTGAGGCAAAAAGAAGAAAGACATGAAGAAAAGCCGCATAAAAGAAGACCCGAAGGAAAAGAAAAAAGTACAAAACTAGTACTCACCCGAAATAGCCTTGGCCGCAGCCATGAGCTTCGCCGCCACCTCTTTTTCGCGAGCAGCCGCAACCGTGGCCAGCTGCTCCTCACGATCTTCGGCTTCCTGCTGCATACGCTCTTTCGCTTCGGCTGCCTTAGTCAGCTCTAGCTCAAGGCGTTCTTTCGCACCAACGGCGGCTCCGGCCTTCTGCTCCGATTGACCAAGGCTCTTCTTGAGAGCGTCAACCTCACGGAGAGACTTGTTATGCTCCTCTGCATTCAAAACAAACAAATGTCAAAAAACTAAACCAGGATACATAAGAGAAAAGTCAGATAGATACCTTGAAGCTGCCGAAGGTTCGCCTCCAGCACCAGGCGCTCTTGCACAAGCCGCTTGGACTCTTGCACAAAAGGCTGCAGAAAAAGAAATGTCAGTAAGAAAAGGGCTTGGGGGCTACGCCCAACACAAAGGAGTAAAAACAAGATTTGCACACGAAGACACTCGGGGGCTCCCCCCATGAGGCAGAAAAACTTACATCCTCTGATGACGACCCCGAAGGACCGCCTGCGAAATTCTGAGGCGCAACCACCTGCACCTCCTGCAACGGAGGATCTGGAGCCGCGCCACCCGAAGTCGCCACCGTTTGAGGTGGAGGAGACGCAATTTTCGACTCCCCCATCATCTCCCGTTCACCATCACTGGAGGAATCATGGGAGGATTGCCTGCATACAAACCAATCAGCACAAGTGCAAAAATCACGAAGGAAAAGGACAACAGTATAACAAGAAAACTTACGAGCCCAATGCGCTCAGGTCGAAGATAGGAGAAGCCCTTCGGGCCCTCTTCTCCTCTTTCTTCTCTTCCTTCTTCTCCTCCTTCTTTTCTTCCTTCTTCGCTTTGCTGGCGGGTGCGGCGCTACAGCCCGCACAGGAATGGCAGGAATAGGAGAGGAAGAGCCTCCATGACCATCATCATGACGCTCAAGGACCAGAGCGTTTCTGGGAGTCGGAGGAGTCGAGGCATCCGAAGACTCGCTGGAGCTCCGCGACCGCTTTCGCGTATGGTCCGCACTCGACTCGTTGGCATCCTTTGCTGGAGATCGCGCTGACGGTAGCTCGGACACGGAGTCAACCACTTCATTATCCGGGCATTCGGATACCTTTCGGGCAACGGTGGTACCATGCCCGGCACTTTGAAGCTCTGCAAGATGAGAAGGAACTTTGTTAGCAAACAAAGGAAACAAATACACAGCCGACAAAAAAAGGGGAGCACTACGTGCACAAATCTACACCTTCGGTACGACCAACGTCGAAGAAAAGGGAAGAGTCAGCGACTTCCCCGGGATTTCTTCTCCGACCTTGAACTTCAGCAGCGCGCGAAGGGCCCTGTCAAGATCCCCCTCGGAGATTTTCTCACTCGAAACCCTCGTCGGATCACGGCGCCCAGAATAAAGAAACATCGGGTGCGTCCTCGCTTGGAGAGGCTGCACCCGATGCTCAAGAAACGTCCGGATGATGTCCACACCGTTCACCTCCTTCTCAGGAATCAGTTGGAGATCCTCTACCCGACGGTACAGGGCCTCTATCTCCGCCACCTCACCGTCTAAGATTTGGTTTTTCCAAGACCTTTTCTTCTCAATCATTTGGGAGGGGTCAAAGGGAACAAGACCAAAATCTTGCCCGGGCACTACGGAGTCGCGGATATAAAACCATCGCCTCCGCCAGTACTGGACATATTCGGACATGGAAAAGGAAAAGAAGAGAAGATTGGGACTAAGGGATATGATGCAACCCCCAATAGGATATACACCATCCGAACCAGATTGCCTCTTCACGGAATAGAGCTTCCAGAAGAGGCCAAAGTGCGGCTCAATGCCAAGCCAGCACTCGCAAAAAGTGATAAAACACGCAATGTGGAGAAGAGAATTAGGAGACAGATGATGAAGCTGAATCCCATAGAAGAAGAGCAGTCCACGAAGGAAGTCATGGACTGGATACGAAAACCCACGCAAAACGAAGGCGAGAAACATAACCCGGTACCCAGATGGGGGACGGGGGATTACCTCATTGCCGGGTAGTTTGACGGCCTCCGTATCTTGTGGGATCAGGCCCCGCTCGCGCAGCTTGCGGAGATCGCTCTCCCGCGTCTCTGATCGCCGCCAGCCACCATCGGTGACGCGAGCAGCGGCGGTACCCTTTTTTCCTCCGGCGGCACTGGTCCTAACCGCAGATGAAGACTTCTTTGGTTTCCCCATCACGCTACGGCGGCGCCAGCGGTGAAAACGTACAAAGGACGACGGAAATGTCGAAGGAAATCCCAGCGCGAAGCAAGAATCGCTCGAGCACAAGGAGGCAGTGAAACACAAGAACTGGTGCGGTGAAAACAAACCACGGTTCCCCTCAATGATTATAACAACGAAGACGACGCATGGCAGCCGTTCATCTAGAAGACCTAACGCCAACGGCAGATCTGGCCGTACACGTGTCAACACCACAACGAACCGTCGTTACCACGCCGTCCACTACGCGCGGAAATCGAGAAGACGCCGTAATTATCTCCACGCCGCGCGTGACCGGTCAATTCAAAGTCAGCAAGTGGGACTCACGTTCGTCCAGTCAAGTCATCTCTGGCGTAGCAGATGCTTGAGGTCATCGATCGTAAGCACTGATGTCACCAAAAGCTATACTAGCACTTTGTTCGGCTCCGCAGCTAAGAGTACTCACTCGAATCTTCGATTCGACTAAATACTCGGGGACTACTCCTATCAGGAGCGCTGTCCGCGCACCCGGAAGATGAATCAAGACAAAGTATTTCTTCGAGTCCTACGTTAAGTCTACGACTCCACTACGGACTCGGGGGCTACTCCCATAGGGAGGAGGAATTTAAGCATCCGAAAATTTTCGTGTCCTACGGACTTAACAACTAAACAATGCTTGAACTAAAGTCTCTGCTCGAGTCTACGACTCGAACAGACACTCGGGGGCTACTCCCATAGGGAGCGCTGGTCGCGCACCCTATAAAATCTTCGACTGCGATCTTTCGGATCAGCACGCAAAAACTTTTTGGCAACTCTGCCCCAACAAAACGCTGAGTGAGCGACAATCTCCTTGGCCACCCGAAGCACCTCCGTGGTGACAAATGTTCGGATGCTGCGTCTGCGACGCAAAGATAAGACCTGCAGATATCATCTGATGGCCTGGCAACGTACATGACTACGCTCTGCTAGTACAAATCCATGTCAACAGGCGTGATGAAAAATCCCGACGGACGCGTTGGAAACGTTAATTAAAATCACTGGAATTCCACTCCTGTAAGTCCTCCGCGGCCTGAGTCGAATTACCCCAGCATATGTTCCAGGTTCGAGTTGAGGGACTCGAACTTGAAGAAGATCGTGTTGTTTCGTCCTAAGACAGTTAACTGACCCTGATCCGTCGGGTGAGTCAGACACACGCGTCAACAATCCCTACACACATATATTATTAATACATAATTGCACCCGAAAATGAAAGAGTCCTCAGCCGAATCTACTATTCGACTGAACACTCGGGGGCTGCTGACATGGTCATACCCTACGGCTACGTAACTTCGGCATACCTGGTCCGGCCCAAGGAAGGCTCACAGCAGATATACGTTGGCCCATGAAGATTTTCGGGTGGCCAAGGCCCATGACGCCTTCGGATCCTTGGAGAGCAAGACTAGCATAGATAGGAAATTCAAAGGAGTAAAACCCTAGAACTTGTAACCGACTAGGACTATGCCCGGGACCTGCCTAAGTCTATATAAAGGCCAGGAGGGCACGTCCTAGATCTCTCGACTCATACTTTTCGCACGCACCTCCACGCCAGATCGAATCTGCGCACCCTGTAACCTTCGGTTCCGCCGTAATCAAGAGCAGACAAGCAGGAGTAGGGTTTTCCCTCCGGGGGCCTGAACCTGGGTAAATCTCGTGTCCCCTAGTTGCTTGTCTGTTAACCGTGCCACGATCTCCAGCATCCCCATCTTCTCCAAAACCCAAGTCCATAACAATGGGCATTGATGAGATTAAACCTCGTCACCTGGCCACTTGATATGGATCGAACGGGAGAGGAGATGCGGCTCGGGCGGCGGCTTCAGCTCGGCTCGGCTTGGTCTCCCGGCTAGTGCTGGGCTCGGCTCCACTGGATCTGGACCGCTCAGATTAGATCAGACGGGCTACGGTGATGATGGTGAGCCGGCGTCGGCTGGAAGACGATGGCGACGACGATGGACGGCGGCGCGACGGTGGAGGGCGCAGGCGGTGATGGTGGCCGGCGTTCCGGCGGTCCTTGGCGGCTTCGAGTTGGTCCACGAGATGCGGACGACGGTGGCGAGTTCGGTGGCGTCCTCCTCCTCGTCTTGTTCTTCCAGCAACATCGACTGCGGGCGGCCGGAGATGGTCGACGGTGATGCGGCTCCGGCGGCGTCGGTTGCAGGCTCCGGTGCTCCTGTGGATGGGGGATCGGGTCAGGGTGAGGTGGTGCACGAAGGCGATGATCATAGCGAATAAAAGAGGGCCAGGGGATGCGCAGAACCTCTGGTTCGAGCTCGCAGAACGGCAGACGATGGCGGCGGATCGGGATTCGACAGGGGCGACGCTAGGGTTTGGGAAAGGAGGAAAAATCGGAGGATATCGAAGCAGGGGTCTTATATGAGGAGTTTTACGTGCAGGTGGGGTCGGATTGGAACCGAATCAGAGCAGATTTTGCGGGATTTTGTTCGGTGGAGATGAACTCGTGAGGTTCCTGGTCTCCGGCCGGAGGTGGAAGAAGCAGAGGTGGGGCCATCTTTCAGTGGGAGGAGGAGGGAAGGTGGGTTGCGCGGGCTGCTGGCGGGTTGTGCTCGCGCGCACTTACGGCTACGGACTGCGCTGCGCTGCGGGGAAACGAGCGGCAGGTAGGGCAGGGCTTAGCGGGCTGGGCGAGTGTAGTTCGGCCGGTAGGGTTTGGTTAGTTAGTTTTTTTTCTTTATTCTTTTTTCTGTTTTAGTATTTCTTTTATATATTTTGTTTTATAACTCTAAATGGAGTGATTCCAACTTCCAATTTTTTGTAAATTCAAAAGACACACAATAAACTTTATAGAGGACAATTTTGTCTAGTGGCAAAATTTCAAATATGCCGTTTGCATATAATGATTTGTATGGCAATATTTGAAAAGGCAAATATAGGGTCTTGTCACAAAGTTTTTTTATTCAAGATTTTTCATGAGATGCAATGATGAATGAAATGCAATTTTTTTTTTGAAATCCAAAGTTCTAAAATCCTGGAATGTTACAATGTGTTACCAGCAGTGAGTAAAAAACACCTACCATAACACTCTGTCCAATAGACTGTACATCGTAGCTAGAAATTACGTATAGATCTAGGCGTTGCGGTCGCTGTGTAACTCGGTGGGATCATCAGATTAACAGTGTACCGTGATAGAGCAAAAACGTACTACGTAGCAGCAGCGATCGGTTTCGGCGGATTCACCTGCTGAGAACAACCACTCGATCGGCCGACAGAGGGAAGAAGCAAAGTAGCAAAAGCTACAGACGCCGAACACTGACAGAGGCCGGAGATAGAAAACGAGGGGTGAATTTTGTTTCGGAGCTGGACGTACGTACGAGATGGCCGGATGCCGCACGCATCGGGCCCGGCCGGAGCGGGCGGGCGGGCGACGGATCGAGGCCGCCGTGGCACGCGTAGCAGCAGCCAGCCGCGATGATTGATCTGGGCGAGCTACGTCAGCAATGCTGCACATATTCCCCTCGGAGACTGCGACGTCCCTTGTCCTTTGCGCGGCACAGTGTTAGGTAACTGCACTGCTGGCGAGGAGCTTCCGCGTCCATTAAAATTTGTCGATGCGGCTACCGCTGCCTCTTGTATCCTCTGTCCACTTTTTTCATTGTGGCTGGCTGCTGTCCGGAGCTGGAGGGAAACGATAATGAAGGTCATGATCTCTCCCGTTCATTGTCATGCCCGACCATGACCTCCTTGATGCCAGATCGACGACGACTTTGGCCCTTTGGAGTCAAGATGACGACGATGACCCTTCCTTCTTGGCCTTAACTTCCTTCCTCGCCCGCCCTAGCACTGGCCTCGACCGCCTCCACCTCGGTCGCTCTATCACCGAGCTAGATCGCTTCTCGACGACGTTTAGGCCAAAGAGGCAAGATGGAAAAGGATACCTGTTCCAACTTGCACGATGTGAAGCCAGATCTTGCCTCCTAGCCGCAATCGCATGAGCTATCCTAGACACATGTCGAGAAGGAGCCAAAGGAGCTATCTAGGCACCATATGTCACGAAAAGGGTTGTCATTAGCCATATTAATAAGACTATGTTTGAGGCGGGGCATAAGGAGTAATGACATGTTTGGGGATGTTGTGGCCACAACTCCAACGACCTCAAGCGGCATCGGCTCCAGCACCGACACCGGTACGATGAGAGGCTAGGAGATCTGCACTCGCAAGATACCTACACTGCCGCCATATGTGATCTAAAATACAATATTGATCCCTTTTCTACTTTACTATAGTACTTCCTCGACAATTTCCATGTGGACCCTAGGAAGTTGCCTATCCCTTTCGTCTGAAACGGGGTCAATCATGTGCTAATCATCAATGCCATCTCGTTTTTATTCGACTTTTCCATTTCGCGGTACAGTAGTTACTATATTAAAAAAATAGTTTATTGTTAATTAGGGGTTTTTAGGGAAAGCTCGTACGCATGCACTCATGAGCTAATCATCTTAGTACGGTTGTGAACCATAAAGTATAGGAGATGCGCGTGCATTACGTAGTTAATTAATCAAACGACTCCACGCACCTATCAACATTCCTCGATATATAGGAGACGCGGCTGGGCGCGCACTCCTGCATGTATAGTGCAGAGAGGATGAACATAGCAAACAGTTTTCTGTACTGCATATGATCGATCGAATCCAGCAATAATGCTGCAGCGTTGATCATGTATTCGGCCTACAGCGGATGCACATATATGTATCATAGTGTGGAGCAAATCGATCGGTATAGGCAGCGAGATAGATAATACTGCTGCAGTGCCGCATCGGTACGCACGATCTGTCTGCCTACTGAAATTCCTGCAAGTACAGTGCTCAATCGGGGCCTCCGTCCGCGGAACAAAACCTCGCGAATCTCGACCTCTGGCCGTTTCCATACCAGCAGGATCGTTGGCACTGGCCGTCTTCCGTGGGCTCTGTCCCCCTCACAGAAGTGGCCTGTGCACGGACAGCACCGAGCTAGCTGACTGCAGTCATCGCACCAGCATGCATAGTTGGATGCAGCTTGATGCGGACTAGACCCACCGCTGCGTCCTTCTCGGTGCAGCCTTAACTACAAGCGATGGATCGATCCATCGAGCGAGCAACGAAGCGCCGCGAGATAGCTTGTGTATGTCGTCGCTGCATCAAATCATCTCCCGATAAGAGGGACCATCCGTGATCGTTTGTGCTTCTAAGTCGTGTCAGAGAGATTCTTTGTACGTGTTTGTTTTTCTTGAGATTTTTTTTTAAGAAATAGATAGATGCTCTGTTAACTCGTTGGTTCGTTGTCTGGCTAGCGGAAATGTAGTCATTATAGCTACACATCGTAGAAATTACGTGCAGATTTAGGCGTCGCCGTGTGTAACTTGGTGGCATCGATCGGCTGCTCACGGTGAAAGAGCAAACACGTATCAGGCTATCAGCAGCGATCGGTTTCGGCCGATTCACCTGCTGAGAACAACCACTCGATCTCGACAGAGGGAAAGTAGCAAAAGCTACAATGCGCTGAGCAGTGACCGGCCGGGGGATATAGAAAACGAGGGGTGAACTTTGTTTCGGAGCTGGACGTACGTACGAGATGGCCGGAGCCGCACGCATCGGGCCCGGCCGGAGCGAGGCCGCCGTGGCACGTAGCAGCAGCCAGCCGGCAATGATTGATCACAGAGTTACGAGTTACGTCACCAATGCACATATTCTCTCGGAGACCGCGACGTCCTTGTCCGATGCGCGGCAAAGTGGTGGTGACTGCACTGCTCGCGAGGAGCTTCCACTGTTCCATATCCATTAAAATTCCTCGATCTCGTCCTCGATCGGGTTGAGAGGGACAACTGTCGGGCTTGGGAAACGGTTGTATGCAAGTAAGCTAAGCTGCGACGCCTCCCACTGGCGGCCGGGGGACACCCACCCGCGCGCGCCACAACCGGCGCGGCAGGCAGCTCGCGATATCGACCGATGTATAAGCGGCGACGACGTACGTACGCGGCGTGCGCCTACGTGGGCATGTGCCGCCACCTCGCTTCCCCCGGCATCCGCGCGAGACGACGGAGAATACGCGCGCGGCACCGTCTCCCGACGACTGGTCGCGTCGACGGTGTCGCGGCTGACGGATAGCAAGCCTCCCCGATCGACGCGTACGTCGCGAGCCCGGCCTGCCGGGCGCCCTGTGTTCGCTCTGAGGTAGACCGTGCCTGCGTGGACGGTGATGATCGCCCGAAGAAGAGGAGACCGATCCCTGATGATGGTGATGAATGATGATCAAAGGGAGGCGAAAGGAATAATATGACACCGGCCGGCCGGCATGGAATTAAATGCCCGTGAATCGAGATCGATCAAGTGCGACAAAACGTGCCATTTGATGCATGCTTCCTAAGTGGAGCTCGATCCCTCAGCATATCTCCGGTGGAGCTCCTCTTGGCCCTGCGTCTTTTTTCGATTCGGCGTGTTCTTGAAATCTACCGTCACTTCGGTACATCACGTATACCCGCGAGAGCTGTCGTCGGACAGAGTCAATCCTTCCAAGCGATGAGGTTCCATGAATGCATGACCGTAGGCGAGAAAGAAACGTTTAGGTTAAAATAATATGGTGCACAAGACAACCGTAGACAATAAATAAAACCTTCACTGACGATTATACGTGAAAAAAACGTGTGAATTATGTTTCCAACGGTTGAAAAAGTTTGCCGTTTGTTATATCCCCGTACAAGAGCTATCTGGGCCACCAGCACACGGTCCATATTTTTAGGCGTCAACGTTCCTCCGCACTACACATCGTAACGGGCCTCCGTGTGCAACGGCGAGGCCTTAATACGCCTGATCTATAACGGTGACTTCTTCAACCAGCGGACCATTATGTGGGGGTGCCTTTCGAAGGAGGCACCGAAAACATATTCTCCACCCACACTAGGCCATATTGCAGGGCTTGCATAGAAGAAATGGGAATTATCGGCATTCATTCTATTCTAAACCATTTTTATTTATGTTTGTTTATCAAAGGTAATTCAAAATTTAAGTAGGTTTGTGGTAAAGAATGTTAACAAAATTACCAATATTTTACTGTTAAACCATTTTGATACCTCTTTTAAAAATCACAGTTTTCTACTAAAACACTAAAAGTTAGTAACAAGTGTTATCTAATATCCCCCCCCCCCTCAAAAGGTGCTATCTAAAATATATGACGACATCCCACTCCAACAATCCCCACCCCCTCGGGCGAACACACACACACAATCCACTCTCATCCCGATGGATCCCCTCCCTCACTTGGCCGATCACCGCACACCACGTCCTCCACTTCCTTCTCTATGGCATACTTTCACCCATCCGCTGTCCACTTTTGTCGATGCGGCTACCTCTGCCTCTTGTGTCTGTCCTCTGTCCACTTTTTTCATTGTGGTTGGCTGCTGTCCGGAGTTAGAGGGAAACGATGATGAAGGTCATGATCTCTCTCGTTCATTGTCTTGGCCAATGCCAGACCATGACTTCCTTGATGCCAGATCGACGATGACTTTGGCCCTTTGGAGTCAACATGACAACGATGACCCTTCCTTATTTGCTTTAACTTCCTTCTGCCTCACCCGCCCTAGCACTGGCCTTGACCGCCTCCACCTCTGTCGCTCTATCGCCGAGCTAGATCGCTTCTCGACGACGTTTAGGCCAAAGAGGCAAGATGGACAAGGAGACCTGTTCCAACTTGCACGACGTGAAGCCGGATCTTGCCTCCTAGCCGCAATCGCAGGAGCTATCCTAGACACATGTTGTTGCAACAATGTCAAGAAGGAGCCAAAGGAGCTATCTAGGCGCCAGATGTCACGAAAAGGGTTGTCATTAGCCATATTGTTGTCAACGGCACGGATAAGTAAGACTGTGTTTGAGGCGGGGCATAAGGAGTTATGACATGTTTGGGGATGTTGTGGCTACAACTCCAACAACCTCAAGCAGCATCGGCTCCAGCACCGACACCGGTATGATGAGAGGCTAGGGGATCTGCACTAGTAAGATACCTACATTGTAGCCATATGTTAGCTAAAACAAAACGTTGATCCCTTTTCTACTTTACTATAGTACTTCCTTGACAAGTTCCACGTGCACCCTAGGACTCCAAGGTAAGTTATTTCCGCGACTATTTAGAACCCTTAGGATGTAGATGGTTTTCTTACAGTTCTTGTCATCATTATTTATGTTTCTAACGGTTGGTAACAATGTTTTTTATGTTTATAACGGCTGGCAACAACAAGAAAAATAGGAGAGAATCCGTCGGTACCACCATGTTTGCAATTCTAGTCAGATATTTCTTTCCAGAGGTAAATAAATTAAACCGACAATACAAACCTGTACAAACCTCGGGTTATACATTCACGTTGTTGACGAACACCTTCACTGAAATGAATTGATCGATGATAGTTCCGTGCAAGCTTTTTCCCGATCGACGTTCCACTGTGAGGTTTTATTATCCTGATGCTAATAATCATTTCCTCACGGTTTCTGGTCATAAGAAAATGCCATTTTTTGGTAATATGCTATTGTGCTAACAACCGAGCATTGGAAGGTCCTTATTACATCTACAACAACATTAATGGTGGTACTACTACCAATGGTGCATATTAGTTTTGATCAAGGTCATAAAAAATTATAAACTTTGATCAAATGTACAGAAAATAATATGAATATCTATAACATCAACACATTGTTGTTATCACCATCATGAAATATATTTTCATATTATATATATTTAGTATAATGAAAGTTACTATATTTTTATATATATTGTTGGTCAATCTTTATACAGTTTGACTTTGATAAAAGCTAATATGCATCTTAATCTCTGAAGGAGAGAGAATTTTTTTAAAAGTAATCGAAGGAGAGAGAATTAGTTAATCATAGTAATGAATAAAATTCATTGTTTAATAGGCTTCTTAAATGCGAGTGCCTCGAATTGCCTATCCCTTTCCTCTCAAACAAGGTCAATCATGTGCTAATCGTCATCAATGCCATCTGTTGTTTCCAGTTCCAGCAGAGAGATTATTCTCTTATATCCGTTGTCTACTGCTACATTACATGGCATGCAGGAAGAGTGACGGCTCCACACTCCATTCCTTCCCTCCAACGGTCCTACGAAAGCGACGGAAACCAAAGGAGAGCACCCTAGATTCTCGCTTTTATTCTACTTTTCCACTTGGCGATACAGTATTATCTTATAAAAAAATTGGTTTATTGTTAATTAGGGGGTTTAGGGAAAGCTCGTACGCATGCACTCATGAGCTAATCATCTTAGTATGGATGTGAACCATCAGGAGGAGATGTGCGTACGTGCATTACGTAGTTAATCAAACGACTCGACACCTATCAACATTCCTCTCGATAGGAGACGCGGCTGGGCACTCCTGTCCTGCCTGCAGAAGGATGCACATAACAAACAGTTTCCTTGGCTAGGGAGGCAAGATCGATTAAGCTGTGCTGTATAGTAGATATAATATTCTAATAATTCTGCAGTGTTAATCATGTATTCGGCCCACAGCGGCTGCATGTGTGTATGTAGTGTAGTGTCTGTACTATGGAGCAAATCAGTCTAGGCAGCTATAGATAGAGATACTCCCTGCAGTGCCGCATCGGTACGCACGATCTGTCTGCCTACTGAAATTCTCTGCAAGTACAGTGCTCAATCAGGGCTCTCCTCCCGGGGCCTCCGTCCGCGGAACAGAACCTCGCGAATCGCGATCCCTGGCCGTTTTCATACCAGCAGCAGGATCGCTGGCCCTGCCCGTCTTCTGTGAGCATGTCGAGTGGGCTCTGTCCCCCTTCACAGAAGTGGCCTGTGCACAGACAGCACCGAGCGCTGCCTGCAGCCATCGCACCAGCATGCATAGATCAATGCAGCTTGACGCGGACTAGACTGATCGCTGCGTCGTTCTCGGTGCAGCCTAACTACCAGCGAGCGAGCGTCGAAGTGCCGCGAGATAGCTTGTAATCGCTGCATCAAATTATGTCCTTACCGTCTCTTCTTCTAAATCGTGTCAGAGAGATTCTCTTTTGGTTGAGGTTTTTTGTTTTCGATAATATACATGTAGAGAGATGCTCTGCTAACGATGGTTCGCTGTCTAGCTATCGGAAATGTAATCATTATAGCTGCACATCGTAGCTATAGAAATTACGTGTAGATTTAGGCGCTGCGGCGTGTAACTCGGTGGGATCATCAGAGTAACACAGCTAGATGCGCACCGTGAAAGAGCAAACACGTACTACGTAGCAGCGATCGGTTTCGGCGGATTCACCTGCTGAGAACAACCACTCGATCGGCCGACAGAGGGAAGAAGCAAAGTAGCAAAAGCTACACTGACAGAGGAGGATAGAAAAGGAGGGGTGAATTTTGTTGCGGAGCTGGACGAGGCTAGGCCGGGGAGATGGCCGGAGCCGCACGCATCGCAGATCGAGGCCGCCGTGGCACGTAGCAGCAGCCAGCCGCAATGATTGATCAGAGAGTTACGTCAGCAATGCTGCACATATTCCCCTCGGAGACTGCGACGTCTTTGTCCTTTGCGCGCCATAGTGGTGACTGCACTGCTCGCGAGGAGCTTCCACATCCATTAAAATTCCTCGATCGGCGTACGTCGTGAGAGAGGGAGAACCGGAGAAGGGGGTGGGTGGCTTGTCTGGGTGGGAAAACGGTTGTCTCCAAGTAAGCTTCGCCTCTCGATCGGCCGGGGGACACCCACCCGCGCGCTCGCGCCACGAGCGGCAAGCAGTGATATACACGGAGTGCGCCTGCGTGGACATGTACTGTGTCAGTGCAGGTGGGACTGTCCGCGGGAGACCCGTATACGCCCGTACGGTCCCACATAATTTAAGTGGGTGTCTTATGGGAGCCCGTGAAATTTATATAGTTGTCCACTATCTCACGCATTCATATATATATGCAAATATATTATTATGTGATCATATATATCTGCAAATATATTACTCCCTCTGATCCGTATTAGTTGCCTCAGATTTGTTTAAATTTGAATGAATCTAGACACTATTTAGTATATAGATTCATCCAAATTTTCATAACTCGAAGTCAACTAATATGGGTCGGAGGGAGTATTATAATTGTTGTTTGTATAATGTTTATAAAAATTTATTAGTACATAATATGATCAACATTTAGCAATTCAATGTATTAATTGTTTTTTCAACTTTCTAAGTGACTCGCCATCCTTTCTACTAGACATGATATTTGCTTAATTGGGAAATTCCTATTTTTTCCGATCCAAATTAATATTTTCATATTTTGGCTAGATTCGGATGTATCTAGCATTAAAATATGACTAGATATATTTAAATCTAGACAAATTTAAAAATATTAATCTAGATCAAAGTAGATTTTTTGATATTCGTCCGATCGTGGGCTTGCCACGAAAACCCACCATTTTTTCATGTTTACCCGTGGATGTCCCGCATAGCCTTTTATGTGGGCTTGGATAGTGGGCTCCGTGGGCAGCCCACTTCCACCTGCACCCTGAGTACTGTGTCGCGCCCTCGTTTCTCCCGGGAGCGCGCCACCGGTCTCCTATAGTCGTACCTAGCCGAGGACCGGTCGCGAGAGAATGGAGAATACGCGGCATCGTCTCCCGACCAGTTGCGTCGATGGTGCCATGGCTGCTGGCGTGCCGAATTAACCACACACGTATATCACGTCGAACAAACAACTCCAGGCCATCTGTCGGTGCTCGATGCACCACCAGAGCAAGCATAGAGAAGGGATGACCTTATTCTGACTTTAGGACATACCCATTGAATCAACATCCCAAATCCCAAAAGGACATTGACCTATTTGTAATTTTTATTGCTTTTAGGCCACTTAATACTACTGTTGATTATTAATAGGTCCGTGGAATTTAAAAAAAAAATCAGGCCGATAACTCAGGGGACCGAGACAACACTCACCCTTCTGCCTAGGCAAGTGGCACCTGGACTGATTGTGGGTTTCGATGCCACTGGTCCCTGCCTCCGGCGCTGCACACCGACAGGACCCGATTATCGGCGGACATTCCTCCCATTAGATTGTGCACGTACGCCGCCGGTAACTCCCTAGTCTAGAACGATTGGTTTGAGCGAGAGCATGACACATGGCGACGAGCCATATTCGTCGAGGAGATCATGGGCCCTAGGTCGCCGACAACGACATTGGTACCTCTCAAGCTCGAGGCCGATTACAACAAGGACGATTCCATCAGGAGGGCCATTGAGTAATCCGGCCTCGAGGAGCTTTCTAAGTGGCCGAATCTGGGGTGGTCCTCTACAACTCGTCGTTGCAAGCCCCCCTAACCAACGCCCACCCCTAGTACCGCTGGCCTTGCCATCGAAACGAACCCTGTCGGTGCAGTCTACGACAAACCTTTGGGAGTCGTGGCATCATGCCGTCGGTAGCTCATGCGGCCACACCGCAAGTACCAGCAGCGTGGTCGTGGTCACAGCTTGTGTTCATCGACCTCGCGGATGACGAGGAGGACTAGAGCGGCTAGCCATGGCCATGGTCACCACCGATGGCGCAAACCCTAACTAGCTAAGCTAGGATTTTAATTATATTTATTTTAGGCCATGTTTTAATTTAGTTTGTTTATTTTAAGGCTTGTTTTTGTCATGTGTAGTTAAATTTAATGAAACATTACAAGAAAAAAGTGTGTCTTCCCATTGGAGACGCGCGCAGACAGAAGGAGGATACCGCGACAGTTTTTGTCCTTCCATCCACCCAAACATACCAAACTAGAATGCTTTTTTGTCCAAGCGTCTGTTCGGTTGGAGGTGTGGCATTTCCCCGGTGGAATGGATGGAGTACTACTCAAAGATTGTGAGTCAGTCCTCAAAAAGCCTCTACATTTTCTTGAAACAGGCTTTCACACCGCTATATTAATATAGCAATCACCCAATACAACTTTGCGAACAAAGCTAGGGCAAACAACACAAGTCACACCCAAAAGAAACAATCAGAATAAAGAAAACAAAACAAAACCGATATCGACGGTTCGACGAAAACAGAGGTAACTCGCAATCATAGCGTCCATCGTAGAAGTACCACCACACGCTTAGCACTCCGAAGCGCCACGTACTAAGCAGCACCTCTAAGAAGGAAAGCGACAACAACAACGTTGCTGCATGGACTGGTCCTAGTGTTTCTCTCCATATGCTTTGGGAGGTGGGGAATAGATACACCCAATGCCTTTCAGGAAAGAAGGCGACACCCCCAGGCGTCACCGTGTTAGTGTCTAGACGATAAAGATTTCTTACGACCCCTCAAAAAATCACTCTCTGACGCTTCGTATTGCTCCACCAAGCTCGTCGCCCACCAGCACACACCACCACGGTCTTGCAGTCAGCACCGTCGTCTCACCGTGACTGATATGTTGCAAACGTATCTATAATTTTTGATGCCCCATGCTTGTTTTGCACCAACAATCTTATGTTTTGTCTATACTTTGTGGCATTTTTATGCATTTTCTGGAACTAACCTATTAACAAGTGCCATAGAGCCAGTTTTCTGTTTTCTGCTATTTTTTGTTTCAGAAAAACTAGTAAAAAATATTCTCGGAATTGGAAGAAACGAAAGCCGAAGTTCCTATTTTTCCCGACCCGACACGGAGCCCGAAGGAGAGACAAAGAGGCGACGTGAGGCGGCCACACCATAGGGTGGCATGGGCCCAACCTTAGCCGCACCTGGCTATGGTGTGGGACCCTCGGGCGTCCACCAACCTTGCCCTTCGCCTATATAAATCCCCCGAGACGAAAATTCTAAATATCATATCAGAAATCCACGAAAAGTTCTGCAACGCCGCCGCCACTGAAGACGAGATTCGGGGGACAGAAGTCTCTGTTCCGGCACCATACCAGGACGGGGAATTTCCCCCGGAGTCATCTCCATCGACTCCACCGCCATCTCCATCGTTGTTGCTAACTCCCATGATGAGGAGGGAGTAGTTCTCCCTCGAGGCTAAGTGCGGTGACCCAGCATACCACTACATGATGTAGTATACTATAGTCATTGACATAACACTAATGAAGCACCGTTCACTAGTATTACATCCCTCAGAGTGTTACAACAGAAACACAGCGGGTCCAATACATGGCTAAAGGTTACAACTCACTCTATACACAAGATCCAGAGAACCTTCTAGGTTAAAGGGAGAGAAAGAAACTTCTTACACAGAAGAATCAAAAATAAACAACTCAAAAACTAATATACTACTAAGAATAGTATCTTAACTAAAGGATTGACATTGCTGCTATTGCAATGCACTACAGAAATAGGTTCTTTGGTTAGAGAGTAGATTCCTATCTAATAAGTAACTTCGTCTTCACTTGAGTTGAGGTATTTGTGGACTTCCTTGTCTTTGTTGAGGAGCTTTAGCTTGGGATGATGATTCCTGGAGCATAACTTGGTGTAGACATCGTCTTAATGGCTTCAGAATCTAGCAAGGGTTAATAAGATACTTTAAGTATGAGCGTACTCAGCAAGTTCACTAGAAAAGGAGTGTTTGATGCACTATAACTATAGCCATAGACCGTAGGTCGTAGGCAATGCAAGTTTTCGTAAACATTTCTTCAAAGGTTGCTTTTATTCTGAAAAAGTATGTCCGTCAGCCTTCACGGGTTCACCAGAACTTTCATGGAGTTCCTTTCCCGCCGCGTTCGCAGCTCCTTCCCGGAACAGGGAGTAATAAGTTACAGTTCTTACACTCTGCAGAAGTGCGTTACTTTTTCCATGAGAGATCAACTCCTTGTTGCACAACCAGGCAGCTTACCCGTCCACAATTCCATGTTGTGGGGCCCAGTAGATGATCCAAGCCAATTACTGCCCTCTCCGCGACGTCATATGTCTGCACGATCCTTCGGGGTTGTCTCACCTTCGTTAAGCCGCCCTTTCGGGTAGGCTAAAACCCTGATGAGTTCCTGAAGACTCTATGACCTAGTGATGCCCGAAATAGTACCATTTACATGGACTATATCCCTAAACACCATTTATAGATAATCTAGACACCAAAAGTGTGGGGGCGTAAGGGTTACCACACATATGTTGGATCCGCACAAGGAATCACAATGTCACGTTAATGTCGCCTTGCCTCCATACAAGAGGAAAAGGATACAGCTGAATTCTCCGTCCCATTCCAAATCTCATGGTTAACGCGTAATATACGGCGCAAGAATCACTGGCGACATTGGTTGTTAAGTCCTAGATAATATGTTCCTTTACCACCAGAACTTTCATAGTATGTTATTACCTCATGGTAAATAACCTCTAATCATATTATTATGAAAATATTGTTTTCTGACCTTTTTCAAATGCAGGTGATGACAACACTGGATTTGTAAAATACTCTACTGAAAATAATTAAAGGACATGAGCAAGTGTGAACTTGCCTTTTGTGATTGCAAGATTATGCACTCACTGTCTTCAAGACAATATAAGATTCAATATCTGAAATCAGCATCATTAGTCTAGTAAGGACTAATGTTTAAAGAAGCAATATGCTCTTATGCATAAGTAATGTGATGCATTTTATAAACGCGAATCCCGGGGATAACGTTGTTCTAGGGTTTGGATACCGGAAATGGTTATTTTAGAATGTGTTGTCCCTTTTAGATAAGTTTCCTACTTGTGCTTCTTATTAAGGCTTGTGAGTGTGTGTGAAACAATATATAATTACACTATCATACAATAGTAAGATACAAAATTGTGGAATGTTATTCAAGGATTACTTATATAAGAATTATTGTTTGAAGTGGAAAAAAGAATAACATTTGAAGAAAATATTTCTTTTCTAAGGTTTAAACAATATTTATTGTTAATAGGATGTGTTCAATGTCTTTTGGTGTGTGATTGATTAGTTTGGACTTGAGATGCTTTATGTCTTAATTGGAATAGACCAAAGTTAACTATAAAAACATATGTAGTTTATTAGATATAATGTTTATAAGCCTTGAGACTAAAGTTAACTTTAAAAACATAGATGGTTTGGAAGTGTAATGCTTATGATATTTGTACCTTGCGTACCTGGTAATGTTTCCTTAAGGTTACTTAAAAATAGTTATCTTTTTACTTGGTGTAGTGGTTTCTTGATTTTATAAATGAGTGGTTATAGTTTATAAACAAAGGATAATTCCTTTTTATAAATGAGTGGTTATAGTTTATAAACAAAGGACCCTTCACAACAATATATAATTACACTATCATACAATAGTATAATTTACCTTTTTATAAATGAGTGGTTATAGTTTATAAACAAAGAAGTAACATTACTTAACTTCTTATGGACTTAATATAGTGTTGTGAAGGTTTTGTAATCTGATGGTGAAAGTATATGGAAAAGATTGGATTTAATCACAATTATTATTGGGAATTTTATATTGGATAAGGGTCCTTTCAGAAAATAATCTACACATTTGGTTGAAGGATAATTCAATAAAATTGTATTTATAATGTTTTGAATCATTATGCCTTCATAATATTAATATTTAAGACTAATACTATTTATTAGACTTAATTGACTAATTTTAGAAATATTAACAAATTTTATTTACCCTTATAGGAATTATTAACTAAAGAAATAGGTTTAAATTCAAGTTGCTAAATTATTAAGTTTTTTATTTACTTTAAAAGTGGAATATTATATTTTTAACAAGTAGATATTATTTTTGTGATCATTTTTATATATTACATTTATTTTTGTGATTTATAAATAATAAGAAATGATTTTGACAATATTTATTACTTTATAAATACTTAATAGATAATAAATATTTAATTAAGTGAAATAATAATGCATGATTAAAGTTTTAAACTATTGTTCTTATTTTCTAAGATTTTTGGTATTTTATTTATATTTTTAACATTTATTATTATTATATGAATTATCAAAATTTTATTACTTTTAATAATCTTTATTAAACAATAATTATTTAAATTGTTAATATAATAATGTTTGATAATAGTTTTAAGTTATAGATTTTATTTTTCTACAAATTTTCATATATTATACGTATTTTTTTGAATTATAAAACAAAAGTTATGGATTTAATAAGATTTAATCATTTATTTTATTTCTGGAATATTGATAATTAAGCTTATAAAATTTTATTTATTTCTTAAACAGAAAATAACTTTCTGTACCGAAGCTAACTCTACCCAAAGTCACTGACTGGTGGGCCAGTGGCCACATCATCACTCAATTAAATAAATGCATTTGCTACCGGCCTGATTACTACTCCTAGACAATGACAGATGGGCCCTAGACCATGTCACTTGCCACGTGAGACAAAGACCAGGTCAAACAGTGGACTAGGTCCAGGGTGGCGTCGGCATGACGTCGCTATGGCGTCAGCACCACCACCGCCGTTAGTGGGTGGTCGCCGACGACGATCCACGACGCCCCAGCAAACGAAACTAACCTAGTTCGAATCAGCGCAACACGCTGAACCCTAAAGTGGCGACGCCGCTCGGAAATGGTCATCGGAGCCTCGGCTCCGACGAGCTCCGACGGTGGCCGACGGTGGCATAAGGCATGACTGCGTTTTACAACGAGAGATGGCGATTTAGGGATACTGGAAGGTTCAGGAACTCACCCTGATGACGATAGAGAGGTCGACGAGGACAGGTGTGGTCGGAGACGAGCTCTCCGACAAGATTTTCGACGAACTTCTGCAAAGAGGAACGGCAAAATTCGTCCACTCCAGTGCTCCCCTTGATGCAAGGTTTCACTCAGAGGATCTACGGAGGACGGGGTTCTCCATGGCTACTTGGAAGAGAGTAGGGAGGTGCGACTCAACGGCGAGGTGTGGCTCCGATGAGCTAGGGTTTCGGCCCCATTCGAATCAGAGAAGATAAGGAGGGAATGTGGATAGGGATTGAGGCAGGGCATCGCAGTGGCCTTCTTATCCCCCTCTGGAACGACAACGAGCATCTTGACGCACGGCTGAAGATGACGACGGCATCGGGCGGCGGTGGACTCCACCAGCGAGCTGTTGTGTGCGTGAGGATGAAGACGACGTTACTTTTGCGGAAAACCCCCTAGCAATTCTTTCAGCTCAACCCGCGGTCCTTCTTTGTTTCCACCCGTCAGTCACAGAAAAGGATGAGCTAGGCTGGCTGCTGGGCTTTTGTGGCCTACACATGGGCAACAAATAAGAAGAGGGAAGTTGGGTTGCGGCCTGCTTGCAGTTTTTTCCTCACTGTTTCATTTTCTCTTTTCTGTTTTTGTTTTCAAATTTGTGTATTACACATTTGTTTCAAATTTATTTTAGAGAATTTATTTGTTAAATAGTTGCAGTATATAAAAATGTATTTCAAATTCTAGGATGAATTTAGTATTTTGATAACATACTTTATTTATTATTTTCTAACTTTCTAATTAGAGACATATTATTTTATTAAATAGAATAAGTAGGATTTAGGGTTTTTAGGATTTGCTTAAGATATTTTAAAAAAATTAACTATAACATTAGTTTTACTTTTATTTGGAGTAATGAGGTTTTAAAATGTTTAGTGATAGTCATAGAGTTTATTTTTATGTATTTAATCATATAGCAAAGTATAGGGTGGTTTATAATTATTGTATCCCTACTTATTCCATGCTCATTTGGAATGAGTAGTTTAGAGAAATGGATCAAAGACTTTGTCTGATGAATATAGATAGAATTTTTATGAGATGTTGATGAGAAAACTCATTAATAGGTTTAGGGTTCTGAATTATACTTATATTCTTTTGTTGATGTGAATAAAGATTAATGGCTAAACACATTGTCTTTATATTTGTGATTTTTAATGATATCATCATTTAAAGTAAAATAGTGGAATGGTTTTCTAGGCTATCTTATGAGAAAGAATTAATAAAGATAGTTCTTAAGTACCTAGGATAATGATGGTTGAGAATGACAAAAATGTGCTTAAGTGATTTGATATAGGAAATTATTCCTAGCAGCCATTATGGAAATAAGATGATTGATCCAACAGATGGGATGGATGTTAAGCTTGATTATAGATTTAGGGTTTAATGTTTACCTAGAATTTCTATCTTCCATAACTCACAATCCTGGACTTCTAATTAAGGAATTCCTTTCCTAGATATATTGCTTCTTCATATCTAACATCATGTGTTAACATGATGAGCTTTACTTCACAAAAATATTATTATCCCCTTTTATTCTTCTAAATCCATTTATAATTCCAATGAGCTTGACACTAAAGCTTTCATACTCTTCTCATATCTATACTTGGTTATATCAAACTACTCTTCTGCTGATAACCTTCAATCCAACAAGTAGCTATTTCTCACTCCATTCCCATTCTTCCATAATCATCCATCACTAAGATTATTTCAATAGATGTATACATCAAACTACCTTTCTCTAAAGCTTACTATCCTTTAAGATGAATAACACTATTTCCATAACTCCATGCTATACGAGCTTTAATTAAATCATACTGTCTTACATTTACTTTACTCTAATAACTCATACTCCAACCTCACATTATATTAATGTGACTTACAATAACTACTCTAGTATAACTTATCTATACTAGGGTTTCAATTATTTCTACCCACCAATGTCACTTATACTAGATATAAGTAGACAATTCCGGGTGAGCAAGGCATGATCATTATAGTCCTGTAATCATTTATAGCTTAGGTTTCCAATTGGCTCATCAAGGCTTCATCAATATAACCTTACAATTGTATTGGAATTATCTTATCAGTATCTCTAATTGGATTAAGGCTGTTATTCATGGACTCTGCCCAATTGATCCAATAGAATTACTACTGATAACTATCTTCAAGGTACATCCTTATAATCTCTACCTCAGATACTCTTCTATTATTTCAGGAGTAAGTTTAACTCCATCAATTATCATATTGATTTTATTCCTCTCCAATCCCTCCCATCCTATAGATGATATCTAAAACTAGCATTACTATTCACCTCTTCTTAGTTGTTTCTTTATCAAAACTTAAATGTATGCTATGATATGGTCAAGAGTTGATAGATTGAGAATTGGTGAATCATAGTTTATTTCTCAACATTGATGAACAACAGATATTGGAATATAGCTCCATAGAGATGATAAGGATATGGAAAGAAAGATATATGTTGAATGATCTTGACTTGGTTTCTTTCCTACTCAAACTTACTAAAGAGTTAAGGTTAGGTATTACCATGATATTCATAGTAAGAATAGATAAGAACAAGATAAGTCAGGATTAGTCATTACATTCTTATTACTTAAGTTGTAATATTAACTTGGCATTTATGAGTTGTTGTGCTGAATATTATGATAGGATCCCTTAAGGATCAGATATTAATAATTTAAGCAATGTATTATGAGTAACATTTTATTATATTTAATCTACCCTTAGATCAAATCATGTTTACCCAAATAAGGTTTTAGCAAAGGTCATATTGAAACTTATCACGGTCAACTTGATGATCTACTTCAATTCCATCAAGTTGAGAGAAGCTTCAATCACTTTGACAAGTTCTTATTTAAAAGCGCGAAAATTATTCCGATTTTCTATGCATGAATCCAATGCACATATCTGGGTTCATCTTATTTCTAAGCTCTAATGCTGGGATGTTACACTAAGGGCTCTACCGGTAGCTATGTGTTCATCTCTCTCTATGGTGTGATCTTATTGTGATCATGAGCTTTGTAATCTAGTTGAATAAGTAGACGTTACTCTTCATCTATTATCCTACTCAAGTGTTTTTATTAATGTGATCTCCCGAGACACCTTGTCCCACATGTGTGAAGGTGACAGTGTGCGCACCGTGGCTCTTAGGCTAAAGATTATAGAAATACTTATCATGAGTTATAAATTGTGTTGGATGTCTCTATAAAATTGTGGTGTTTGCCAGCAGAATCTCGGTTTGACCGTCAGACTCCTCCTCAGACGATGATTCCACGAAATTCTTGTAGAAGAACTCAATTTCCCTTCTTCGGCTTCTGCCCATATGCAAAGTATGAACCCAGTCCATAGGCGGAAGCCGAGGGCGGCGGGATTGCTTCGGCGTGTCGAGACAACTCAGGCAACGCGCGTGGCCTGCGGTGGTGCTCGATATCACGGGGTGTCGGTGGCAGCGAGCGGTGGCGGCGGTAAAGATTGCGCCTGCTCAAGGCGCGGGATATTAAGTGCGAGGGTTTGGGGGAGGAGAGCGTCTGTTGTGCCACTGGCGAGAGAGCCCGGATGAATTATTGGGGGGACACCCGCGTTGTCTGCGCGTCCGGGCCGATGCAACCGTTGCCCAGATTAGATGCACGGATGGGTCAAGCCGAACGCGTTTGTCTGGATGGTCGGCCCGCTGGGACGCCACGCACGAGCGTCCGCACGAACGAATTCGGATACGCTTGGACGGAATGGGTCGGCCCCGTTGGAGATGCCCTAAGAGGAGAAAGAGATGGCATGTCATCTCATGGTGATCCATTGATCGATCAAACGCATATCGCTAGCTAGACCAGATTCATCTGCCCATGCATGCAGCATTACCACATCAGTAGCAGCACTTCAGTTAATTAACAAACCCCAAGTGAACCTACTATACTCCAAGCCAAACGTCCATACTCCGTGTTGAGAAGTGGCAGCAGTAGAATACGTTGCCAATTCACAAAGGGTCACGGGGTGTTGAGCTCAGTCCAGACCTGTGTCAGTGTCGATGTCCGTGTGTCATATGGTTATATCTTTACATACATACGGTCAAGGCATGCAGCGCTGATCGAATGCCGGCCGGCGACGAGCCCACATCGATCAATGCCTGCCGTGGCGGCACGAGCAGACGAGATCTCGGTTTCAGAAGGGACCAAAGTAAGTAAACACAGCTAACGGTCGTGCTTAATTGGGCAGGCGGGCAGGGCCGGTTTCGGCGTCACGCGCGGGATGACACAAACAATGGTATAGCCGGGAGATAGGTGAGCTACCCTACTATAATGCTTTGCTGACAGCAACGCCGCCGTCCGTCCGTGGCAAGGAAAAATGGCCATGGTCCTGGATCCTGCCCATGCAGCATTGGTTGTCGTTGGGATATATTTTCCGGATATATATACCCGGCAGGAATTAAGACTCTGATAACATGATGGTCTAATCGTGGTAGAGCTGAAGGCTCACTGTGCAGTCCAATATACAAGAGGAGATGGAGATCTATCTAGCTGCACGAAGGCCTTGACTCAGGCCCAGATGATAGAAGATTTAGGTTATACGACTTAGCCATTAATCCTACCATATGTAACTATACCTAGACGTGAGACCCGAGCTTCTTAGCTCGACCCGAGTTTCTTGGGCTCGGCCCACTACTGCCTCTAGACCGAGCCGAGTCTGAATACTTGGACCGCGATGGCATCGTGCCGAGCCTGGCTTGGCTCAGTCCACTCGTTTGGCCCATGTTTTTTACGTGAATTAGAGAAAGAAGTTGGGCTAGATTATAGTGGTTTGTTCAGTTCATCCATAGGCAGAACGTGTGTCCACTTCCTCCTTGTAAAGCTAGGGCAGCACTGATGTTGCCGCGCCACCCGGCGCCTAGCACGGCCTCCACACCGCCTAGCACTGCCTCCATGCCGCCCCGCCGCCCAGTACTACCGATGCCGCTCTGCCCAGCACTGCCAGCGTCGTCGCATCGCCCACCATTGTCACCTCCGCATGGCCCCGCATTGCCGCCGTCGCCAAAACAAATTGTGACGCTGCCATGGAAGACGACCCCACCAGTCAGTGATGTAGCACCTCCAGGCTCGCGAGCTGCACCGAGCTTTTGGGAAGCTTGGGACGAGCTCCATTTTGTGGCTTGCCGGTGGCGTCGAGCAGGCCCGGGCTTGCCATTTCTGGACTGAGCTTTTCTCTGGATAACCAACCTATCCAAGACATTACGATCTTGCATGAATGTCGTTTGAGACGTGGAGTTTGCTGCCGGCACTCCTGACGGGCTCCCTTCGAACAGGGGGCGGAGTGGTAGGTTCTAGGGCTTGTCCTACAGCCAACAACCTTCGGGAGTCCCTATTGCAGAGCTTTCTTCTTTTTGCCTGCTTTGGGGGCAACCGGTAGAGATGCTCTTGGTTTATGGTTAGGGGTTTAGGCAGACACTACAGGAGAAGCTCGGTATGCCGAGGGCATATTGCCGTCGGCGTAGCCAGGAAAACCCTCAGCGTACGCTACGCCGACGGCTGCCCTCGGCGTACCGTCCTCGGCGGACCTCTCCCTCGGCGGAGCAGGCGCGGCCGTCGGCGTAGGACAAGACCGTCGGCGTAGGTCAACGCCGACGGCCTGACGGCGCCCGTCGGCGTAGAGACCGTCGGCGAACTTCGACCGCGCCGTCACACGGCCAGTTAACGGCGAGTCGGCTACGCCGACGGCCTCACCCTCGGCGTACTAAGCCACGTGGAGGCTGGTGGGCGGCCTGGCGCAGCAGCTACGCCGACGGCCTCCCCCTCGGCGACGCCTGCCACGTGGAGGCAGCGCAGCGGCCTGGCGCAGCTGCTGCGCCGACGGCCTCCCCCTCGGCGTACTCCTGCCACGTGGAGGCAGCGCAGCGGCCTGGCGCAGCTGCTACGCCGACGGCCTCCCCCTCGGCGTACTCCTGCCACGTGGAGGCAGCGCAGCGGCCTGGCAGCAGCGGGCTGGCCCTACGCCGAGGGCCTTGCCGTCGGCGTAGCCTTGACCATTTGGTCACGCTTACCTCCTACGCCGAGGGCAAGGCCGTCGGCGTATCAAATGCACAGTTTTTTTTTTTGAATTTTTTTGCAGCAGCAGCAGCACTCACAGCAGCCATACATCCATACATCATCATCCATACATCCATACATCATCCATACATCCATGCAATATATATTCCACACCAATTGAAACAAGATCACATATGCCATACATGTATCAACATCAGTCATACAAGATCATCCATATATTAGTCATACAAGATCATCGACATCATCACACATGCCTACAACTCTGGAGGAGAGGGGGTGTACCCGAGATCTCCCCTGGTGAAAAGTGGCGACCTCTGCCGAGGGTTGCGTCTAGTAGAAGCAGCAGAAGAGCCACCTGGCGAGGGAGTAGGAGAAGTGTGAAGCTCGGGAAAACCACCTGCAGAATGGCCAGGAGATGGACCATCGTCATGAAGCGGTGTGATCTGACGCCCATCCGGCGAGGCGTGGCCAAAGTGCCGGTTCCCAGAAGCTCCCGTTCCCTACATGTTGCCTACATGTTAGCAACTTGCGAGGCAAAGTAAAGCGATAACCAGTGGGTTCGCAAAGAACTTACCGGTGTCGATGCGTAGTAGGTCCTAGCGAAGCTTTCCTTCGATTGCCAAAATGGCATCGGACCTGACATGGGAGGCACGGGCCCTAAATCTCTATTCTGGCCAGTTTGAATATTCACCATCATGGCCTGCAAGATAGTTTAGAAGTCAGGCCGTAGTACAACAAACGGGGGGAAGTGGGTCTTGTATCTTTTGCAAAAAATAAAGGTTCGGACTTACATTTACGTATTGCATGTAGATCGCATTCGCCTCCTGATGCTGCCGAAAGGCCACCTGATATTCCTCATAAGCGGCATCGTAGGCCGCGTCTAACTCAGGCTACAATTTCAAATACAAGGAATCTCGTCAGCGGTTAGCCATGCAGGAACAAAAGTCATAAAGATGATGAAAACGAGAAAAACTTACATCCTCGGCGGAGCGACGAGGCTGGCCACGAGGCGGGATAGGGGGGCCGTCGGCGGGGTAGGTATCCTTGAGACGGCTGAATCTCGTGCTGAGGGTAGGCTTGACCTTCTTATTCAGAATCTTGAGGCGTCCATGCTGCAATCCGTGCCCCGACAGGACCAACGACTCCTCGTCGATCTCCGTGTGAATGGGGTCATCCACATGGGGGTGACGAGCCTTCACCATCGTGCTGTAGTTCCCCAAGTCGTTCTGGGCAGTGCCGAAGTACACGGGCAACGAGGGTTGAGGCTCCGAGTAATTGGGCTTCTTTCGCCGCATCATCTCATAGACGGCGACGTCATGAATCACCTCCCCGGGTTGTGCCTCGGCCACCTGTATCGCGAAAAGAAAATATTATGCATATGAAGTACAAACATAAGCAGAAATGCACGCAGGTCGTTCCATGTATATACGTACCACCTTCCCCTTGAAGCGGTCAAAGTTGCGGTTTCCCGCGCAGTGCGTTCCACCATCGCCTTGGCTATCCGCGTTCCGCCTCGACAAGGCTGCAAACTCCTCTTCTTCTCTGAGCCACCTCGTCCTAACCAGCTCCTCCCATGCGAGTCGATGCGGCTCGGCCCAATCGGGGATAACCTGAAAATGCAATACTCAACTCCAGACAATGCAATGGCAACTTAGAAGCAATGTAGAATCTCATTGACATTTTACTCACCGACATGTACTCTTCTGGCGTCATCGAGTACTCAGGATTAGGGTTCCTACCGACAATGTCTTCCTTCCTGACCCTCACGCCCCTGTCAGCCCAGAAGTGGCTAGCGGCCGTGACCTTCTGGTTGTACCACACCTGGGGGGTCAACTTCACACAAGCCCCAAGCAAAGTCCTCTGCGCCTTCTCCTGGTCCTCCTCGGCCACACGGTAAAAGCACTTCAATCATGCATAAGAGTCATGAGTTAGCACGGTGGGGTCATCAAGTATGAACATAACTCGAGAAATATGCCTTACCCAAAACTTGGTGATGACAGCATCAGCAGCTGTCGGAAAGCCCGGGACACGGGTAGTCTGGTAGTCCGCCCAAGTGGTAGCTAGCTTCCTGTCACCCTCATGGGTAATGTGATAGCCCGGCCAGAACTTCCTAATCAGAGCTCCAACAAGGCTGTTAGGAAGGCGAGGCTTCGTCCCCGGAGGAAATGTCCAATTGCTGCACAATAATAAACATTAGTACACAATAATTATTTATGACTAACATGAAATAAAATGTTTTAAATTGCCAAATTAGTACACTTACTCAAGGCCATCTGGAATAATAAGGGCTTTCGCCTCCTGAGTCCTAGGCTCAAACTTCTCGTCAGGGACTCCCGATTCCCCACGATTCCGCAATTTCTTCGGCCCCACCAACTCGCGGCTAGTGTCCGCCTCCGTATCGGTCCCCGCCTCCCTCTCGGTCCTCGCCTCCCTCTCGGACTCTGCCTCCCTCTCGGCCCTGAAAGGCTGCTCTGTCAGGAACAACTCAGGAGCCACGTCGCCAGAAGCAGAGGGTGGTGGGTCAAAGTCCACGCCTCCTCCCGTGGCACCTCGTCCTCGTCCTCCTCGACCTCGGCCTCGACCCCGTCCTCCGCCAGCAGGAGCAAGATCGGGGTAACGCGGATTGGGATTTGGCTGTCTCCCACTCCGTGTAGCACTTTTCTTGCGCTGCTTCAGCGCATTAAGCAAGGACGAACTGGTTGCCTTGCCGCTGCTCATATTGTTCAATCACCTGCATTAAGTAAGAGAAAACAGTTAAGCACAAAGACATAATAAAATGTATACACAAAGAATAAAGGCATAATGCAATTAAGAAAACAGTTAAGCACAAAGACAAAATAAAATGCATTAAAAAATAAATACTCACTATCATTTTCATTCTCATTCTCATTCTCATTCTCATTCTCACTATCACTATCTTTTGAGTAGAAATCTGGATTCTCATCGAAGGGTGTAGGCTCATCATCGTTGTCATTCTCGGTATGGAGCTTCTCGAGCATACTTATGTCATGTAGATTCACCACTGACTCACCCCGAGTTTCTACATCATTCCCAAGGTCCTCAAGATCAACCGGTTCTAAATCAAAGTGTCCAAAGTCCTCTTGCTCTTGATAGAAAATTCCCTCGTACGTTAAAGGGTTAATGTTGTTGTAATCGTCCTCGGAGGGAATCGGTAGGTTACCATGTGGCGATACCTGGAACACGACTTCCCAGCCCTGGAGTTCCGCTTTCTGGCATGGGTAGGGCAAATAATAAACTTGGTTGGCTTGGTGAGCAACAACAAAGACGTCGGCTCCGCTATAGGTGGTTGTGTTGGAGATATGCCCAAGAGGCAATAATAAAGTGGTTATTATCATATCTTCACACTTATGATAAATGTTTACATACCATGCTATAATTGTATTAACCGGAAACATTAATACTTGTGTGATTTGTAAACTAAAATAAGAGTCCCTAGTAAAGCCTCTTGTTAAACTAGCTTGTTGGTTAATATATGATCATGGTTTCCTGATCATGAACATAGAGATGTTATTAACAACAGGATCATATCATTAGGAGAATGATGTGATGGACATACTCCTATAGATAAGCGTAGCATAAAGATCAAGTCATTTAAATAGTTCAATTGCTATATGCTTTCTGATACACAGTAACCTAATTCCTTCGACCATGAGATCATGCATATCACCTTTACCGGATGGATGCTTTGATGACATCAAACACCACACCGTAACTGGGTGGCTATAAAGGTGGCATTGAGTGTTCGGAAAGTATTGGTTGAAACACATGGATCAAGAGTGGGATTTGTCCATCCATATGACGGATAGATATACTCTGGGCCCTCTCGGTGGAATGTCATCCAATTGGCTTGCAAGCATGTGACTGGCTCACAAGGGATCACATATCACGGGAACGAGAAAAGAGTACTTATCGGTAACGAGGTTGAACTAGGTATGCAGAGATACCGACGATCATAACCTCGGATAAGTAAACTATCGTGAGACAAAGGGAAATTGGTATCGTATGTAAGTGGTTCATTCGATCGCAAAGTAATCGTAGAAATATGTGGGAGCCATATGAATTTCCAGATTCCTCTATTGGTTATTGTTCGGAGAAGTGTCTCGATCATGTCCGCATAATTCACGAACCGTAGGGAGACACACTTAAGGATTCAACGTTGTTTGAGTAGTTATGGTATTATGAGAAAGAGACCGAATGTTGTTCGGAGTCTCGGATGGGATCCGGGATATCACGAGGTGATCCGGAATGGTCCGGAGAATAAGATTCATATAAGGAAAGTCCCGTTTCGGAGTTCGGGAATGATTCCGGTGTTTTCATCGGGAATGTTCTAGAAGGTTCCGGAATGTCCGACACTCCGGGGGGGAGGGTACATGAATGTGTCATTACATATTGAATGATTGCATCATGTACTAAGTGTTCTTGCTGTTCCAAAACTGAAAAAGTCAAACTGCCAGTTTGAAAGTCAAACGGCTAAAACAGGAAACTGTGGAAAACAGGAAACTGTGGGAAACAGGAAACTGTGGGAAACAAGCAAGAGGTGGTTGGAACCGACTTGGGGGAGGAGTCCCTCCAAGCCGGCGCGCCAACCAAGGCCGACTTGGGGAGGGACTCCCCTCCCCTTGGCCTCCCCTCCCACCTATAAAAGGAGGGGCAGGGCCTCCTCCTCTACATACACAAGTTCCTATCCTCTAATCTCCGGTTTAGAGCCGTTTTGGTTTAGAGCTTCTAATTGCTTTAGCCTGCGGTTTAGAGCCTTCTAATTGGTGTGTCTAATCTCTAGACCACTAATAGCTCTCTCTCATACTCCACCATACTCGCTCCGGCTTAAGGCGAAGCCCTGCGAGATCTCCCCTCTACTTCCGGTACCACGCCGTTGTGCTGCCGGAATCGCGAGGAGAGTGCTACAACCTCCGCTGCCTGCTGGAACAAGGGAGAGGAAGGTCTTCGTCGAGTACTGAACGTGTGACCGACTGCGGAAGTGCTGCCGGAACGCAGCGCCGGAAGGATCGTCTACGCGATCTTGAGATCGGAAAGAGTACGACTACATCACCCACGAGAATCTGCTCTCGTTAACCGCTTTGGAATCTTCGAGGGTGAGTTATTCCATCGACTCGTTGCTGCAATCTAGTAGATAGATCTTGGCTTGTTTGTTTATATGCGATAGAAAATTTTTGTTTTCCATGCTACGAACCCCTACAGTGGTATCAGAGCCGTGTCTATATGTAGATCTGTTGCACGAGTAGAACACAATGGTCATTATGGGCGTTGATGCTTTTATTGTCGATTGCTTCTTGTGTACTTTGCATCTTGCGGTATGTTGGGATGAAGCGGCCCGGGCTAACCTTACATGACATCGTTCATGAGACCTGCTCCACGCTTGACATGCAACTTGTATTGCATAAGTGGCTTTGCGGGTGCCTGTTTCTCCTAGCATAGTTAAGATCCAATTTACAACGGGTGATTAACAATACTAGTATCAATGTTGTGGTTCTTGTTCGTAAGTTAGAACGACACTAATTGAAATCCCCAAACCACGTAAAATATGCAAAGAAAGTAGAGGCGTCTAACTTTGTTTTGCAGGGGTGTGCTGTGATGTGATATGGCCATGATTGTGATTATATATGATGTATGCAATGTTCCTTATTGTAAGTTGGCAACCGGCAGGAGCCATATGGTTGTCTTTAATTTATGTTAAGACCCGCGTGTCTATTCAAAGTAGTTGTAATAGTTGAAGCCGGTGGACGACAACCATGGAGAAGCGTCATTGACCTTGATGCAATGCCGGTGATGATGGAGATCATGTTCGTGCTAGAAGATGGAGATCGGAAGCACAAAGAAGAAAGGCCATATCATATCACATATTATTGAATTGCATGTGATGTTAATCCTTTATGCATCTTGTATTGCTTAGTAGACGACGGTAGCATTATAAGATGATCCCTCATGCACATGAATTTCAAGTCATAAAGTGTTCACCCTTAGTTAGCACCGTTGCTAAAGCTTGTTGTTTCGAAGCACCACGTGATGATCGGGTGTGTTAGATTCTGCAAGTGTATACAACGTGAGCAAGCCAGATTTGCTCATGCAGAAACTAAGGTTTGATCTTGACGAGCCTAGCATGTACAGACATGGCCTCAGGAACACGGATTACCGAAAGGTAGAGCATGAGTCATATAGTAGATATGATGAACATGTTGATTGTTCGCCATTGAAGCTATATCAACTCTCGTGATGATCGGTTTTGATGTGGTGGGTTTGGTTTGTGTGATCACTAAAACAATGTGAGGGATATTGTTTTGAGTGGGAGTTCACCTAGATTAATTTAATTATTAATTAGAACTCAATTTATCATAAACTAAATCAAAGTGAAATTGCATAGTTGTTGTAGTCATTGGCATCCGTTTACCACCTTGCGCTTAGTTATAATTGAGATGATAGAACTATAGAATTCTGGTTAGTTACTTTACGAACTGGTATCGTATTGTTTTGAAGTGTTAATCTAAAGTTTAAAAGTCCTATTGCAAACTTTCAGTAAGTTCCGGTTACTCCATGAAGTTTAATAATTAGTATTAAATCAAGAGTAACAATTCCAAGTGTTAGTATCATGTTTGTTTCCATGATTCTTGATATTCAAAGGATTGTCTTAATATCAAGGTTATCTAGGATCTGAAAGAGTTGTTTCAGAAACCATGATGTGTGGAAGATATTGTGATATCTGAAACGAAGTTTTGGTTGCAACATGATAGAGTATAATATGGCTAAAGTCATGTTCTCGTATTTGATGAGAATTTGCAAAAGGTTGGAGACACTTGTTGTCCTAATCCTCCAAAAGGTTTTGGATAGCAACATTATACTCATCAATTCATCGTTACAAGCTAACAGTAGCTTGATCATGGACAATTCCATGATAAGGGTGAATATTTGATGTAGGTAAAATGTTTACTACACCAAGAGATTACTAAAGAAAGGAATTTGAAAGAACACCAAATATTTGATGATGGTGATCTACTTCAAAGTGCAAGTCCAAAGACATTGGTATTTAATTATACACGCTTTGGACTATATGTCATATGTATGACTCCACTATTGATATTGATAGATTCTTTCAAACAGAAAAGGAAATATTGAAAGAGAATCTCATAAATATATGGCAGAAAAGAAAAGACTAGAATTGTTCAGTTTAAGTATATAGATGATATACATGTTATGGCTATATTCTTTGCTTATTAAACAATGTGGTTCTCAAGTATTTGATACTGAATTTGTTGGTGTGAATCGTCATACGAAACAACACAATTCATGAACTACAATGGCCTAAGTAACTAGCAAAAGAATATGTGATGATGTTCATCGAGAACAAATAAAGGGTTATTGTGTTGCTCGTTAAACATCAAAGCTTGCCTTCAAGATTTGTTTTATCAGGTATTATGAGAACAAAAGGGTTGTTCAAATAATTGCTGTAATCCATAAAAGATGGATGATTCACAAATCTCGTTGGAGAAATCACATCCATAAAATTAGTGCTAAAAATGTCGAAAGATAAATTGATTGAAAGATCACTTAGGAAGTGACATCGCCGTTTAAATTATAATGGAAAGAAAACATGAAGAAACTCCATGTGGATGGAATTTTGGAGTCTTCTAATTTTTGATCAAATGACGCTTATGAAACTTTCCTAGAGATAATTGAAACTTCGTTCATAGGCCAAAAGGGAACGAAAGACTAGCTTATTGGAATTTGTACATATTGTTGTACGAAGTCCATTATGTGTAGTCAAGAGCGGTGGATTTCAACTTCATATGCCTTCTCCGAAAATTTGAGTGAATATATGAATATTTACTTAATAAGGATGAAGTGTGAAATATTTGGAAAAGTTCAAAGACTTTCGAGATGAAGTGCAAAATCATTGTAACAAGAATATAAATAGTTTATGATAAGATCATAAAGGAAGATATTTGAGTTATAGAGTTTAGCATAATACCTAAGATTTAAGGAATCGTTCCGTGGATTTGCATTTCCCGAAACACCATAAGAGTATGGAGGATTCGAGATATGTAATTAAACCTTGTTTGACATGGTAAGATCAAAGGTATAATTCATAAAACTGCCATTATATTTTAAAGATTAAAAGCTTTAGAGATTACCGTTTTTCCACTGAAAAGAGCTCCATCATAATCCGTTGAAATGACACCATATGTTATGGTTTGGGATAAAACCCAAGTTGTCCTTTCTTAAACATTGGTATGCTATGCATAAGAAAGATGTTTGCAACCAAAGTCGGATGAACCTGTCTTTGTTAAGTATTCCTCCATAACACCGGAGACAAAAGTGTTTGTCACTTAGAACGTCAAGTTTCTTTTAGAAGGAATTTTTCGTGAAAAGTAAAGTGGGAGGACAATAGAACTTTGATAAGGTTAAAAGAACCTTAGCTATGTGTGCAAAGTTGCGCAGCACCGAAAAGTGTTCCGGAGGCAGCAACAATGCTCATGGCTCACGTGCCTCAAAGGTTGTGGTCACGGAGATCTAAGTTCCTATTGAAACAAGTAGATTGGGTAAACAATCAAATACCAAGATTTGAGGGTTGAATCATTATTTGAGAATAATGAACCGACTACATACAAAGAAGCGATGATGGGCCCTGACTCCGTCAAATGGCTTGAAGCCATAAAATCCGTGATAGTTCCATACACGAGAAATCAAGTTTTGAACTTGAAGGACCCTCGAGAAAGGTGTAAGACCTTACAGTTGTGTCTGGATCTATAAAGAAATAGACATGGATGTTTTACATCTATGAAATAGTCGACATGTTGGGAAAGAGTTCACAAAATGTTCAAAGGTTGACTATGACAAGATTTGATCTTTCATAGTGATATTTAGTCTAGACGGATTAATGTAGCAACCACTACATATAATTTGTTATATGGTAGTTGAATAAACAAAACAAGTTCTTCTAATAGAATCGTTACCTAGGACATGTGCATAACACGGTGCATAGGGTTTTGTTAATTCAAAAGGATGCTAAAAGTATATGCAAACTTCAATGGTTAAAGTGAGCATCGCGGAGTTGGAATCTTCACTGTGATGAAACTGTTAAAGGAGTTTAAAAGCTCATCAGAGACGATGGAGATGCTTGCATTTGCAAGAAATTAAGTGGGAGCGCTAAGACATGTTTCTAATACGTTATGTGGAAGACATATTGTTGATTGGAAATAATGTATCTTTTATTAACACATATTAAGAATTTCATCCCGATGAAAGACTTAGGCAAAACCTAAATATTTGGCATCAATAGACGCTAATATGGTTGTGCCAGAAGTACATAGACGAGATATTGAATGAGTTCAATATAGAAACTACAAGAAAGGTTCTTGTCGCACAGAAAGGATTGAAAGAGTTCAATGTTGATGATATATTCAAGTGTATTGACATTTGGTAAAGTGAAACAAATAATCAAGTATAGATTGATACTTGATGTATGAAATCATAAAGAGTATTTATATCAATCATACTGTGATATGTACAAATCCAGATATGTCCTATGCTCTAAATGTTGTGAGCATATACCAGAATGATTCGTAAGATGATCATTGGACAATAGTAAGGATATTCTTATGATCTTTTGGAAGAACTAAAAGTATAATATTTGTAGAAGTGACAAATAGATGGTTAGTTCATTGTAAAAGTACTACATTGATACTAGATTTGTCACAAAGTACAAATTAAGTTTATCTCAATCTAAACTAAGGGTGGCACAATATAATGGAAAGTGAGTTCCATAATGGATTTGGATGAGTTCCAAAGTTAAGACATTGTGACAGATACTACAACAAAAGGCTAAGTATATGACTGCTATTTTAGCATCAAAAGAGGGCATTTGTGTCAAGTAGTTTGTTATCAAACTAGGTGTAGTTCACAGTGGGATAATACTATGAAGATATATTGTGCGACAATATTATCAACATGTTTTAACCCCAAAGAGCTAAAGGTCACACCGAAAGACCAAATTTATACAAAGCCATCTCATTAGAGAATGAGTGATGCGTAGAGACGCAAAGACATGCAATTACACACGGACCTAGAAGTGTCAGATCCGGAGATCAGTTGACCACTAGCAATCGTGTACATACAACACCGGAAAGCCATAGGTGTTGAATACACAAAGGTTTGAAACTAGATTATTGACTCTAGTGCAAGTGGGAGACTGTTGGAGATATGCCCAAGAGGCAATAATAAAGTGGTTATTATCATATCTTCACACTTATGATAAATGTTTACATACCATGCTATAATTGTATTAACCGGAAACATTAATACTTGTGTGATTTGTAAACTAAAATAAGAGTCTCTAGTAAAGCCTCTTGTTAAACTAGCTTGTTGGTTAATATATGATCATGGTTTCCTGATCATGAACATAGAGATGTTATTAACAACAGGATCATATCATTAGGAGAATGATGTGATGGACATACTCCTATAGATAAGCGTAGCATAAAGATCAAGTCATTTAAATAGTTCAATTGCTATATGCTTTCTGATACATAGTAACCTAATTCCTTCGACCATGAGATCATGCATATCACCTTTACCGGATGGATGCTTTGATGACATCAAACACCACACCGTAACTGGGTGGCTATAAAGGTGGCATTGAGTGTTCGGAAAGTATTGGTTGAAACACATGGATCAAGAGTGGGATTTGTCCATCCATATGACAGATAGATATACTCTGGGCCCTCTCGGTGGAATGTCATCCAATTGGCTTGCAAGCATGTGACTGGCTCACAAGGGATCACATATCACGGGAACGAGAAAAGAGTACTTATCGGTAACGAGGTTGAACTAGGTATGCAGAGATACCGACGATCATAACCTCGGATAAGTAAACTATCGTGAGACAAAGGGAAATTGGTATCGTATGTAAGTGGTTCATTCGATCGCAAAGTAATCGTAGAAATATGTGGGAGCCATATGAATTTCCAGATTCCTCTATTGGTTATTGTTCGGAGAAGTGTCTCGATCATGTCCGCATAATTCACGAACCGTAGGGAGACACACTTAAGGATTCGACGTTGTTTGAGTAGTTATGGTATTATGAGAAAGAGACCGAATGTTGTTCGGAGTCTCGGATGGGATCCGGGACATCACGAGGTGATCCGGAATGGTCCGGAGAATAAGATTCATATAAGGAAAGTCCCGTTTCGGAGTTCGGGAATGATTCCGGTGTTTTCATCGGGAATGTTCTAGAAGGTTCCGGAATGTCCGGCACTCCGGGGGGGAGGGTACATGAATGTGTCATTACATATTGAATGATTGCATCATGTACTAAGTGTTCTTGCTGTTCCAAAACTGAAAAGGTCAAACTGCCAGTTTGAAAGTCAAACGGCTAAAACAGGAAACTGTGGGAAACAGGAAACTGTGGGAAACAAGCAAGAGGTGGTTGGAACCGACTTGGGGGAGGAGTCCCTCCAAGCCGGCGCGCCAACCAAGGCCGACTTGGGGAGGGACTCCCCTCCCCTTGGCCTCCCCTCCCACCTATAAAAGGAGGGGCAGGGCCTCCTCCTCTACATACACAAGTTCCTATCCTCTAATCTCCGGTTTAGAGCCGTTTTGGTTTAGAGCTTCTAATTGCTTTAGCCTGCGGTTTAGAGCCTTCTAATTGGTGTGTCTAATCTCTAGACCACTAATAGCTCTCTCTCATACTCCACCATACTCGCTCCGGCTTAAGGCGAAGCCCTGCGAGATCTCCCCTCTACTTCCGGTACCACGCCGTTGTGCTGCCGGAATCGCGAGGAGAGTGCTACAACCTCCGCTGCCTGCTGGAACAAGGGAGAGGAAGGTCTTCGTCGAGTACCGAACGTGTGACCGACTGCGGAAGCGCTGCCGGAACGCAGCGCCGGAAGGATCGTCTACGCGATCTTGAGATCGGAAAGAGTACGACTACATCACCCACGAGAATCTGCTCTCGTTAACCGCTTTGGAATCTTCGAGGGTGAGTTATTCCATCGACTCGTTGCTGCAATCTAGTAGATAGATCTTGGCTTGTTTGTTTGTATGCGATAGAAAATTTTTGTTTTCCATGCTACGAACCCCTACAGGTTGAAGGCCTAACTTCAACTAACCCAATGGAAGGGGTACTTCTCAGTCCACCCCTTGGGTCAAACCAGTGGCACTTGAACACAACAATATTGAGTTCGACATTCGCACGATTGAAGGTCAGCTCGTATACATTCTCTAACCTTCCGTAGTAATCAAGGGAATCGGCTCCTTTGGTGAACACCCCAGTATTTACCGTTTTTGCATTCGGTCGCCCTTTCTGGTGCGTCTCTGTATGGAAGCGAAACCCATTCACATCATACTTCTCATACTTCATGACGACACTGTTACAACCTTGGGAAACACATTTCAGCTCATCTGACATCTCAACGTTGGGATCAGCTCCCTACAGGTACAAGAGGAATTTGTTGCGTTCAGTAGTTACGTGGAATAAGAGCGACAAGTCACATATTGCAAGGTAAGAGGGACAGGTTAGAAATTACTTTGTTTAGGTCATAGGGTGATGTCAAACCATGTTGGTTCACAAGTTGGGGCACTATCCTACCCGGTTTCACCTCGACGGGGAGATTCCACCCTTATACGGGTACGGAACCTTCGCCTCTAGGTTAGAGCGCATGCATGCGAGGGGGGACACATGCAAGCACCTATATATACCAACCTCTCACTACACCCACACACACACACATATGCTAGGGGCACATGCAAGTTTTCATCTCATTCTAATGTACTCGTGGTCTTCCTCCGGCGAAACCCTGATCTCTGTGCACACTCGGATCGTCTACCCCCCTAGACGTTCCTCTGACAGGGGTAGCCCGGCGTAGCTCTCTCTTGTTTTGTGTTTGTTTAGGTCATAGGGTGATGTCAAACCATGTTGGTTCACAAGTTGGGGCACTATCCTACCCGGTTTCACCTCGACGGGGAGATTCCACCCTTATACGGGTATGGGCCTCTAGGTTAGAGCGCATGCATGCGAGGGGGGACACATGCAAGCACCTATATATACCAACCTCTCACCACACCCACACACACACACATATGCTAGGGGCACATGCAAGTTTTCATCTCATTCCAATGTTCTCGTGGTCTTCCTCCGGCGAAACCCTGATCTCTGTGCACACTCGGATCGTCTACCCCCCTAGACGTTCCTCTGACAGGGGTAGCCCGGCGTAGCTCTCTCTTGTTTTGTGTTTGTTTAGGTCATAGGGTGATGTCAAACCATGTTGGTTCACAAGTTGGGTCACTATCCTACCCGGTTTCACCTCGATGGGGAGATTCCACCCTCATACGGGTACGGAACCTTCGCCTCTAGGTTAGAGCGCATGCACGCGAGGGGGGACACATGCAAGCACTTCATATGGTCGTGGTGAGTGCTATTGAGAACCACATGCGATAATAACACTTACAAACATATAGAAATTTCTCGGGGTGTGAGAAGATTCGCAACGACATTTCATGTGGACGTGTAGACTGCTATTCAGAGGGTACGAAATTATCCAATTAATAAAAAAAATATATAAATAATTGATGCAAATACAAAATATATGAAAAATAGAAAAGGCTACGCCGAGGGTGACCGTCGGCGTACATTGCTGGTACGCCGAGGGTGGCCGTCGGCGTATGCTATGCCGAGGGTCGCCGTCGGCCTAACCGACGGCACCGTTAGCGCGCCGTCCGTGCTGCCCGGCATGTGCCACGCGTCCGTTTGCTACGCCGAGGCCCGCCACTACGCCGAGGGTGACCGTCGGTGTAGTGTATACTACGCCGACGGCTTGGCTACGCCGAGGGCTGGCCAGTTGGGCTGGCCTGGTGCGGTGCTACGCCGACGGCCCCGACGTTTGGCCGTCGGCGTAGCTCACGGCCGTCGGCGCATCTGGCCATTCCTGTAGTGAGATGTAGTACGCACATGAGCTAATGGTCTTATGGGATTTAAACATTAGTGCAATTCGTAGTTAATTAAACTACATATCTCCCCTGCAAAAAAAAAATTAAACTCCATATCTATGAATCTATCTACTGTGGCCGATGCACGATGCTGCAGGCTAAGCAAAACGTACGCTGACCGAAAGAGGGAATAGAGAACGGGCCGGGGAGCGAATTTTGTTGCGGAGCTGGACCTAGCTAGGGTCCGGGCGAGATCGCCGGAGCCGCACGCATCGGTCGACCGATGGAGGCCGCGATGGTTGATCCGAACTGCTGGCTGGTTCCGTCAGCAATTCACATATCCCGTCGGAGACTGGGACGTCTCCGTGTGTCCGTTTCGCGCCACCGCCGGCCACAGTGACTGCACTGCTCCCGAGTACAGTAGTAGCTTCCTCTCCTCCTCGATCGACGTCGCGGTGGGTGCCTTGTTTGGGTGGGAAAACGGTTGTCTGCTGCAAGCAAGTCCCGATATCGCTCGATCGGTCGCGATGTGCACCGGTACACGGACGACGACGTGCTACACGCGGCGTGCGCCTACGTGGACATGAGCCGCCCGGCCGGCATCTGCGCGCGCCGCCGTCCACGTACGCCGTCGACGGTGCCAACGACGAGGGCGTGCCGAACCACGTACGCAACGCAACGCCAACGGATCGACTGGGTAGAGTATAGTCGTCAGTCGCGCACGATCCGGGAACCGCGACAAAACCCACCTCCCTGACCGAGGCCGGCCGTGCGTCGCGTCGGCGCATGTGTCACCTAGGCTAGAACAACCCGTACGTCCCCCCGCGCGCGCCGGTCCTGGCTTTCCCTTGCCTGCCTCGCTCGCCGTCTCGTCTCCATCAATCCATCCTTCTCCCCCGGCAACGGCCGTCGGCCGGTGCCTGACTGCCCCGGCTATTAAGGAACAACCCAGACATCCAGTCCAGATTTGTTGCTACTCTCGGACGTTTTTCAGTATAACTAGCAAGGTATGCGAGGGCATGGTCTTTAACGTGTCAAAAGTGCTACAAAATTTTATATATTTTTATTAGAATATTTAAATATATATTTGTCATATGTGATAAAAATACAATACACTTATGTGGTAAAATATTGTGTGTTATTAAAAATCAGACTATTTTTCAGAATTACAATTAAATAGTTGGTTGAGACTTTTTTAATATTTCATCCAAACATCCTGTCCAGTTAATTTGTTTGGCATTTTTTTTGTGTGTTGGATTCAGCATAGCTAACACCACAATTGACGTGCTAAAAATAAAAGCCCCCCTTCCCCTGAATAAACAATATATTTTTTCTCTCACTCCCCTTGTTTATTCACACGTATGAATCCCCAATGTTCACTGTTCGTCTGTTCCGTTTAGATCCATTTTTCTCCAGCTTTGACTCCAAATCCGGTAACTCCCAATGCCCCTAAAACCCAAATCGCTGGCTCTATTGATGTTCTCCCGCATCCACAACTTCATTTGATGTGCCGCTGTAGTAGGTCCTTGCGCTTCGTTGGAGATCAAGCTGGATCCTGCAGTTCTTCATCTGTGTGGCCGACGGACTGCGCAGCCGAAGGAAGGCGTTGGTGCCTTTTTTTTGTTGGATTCGGTGAGTCCATGACCATGAATTAGTGTCGTTGCTTTCAGATTTTTTTTCTAATTCCTAGATTGAACTGTTTTGTGAGTTTGATTTTTTCATTTCCAAGATGTTTATTTGAGGACATGTATTATACATAGTTTTTTTTTCATGTTTATGTTTTTCGAAATGATTACTACAACTACTTCAGAGCAGCCAATCATCTAAAATATCTGGCACTCATATGGAATACCAAATGCACTAAGGATAATGCTGTTGGACAGGATGAACACTTGGGTTATGGTGAGGAGATAAAATTTCAACATACGAAATGAGTTCAGCTGCATGCTATGCAACTCAGGGTAGGATAAGACCAGAAATCACATGTTCTTCGATTGTTAATTCAGCAAGGATTGTTTGACAGATCTTAGAATAGTCTGGATTACTGATCTGCTCGCCAAACCAATGATTTTAGGATGTTGGAACCTTTAGAAAATTCATAACATGGCTTACTTCAACAGTGTAGAATTAGACCTGAGAACAAATAGGTGCTCGTTTGTATCAGTCAACCTCTACACTTTTAATCCCTTCTTAGACATTCCTTAGGCATTGCCAAAATGGCCTAGTCCTGTACATACTCTTGTAAATACTCTTCTATTTTTTATTAAAATACAGTGGGAGTTTATCCTGCTGTCATTACTCAATAAGTAAATTATTATTTAATTATTTTCAATGAGTATAACTATCATACATTTCTGTCCGTCTAATCAATCTAATATATTGTATTAATATTGTTTTTGGTTATTAGCCACAAATCTTAAATTTTGATGCCCCTCCACTTTTTTCCGGGCTTGGGACCGGCATCGGCAGTGTTAGGCCCCCCCCACCCCCATTTTTATACAACAGTTTTAACTTTTAAGTACCCACTATATACAAAGTAATGAGGATTATAAAGAATGACATGCATTATAAATCGAAAAATATATAGATAGCGTATAATCATGGAATATCAAGTAATATATATACTATCAATGTCCATTGTAATATAAACACTTATTTCAGATTAAAGTGTCTTTGTACCTAATTCATTAAATACTTTTGTATTCTGTAGTTCGTAGTAGAGAATATCCATCCTGCCATATAGTGCAGAAAAATCAGATATTTTTAAGCTAATAAATCTCCATTTACTTATACTTATCTTATATGCAAGAAACATCATCTAAAAATCATGATACAAAAAGTGTTTAATGGGTTCATACCTTTAGAAAATTTCTTTATATACTATGTTCTTGACTGCGTCGTCCTCTTTGCTATCTTCGTCGTCGACCATTACCCATAGTCCTTCCCATTTTGTGACCCTTGAGAATGCTACATATAGCTGACTCTGTTTAGTTATTGCCCCTGGCTTTTGTTTATTGTCATAGCAAAACAGACACTGATAGGATATTGTTTTCTTTTTAGCAAGAATGGCCATGGTGATTCGGTGGGTGACATGATTATTCTTGGAATATACACCTTGTGACCTACATGGGTTCCTGTTATGATCTGGGCTTCGATGAATCTTCTTCCAAGCTGAGTTATTGTCATTCTTGTACCGTTGCATAACCCAGCACTCTGGTTAATATTACGCATTAGCATCACTGGCAATCCTATCTTTAGTCTAATCTCATGATTTGGAATTCCAGGGAACTTTAGGCTGTTTAGGAACTCTTTTGAATATAGCATATCTATATCATCACTTAGAGTAACAGCCTTGCATACTGTGTCACAGCTACGGTAAATTGTATACTCACCTTGTAGCTGATCCATTATATATTCATTGATCTCGCTTACTGTTTTGTTTCTTGGACATAAGATTGCTCTTTCTTCCAAGTATTCTCGGTCATAATATTTTTGTTGGAAATTTGGGTAGATGTTTTCCACTATTATTTTCTTTGGATCATTTCCCTTCTTCAATAGTATGTCACTTGGTATTTTTATCCACTCCTCGCCTTCTGGTGATGTTGTTGTTCCATTCCCAATATTCAAAATCCAGTCTGCAAATTCTGCTACGTGTCTTTTCTCTGTCTCATCATCTGTCATGCAAGTGAGTCGCATGTTCCTTTTGAGTTTGAATATTTCGAAGTGTTGCCAAAGATAAGACCTTTTAATGGATGCGGTGAATATGTTGTGTCTTCTTCCCTTTGGAAGAACGGGAAGAATCTGGCGGAAGTCCCCTCCTAGAACCACTGTCATGCCACCGAATGGCTTTTCACTGATGTTCTCATTCTTATGCCTTAATATATCTCTTAGGGTTCTATCCAGTGCCTCAAAACATAATTTGTTTGCCATTGGAGCCTCGTCCCATAGAATTAGCGATGTATGATTAATTAGCTCTGCCAAGTGTGTACCTTGCTTGATGTCACATGTTGACTCTTCTGTAAGTATTAGAGGGATATGGAACCTTGAGTGTGCTGTCCTACCTCCTTGTAGAAGTAGTGCTGCAATACCACATGATGCCACTGCTAGGACTATCTTTCCTTCGGAACGCAATTTTGTTGTGATTGCTTTCCATAGGTATGTTTTCCCTGTACCACCATATCCATCCACAAAAATCCGTTTTCCCAAATTTTGGTCTACTCATTCGATTATGGAGTCAAATGCTTTTAGCTGTTCGGAGTTCAGATTACCAATGATACTTAGATGTTCATCTTTTAGTTCATGTTTGTTGTAGTTCATATCTTCATTGAGCAGTCTGTTTCCAAGTTCCTTTAGACCTGAAGAGTTTGGCAGTTCGATTCCTGGGTATTCCTTAAGTGTCTTTCCAGCCTCTCTCATGAGCTTTTCCATTTCCACCAATGTGTAATCTTTCTTTTGTTTTTCTGTTAAACATAGTGTAGGATAGTTCAATATTTTCCTCTGTCTATACTCCATGTCTTCACTTAGAACTCCCCAACATGTTTCCCACACAACTTTTGGATCTGTAACCTCACCGTGGCATAAGATGGTTGTGAAAAGTTGTCGTAGCTGATTTCCAGTTGCCCAGCTTGATGCCTCGTTAATGCAGTCAATCCACTCTTTGTCATCGTCAAGAAACCCTAATGCTTCACATGCTGCCTTATATGATGTGTGGACAACTCCATTGACAGTTCTTATATCTTCGAAAGATGTGCATCCTTTGACAACATTAAGTAGCATTCTCATGTAGTATTTTTCACCACTTGCTGGATGGGCATAATAAATCCTCCCAACAGATCTTCCCTTTTTACGCTTGTTCCATTTTGTTTTTCCTTTGTTCCATACCCATTTTGAAGGGAACTCTGCATATGTCAATTTTCTTGCTTCTTCACACTGCTTGTTTGTCTCCATCCATTGTGTAAACTTAGTGATTCCTGCTCTTTCCTTTCTTACTATCTTTGTTAAGTCTGCAGAGTCTGAGAAGATGACACGTTGTTCATTCTGCAGGTGGAAAGGCAACCTTTCAACACAAGGATCTCGGAAGTGCATTTCAAATTGAAATATTCGCCAACACGCATCGTGTGCTGAGATGTATGTACACTCGAGGTAACTTTTGATCTCATCATTTTCTATCACAGCCATAGCTTGGTCATCACCCTTGTTTATGTATTTAAAGAGATACTTTATTGAGAGAGATCGGTTGCATATCTCAACATTTATATGTGCTTGGTACTTTACCAGTAGATCTCTATTGTACGGGACCACATATCTGTTGTCCAACTTCACTTCTCCCTTCTCAATGTATCTCCCATCATCACGCCTTTTGTATACTGGGTATCCATCTTCATCTATGGTTGTGTTGGTGTTAAATTGTCTAGGGAATTTTCTTATGCATCTGTTATCAACCATGCATGGTGAGTTAGTATTGGCCTGCCCACATGGTCCATGCATCATGAAGTTTTCGACTGCTGCATAACCTTCTGGATCTACTTCCTTGTCCGGGATCTCCGCACTTGTTATCTTATCTACTTGCTCTGCTTCTGGATTTTTGTATTTCTTCTCTTTCTTGTCAAGAAATATTACTATGTGGGCGTGTGGGAGACCCCTTTTTTGGAACTCAATTGTGTATATAACTGCAATTAAAACAATAGCCATTAGTTAATGTATATTTGAAATTTGGTAGTATATAAGTTGGGTATCATTACTTGCGAGTGTTTTTCCGAAGTATTTCCTTTCCTTTATGTCTCTCATGAACTCCTTTAGTTTTATGTGGAATACTCGATCAACAATGTCAGGTCTTTCTGATGCTGTTTGCCCTAACTCCTGCAACATTGATTGTATTTCTGGCCAAGCTGTGTTGCACGTGAATGTGACAAATAGGTCTAGGTATCCGACCCACCTACATATTGCCATTGCATCTTGGAAGTTTTGTTTTTTGTACCTCGGGCTATCTGTGACAATGGATGGAAGTAGTATTCTCTTTCCTACCATGTCAGCTCTTGTATCTCCCCTTTCAACTGCATCCTGCAATCCAGCATATAGATCTGTTCTTAGTTTTCCTTGATTTTTTTTAATCCACTCCAGCCTGTAGTGTAAAATGCATGCAAAGGCGTCCACAATGAATTGCAACGTTAGCTTTTTACACATCATTAAGTGCATTGACTGGTTCATCCGCTGTTGTATCTGATATGCATAATATTCTAGCATTGTAACATGCTTTCTCTTGCATGTTGCACCTTCTTTTAATATGTATGGCATTTTTTCTCTATATCCATCTTCACCATAGGGAAAGAGTAATGGATACTGCATGGACATAAACTTTGGATGGTTCTCGAATATTCTTCTAGGTTTCATGTCTTTGTACTGAACAATGATGTCACGTCCTTGTCTATTTTCTGTTGTATCATTGACAATGAGGGCTGCCACTTCAGATGCTGATGGCATGTTATACTGCCTGCCATCTCTTTGCCGTTTATTGATTATTTTCAGTTTCACATCATGATAGTCACCTTCTTTGAATCTATCCCTTGCCATTCTGAATGTTTTTGCGAGTATATTTTCTTTGTCCAACATATTTTTTAGGCCTTCAACGATGTGGGGATCTAACGACTTCCTCTTATCTGTTGAAGCCGTCAATGCTTCTATCCTGTTTTTTACCTCATTTTCTGTGTCATAGATGTATAGCTGAGCCCATCGTGGCTTGTCTCCTTCTTCTTTTGGAAGTAGAGTTCCTATCCGATGGTAATTCAGCCCATTCATTTTGAATACATAAGGTCCACTTCCTTTGTTTATTTCTTTGTCAACCTTTCCTCCCATTGATGTGAAAGCAAACATGGAGTTGTACAATCTAATATTTTGCATGTAGTTGTTTGACCTCTTTCCATTTTTTCTCCTTAGCAATTTCGTAATGTAAGCTGGCGGCTCCTTTAAGGTTGGCAATTCCACCTTTCCATTCTGGTAGCATAGTCCAAATGTGGGATTGCTGATGCCTTTACCCTTGGTTCTTTCTTCATACCAAAAAATTGCTCCACAGCGCTCGCACTTGCAAATTGGTTTTCCAAAGTTCCAAATGTTCATATCAGTCCTTTTTGACAACCTGTTTATTATTTAGCATCATCTATTACATTATAGATCAACACTTGATTATACAAATTATGCATCTTGGTATACATTACCTCTTTATCTTGCCAGGCTCTTTTGGCAAATGGTCTCCATTGGTAATTAGTTCGACTTTTCTTTTCCTACTTGGCCTACGTACTGTGCAATGTTGAACACAAAATATAAAGTGTTAGTTTTCTAAAAAATGCATGTATACTATAATATGATAAAGTGTGTGTATGCATGTTACCTCTCCTGGTTAGTAGTTTGTTCGTTTGGCATAGTACTGCATTCTGGCCCATCTCCATGTACTATTGTAGACTCTCTCTTTTTCTTGTCCTGAATTTTCTTCATCCTTTCCGATCTTGCCATTTTTACCGTGTCCTATATTGTCATGTGTAATTTTAAAACTTCAGGTTTTGCTAGATAGTATTATCAAAGTGAAGTATGAAATCATGTAGTCTAGTGAACTGTATTTATAACAATCATGTAGTATCCTTTTTTACTTTTGTTCATATATAATTAATGCTCTTAATTTTTTCCATGTAGATATTTGAAGCATAGGATATGTAGCATAAACCTCAAACAATATGGCATCATACACTACTGAAATCACTGTCTACCAGAACTAAGGCATGCACAATCAATGCCAATGTTTTCAGTCTTTGAGACACAGTTAGCTTATCGACCAACATACATATTAGCATTTATATGATTATATTAGATAAAAAGGTATGATTATTAGATATCTCTATATATATAAATTGATTTGTCTACTTTTTTCAAAGCTTACTAATAATTTTATCATGTAGGTCAATATGATCCATGTTTTAGTTGGAAAACAGGGGCGGATGCAGGATTGGAGTTTGGGGTGGGGGTGGGGGAGAGAGGCCAATCCTGTCACATAGCCCTATCAAAGTTCTGTGATTACTAACATAACAATTACCTTGATAGATTGCATATTTGATTGATTTTGAGCATGTTGGCATTTTTCTTTGATGTCTTCCGCTCCTCGCCTTTTCTCTTCATTGATTATTCCTGTATGGCATTGAAAGTATAAATATAAATCTCTTTATTGATAGGAAAATATAAAGTTGTAAAGATCACATACTCCCTCCGATCCAAATTAATTAACTCAGATTTGTCTAGATACATGTCTAGATACATCTGAATCTAGTCAAATCCGAGTCAATTAATTTGTATCATAGGGAGTAGCTATTTAGAGATATTTGAAAACACAGGTTGTTTGGCTTACTACCTTGTTCTTTTTTAGAGATCAATCTTTCAGACTTAATGAGTACGATCAAAGGTCTGGACAAGTGATTATAGTTCCCTAGTGCATGCATGAAGAAAGATGGGTATTGAGATTGTAATCGTGACTGGAAACTTCATTGTGGCAAACATGTACTTACCTTACGGGAATTATCTGCTATGTGAACTTGGATCGACTTGGATCACCCTCTCCTGGGATCTTGGTCCTCTTTTCTGCAAATCTTGTAGATCACGTCTTGGTTTTAGAGAAGAGGTCGGAATTTTGTGGCGTGAAGTTGTATTATATAGTCAGTTTCCGAGTAAATTGGAACCCCTTTTGTCTTTGTCTTTGGATAGGAAATCTCCTTTTAAGAGATTTTAGGTATCTCTCAAGACGTGTTGGACTCTTATAAGTCCTCTATATTATTCTGTTTGCATATTTTCCTTTTTTTACCTTTAGAAAATTAATGCAACGTGTACATCAACATGTTTTAAATTTTTAAATATGTATGTGTATCTAATATTTAGACCTATCATACTTATATGTTGTTTGGATTAGTGATATAATCTTAGAAATTCATAGTTCTCGGTCAGCGGCAAGTAGCCTCAGTCTGTTGCTTAGGTCCATAAAAAATCTTGGAAGAAACACTTAATCTATCTATTACAAGGGAATCAAGATTCTCGAAGCGTGGCTGCAGCGATTCCATCCACAGCAGCACTGACAACTGAAAAGATTTAAAGAAGATGCTATGGTTCAGATATTAAGGGAGAGAACCTCTACACCGGCAAGCAGCAGGTGAGTGCCTGCTTTTTCTTAATTGTTCCCGTTTGTCTATACGAATTAGCTTGGTCCTTCCTTGTTACAAATGGATCAATGTTTCGATGTGGCGCAAGCAATCATGATATATGATTTGAAGCAATTTTTTATCCGCATAGCTAGAAAATAAGATTACCGAGAGCAATCATGATATATGATTTGAAGCAATTTTTTATCCGCATAGCTAGAAAATAAGATTACCGAGACTGTCTGCATGCACACACACATGTCATAATTAAAATCCGTGCTCTCATAGAGCTTACAATAATCACTACTAATCATATATAGAGTAGTTGTTCAAATTTATACTAAAGCAAAAGATAACAGTAATACTTCATATTTGAGTGATAAAGCTATTGCATTTTATCCTAGTATGTGAATCTATCGGGTGTTTTCCTAATCCTCTTTGGTCTATCCTCATTGAGAGTCAAGTCTACTATATTCTCCTTTCCTGAAGGAACTTTTCTCTTGTTTTTGTTATCACTATTTTTCTTCCTTGCCGTCCTTGCAATTTCTTCATTCAACTCTTCGGCACATTCATCCGTGATGATGCAATCACTGCTCTCATCATGGTTGTTCTTGTCTCTCTATCAAATTGAAAAATAATCAGTGCTACTGTTAAAACAAAGAAGTTCAGCTAGATGGAACATGTAAAAGTTGTACATGATCAATTACCTTTTTACACTTTTTACTTTGTTTCATACAGATTTCATCCTTCTGTTCTTCTTTAACCTGTAAGATAGAATAGCTTAGTTAGAGAATAGGATGGCATTTGATTTGTACTAAACTTAATATAAGAAGTAACCACCCTATTATTGATCTTCCCCACTCTTAATACCTTTCTAAATTTCTTGATGGTATGCTTTTGTAGATGGTTTAAATTTTCCATACAGTGAACATCATCAGTGACTCCAGCATCTGTATTGGTTTCTCCATTTGTTTCAGTTTGTACCTGTAAGTTAGAATGCAATAATTTAAAATATAAGATATCTTTTGCATTAAGAATAATATACTATAATATACACTTTATGGCAATACAGAACTTAGTTAATATGTATAGATTATGGAAAACAATCTGAACAGAATACCTTGTCATCCAGAAATTTGTTTTGCATAGTATCATTTTTCCTATTTCTTGATGAAACTTTTTTGTCTCCTTTTTTACATATAACGTATTGTCTCCTTTTCCCAATGTTATCCGAATTGTTTTTAAACTCCTGCATATTATTTTAATATATTAACACAGAAATTTCTTGAGATATAAGAAAAAAAACAATGTTAGAGCCAACATTTAATAAAAAATGGCTTACCTTGTTCTTCTGCTTTTCCCCCTTTTTAACCTTTGTGTGCTTCTTGAATGAAGATTTATTCACACATGTATTTATATTCACGCACTCTTGATCCGAACCATCAATTATAATTAAATTTGCACTTGAAGTTTGACAATTGAGTTGGTTATCTTTTGTTAATGTATTTTTCTCATTCTCTTCCAACTCCTTTGATTATGTCTCTGATGCTTCCTGCATTTTTTTGGTCGTATATGACATAGAAAAAAGAGCTTAATGTTAATAGAAAATAACAATAAACATTATCATACCTCATAATTAGAAATTTGCATTTCCGGAACAGATTTCTTGCTCTTCTTGGAGCCAACCCTTTGCACCTTTTTGCTAGATCTCTTCCTTGATTTCTCTTCTTTTCCCGCTTGATAAAAGCTTGAATCTTTCTGCATTATATTGGGTAATATATTTATGCCACAACAAACTATGCATGTACTGATGAAAAGCCTTATACCTCATCATGGCGATTACATATGGAAGTAACCTTCATTTCATTTTTTTGACATGAATATATTTTTTCACATGATGTTTCTTCTATCATGGTATTGGAATAGAAATTTTCCTATGTAATAAAATGATTTAGTATAAAACGCATAATACATTATGTACAACCATATATTAGCATACCTGATTTTTTAATTCATGCATAACAGAACTAATTGAGTTTCCACGTCCTTGATTGTCCAGTATGTCCTATAAAATATTTTCCATTATGATTTTGTACGTCATTTGATAAGAAAAGTAATTGAGAGGGGCATACCTCTTCAGCCTTGTCATTTGAATATTCCATCTCTAGCTCGTTATTCGGCTCAAAGGCGTAATTCACTTTATAATTTTCCATGTACTCTTCGAGATTCCTTGAATTTAACTTCAAATGGAATATGAGTGTTCTTCCACAGAGGTTGCTAATAGCTTCTGGAATAGTCGATAATCCATCTTGCTCTAGCAGGGTATGAACTGACATATTCCCCAAAAGTCTTTGTGCCACCTCATTAAATATTGCACATGTTGTTGTTCCTGTGTCGTCACTTATCCTTAGATTGATTATGTACCTAATATGATACTTTAGTGTTAATAGGTACCTCAAAGTAGGATTTTTTAGTAATGAAATAGAATATGGAGTATTCTCACCGTAGATCGACACTTTCTGCTATTTTGTTACATGATTTGCAAACAAAGTTACTTGAGTTCTTTTTGGCCGCACAGTAGCAATGAATACATGCCATGTACCACCAACCTCTGTCTGATATAATCTCATCAATTGTTGCTTTTGTTGTGCATATATATTCCTAATTTAAGTTAAGAGCAAAAGGTTAATAATGTAACAAAAAATCTGTGAAACACACTTGAAGTTAAGCGTATGGACTGACCTTTGTTTTCACATCACTGTACCGCAATTCTGTGATCTCCCTTAAGGTTTTTCTATTGTAGAACATTTGTTGTTCTATTGTTCCTTGTGTGCTTGCATCAACTTCGATCATTGTTGGGAAGGTATCCACTGTACCGTGCCTGTATATTAGTGGTAACAACATCAAAATGCACTCATACATAAAAAGTGTCTGTACTATTGCATTAATTTATATAGCATACCTATTGATGAGTTCTTTTGTCTTTGGAATTTCCAAGTCTAAATAGACCTTTGATGCATTTGTTGTTCGTAATGATAAGCCTGGTTATAAATGAATCAGTACAATCATATTATGCAAAATAAAAGAGACTAAAATTCTCACCATAGAAATCTTTGACCATATTTGAAGTGACAATCACTATTGTTTGTTTGCCCAAGATATTCTCATTTACCATATTTGCTAAATTGTCCCCCCATAAAGAGACCTTGATTTTCTCACCACTTTAGAAATTTAATCATGTAAAAGTAAATAAATATTATATGAGAACTAAAATCATAAAAATGAGCTAAATAATGCTATAGCTTAATGACTTACTCTAACAAAAGGATTTCAATTTCACGGATTTTTGAAGTTCGCTCCTTTGAGGTGTCCTTGGCTATTGTTTTTTGTTGTATTGGTTTTATCCCTTTAAGCAGGCCAATAACATCTGCATAAAGAAGTATAAATATTACTTAATTGATATATAATTTTTCATTTGCATGAAGGATGTACATACCTGAGCATTGTGCATCATTACTTTCCCTACTCCATAAGGTAGTACTGTCGGCAAACTCAAAGTAATATTCCAGAAAGTTATGTGATTCTTCTAGAACTTCCTTTACTGTTGTATCCGAAATAAAAATAATTTTTAGATTGTTCTTCAAAGGCCTATACTTGTCATATTCCCAAACATTGAAGTTCTTCAATATGTAGATGGAGTTTTCCTTAAACTTTGACTTAAACTTGGTGATCAGTTTAGTTCCAATAGAAGCATGGATTGTGTTGCCCTATGTACAAAAAATATGTCAGTAAAATGCAAAATATGGAACACTGTTCAAATTATGCACACTTAATAGCTGTACCTTCTTATCTGCTAAAATCATATCAAAACTAATAACTTCATTAGTCGATAGGTTAATTGAATCCCAAAGTCTTAAAACCTTGACCTTGATTGTCCATGACTCGTTTCTTGTAGACAATGCACTTAGGAGTGTCGGTTTCATGTCCGTCAACACAAGTTAAATAGATGAGCAAACTTTAACATATCAAATTATACATGGATTATGATATTCATTGCTGTCATAGAGAATATGTATAAGATCTCAGGTCTAAGGTTTATGTGTTTGTTCATGGCAAGGAGGAGGTGATAGAAATTTTTGTGCATATTGATGGAAGTTTACACATATATTAACCACGATGTCACACCATATAGCTAGCTGTAGTTGATTAAATTGATAAACAATAAGATCAAAAGACTATAAGATTAAAAGAGCAAAGGAAAGTTACCTGTTATACAAGGATCATGTTATTTATTACTATTAGAGAGAATATATAAGAGTTCAGATTTACCGTATTCCATACTTGATTACCTTAGACTTGAAGATAGAAAAGAAGATCCATCTTGATAGCTTGTATTTAGATCCATAAACAGTAAGATGAAAAGAGAAAGGAAATTTACCAGTTCTTTGGGAATTACGGTCTTGGGGTGATGGATTGGATTTTGACGCTGATCTAGAAGCAGCGAGTTGTGATCTGTAAGCAGGGATGAAATCTGTGGGGTACGTGAAGAGCTGATATGTAACTTGTATTTAGATTGATAAACAGTAAGATCAAAAGAGAAAGAAAATTTACCGGTTCTTTGGGAATTACGGTCTTGGGGTGATGGATGCTGGATTTTTATGGATTTTGACGCTGATCTGGAAGCAGGGAGTTGTGATCTGGAAGCAGGGATGAAATGTGGGGTACGTAAAGAGCCGATACGTAACTTGTATTTAGATCGATAAATAGATCAAAAGAGAAAGAAAATTTACCGGATCTCTGAGAAGTACGATGGTGCATACGTGCAAGATGTTTATATATTAAACGTGTAACCTGTGTACGAAAGGGACTCTATTTCCTTGTATTTTTCTTGTTGCTCACGTGATGTTGAGGCTGGAGATGTACGTAAGGGACTATATTTCCTTGTATTTTTTCTTGTTGCTCACGTGATGTTGAGGCTGGAGATGTCTCACGTGAGCTGGAGACGTGTTGGAGTCAAGCTAGAGACGTGTTGGAGTCGAGATAAGTCGTACCTATTGAAGTCTTTGTTGTACGTAACGCTAATTAAATCATAGCCATTAGTAATAGATCTAATGGTTAATATATTTTAGGTGATGTGGATCAACGTGGTGCCTCGAAACACAACCTTATATTGCTTTTAGTATATATACTAGCAAAATGCCCGCGCGTTGCGGCGGAGAAAAAAAATATTTTTATGTACCTTTTCACGTCACCGACAGCCTCTTGATGACCTTTGGATCACCATTGTTGTTCCCTTAGTGGTTACTCCAGGAGTGGCGGAAGCAAAAAGATACAAAAACTGATGCAATATCTGAGTTTGCATTAAAAAAAGTCAAAAACAGATCTGAAATATCCGAGTTTGCATCTATGCATGGGGGACTGAACACAAAGTTGATCTCAGTTTGTTACCCATCAAATTTAAAATAGATCTGTTCGGCTAGGATCAGGAGAACCGCACACCCAGTAAGAAAAAAGATCTCTTCGAGCGGGACAGACCGCTGATTGAGTGCATCTGCAGGAAACTACTTGACGAGCTTGGGAAGTTCACCAGTCGCCAGGGGCATGCAGACACTATCGAGGGAGGAGGGAGCCAACGCCATGACGCGGCAGACCACCGATTGTAAGACGGCGGCTAGCTCCAATGCGTAGCAGTGGTGGACGGAAGCCGGCATGTCGAGCAGCGTCTGGGAGGCGTCCTCTGGTGGGACGCATCGTTACTCGCGGTGGTCGTCATCAAGGTCGACCGGCGTGAGAGCTTACAGGCCGCATGCCGTCCAGCCACAAGGCCATGATGGAGGGGCTCGTGCAAATCGCCTCGGCGGCTCAACGCGGCAGGTACCAAGAGCCGAAGCAGGGTCGCCGGGAGAGCTTTGCTACATTCTTTTGTAGACTAGTAAAATGCCCGTGCGTTGCCACGGGAACAAAGTTTTTTTTTCATTCCCCATGTGTAAACATGCTAGTTACATGCCAAGAATTTTTATAAAAATATATAATATATTGATACTATGACAAATGACCATTAGATTTTACGAACACGTGTAAATAACATTATTACACGTATACTGATATTAAGATAAATGACCGCTAGAATTTATGAACATGTGCGGAGAACATTATCGCATGTTTGCTCGACGATTTGCACAGATAAAATGTATGTACACATATGATGTATTGTTATATTTATGTCAGCAAACACAAATAAATATGCTTAGAGAAAAACTCCCCTAACAATATGTCTCAAGTCAATTCATCATTATACGTTGATGGTATTTCTTTTACCATATTCATTCTATGAAAGCAACTCCCCCTAACAATATGCCTCAAGTCAAATCATTATTATACGCTTCATCCTCCCTCCAAGGCTCGGCTATTTAGTTCCTCTAAATCCGCTTGCTTATTGGTTCCTTTGGACTGCTCCAGTGTCACCCTGAGAGAATAAGCAACGTCAAGTCATTATTACATGTAAGGAATTCAAAAGATATTAATATATATAGATTTATTCATATTCAGATGCTACAAACCGAACATAAAACAGGTTATTCATATTCATATGCTACAAACCAAACATGAAAAAGGTTTATTCATATTCAGATAATACAAACCGAACATTTTAAGGTATACAACCACTGATAGGAGAACCAAACGCACTGTTCACTGATTTAGACCCAAAATAAAGTATCCTAAAGGCTTCTCATGTTTCAATGAGATGACTTCCACGAAAGATACACTGACAGCAAACATGCGAACATCAACTTTAGCAGCAAGATTATTCCTATCTCTCTTCCTAAAATCGCCACCACCTACTACACATATTGCAATTGGACATGTTGTGTTTCATATAACTCAATGAAATGAAGACAATGATCTGACCCTAATAAAACATAGGCAACACAAATTTGATGTAGCCGCACTAACAATAGCATGTCCAACAACACCAACACTAATTGTGACATCAGGATACCAATCAACAGAATACAGAGAAATTAAGGGAGCACCCTTGAGGTGAGCATATCAGGTAGGCAAATAATGCTTTACACCTTTGCTATGAATTTGCACAATCAAACCATCACCTAGTTGTAATATCTTATTTTGTCGGAGAAGAAGAACCCATATAATACTTTCCTGCATAAATGAAAAAAGTGATTTGTGTTAGTACAGATTCAAGAAAGAACTATGGCCAATCCAAATTAGCAACGGGCGATATTTTCTAGAGAATACATATCCAAAGTCGGTTGATGTGGCCAATCTCTAGAGAATACATATCCCACTTTCTATACCATTACTCTCACTTTTAAGATGTGTATCCTGCTACCAATACAATCAATACATAAATATATACTATATTCATTCATGAGCAAATTAAGACAAGAAAATATAATAAATCTTAGGAAAGGCACCAATCAGCACAAAACTATTTTCTAATGAAAGGAAAAAAACTGAAGAATTACAACTATTGTCTGGACAAAATTGAGAACTAAATTGAACTTTTGGCTGGGGACAATGTAGAAGATGAAACAACACCTTATCTGTTCGTGGAAAACAGACAGTAGCATAGCACCACTCTCTCTGCTCGTCTCCCTCCACCATGGTATCATCCCTGCCTGTTGAGGCAGTAGCTCGAACATGCCGCCGCCTCCACCTTCCTCCGACGCCTCGCCTCCCTGTGCCCTCGACCTGGCACCCCAACGCCACCTCCCTGGCTTGCGAGGCCAGCGGAGACGCGCGCGTGTGGGACTGACTTGACCAGGCCGACTCTCTCTGCTGCTCGACCTCGCCGGTCCTCGGCACAAGCTCCATCCGCGCACGCTTTTCGCCCCGGTCTTCCACCGCTAGCCACCTCTGCTGCTTCGCCTGCGTCCTCGTCTCTTCATGCACCCGCGTCCATCTCTTCTATCTCTGCCTAGCCCAAATCCCCCCTAGGCTGCAACCCCGCCCCTCTCTCCACCCACGCCGGAGCCCGCCCTCTCCTCTCCAAAGCCAGGCGCCGCAGCGTCCCTCGGTCCAATGCGACCGCACCATCCTCATTTGCGTTCCCTCAGGCACGGCCACAACAAGACGTGAAGCTCCTGCGTTGCCGCCGCCCCCTTCCCCTGCCATGGCTTATCCTTTTCCCGCTCCGGCGTTTACCTTCAACACGCTGGCATCATCCGACACCTCCTCTCCTCGCCTCAGGGTTGATTGCTTCTTCCTCTCCTCTCGCTGCACAAGCGAGGAGGCGTCTTCAGCCTGAAGTGCTACACTCGGCTCGGTATGATTTTTGTTCTCCCAAACCCGTTTTTCCATTGTCGGAAGCTAATTGCAGATTGTAAAAATGAATGACTTATCAAACTTACGTGAGACCAAATCCAAATCGATGCGTCGACGGGTTCCACCAATTTTCGCCAGTGTATCTATTTTCATAGGTAGCTGTGTGCTCGCCCTTCTTGTTGGCTTGCCGGCAATGAGCGATATTTGGGCAAGGGAGGATGTTGCGGACAGATTGGTTCTCTCTCTCCTAAATTAATCGCCGGTGCCCGCGAGATTTGCGATTAGTTAAGGTGGAAAATATATTTTTGTTTTTGTTCTGTGGGGTTTTAAGGAAGGCAATCTTCCATATTAATTATACATCTTGCTGTATAATAGGTGCACAGTAGTACTTAGCAGGAAGCGCCGAGATTATAGTTAGCAGTTGTGAGCGATTCATGTACCCTACAGTGACATTAACTAAAATTCTTGGCACACTGAACACAAAGATTTACTTGGGGCAAATTTCAGCAACATCATAAGAATTAGAGCGGGCCGAATCAGCATTGGCAAGTGGGCACAGTTCACACATGTCACTGGAAAGCTACCCTCCATGATCGTAGAACTTTATTTTCTTCCTTAGCCTAGACAGAGGAGAGTGTTCTAATCACGTTTACTCTCCATCATTGGATTGCATAGGGTCTAATTCTTGCGGTTACTTTGGTGATTATTCCAGGATCATGGCGCGATGGGCGATGTAGAGGAGGAGACGACGGCGACGGTGGGACGTTTGGGACGTTGCAGAGGAGGAGGCTATGACGTCAATAGTTGGAGGACGCAGAGCAGGATGCGGAGAATTCAACAACGGTGATGTCTTGATGGTGCTAGAGAAAGATGATGTGGCATGGGGACGACCTGTTGGACAAGTAGTCAAGCATCCTCGACGGCCCATGAGTCTGTCCACTTCAATAAGGTAGAATTTAACTATAAATCTTCGCCCTCCATATCTGAGCCCTTCATAATTTGCCACTCTCTCAATTCTATCTTGTTGGTCGCTTGGGTTTGTAGTGTTGATCCAGTGATACAGAAGAAATGGTGTGCACGCACTGCTGCTTCGTACCAACTGCGAGTAATGAAATCTTGGGCAGCGTTCGTTCCACTACCTCACATCCTCTATTTGTACTGGCCTACCATGCCATGACCCAATTCTTGCCACCCAGCGCACCCAGTCAGGAGGCTGATGAAGTGTTGGGGCTGTTCTCCTTTTTAAATTTACTAATAGTTACACATCTATTATTGGTGATATTTACCAAACTGTAAAATTAATTTTTTGGTAGGAGGAGGATTACGCAGACTAAGGGCACTGACTTATCATGGAGCATCATAGGTATATACCTTCAGCTTCCAAAATATTTTTTGTCTATAATCACACACCGGGACAGTGGCCGTGTATGTTATGGATTTCTATATCATATTTTCTCTTAGGTGCATTGGAATAATTGACATGAATAAAAAAGACGATCTCTAATTTTTTTGTGCAATTACTTGTACCTATTCAAGTTTCACTCAACATCTCTCTGTGCTTTGTGCAGGAAGTTCGCGGGAGTGGACAAGAGCCTGAGTCAGAGATCGTGCAAGCATGTAGAAGTGTTAGTCCTCTCCTTTCCATCTTATAGCCTCATTTCAGTAAGAGGGACCATGACATCTACTGTTTGAACATATGACTGAAGCCATGGTTATGTTGTTGTGCAATTACTTGATCAGAGGCGGGGAGTTAATGTATGCCGATTCCTTAAAGCAATAAACGAGTAAGTGAACAACATATTATCTAGGTATTAGGTGTGCATTCATAGAAATGGACCTGAATTAACTCAATTCAACTACTCTATCTATCTATCTATCTATCTATCTATCAGGAGACATGACTTGACTTAAAAGCACTGAAGGTATTTATTTCCCTCAATTGGTGACACTTCTTAGAGGTATTTATTTCCCACATTCTCCTGTTTTTTGTATTTTAAGATCATTATTATTAAAAAATTCTGGTGTGCATATGCTACAGTATAAATGACAAACATTTAGGCCACAGTAGATTACAAAAATAAAATTTAGGACATATCTGAAGAAATCATCAAAGAATATAAGTTCATGACCAAGTGAAACAAAAAATATAACAAATATGTTGCTGAACCGTCAACTGAACAGACAACTTCAAAGGAAAAAATCTATTCCTAGGAACTTGACACAATCTCTAACAACTTGCGGGATGTTAGCTTCACACTCGTTGTCCTTGTAAGTAAGCATGTGCACCAACACTTTGTTCCATAGGTTGTAACCATCCTGCAAATGCATTTATATGTAACTATCACGTATAGCTCACATTTACATTTAACATGAATTTTAAATACTCACGAGGCCATATTGTCGTGTAACTACATTGTCATACCACGATCGCATAAATTTTAGAACCAAAAATCCTGACATGTTGCTATAAAGATGTACACATCGTTGGTAGCAGAATTGTAGATAAAATAGTAAAAACTACTTCCAGTGCCATGGATTCTAACCTGTCATGATTTCTTGGCAAGGCAACTGGTGTGATGCGACGCCATCGGAAAACATCATCATTCCAGCCAGGAATTGCTGCTTGAAGCGCAATATTTAGGTGTAATGCAATTTCTTTCAGCTTTAGTGTATCTTTCTTTAGAGAACTTGCTTTCCACACGTCAGGTACAGGAATGGGATCAAGTATAGTAATTGTTCGTTCACCCAGGTTAAACACAAAGAGAATGAAGTTGCCATTCGTGCGGTATGGTATCAAAATCTACATAATTAAACTTGGATTTAGAAATACTATGCATAGCAAAATAGTTATATTCAAAATCAAAATAGCAGCCTTACCGAGTTACATGATGAAACATGGAAGCACATTCCTGGCCAGCAGTCAAACATTCTCGCTATGATGTAGCGTTGAGTGTCAAATGGTAGACGAAGCCTTGGGTCGCTGATGTATTCAGTCAGTATGGTCGCTTATGGAATCTTATGGGGCCGACCTGCATGACTATCCCAATGACATCTGGAAAATGGAACAATCAAACTTTTGCATTGTACTGTATGAGATTACAGAAAGTGTAAATACCATTTAAATAAAGAACAATAAGCACCTGTGAGCATTTTGTCCCTAAGTCTTGCCGCATCATCGAAATCCATGAACTGTGAGGGCAGCACAGGGATGAAGATGTTCGGCCCAGCAAGATGAACCTGGGTCCACGAGTGCATGACGACATAATAGTTGGTTGATATGGCCAATCCAAATTGTGGTGGCATGTCAGCTGTCTGAAATCCTAAACCTCTGATTAAATACACCTCGCTGATCCGCTGCTCGTTGACGAGACGATAGGCTTGCTGCCCATATGCGATTGCCTCCATTTTGTACCCCTATCACAATAGCCAAGTATATTATCAAGCTGTGTGTCATACGTTTCCATTAGATTCTACCATAGTGAGATAATGTAGATGAGCCTTGGAAATACAAGATTTTAAAGAAGTTGATACTGATACAGCCATTTAACATCTCCAGTTATTCTTACCGAGAGGTCGGCGAGGATTGCACGGTAGATTACATCTCCAGTTCTTGTGTGTTTGATTCGCCCAGAAACTACTCTTGCAGTTGTCTCCCATGATCTGTTGTACAAGTGCAGGTTTTCAACAGATTGGAATCTAACAACGCTGCTATATAAGAGAAGAGAAACATTAGAAAACCTCTATCCATGATCTACCTATCTCTACTATTTGTGGATGTGCTATTAAGAAAAGTTTGTGATGTGCTATTAAGAAAGGTTTCTGATGCAGGAGGGATATCGCGTTACCTAGAGGGTGCCATCACTCTCTTTGAGCCGGTGCGTTCGAGAATGTATTGAGTCGCCATGGCGGTAGCTTCAAGATGGGTCACCTAAAATACAATGCTGGAATCTGGAATCTGGGTAAGATTGAACATGAGAGAAGAGCAACTTATATGCCATGAGCCATGCCAGAGTTTTGGTGGCGTTATGTTAGCAGCCGGGAGTTATAAATCGGGGCGTGATGTTAGCAGCGTGAGTTTTGGTGGCGTGTTGTGAATTTGGCAGTTTCTAGTGTGTTGTGAATATGGCAGTTATTAGCGTGTTGTTTTTGGCAGTTTGTAGCGTGATTGTAGCATGATTTTGACAGTTTTCTAGCGTGAGGAAACTGCTGGATGGGCCAGGCCCAGCAGGAACGATGATTTTGGCTGACGGTTAGTAGTGATAAAAACACTTGATTGCCAGGCCCAGCAGGAACGATGGTGGGATTGACGAAGCGACGAAGCGAAATGCCAGTGGCTGAAAACGGAACAGTTCGGTTTTTTTAAGTAGTAGAGATCTACATCTTGGCAGATTGATCAACCGAGCTCTGTGGCTTCCTCGATCTATGGTCCTGGATTAGGGCACACCGCACACGGTATGGAACTCACGTGTGTGTATATATAGGGAATTAGGAGGAAAGGTTGCACGCTACAGAATACCTATACGTGATTGACCTAGAGTTTGTTTCTCGGACGATAGCGAGAACCATTGGAGACCGCGTGTGCGAAAAAAACAACTGACCAGGATAGAATACGGCACCGACACTGATACAAAAAAATCGAAAAGTTTTTTCCACTTACCTATGGCATTGGTGGGTCATTTGGTGTTTATTCGGAGGGTAAAACGGTCCAAAAAAGTGTAGATACTACAAGAAACACTCCTTCCTTTATTATTAGATATAGAATAGATTGACGGCTTCATTAACGCATATATATAAACGCTCCTTCAAAAAAAAGCATATATATAAACGCATAAAAGATTAGAACCGCAATAGCACGATAACAATACAACGACGACGCATATAGCAACCACGCTAGCTCACTAACACACAAAAACTTTACAGAGAAAAAAAAACAGAATAAGAAAATCGATATGTGCGTGTCTAGCTGATGTGGGTTCTGCAGCCTCACGTTCTCAGATACACACATGGCCCTTTTTATTGCATTCAAGGATGTGTTGGAGATGGACAGCGCATGCCATGCCGTACAACAGATTATGAAGCCAAATCTTCTACACATCCAAGACAGATCTTCGTCATTGTTCTCATGTTCTCCAATCGCAGCCACCATGACATTCTCCCCGCCTCTATCAGTACTATCATAAAAATCTAGAAGTAGACAAAATGTCCTATGGTACAGCCATAAAGCGATGCTTCGTCCCACGCTTTCTTGAAACGCGCACGACCAGAGCCCCTCCGATCTAGAGATGTATGAGCTTTATGGCAATCGAAATTAGATATCCCATGGAGAATTTTGGAACTGTCGGCGACCAAATCGATCAAGGAGGATTGACATCAGGTAGATCGATGATTTGGCACATAGACATCACGTGAAAACATATTTCATGACGTATCAAAAGATATTGATTTTGTATTATACAAATTAATCATGTATACTAAAAAACTTGATCAAGCTTTAGATATTTTTTGACTTTCAAAATAATGGTCTTATTCATTGAAGCCGAGGTATTGCTTTCAAGAAAACTCCTCCTGAAGTGCCACAGCCTCGATCACCACAAGAGTAGGACAGCGATCAAATCGACGATCATTAATTGAAGGACCGGCCCAGCCGGAATCGGTGATGATTAAAGGGAAGCGGAAGGAATATGAAAGCAAACGAGGCGGGGGATTAGATGCCATGAAGCGCGCGAACAAATTCCGCGCCGCGCCCTCTCTCCCGGGAATCATCCATCAAGTGCAACAAAACGTGGGATTTGATGTTTCGTACTCCCAGATAACGCGCCTCGGTAATTAAGAGAGGAATGAGACGGCCATGGCGTGACATGGTGATCGATCCATCTGAGTTCCACGCCAAGGAGCTACCTACCTACCTGCTATAGGTAGCTAGGCCAGATTCATCTGCCCATCCATATACGCACGCGTATTACTGCATTTGTAGCAGCAGTACAATTATTAGACATAAGGCCGTAGCCCGACTCCCAGGGCCTGTACCTGAGAAATTAGAGGCCCGATGCGAAATACGAAAGTAGGCCCAATAAAATTGGTCATTTTTTTATTATCGTGGTTGTAATAAACAGTATGAACTCTCTAATTCGACGTATCATCTAATGTAGTAGTCATCTGTACAAAAATATGAAATTTTTTCACGAAAACTTCTTCATCAAACTCTTATTGATGCTATATAGAATCAAAAGAAGAATTAACTGAACTAAGAAGAAAACACCCAATACTATCGGTTAGAAACCAACGGCTACCAATAATCGTCGCCAATTACCAATTCATGCAGAAAGTTTGAAGTTGCATATTCCTGGAGCACATCAACAGCAGCATCTAGTCGACGGCCAAAGCTCGCCGTCCAGTTATTGATATTCATGGCCGAAGGGCGGCCGCTCCAAGCTCTGATGTCGGCTTTGTGCTCGTGCCATCTCCGCTTCCTCCGGAGCCCGGTGAGCCAATTGGGAGGATCTTCATGTGCTTCATGGCAGCGTCCATCGTCTCGTACCCTCCAAGTGGTGTCGTACCATAGTCTTCGGCGATGACGTAGGCGCCTGCGGCGAAGTGCTCATCGTCGGCGGTCGAGAAGGATCAGATTGATAGTGTACGTATATTAGGACTTGTATGTAACGTGTTTGTACACAACTCTGTATATCTCTTTGTATCAATATAAGCTGGACGCCTCCCCTCGTTGGGCTGTGTGCGTTTCACCCCAGAAAACCTCTCTCTCTACAATCCACCGAGTCTTCATTTTCTTCTTTCAGTTTACCAGTCTCGTTTGACCAATTTGAAGATAATACGCATGCACCGTCGTTGCTCCCTAACCATGGTGCAGGTACAGTCAGAGGCGCACGGCTGGAATTACTTGAAGAAACTGTGCCAAAGGAGCCTTTGCATGATCGGGAGCTTTTGCCTTTGCATGATCGTGTTGATTGCATGCATGAGCCTGGCTTTGCTACTTCCCTCGCTGGACCTGGTCCATCACCCACAGGAGACGAGCGCTCTACTCTGGCGCGTAGCAACAGCTCTCACGCGTTGCCAACGCCTGTGACCCCTCCCTCGACAGGCTCCTCTGCGACACCCCCACATGTGGTCCCTTTTGTACTCGATGCAGCGTCGCCTCAGGAGTCTCCCTCGCCACACATTTCGGCAGGTTCGGCTGCTCCTGTTATTTCGTTTCCGTCTGAGGTTTTGGAACCGATTGTTCCACTCCCAGTTGATTCTCAGCGGCCAGTTACTCGGAGTCTTCGTGGGGTTCATTAAAAAAACAACGCACAGATGGTACTGTTGCCTGGTTGGCTACTTGTATGGCTCAGGCTGTTGCTGATCCACACTCCGAGCCTCGACATTTTCGTGCGGCTCTGGGAATTCCTCACTGGCGGGCAGCTATGGAAACAGAATTTGATGCTTTGATCAAGAATGGTACCTGACAGCTTATTCCTCCTCGTTCTGGCATTAATGTTATTGATTCGAAATGGGTATTCAAGGTCAAGCGACATGCCAATGGCATTATTGAGAGGTACAAAGCTCGGTTAGTTGCGAAGGGCTTTAAACAACGTTATGGCTTAGACTATGAGGACACGTTCAGTCCGGTCGTCAAACCTACAACCATCCGCTTGCTTCTCTCGGTTGCAGTAACTCGTGGCTGGTTTATGCTCAGCTTGACATTCAGAATGCTTTTCTTAACGGTGTTCTTGAGGAGGAAGTGTTTATGCGTCAGCCACCTGGTTTTGAGGACTCTAATCGTCCGGATCATATTTGTCGACTGGTTAAGGCCATTTATGGTCTCAAACAGGCTCCTCGTGCTTGGCATGCGCGATTTGCTGCAGTCTTGCGTCAGTATGGATTTCTGGAGTCTACTGCTGATACGTCCTTGTTTATTCTTCAGCGGTCTGATGCTACAGTGTACTTCTTGTGTACGTTGATGATATTATTGTCCTCAGTTCCTCCTCATAGGCTATTGATCGGCTTGTTCATGGACTACGCCAGGAATTTGCAGTCAAGGATCTTGGTCCACTTCATTACTTTCTTGGTATTGAAGTTGCTCGACAGTATGGTGGTCTCACAATGACTCAGCGCAAGTATGCTAATGATCTTCTTCGACGCGCTGGTATGTTAAAGTGCAAACCTGCCGACATTCCTATGTCTGCCGTTGTTAAGCTTTTTTCCTGGTGATAGTCCGCCGTTGAGTGAGGAGGATGCCACTACTTATCGTAGCATTGTTGGAGGTTTACAGTATCTTACGCTTACTCGGCCTGATTTGTCGTTTGCTGTTAATCGTGTTTGCCAATTTCTTCATACACCTACCGAAGAACATTGGTCTGCTGTCAAGAGGATCCTGCGCTTTGTTCATGGTACTCTTGGTCATGGTCTCTTTCTTCGGCCGTCGGTGTCTTCTGCGGTTGCTGTTTATTCTGATGCTGATTGGGCTGGAGATGTTGGTGACAGGCGATCAACAGGGGGATATGCTCTCTTTTATGGTGAGAACTTGATTGCCTGGAGTGCTCGAAAATAAGCTACTGTGTCTCATTCTAGCACAGAGTCTGAGTATAAGGCTGTTGCTAATGCTACAGCTGATTTGATTTGGGTTGAAGCTTTGCTTAAGGAACTTGGTATTCACCAGAGCTCTCCGCCTATATTATGGTGTGACATTATTGGTGCTATGTTCCTGTCTTCCAACCCAGTTTTTCATGCACGGACAAAACATATTGAGGTTGATTTTCATTTTGTTCGTGAGAGAGTTGCCCAAAAGTTGCTGCAAGTTCGCTTTGTTGCTTCCAGAGATCAGCTTGCTGATATCTTCACCAAACCGCTGCCGCTACCATTGTTCCTGGAGTGCAAGCGCAATCTCCACATGTTTCCCATAGTTGAGATTGAGGGAGGCTGATATTGTACGTATATTAGGACTTGTATGTAACGTGTTTGTACACAACCCTGTATATCTCTTTGTATCAATATAAGCTGGACGCCTCCCCTCGTTGGGCTGTGTGCGTTTCACCCCAGAAAACCTCTCTCTCTACGTATCTTTACACAGATTGTGTTTCTGGATTTTCTTGCGGGGTCCTTTGTGTAAATTATGAGGCCTTTAGGTAAAACGCAATCTTCAAATTCTAGGCTTTTATATTCAAAATAAAATTCTAGGTTTTTAGGACATGTGATGTTCAGGGGCCTCTTTGTAAAACTGTAGCCACCGTTTATTAATTGCAGCTTCTAGGCCTCTCGGGACTTTTTATGTTTAAAAAATACCAATTCATGCCGCTAGAAAAGGAAAGATAATGAAAGAGAGACAACGGAAATCGATGGAACGGAGCAGAGTACCTACTAGCTATTTCTAGGAATGTGGAGTTAGAAAACAAAGTAACATTTTTGGGAACATTAAAAATTAATTAGTGGTAATCAAAATTTAGGGCCCTAATTTTCTGAGGGCCCTGCCGACGTCAAATTAATAACGTCAATGGCGGAATATATAAAGTGTTGAACCAGCTTACGGAGCAAACATGCAGACACAATACAAGCCGACGGCTCAAAACAGCAACAAACAACACTTGTGGGACCAAGACGCCAACAAGGTTGAAAAAGATTCAAACCAAAATGGCAGTGCCGCCTCGCCTTCAGCCATCGTCACCGGAGGGGAGGAACCCACCATGTCCCTGGTCGGCAAAGGAAGCGATAGACGGTGGGCTAAAGCTCACCCTAGAACTCAAGTCGCGTATGAGCAAACACTGCACCCCGCCACTACAACACGTATAACCTTCGAGGCAGACGCTTAGTCGTCGAAGTCGTGCTAGTGTAGCAAAGAAAGTCGCTAGAAATATCCACGACAGGGAAAAGTCTCTACGCAACGGTTTTATTTTCAGAAAAACAACGATGACCTACAAGGTATAAGTGTATGCACCAGTACCACCCTCGATCTGAAGCACATCACGCGGTCTGAACTTGTAAGTAAGAGGGCTAAAGCTTACCCTAGAACTCGAGTCACACGTGAGCAAACACTGCAGCCGGCCACTACAATATGTATCGTGTGCTCTGGCACTTATAACCGCTGAGGCACATGCTTAGTCGCCAAAACTTGTATTAGGACACACAAAAAATTCTTCAAAATAACTGCATCGGGAAAAGTCTTTACGCGACAAAGCAAGCGATAAACTCTTTACGCTTTTATTTCCGTAAAAAATATAAAACGGTTGGCCTACGAGCTACTGCAAGTGTACTATGCACTACCACCACCCTCGATCTGAAGCACGTCATGCGATCTGAACTTGTAGTCCACATCACCTTGATGCTTCCTCCCAATCAATCTCTTATTCTCCTCCTCATCCTGCTCGGAATCACCACCACTAGCTTGGCCCCATGGAAGCCGCTGGTATCTCCTCAGTCCCTGCAACCTCTCTGCAACTTCCTTCATCCCTGGCCTCTCCTCGCCATTCATGCTCACGCATCGCATCGGAAGGTGTGTGACCTCTTCCAGCGCCTCAGGCCCCATCTCGCTCCTCACCTTGTCGTCCACGAGCTCATCATGCCGTCCGGCCTTCATGGCCATCACGAAACGCGACACAAGGCTCCTATTTTCTTCTGGGCCATCGAAAGACAACACCTTCTTCCTGGTCAGCAGCTCCAGCACCACGACGCCAAAGCTATACACGTCGCTCTTGTCGGTGAGCTTGCATGTCATAAGGTACTCCGGGTCCAAGTACCCACATGTGCCTTGCACTAGCGTGGCAATGACCTCGGCTTCGTCGTTTGGAGCTAGCTTTGACGTCCCAAAGTCGGTTACTTTTGCGGTGAGGTTGCCGTCGAGTAGGTCTTGATGTCGCCGTGTAGGATCGGTGGCGATGCCGATGTGTGCATGTAGGCCAATGCCTCCGCCGACTCGGCCCCTATCCGTAGACGGGTATCCAAGGCCGTGTGGGCGTCTAGGCCCTTGCCGCCATGGATGTAGTGGTGGAGGGTGCCGTTTGAGACATACTCATATACCAACATCGGCACCTCCACCTCGAGACAGCAGCCGAGAAGCTTGACGATGTTCCGGTGGTTGATTTGGGAGAGGATGAGCATTTCCCTTGTGAACTCCTTGGTCTCGGCCTCCTCCATCATCTTGGACTTCTTGATGGCCAGTCTTCTGCAGCACTAGGCAAGTGCCGCAACATAGGGACCCTAGCAAGATCACTCCCACGCCGACTCCTGAATATGACATTCCGTACGTAACATATTAGCTAGCTTTACATTCCTCAGAACAAATTGAGCTGAGTATAATTAAGTGCAACAGAATGTTGCATGATGACCCACAATCATCAATCGATTCGATGTAAACGTACCTGTAACTACTCTGAGAGTTGAGGTGAACTTGTCCTTTGGTTTGCAACCATCCTTCACGGTGGGATCTCCAGTTTTCTCCGGAGGGCATTGGCAAGTGTAGTTTCCCGGCGTGTTTGCGCAGTCCCCGTAGCACATGTCTTCAAGTTGGCACTCGTCGATGTCTTCGGTTTTGCAAAATCAATTCAATAATCACCATTTGGTCCGACAGATTCATGTAACAACGCAGAACAAGTCAGTACGTACTTCCAAGAGGGGAGGGACAATTTAGTTAGTTAGTATCTTGGAGGCTTTTTCCTCTAAAAAAACAATTCAGTGTTATGTTTCTGGCATGTTATTATGTTAGGATGTTTACCTATGCATCCGTTGTCGAGGTAGGGGTTGCCCTCGTAGCCATCGGAGCAGTAACACCGGTACCCCGGCCCGTTGTCGACCTCGAAGCACTCGCTCTGCACGCTCCGGCACGCGAAGTCCGCCGTCGCGATAGCGATGCTGCAGTTGTCGACGTTCCGGACAGCCCAGTCGAGCACGACGGGCACTTGAAAATCATCGTTGCGGTCGTCGAGGTAGACGCTATCGAACCACTGCGTCTCGACGAGGAACACGTAATGGCAGGGCGTGGTGTCGTTGTTGAAAGCAACCGAGTTATTGGGGTTGGGGTTGTTGCTCTGTTGCGGGTAGAAGTAGTTGACCCCCGAGGGGATCGCACTCCGGCAGCACCCGACGCCGGTGCACGAGAAGAAGGTCGTCGTATCCGCGGTGGGGAAGGGCCGGAGTCGTCGCACTCGAGCTGGAAACCCGGGATGCCGTCGTCGCGGTAGCAGCCGGCGCTGATGCCGAAGGGGTAGGGGACGGTGATGTTGCCGCACGTGTCGTGGCACCCTGGCCGTGCCACGGGCGGCTGAGCCACCGCCGCTGCCACCACCAGCGAATGCAACACGGTCAGAAGCTGTACGGTGGTCGCCATTCTTGACATGTTGTTGCTTGCTTAACTGGTCTAGCTTCTTCGACTCGATCACGTCATAATATGATGTGTGGAGTGGATGCCTTCACGAGGGTGCAGGTGGTGGTCGAGTTGATTCATTATCCCAGCAGCATCGGGGACTTGGCTAGCTGGGCGCGCTGGTCATCCATTTTTCGTGGGGCATGTCGCTGTGCTAGCTCTCATGTCGGCTCCTAGCCAGGCATATGGAAAATCGGTAGATTTTTGCTGGGTGCAATGCAGGCAACGCCAACTGCGTCCATCTTAATTGTCTTGGCCTCATGCGCGCATTCAACTTGCAAGCACACCGCGTGCTATATGAGTGAGTCGTACGTAAGTCAATTCTCTGCTAACTGCTTGACGTCTAGTGCTGCCGTCAATTTTTCGCTCGGTGCTGCCCGCTTGTCCAAGCCTATGCGTGCAAGCAGGTTCGTCTGAAGACGCTGCTGAGGTTAACTACTAGCTTGTCGTCGATGTAATTGGCGTTTCCGCGGCGTGTGGTCTGGGAGCATGCATGACGAAGACCTCGGATGGGGATGGATGCCGTACTTGCGCGGGCATACGTCTAGAACTACAAGACCCAAAGCCTGGTCTGATCTCTGTCCCGCCATTCGGAGGTCGGAGCTCGTGTAGCCCATGTGCATGAATGTGCGGTGCACGTTTGGCCGCCACGAATAATTGAACCACCTTAAAGCTGTGTGTGTTTGGAAGCAAAGTTTTTTTAAAACCACAGCATTTAGATACTATAGTTTTTTATTATATTGCCGGGCGACCAAATACCGCAGTTTCTAGAAACTGCATTTTTTGCAGTATTGGAAAGACCGCTTGATGTTTGGCTGTACAATATTCTAGTGAAAACTTTGTTAATCGAATGTTGATCATATATAGCTCCGGGATAAGGATCAAAGAAATACAATTATGAATGTGGTCACGTGCTGCCATTATTAGCTATTATAGCACACTACTCACCTTAGTAAATTAATTGTGGCAAACATTATACGGGCACACAACAATCTACCCTACTCTTTAAACTCACTGCAAAGAGGTTAGGAGAAGTGCAAAACCCTAATATCGTTGATTCGTTGTTCTAAATGTCGTGCAAAACTCCAATCTACGGGACTCGAGCAACCATAGCTAGTCCACAGATCTCGGCTTTCATGACATTCTTCGCACACTGACTTCACCATGGAACTAAAGACATGTTCCACGATGGCAACAGACTCCAGAGCTTCGCCTTGCACTAGCGTGGCAATGACCTCGGCTTCGTCGTTTGGAGCTAGCTTTGACGCCCCAAAGTCGGTTACTTTTGCGGTGAGGTTGCCGTCGAGTAGGATGTTGGCAGTCTTGATGTCGCCGTGTAGGATCGGTGGCGATGCCGATGTGTTCATGTAGGCCAATGCCTCCGCCGACTCGGCCCCTATCCGTAGACGGGTATCCAAGGCCGTGTGGGCGTCTAGGCCCTTGCCGCCATGGATGTAGTGGTGGAGGGTGCCGTTTGAGACATACTCTACCAACATCGGCACCTCCACCTCGAGACAGCAGCCGAGAAGCTTGACGATGTTCCGGTGGTTGATTTGGGAGAGGATGAGCATTTCCCTTGTGAACTCCTTGGTCTCGGCCTCCTCCATCATCTTGGACTTCTTGATGGCCAGTCTTCTGCAGCACTAGGCAAGTGCCGCAACATAGGGACCCTAGCAAGATCACTCCCACGCCGACTCCTGAATATGACATTCCGTACGTAACATATTAGCTAGCTTTACATTCCTCAGAACAAATTGAGCTGAGTATAATTAAGTGCAACAGAATGTTGCATGATGACCCACAATCATCAATCGATTCGATGTAAACGTACCTGTAACTACTCTGAGAGTTGAGGTGAACTTGTCCTTTGGTTTGCAACCATCCTTCACGGTGGGATCTCCAGTTTTCTCCGGAGGGCATTGGAAAGTGTAGTTTCCCGGCGTGTTTGCGCAGTCCCCGTAGCACATGTCTTCAAGTTGGCACTCGTCGATGTCTTCGGTTTTGCAAAATCAATTCAATAATCACCATTTGGTCGGACAGATTCATGTAACAATGCAGAACAAGTCAGTACGTACTTCCAAGAGGGGAGGGACAATTTAGTTAGTTAGTATCTTGGAGGCTTTTTCCTCTAAAAAAAACAATTCAGTGTTATGTTTCTGGCATGTTATTATGTTAGGATGTTTACCTCTGCATCCGTTGTCGAGGTAGGGGTTGCCCTCGTAGCCATCGGAGCAGTAACACCGGTACCCCGGCCCGTTGTCGACCTCGAAGCACTCACTCTGCACGCTCCGGCACGCGAAGTCCGCCGTCGCGATAGCGATGCTGCAGTTGTCGACGTTCCGGACAGCCCAGTCGAGCACGACGGGCACTTGAAAATCATCGTTGCGGTCGTCGAGGTAGACGCTATCGAACCACTGCGTCTCGACGAGGAACACGTAATGGCATGGCGTGGTGTCGTTGTTGAAAGCAACCGAGTTATTGGGGTTGGGGTTGTTGCTCTGTTGCGGGTAGAAGTAGTTGACCCCCGAGGGGATCGCACTCCGGCAGCACCCGACGCCGGTGCACGAGAAGAAGGTCGTCGTATCCGCGGTGGGGAAGGGCCGGAGTCGTCGCACTCGAGCTGGAAACCCGGGATGCCGTCGTCGCGGTAGCAGCCGGCGCTGATGCCGAAGGGGTAGGGGACGGTGATGTTGCCGCACGTGTCGTGGCACCCTGGCCGTGCCACGGGCGGCTGAGCCACCGCCGCTGCCACCACCAGCGAATGCAACACGGTCAGAAGCTGTACGGTGGTCGCCATTCTTGACATGCTGTTGCTTGCTTAACTGGTCTAGCTTCTTCGACTCGATCACGTCATAATATGATGTGTGGAGTGGATGCCTTCACGAGGGTGCAGGTGGTGGTCGTTGATTCATTATCCCAGCAGCATCGGGGACTTGGCTAGCTGGGCGGGCTGGTCATCCATTTTTCGTGGGGCATGTCGCTGTGCTAGCTCTCATGTCGGCTCCTAGCCAGGCATATGGAAAATCGGTAGATTTTTGCTGGGTGCAATGCAGGCAACGCCAAGTGCGTCCAGCTTAATTGTCTTGGCCTCGTGCGCGCATTCAACTTGCAAGCACACCGCGTGCTATATGAGTGAGTCGTACGTAAGTCAATTCTCCGCTAACTGCTTGACGTCTAGTGCTGCCGTCAATTTTTCGCTTGGTGCTGCCCGCTTGTCCAAGCCTATGCGTGCAAGCAGGTTCGTCTGAAGACGCTGCTGAGGTTAACTACTAGCTTGTCGTCGATGTAATTGGCGTTTCCGCGGCGTGTGGTCTGGGAGCATGCATGACGAAGACCTCGGATGGGGATGGATGCCGTACTTGCGCGGGCATACGTCTAGAACTACAAGACCCAAAGCCTGGTCTGATCTCTGTCCCGCCATTCGGAGGTCGGAGCTCGTGTAGCCCATGTGCATGAATGTGCGGTGCACGTTTGGCCGCCACGAATAATTGAACCACCTTAAAGCTGTGTGTGTTTGGAAGCAAAGTTTTTTTAAAACCACAACATTTAGATACTATAGTTTTTTATTATATTGCCGGGCGACCAAATACCGCAGTTTCTAGAAACTGCATTTTTTGCAGTATTGGAAAGACCGCTTGATGTTTGGCTGTACAATATTCTAGTGAAAACTTTGTTAATCGAATGTTGATCATATATAGCTCCGGGATAAGGATCAAAGAAATACAATTATGAATGTGGTCACGTGCTGCCATTATTAGCTATTATAGCACACTACTCACCTTAGTAAATTAATTGTGGCAAACATTATACGGGCACACAACAATCTACCCTACTATTTAAACTCACTGCAAAGAGGTTAGGAGAAGTGCAAAACCCTAATATCGTTGATTCGTTGTTCTAAATGTCGTGCAAAACTCCAATCTACGGGACTCGAGCAACCATAGCTAGTACACAGATCTCGGCTTTCATGACATTCTTCGCACACTGACTTTACCATGGAACTAAAGACATGTTCCACGATGGCAACAGACTCCAGAGCTTCGCCTTGCACTAGCGTGGCAATGACCTCGGCTTCGTCGTTTGGAGCTAGCTTTGACGCCCCAAAGTCGGTTACTTTTGCGGTGAGGTTGCCGTCGAGTAGGATGTTGGCAGTCTTGATGTCGCCGTGTAGGATCGGTGGCGATGCCGATGTGTGCATGTAGGCCAATGCCTCCGCCGACTCGGCCCCTATCCGTAGACGGGTATCCAAGGCCGTGTGGGCGTCTAGGCCCTTGCCGCCATGGATGTAGTGGTGGAGGGTGCCGTTTGAGACATACTCTACCAACATCGGCACCTCCACCTCGAGACAGCAGCCGAGAAGCTTGACGATGTTCCGGTGGTTGATTTGGGAGAGGATGAGCATTTCCCTTGTGAACTCCTTGGTCTCGGCCTCCTCCATCATCTTGGACTTCTTGATGGCCAGTCTTCTGCAGCACTAGGCAAGTGCCGCAACATAGGGACCCTAGCAAGATCACTCCCACGCCGACTCCTGAATATGACATTCCGTACGTAACATATTAGCTAGCTTTACATTCCTCAGAACAAATTGAGCTGAGTATAATTAAGTGCAACAGAATGTTGCATGATGACCCACAATCATTAATCGATTCGATGTAAACGTACCTGTAACTACTCTGAGAGTTGAGGTGAACTTGTCCTTTGGTTTGCAACCATCCTTCACGGTGGGATCTCCAGTTTTTTCCGGAGGGCATTGGAAAGTGTAGTTTCCCGGCGTGTTTGCGCAGTCCCCGTAGCACATGTCTTCAAGTTGGCACTCGTCGATGTCTTCGGTTTTGCAAAATCAATTCAATAATCACCATTTGGTCGGACAGATTCATGTAACAACGCAGAACAAGTCAGTACGTACTTCCAAGAGGGGAGGGACAATTTAGTTAGTTAGTATCTTGGAGGATTTTTCCTCTAAAAAAACAATTCAGTGTTATGTTTCTGGCATGTTATTATGTTAGGATGTTTACCTATGCATCCGTTGTCGAGGTAGGGGTTGCCCTCGTAGCCATCGGAGCAGTAACACCGGTACCCCGGCCCGTTGTCGACCTCGAAGCACTCGCTCTGCACGCTCCGGCACGCGAAGTCCGCCGTCGCGATAGCGATGCTGTAGTTGTCGACGTTCCGGACGGCCCAGGCGAGCACGACGGGCACTTGAAAATCATCGTTGCGGTCGTCGAGGTAGACGCTATCGAACCACTGCGTCTCGACGAGGAACACGTAATGGCAGGGCGTGGTGTTGTTGTTGAAAGCAACCGAGTTATTGGGGTTGGGGTTGTTGCTCTGTTGCGGGTAGAAGTAGTTGACCCCCGAGGGGATCGCACTCCGGCAGCACCCGACGCCGGTGCACGAGAAGAAGGTCGTCGTATCCGCGGTGGGGAAGGGCCGGAGTCGTCGCACTCGAGCTGGAAACCCGGGATGCCGTCGTCGCGGTAGCAGCCGGCGCTGATGCCGAAGGGGTAGGGGATGGTGATGTTGCCGCACGTGTCGTGGCACCCTGGCCGTGCCACGGGCGGCTGAGCCACCGCCGCTGCCACCACCAGCGAATGCAACACGGTCAGAAGCTGTACGGTGGTCGCCATTCTTGACATGCTGTTGCTTGCTTAACTGGTCTAGCTTCTTCGACTCGATCACGTCATAATATGATGTGTGGAGTGGATGCCTTCACGAGGGTGCAGGTGGTGGTCGTTGATTCATTATCCCAGCAGCATCGGGGACTTGGCTAGCTGGGCGCGCTGGTCATCCATTTTTCGTGGGGCATGTCGCTGTGCTAGCTCTCATGTCGGCTCCTAGCCAGGCATATGGAAAATCGGTAGATTTTTGCTGGGTGCAATGCAGGCAACGCCAAGTGCGTCCAGCTTAATTGTCTTGGCCTCGTGCGCGCATTCAACTTGCAAGCACACCTCGTGCTATATGAGTGAGTCGTACGTAAGTCAATTCTCCGCTAACTGCTTGACGTCTAGTGCTGCCGTCAATTTTTCGCTCGGTGCTGCCCGCTTGTCCAAGCCTATGCGTGCAAGCAGGTTCGTCTGAAGACGGTGCTGAGGTTAACTACTAGCTTGTCGTCGATGTAATTGGCGTTTCCGCGGCGTGTGGTCTGGGAGCATGCATGACGAAGACCTCGGATGGGGATGGATGCCGTACTTGCGCGGGCATACGTCTAGAACTACAAGACCCAAAGCCTGGTCTGATCTCTGTCCCGCCATTCGGAGGTCGGAGCTCGTGTAGCCCATGTGCATGAATGTGCGGTGCACGTTTGGCCGCCACGAATAATTGAACCACCTTAAAGCTGTGTGTGTTTGGAAGCAAAGTTTTTTTAAAACCACAGCATTTAGATACTATAGTTTTTTATTATATTGCCGGGCGACCAAATACCGCAGTTTCTAGAAACTGCATTTTTTGCAGTATTGGAAAGACCGCTTGATGTTTGGCTGTACAATATTCTAGTGAAAACTTTGTTAATCGAATGTTGATCATATATAGCTCCGGGATAAGGATCAAAGAAATACAATTATGAATGTGGTCACGTGCTGCCATTATTAGCTATTATAGCACACTACTCACCTTAGTAAATTAATTGTGGCAAACATTATACGGGCACACAACAATCTACCCTACTCTTTAAACTCACTGCAAAGAGGTTAGGAGAAGTGCGAAACCCTAATATCGTTGATTCGTTGTTCTAAATGTCGTGCAAAACTCCAATCTACGGGACTCGAGCAACCATAGCTAGTCCACAGATCTCGGCTTTCATGACATTCTTCGCACACTGACTTCACCATGGAACTAAAGACATGTTCCACGATGGCAACAGACTCCAGAGCTTCGCCTTGCACTAGCGTGGCAATGACCTCGGCTTCGTCGTTTGGAGCTAGCTTTGACGCCCCAAAGTCGGTTACTTTTGCGGTGAGGTTGCCGTCGAGTAGGATGTTGGCAGTCTTGATGTCGCCGTGTAGGATCGGTGGCGATGCCGATGTGTTCATGTAGGCCAATGCCTCCGCCGACTCGGCCCCTATCCGTAGACGGGTATCCAAGGCCGTGTGGGCGTCTAGGCCCTTGCCGCCATGGATGTAGTGGTGGAGGGTGCCGTTTGAGACATACTCTACCAACATCGGCACCTCCACCTCGAGACAGCAGCCGAGAAGCTTGACGATGTTCCGGTGGTTGATTTGGGAGAGGATGAGCATTTCCCTTGTGAACTCCTTGGTCTCGGCCTCCTCCATCATCTTGGACTTCTTGATGGCCAGTCTTCTGCAGCACTAGGCAAGTGCCGCAACATAGGGACCCTAGCAAGATCACTCCCACGCCGACTCCTGAATATGACATTCCGTACGTAACATATTAGCTAGCTTTACATTCCTCAGAACAAATTGAGCTGAGTATAATTAAGTGCAACAGAATGTTGCATGATGACCCACAATCATCAATCGATTCGATGTAAACGTACCTGTAACTACTCTGAGAGTTGAGGTGAACTTGTCCTTTGGTTTGCAACCATCCTTCACGGTGGGATCTCCAGTTTTCTCCGGAGGGCATTGGAAAGTGTAGTTTCCCGGCGTGTTTGCGCAGTCCCCGTAGCACATGTCTTCAAGTTGGCACTCGTCGATGTCTTCGGTTTTGCAAAATCAATTCAATAATCACCATTTGGTCGGACAGATTCATGTAACAATGCAGAACAAGTCAGTACGTACTTCCAAGAGGGGAGGGACAATTTAGTTAGTTAGTATCTTGGAGGCTTTTTCCTCTAAAAAAAACAATTCAGTGTTATGTTTCTGGCATGTTATTATGTTAGGATGTTTACCTATGCATCCGTTGTCGAGGTAGGGGTTGCCCTCGTAGCCATCGGAGCAGTAACACCGGTACCCCGGCCCGTTGTCGACCTCGAAGCACTCACTCTGCACGCTCCGGCACGCGAAGTCCGCCGTCGCGATAGCGATGCTGCAGTTGTCGACGTTCCGGACAGCCCAGTCGAGCACGACGGGCACTTGAAAATCATCGTTGCGGTCGTCGAGGTAGACGCTATCGAACCACTGCGTCTCGACGAGGAACACGTAATGGCAGGGCGTGGTGTCGTTGTTGAAAGCAACCGAGTTATTGGGGTTGGGGTTGTTGCTCTGTTGCGGGTAGAAGTAGTTGACCCCCGAGGGGATCGCACTCCGGCAGCACCCGACGCCGGTGCACGAGAAGAAGGTCGTCGTATCCGCGGTGGGGAAGGGCCGGAGTCGTCGCACTCGAGCTGGAAACCCGGGATGCCGTCGTCGCGGTAGCAGCCGGCGCTCATGCCGAAGGGGTAGGGGACGGTGATGTTGCCGCACGTGTCGTGGCACCCTGGCCGTGCCACGGGCGGCTGAGCCACCGCCGCTGCCACCACCAGCGAATGCAACACGGTCAGAAGCTGTACGGTGGTCGCCATTCTTGACATGCTGTTGCTTGCTTAACTGGTCTAGCTTCTTCGACTCGATCACGTCATAATATGATGTGTGGAGTGGATGCCTTCACGAGGGTGCAGGTGGTGGTCGTTGATTCATTATCCCAGCAGCATCGGGGACTTGGCTAGCTGGGCGGGCTGGTCATCCATTTTTCGTGGGGCATGTCGCTGTGCTAGCTCTCATGTCGGCTCCTAGCCAGGCATATGGAAAATCGGTAGATTTTTGCTGGGTGCAATGCAGGCAACGCCAAGTGCGTCCAGCTTAATTGTCTTGGCCTCGTGCGCGCATTCAACTTGCAAGCACACCGCGTGCTATATGAGTGAGTCGTACGTAAGTCAATTCTCCGCTAACTGCTTGACGTCTAGTGCTGCCGTCAATTTTTCGCTCGGTGCTGCCCGCTTGTCCAAGCCTATGCGTGCAAGCAGGTTCGTCTGAAGACGCTGCTGAGGTTAACTACTAGCTTGTCGTCGATGTAATTGGCGTTTCCGCGGCGTGTGGTCTGGGAGCATGCATGACGAAGACCTCGGATGGGGATGGATGCCGTACTTGCACGGGCATACGTCTAGAACTACAAGACCCAAAGCCTGGTCTGATCTCTGTCCCGCCATTCGGAGGTCGGAGCTCGTGTAGCCCATGTGCATGAATGTGCGGTGCACGTTTGGCCGCCACGAATAATTGAACCACCTTAAAGCTGTGTGTGTTTGGAAGCAAAGTTTTTTTAAAACCACAGCATTTAGATACTATAGTTTTTTATTATATTGCCGGGCGACCAAATACCGCAGTTTCTAGAAACTGCATTTTTTGCAGTATTGGAAAGACCGCTTGATGTTTGGCTGTACAATATTCTAGCGAAAACTTTGTTAATCGAATGTTGATCATATATAGCTCCGGGATAAGGATCAAAGAAATACAATTATGAAGTGGTCACGTGCTGCCATTATTAGCTATTATAGCACACTACTCACCTTAGTAAATTAATTGTGGCAAACATTATACGGGCACACAACAATCTACCCTACTCTTTAAACTCACTGCAAAGAGGTTAGGAGAAGTGCAAAACCCTAATATCGTTGATTCGTTGTTCTAAATGTCGTGCAAAACTCCAATCTACGGGACTCGAGCAACCATAGCTAGTCCACAGATCTCGGCTTTCATGACATTCTTCGCACACTGACTTCACCATGGAACTAAAGACATGTTCCACGATGGCAACAGACTCCAGAGCTTCGCCTTGCACTAGCGTGGCAATGACCTCGGCTTCGTCGTTTGGAGCTAGCTTTGACGCCCCAAAGTCGGTTACTTTTGCGGTGAGGTTGCCGTCGAGTAGGATGTTGGCAGTCTTGATGTCGCCATGTAGGATCGGTGGCGATGCCGATGTGTGCATGTAGGCCAATGCCTCCGCCGACTCGGCCCCTATCTGTAGACGGGTATCCAAGGCCGTGTGGGCGTCTAGGCCCTTGCCGCCATGGATGTAGTGGTGGAGGGTGCCGTTTGAGACATACTCATATACCAACATCGGCACCTCCACCTCGAGACAGCAGCCGAGAAGCTTGACGATGTTCCGGTGGTTGATTTGGGAGAGGATGAGCATTTCCCTTGTGAACTCCTTGGTCTCGGCCTCCTCCATCATCTTGGACTTCTTGATGGCCAGTCTTCTGCAGCGCTAGGCAAGTGCCGCAACATAGGGACCCTAGCAAGGTCACTCCCACACCGACTCCTGAATATGACATTCCGTACGTAACATTAGCTAGCTTTACATTCCTCAGAAGAAATTGAGTTGAGTATAATTAAGTACAACAGCTGTAACTACTCTGAGAGTTGAGGTGAACTTGTCCTTCGGTTTGCAACCATCCTTCACGGTGGGATCTCCACTTTTCTCCGGAGGGCGTTGGCAAGTGTAGTTTCCCGGCGTGTTTGTGCAGTCCCCGTAGCACATGTCTTCAAGTTGGCACTCGTCGATGTCTTCGGTTTGCAAAATCAATTCAATCACCATTTGGTCGGACAAATTCATGTAACAACGCATAACAAGTCAGTACTTCCAAGAGGGGACAATTTACTTAGTATCCTGAAGGCCTTTTCCTTTTAAAAAAAATCAGTGTTATGTTTCTGGCATGTTATTAACTTATTATGTCAGGATTAGGGTGTCAAGTGGGATCCCATCTAAATCTCACTTTTAATTCATTTGATTTGGTGGGATCCCACTTTGACACCCTAGTCAGGATGTTTACCTATGCATCCGTTGTCGAGGTAGGGGTTGCCCTCGTAGCCATCGAAGCAGTAACACCGGTACCCCGGCCCGTTGTCGACATCCAAGAACTCGCTCTGCACGCTCCGGCACGCGAAGTCCTTCGTCGCGATTATTTCCCTAGCGATGCTGCAGTTGTCGACGTTCCGGACAGCCCAGTCAAGCACGACGGGCACCTGAAAATCATCGTTGCGATCTTCGAGGTCGTAGACACTTAATTCACTATCGAACCACTGCGTCATGGCAGGGCGTGGTGTCGTTGTTGAAGGCAAACGAGTTATTGGGGTTGGGATTGTTGCTCTGTTGTGGGTAGAAGTAGTTGACGCCATGGAATTGCAGAGCACGATGTGGATCTTCTTGGTTGGTGCTGATTTTTTCTTCTTGGAATTGCGGAGCACGATCTCAACTCCTCCTAATCTGTTGTGCTGTGTTTAGCTGTCCATAAGATTAGTTTTGTAGAATGTGTCCGTAGGTGTAGTGTTACTCGTGCTGCCCGCTTGTCCAAGCCTATGCGCGTGCAGGTTCGTCTGAAGACGCTGCTGAGGTTAACTAGCTTGTCGTCGATGTAATTGGCGTTTCCGGTGTGTGGTCGTCTCGGAGCATGATGAAGACATCGGATGGGGATGGATGCCGTACTTGCACGGGCGTCTAGAACTACAAGATCCAAAGCCTGGTATGATCTCTGTCCCGTCATTCGGAGGTCGGAGCTCGTGTAGCCCATGAATGTGCTGGCACGAGAATAATTGAACCACCTTAAAGCTGTGTTTGGAAGCAAAGTTTTTTTAAAACCATAGCATTTAGATACTATAGTTTTTTATTGTCGGGCCTACTACTTTTTAGTTCGGTTTGGTTTGTCGGATTAAAAAAATCGGTTTGTAGATTTTGGTGACTGATAGGTTTACACGAAAAACATTAACCGATAGTACTCCCTTGGAGCTTCGGTTCATTCTTGGGTTATGCCCGAACAACATCGATTCTTGGGTAACAGAGGTATCGCTACAAGATTTGTTCGTAGCTCCCAATTCAAAGTGCGGGTATAGCTACGGAGGAGCCACGGGATAACAGGAGGCGGGAGGACCGGTGGCTAGAGAGAAGGGCCAGATTCAAGGAGAAGAAGAGGAGGCTTTTCGACTCCTTGGTGATCGCAACTGCCTGGTTGCTTTGGAAGCAGCGCAATACACGTGTGTTTGGCAACAGGAGGGATCAGTGTGATACGCTCAGACTTATCGATAGAGCTGAGCGCATGATGAGCTCCGGCTCTAGGAGTGAGCACGGCTCCCCGTATACACGAGTACCGGAGCTGGAGGGGTTTTAGGAGGAAGTCACCACCCGACAGGAGAGTAGGCTTATGAGGTGTGGGTGAGTGTAGGGAGTGAATGTGTAGGGTCAGTCCAATTGTGTGTAGTTGGCTCTGACTCTTCTTATAAACTTTGTTGCTCTCCTTCTAAAAAATATGGCATGTTTTTCGCGTGGTCGCGGAAAAAAAAGCACAGGTAGTTACCTTCGTTGGTCCCATGCAGCTACAGCCTTACGAGTTACAGGTCCCAACCAAAACACGATCGATGTCGAGGCAAGTTATAGCAGGAAGGAGGGACCAAAGAGAGCACGAACAAGCATGAGATACGTCGTCGGTCGCCGGAAGCAGCATCAGGGATGCGAGCATTGGATATTTGGACGGTGATCTAGTGTGGACCTGGGCTGGGAGCAAGTGAGACCCGAAGAGAAACAAACTCATTACTTCACCTCGGCTGGGCTCTTATTTGGGCTAGTATACATTTACTCGGTTCCTAGGTCTACCTGGTTAACTGCGGCCCATGAGCGAAATAACTGAACTAAATTCGGTTCTTCATGTTTAAGCAACCGATAAAAACCGATTTTGGTCATTTCAGACTCCGTTTCGGTTATTCAGGGTCTGTTTTCGGTCATAGGTTTATTTCACCACCCCTACACGTGACAGTAAACACGTACACCCACTTATGCGAATAGATACCATTTCATTGTTTTTTTCTGAAGAAAGTATCAAAAGAATTTATACATATCAAGGAATAAAAATACTACCACGTGATTATTATTTTTCATAAAATCTTATTAAATTATATATTGTACTATGTAACAACACTAATAATAAAAATAAAGCAAGGTGCTAATGGTGTTTCATTTGGTTATCTTAAGTTTCTTTCTAAGCATGACCTAATCAAATGGACCTAATTTCTCGGTTTTGTTTTCTTTTACTCTTTTCTATTTTATTTTATCATTTCTTATTTTTACTTTTTATCCTTTTATTTTCTCTACTTGTTTTCCTTTTGTAGTTTTGATCATTTTCCACATGTTTTTTTTGTTTTATTTTTCTTTTTTCTACCTTTTTAAGTTTGTTACCACCATGATTTCCGACTTTGGTTCTTTTTTTGTTTAATTTCCTTTCAAATATAATGAAATAATATTCTTCTAGCACACATAGACAACTTTCTAAGTCATTAACATTTACTAGCTACATTTTTCAGGGATGATCAAGATCTTGAGAGGATACATGGATAGAAAAATCAAGAAATAGAAAGAGAGAAAATGTCAAGAATGGAAAGGTATGAAACCTCACTAAACAAAGAACCCACAAAACCTTGAACACCAAATACATAAAAAAGATGTATATGAATTTCATTTTCGATGAACTTGGACTTGCTGGAAAACCGTGGCAACTAAATGGGCTGACAAGCGGGACCCATTCCACCTCATAAATTTGGCTCTGGCAAGTGGGCCCTCCTAGTCAGAATCGCTGTCAATTTCATTTTAATGTATGTTGCATCAAATTTGCCGTTGAGTGGTAAATTTTTATATTTCTTTGAAACATGGTGGTTTTTCGAAATTTTTGCAGAAACGTGGTGGTTTTATGCTAACAGCTCGACTGTTGCTCCTGGTTATTAGTTTCATGAAATAGTAAAAAATGTGTCTTGCACTTGATTTTGATTTGAATAAAAATTATGGACACGCGTTTCTAGCAAATTTCTGTCTCTTTATATAATATATGTTCTAATTTAACAGAGTGATAACCTCGTTTTCTCATCCTAGGCTAGCAACATTTGAATGGGCGTCTCCTTGTTGATGCATGTATCACGAGCTTCAGTATGAAGAAGACCTCAGAAAACCTCGCCCAACAAAGTGTTGTAGCTTGTTCCAACAAAGTGTTGTAGATTGTTATTTTGATATTTTGTTCTATGTGATAGCCAAATACTTCATTTGTACTGTATATGATTGTAATGTACCTTCTTTGGTTGTTATATGAAATATTTTTAATCATTGCCGATATTTTAATTAAATTACTGGTTATTGTATGAATACAACACTGACGAGTGGGACCTAAACAGCACACCTACAATAAAGCAAAGAAATAAAAGAAATCTGGAAAGTAGGACCTAAATGGATGAGAATCATCGATGGACCCATCTACTAGTTCAAAAATAAAAAGGGACAAAATTAGAAAACTAGTAGAATGTAAAAAGGCCAAGAAAATTAAAATGTTGAATTCTTGGGCTTGGCGACATAGCCGAAAAAAATTGGGAGAATAAGAATGATAAATAGGTCGAATTATTGAGCTCGGTCCAAACGACCAAAATGGGCTGGATTGATTTCACACAACGATGATTTAATTTCTTCATAATTTTGTCACATCGGGTTGGCCACGTAGGATCTAACCTGGCCGACCTAGATGACCCGTGACGATATTCAATCATCATAATGGTTATGATGATCCAATATCTTTATAGATGGTTATGACAATTTTATAAAAAAATACATCGTTGTAGTTCATTAGCGACTGCCAGCTTTTGATGATCTTATTTTTGTCATAGGATCGTCATAGATGGACTACTATGATGATTCTATGACGAAAATGAAGGCTTATAGAAGCTTAGATTTCTTGTAGTGAACGTCGTTGGAGATCCAAGAGTGGGAATCACTATTATTGAAGAAGTAGCCGAAGGGATAGATATTGTGAGGACTAAGATCCTCGCGAAAAACATTAGAAACCATCTAAAATTGATATAGCGAAGCGAGATCTGAAATACCCTACATAGCGAATTTTATCTTCAAACACCGCTATTAACGTTGGAAAGAAAGTCCCTTCATTGAATAATGGGTCGAATAACACTTATTAAGAAAGTTGTCATCTCAATTGACACGATTGCCAAAAATAAGATAACTGCTAGACCCAAAACTAATCAGCCGAAAAACCAATTTTACTAAAAAAATCCTCTCGTATATCAAGTTCCTCTCTCTTCCCGACGCCAGCAAGACAAGACACAGGAGAGGGACCAATAGATAGAGGAGACAAAGTTGCGGCGGCTAGGCTTTTTTTAGGAAATGGTGGCTTAGCCTGAGGTTTGGGGTTTGGGGTTTGGGTCATTCCTATCTGGTCTCTGAAGTGGCTTTAATATATCATAGAGAATCTATAGAAGACCCCCCATAATAGCCTAAAACTGGAAACCTCCTGCCATTTGCCAGTTTTTGGCCGATTTCGTGCCATGAACAGATTTCAGAAAAAGGCTCGGTCTGGATAAAATTATCCAAGGCACCCGATATCATCACACTACCCATCTATATACCCAGACTGGAGGGTGATTTGGGGTTTCATTTTCGAGCCCTGATGCCGCAATCCACTTTCCTCCACCACACTACCCCTCTCCCTCTGGTGAGAAATTTCTTCCGATTCCATGGCATGCAGACCAGCCCATGGGGTTCTCCAGGGCGATCGAGGGTTGTCGGGGAAGGTCCAGGGTGCCCATGATGCGGATCCATGGAGCTTGAGGGTAGCGCCATCCACGGGTTACGAAGGTGGTGAGCACTGGTGCTCCATGCAAGCTCGCAACCGTGGCACCCTCTCCTTGAGCAGTGGAGCAAAGGCATGGGGGTGCCGTGCATGGGGGTATCGTGGATGTTGTTTCCTCGAGGATATCCTCCTCTTGGTGGTCCTAGAGGAGCATGCCACCATGGACCTCCTCATGGAGCAAAATAGGGAGGTAGCGAGGCGCTCCGATGATGTTGTCGCGTGCCGGTCGGTCGAGGAGTTGCATGATAAGTTCGACCTCCCCAATGGGAGGTGCACGACCGCACATGTTTGGACGCATCTCCCTCTGGGAGGTGCACGACCGCACATGTTTGGAGGCAAGGAGAAGGCGCTGACTCCTCACCTCCGAGCAAGAGGCGTCTGTGAGCGTCACGGCTAGCCTCAAGTAGATCTAGGCATAGGCAGACGCAACGCTCCTATTCTTCGGCGCTCGCCCAGCTTCCGGCCAACCGGAGCCTAATTTACTGTTCATTGAAGATAAAAATAATGTTATTAGCCTTTAAATTGACAGTTTTTCCGGACTTTGATTAAGTCTTGGGTTCGCCACTGGATCTAGGGTTAGGGTTAGCAGGTTGCGGATTAGATCTAGATAAGTACGATAAATCAAATCAGCTTGTTTGTACTAATTTATGTGTATAAACTTGCAATTTGATGAAAAACTTGTTTCTAAATTTAAGGCGTCAATCAGTTTTCTAAACAGTATATCATTTGTAATATCTGTGCTGCCACAAAAATCTTTACTATTAAAAAGAAGTTGGTGTTGGTAGGTCACATTTTGGTACTTTGACATCAAGCATTGAAAGAATCAGGAACGTCTGTTCTACATCCGACGATACAGTTGGTCTTTTCGATACTTAGCTTAGTTAATTACACCTCTTTACCACCAATTAGTGAAAAATGTCAGTTCAAAGCGCCCAAATAGAAAGAACAAGCAAGGGCCCTGACCTACCATCCCCCAACCTCCTTCCATGGAACCTAGGTCACGCCGCAGCCCCTCCCATCTCGCCCCCGCCCTCCCTCCACAACTAACAGCCCAAGCACCTCCAAGGCGGACGCCCTCTTCCTTCTGGAACGCCTCGTCAGGGCCGCGCACAGGGCGAGGAGCCAGCAACGGCCAACGTTCGGAGGAGGGATGCGGATGGAGCGTCGGGCGGCTGTTCTGGCCGACACGGCGTCTCTCTCCAGCGGACGGAGCAGGGCAAGCGGGAGCCGGCGGGAGCGTGGGAAATCAAGCGAGCAAACGCCGGGTAGTGGAGCATGTTGGGGTTGCATTGGCACGGTCCAGTGAGCGAGATGAGAGGAAGGCGAGCAGAAATGCAACTCTAGCATGCACGTTAGGTCCCGTGCATGCTAGAGACGTCCATATGCTTTCTTTTGCTTTGAGATTTGCACAAAACAGAATCTTTTGCATGCACATAGTACAACATCTGACAAATCTATGACACTCCCTCTTTCACTTCTTTTAACTCTCAATACTAGATTTAAAAGAGTCATATAATTTGAAATAATTATCTGATTAAAAATCTTTTTGAACTAAGGTATTTATTTTTATTAAATCTTTTAAACAAGCCCAAAATTAATAAAATTGAAAATTTAAATTTCGAAACATAATGAAATGTCATGATTCACAATGAAACATATTGTATTATTGGTTTCTTGTTTTTCTTTAATATATTTTATTTTTTCAACTCGAAGAATTTTGTCAACTATTTTCTAATTATGATGGAAAAAGTTTGAAACATAAAGAAAGAGACTATTTTAGCAATAAAAAACCACCAAGTTTCATATAATTTTTTTTTTGTTTTATCAATTTCAAAAATCGATTTTTAAATATTGTCAAAATATAGTTAATATTAGTCTTATTTTGAAGCTCTCTTCGTTAAAAACCCAGATGTGCAAACGGTTTTTAAAATAAAGTTATAATTAAAAATCTATAAGCGTTTTAAATTATATCATAATATGAAAGAAAATGGGCTAATCTATATAAAGGTTGCATGCAACCGAGGAGAGAGAGAGGGTGGGGCCATGCACGATATATAGCGTGCACGCCAGAATCGCCGTTTTGGGAATGCGAGGCAAACGACATCGTAGGGAAATCAGGCGGTGTGGTCAACAGGCGCCACCATGGAAACCTAGCTGCACGGGAGCAATTTTGCATCCCTGAAGACGGTACCTACTGCCAGGAAAGCTTCAGATCGTGCCTCAGTACACCAAATCCCATACCGGTGAGGTGCCTAACTCTACTTCTCTCTATTGGCTACAAAGACGGATTTAGTATATAGAAGTTTAAGGATTATATATGGTTTAATAAAAGGAGGACATAACGTATAGGTAGCAAATTGTGCAGGAACTTCATTTTTTCTATCGGTTTGTCAGATCCCCTTCTCTGCCACAGATATGGATGCTTGGCAGATTTAGATTGGGGCACAGAAGATAGATGAATAAGAAGAAAGCACAAACAACAAGTGAGGGAGACTTGTGGTATATTTTGATACCCTATCCTTTCAAGTAAATCTTAGTTTAGAACATATGTTAGTGCTTGATTTTATCAGCCTGGTATAGAGAGTTGATTTATAGATCGATTTTATACTAACCAAACATAAAAAATTCCAATCGTGGAAGCGTAAGAGGCCTTTGTTGCCAACCATGTATGTTTGCCAGTTGATTTTGCTCAACTGTATAGAGGATCGATTTGGGTCAAATGACTAAATGAGTATATTGTTGTGGTTTCTGATTTTTTTTTCTTCATGCTACACTTAGAATTGGTTATACATGATCTTAAAAATATGCACACGAGATTCGGTGTTTTCCTGTAAATAGATATAATATGTGCATGCAATCTGACAGTTTCATTGTGTTCTAAAATGTACTACACAATTTTATTTATGGGAACAAAACTTAAATCTTCTTGTGTACTTGTTTCAGTTCCGATGTATCTCACCCCACCAAGCATGTCCCGTGAGTAGTACCAGCAACACAATTTGATTCAAGATGCAGATCTTGGTCATGCTCACATGCAGCCACCTCTGGCTCACCCACCAAGCCTGTCCTGAGAGTTGTACCACTAGCATCCCAGGTTATTAATCACTCCCCCTATCTTCCAAAATTCGTTTCCCTAATTGGACCAATGCCAAAGACTGCTTTTGATGGCACTATGGCACTTCGGAAGCATTATTAAAGAGAACTTGCTCTGGTAATCAAATATTAAGTGAACTCTCAAGGTCTATTTCATGTTGGTATTAACATGATGGATGATTTCGTAGCTGCCGTACTAATGGAATGCCTTATGATCGTACATGGTTGGTTAATTTGTTACATGTCGTCAGTGATTTAATTATAAACTTGTAGTTAAGAAGAAAATGGTTCCTTAGATGAAGTGATATCACATGGGTCTGAATACAGTATCTTTGCTCGTGAGAATGATGGTGTATAAGAATACAGTCAAATTGTTTTGTTAGAATTTTATCAACAGAATAATATTTTAATCCATTTTATGTGTAGGAGTAATACATTAAGATGAATGCACACGTAATTTCAAGAATGTTAGGGATTTATGATGGCTTTGCATAATGCATAAGGTATAGGTACATTTCGTACCATTCACTAGATAATTATCGGAGCAAAGTTGTACGTTTTTGGATTTATTGTTGAATTTTACCGAGAATCTCTTGTGCACGGCTCCTATGCTTGAATGAATGGAGAAGCATCATTGAAGAGCTAGCTAGCTAGCTAATAGTTTTTAAAATTACATTTGAGCTGGCGTGTTGGTCGTTGGACTGTTCATTTAGTGATTCCTTCAGGAAAAAAAATATCATTTCCAGTTTCCAATGATCTTGGAGCAAGATGTAGATATATGAAACTAATAAAGAAAAAATACACTCTTTTGCTGTTTTTTCATGACGGTGCAAGCGATAGAGATATATAACCATATTTTAAGCTGATTTCCACGGATCAGTTATCAGTAAATCAACATCGCCAAAATGGATTTCGTTCTTCTAAGCTCAAATTTTCCATCCCACACAAGATTGTTTTGATGTTTACCATTTTGCTCTCTCGAATTGCTTACTAATTATGAATTGTTTTTGTTTCATGCAGATATGATGACATGTTAATTAATATGAGTTTCTGGCAAGGTGAAGACATATATTTTGGAGCTGCTTCTCCTGCAATACACTACTCTTTCTTATAACCTTAATTTAGTAGGCGTTGTACCAGAGGGGTCTCAAGATTTCATAGGTTTGCCCTACGGTCATCTTATTTTATTTCACAGTGATTCCCTATTAGCTAGCAATTAAATATGACAACATTCTTTCAGAATAGGTTAGGACCAATGTTAGGCTTGAGCTACTTTGATGGAGCGCAGCAGGTATTGGAACTTAGAACAAGTATGTCTTTTCAGTCTTAAATAACTTCCGTTCTGATTTTTTTTGTTACCTATTGCCAATGGAGATGCACAGTGCATGTTCGCTAAAATGCCACTGTCAAAGACAAACTTTTTTCTCTCTTTACAAAACGCACAAGTTCACTCGCGCTCTCGTGAGAAATTTATTTTTCTATGCCAGACTCGCTTCCCCATTGGCTTTTTAAATCCGGGAGTTCGGGCCATTTAAAGTTTGTGGCATCCTTCATAAGTGGTTTCTTGAATTGGCAGCAGACAAAGGTGTGATGTTCATAAGTACAATATAGTCTCGCAGAAACAGTAAAGTGAATATACAACATGTCTTTGCTTGATTTTATTTAGTTTTCTTAGAACGTCACTACATTCTATGCCATTAGGATAAGCAGAAGTGTCATTGGCCCTGAAGAACATTACTTTACCGGTAAGAGATCTCCAAAGTTTTGTAGGGGTATGACATGTTTTGAAATATTGTTGGATATAAGGAGATTAGTCGGAGAGTATCTCCAAATTAATGTGTGTTTTTATAATTTCATGATGCCGATTCTTTCAAACTTATGTACACCTGTAGTGAAGTCCTTGCCGTTTCTATTCAAGAGGTATATGCAAGCCATAAATGAATGATCTACAAGCCACTAGATTCATCCATTCCTTTGAAAGCTCTGGCTGTTGGGAAGCTTCTATAAAGCCTGAAAGAAATCAGATTATAGTTAACTCAACAAGACCATCTGATTATTGTGCACAAGAAATGAATGTGAAGAGGGTTTCTAAATTTGCGGTAAGCTTTCTATTACACAATCATAAATATTGAAATGAGATACCGGGATTGGTAAGTGACCTGCATATATGCTGGATTGTTTTACTGAATATAGCTTAACTTAAGTTGGTTTAGGAGTGACATGATTGCCAAGGATTTGAGTGAGATATGTTTCATGCCTTAGTTGCATCTGTTGTTTTATAATTATTTGGATTTTCCATTTTCATTAGTCTGACTATGTAAAATGAAAATCTCACTTATTTTACCGGAAAAGGTAATCTAGATAATCCACTTCACTTCAACGCTTATTTTTCAGAAATTGGTCCCAAGGTAGAAAATGATGATTTCGTCTATTTGCTAAAATGTTGACATAATTATAATCCCCAGTTTATTGTTCTCTTTCTTCCGTCGCAACAGAAGTTTCTTATTCAGCCCACTTGTCAATTTCGAGCAACTATCGAAGTCTAGCTTTTGTTATCTTACTATAGGTTAGTACAAACAATGGGTCTTTGTTGTATTTTTTGATACTGCTCCTACATGGCATACTTTAAGATTGATGCATTTCCCCGCAACACTAGAGAAGGGTCTAGATAATGGATCTGGTGTCATGATAAATCAGGTATTTTATATAACTTCAATATATGATTGTCGTCGCATCATCCATGCATGTATGCCCACATGCCATTCCTCACAGATTGCTTTTCTACTGATTTTAATTAGCTCTTTGGGAACTAAGTAGTAACATGTTATATATGTTCATTCTATGATGGTAGTACATTGTATAACTTACAAAAAGATGAATATCAGTGGAAGTCTATGTTCTGCTCTTTAGAGTATGAGCTACCAAGATGAATGGCATCCTGAATAAAAGATGGTTACTTGTTTGTTCGATATGTTGAGCCTTATAAAAAAAAGTGTGATGACTTAATGGAATTGTTTCACAGTTTGTACTGAAATTAAATGGTAAATGCCCTTGATATGTACTTTTAGGTGCAGTACTAAATTATAACTGCACTTACCGAGATTAACACAACAATATATTACCCTGAGGCTGATGGAGATGGTTGGTGAAGAACTTCCATGACGATGAGGGTGTGCAAGAGGGGAAACGGGCTGGCTCACAGCTCTCGTCCGATGCCGACGGCCACGGCTGGGGCAGCACGGACAACCATGACTCTGAGTTCAGACAAGTGTTTGGGAGATTGATCGATGTAATTGATGTCAGAAAAGGAGAAACCATGTACGCAAGAAAAATAATGAGCAACCACGCAGGTTCTAGGCAGTTTGCAAAAGGTTAGTGCACACACGTATGAATGGCTCAAGGACATAATATTATCTATGAAATTCTGCTACAGTATTTTGATATCTTTTGTACAATCTCGTAGTGTTTTGTTGGTCTTTTTGCCGGTTATGTTGTTATGTAATACAGACAAAAATTTGGGAGCTAAAAAATGTTTGATATGGCAATATGCATGGTAAAATTGACAAATTGTTGGATGAATGTTATAGACTAGCTAAATGAACTACAATGTTTATATAGTGGTAAGAGTTACTTGCTGGAGGATTGAAATGGTAAAACCATAAGGGAAAATGCATTGACAATGGAAGGCATCGCTTGTACAGATGGTATGCTTCTTGTAGACTTTTAAATGTCGACATTGTCTAGCTGAAAACTGACTGTGAGGGACTGACTGGACTCCGGAGTCAAAGCATGGAAGAACAACATAATGATCCTGCCGATTCTCAATGAAATTCATGTGCTATGTGTGGATGCACTACTTTCTTCTTCTTTTTTGCAATGGAAGGAACGAACCTTCCAGTTACATTTTGGCTTTATAAGAATAGCTAAACAAACTTCTGAGTTTGATGTCTGTCTGTTTTTTTATAGGCACCGGGCTTCTCAAACCCAGTACTCGTTATGATAGCATTGTTGTTTATCAAGTAATAGAAGCACTTGTTTAGCAAAAAAATAAAACAATATCTTTATCATTGTTCATACTTAAGAAATCAGTCCTTAGTATAGACTAAAAACACCGCAATAGAATAAGCTCGTAGAAGATTGCTTAACTCTTTAAGAAGATTTCTTTAATAAATATGTCATGAATTATAAAAAATAACTATAAATGTTTTGTGAATTACAATTTTTTTGACCAATACATCTACATCTATCTTTATCGGACCGTGGCAACGCACGGACATTCAACTAGTATTTATAGTGAAGAACCGTTTTACAGCTCACACCCGACTTTTTCAAGATGGGTTTATGCGGAATCTGCTAAGCGCGATGAATAGGATTTGCCGCGAACGCCTGGCCCTGCGGTTCAGCATGTCGAAATCTGAGCTATGGGCTTCCTATCGGTAGATTAAGATGCTACCAATTCGTATTTGGACCGGATGTGGACTTGACCAAGCATGTTGGGCTAGCAAGTGGCTGTAATTCAACTTTGTACTCGGATGTTGATCCATTCCTACCTACTTGGGCCGGCTCAGTAAAGTGCCAGTCGATTGGTATTTTTATCTAACACTGGCACAAATATCCGAGGTACTGGTCAACTAAAATTTTAGTTTTGTTCAATCCATTCCAAGATTGTCTGATTTTCCTCATGATTCGTAGAATTGCACATGATGTTGCAATTAAAGTCAGTTGCATCTGGATTACATATATTAGATGATAACATCGTCTGACTAAGATTTAATCATAATTTTCCTGACAGTTCTTAATTAAAATTTTGTTTCAAACATGACGGCGAGAAGTTTTCATTCATGTAATATTTATCGTTTCTCTATCTACCGTCACTTTGATTCTTAACAAATATACAGCCTGTGTGCTGTAATGAGATAAAATGTATGACCAACCAGTCTACTAAAAGAACACATCGTGCAAGGTTGCATAGAACTTTAAATTCTCCGCTATGGTTGCATAAGTGGGATCCCGTGCATCCCGCAAAACATATGAATTAGTACAAACAAATTGTACTAGAGGCTTCTATCCTTATTTAACTCTACATCCCGCTTGCAATGAGACTTCTTTGGTACATGCGTCACGGATCTCATATTCTCATTTCTAGTCTCACAAGCATTATTTGGGTCCTCCCCCTTGATTTGAACAGGTAGATAAATTGCTACAGCTACCCGGGAAGAGAAATTCTTTGGGCCGGTCTTGATGATATCCTTGAAATAGGCTTTCGCCCCGCTTTATAAATAAAGCAACCGTCCAACACAAATATCACAGTACAAAGACACACACACACCACATGTTGGGGCCACAGCACAAGACGGCCCAACTCGGACACCACCCAACGAAGAAAAGGAAGAACGCCTCGCCATGGGAGAGGACGCCGAGGACACTAAGGCGAGCTACGAGGGAGCCGCTGAGCCGCCCCCCAAGAGACGGTGAAGGGTCGCGTCCAACCTCGCCTTGTCCCGCTGTCTACACAACGGGTACCAGAGCTGCAGAGAAGCCAGAAAGTGAAACACCGAGTCAGACGAACGCCTAGGGAGAATCTTCTCAATAACCATCTTATTCCTGATCATCCAGAGGGACCACGACATGGCCGCGAACACAACCCAGAAGAGTCGACGACCCTTCCCAGCCCGGTTAGCTTGGGTTTCTAGGAATTCACCGAGATCTTGGGCCAGCCAATCCGGGCCCAACGCCTCTCTAGTGAAACTCCACAGAAACCGGGCCGCGGGACAGGTGAAAAATATGTGGGTGCCCGTTTCAGGGACCCCACATAATGGACATAACCCGTCCCCCGGCCCATGTCGCTTGGCCACCTCCACTCCCGAGGGGAGCCTATCGCGTAAAAGTTGCCAAACAAAGATTTTTGTCTTTAGCGGGAGCGGTGCTTTCCAGAGGTGCTTGGTCCAGGGGAGAGTGTCCTGGCCAAAGAGGGCCCTATATGCTGAGCCAACCGAGAAAGATCCGGACGGGGAGAGAGTCCATGAGACGCTATCGGGACCACTAGCCAAGGAGGCCGGGAGCTCCGCCCTGAGTTCCCTCCATGCTACCGTTTCCTCCGGGCCGAAGGTACGACGGAACGAGATGTTCCATGTACCTCCCGATGCCGCGTTGGATACCCGTAGCGCTGGGTCGGAACAGATGGCGAAGAGACTCGGGAAGGCCTCCTGCAGCGGGCGCTCACGGAGCCAGGGGTCGAGCCAGAACATGGTCCCCTCTCCATTTCCAATGGAGAAGGCGATACCATGCCTGATCTCACGCTTGATCTCCTGAATGGAGTGCCAGAATTGGGACCCCTCGCTACGATCACAGTCCAGAAGGGGCCGACCGCGCAGGTATTTGGCCTTGATGAGTTTGAGCCACAGACCGCCATCATCACGCAAGATACGCCAAACCCATCTAAGCATAAGGGCCTTGTTGAACTGGCGGGATGCAAGGATTCCTATGCCCCCAACCTCCTTGGGGGCGCAGATGTCCGCCCACTTGACCATGTGGTATTTCTGGCGGCCCAAAGAGTCTTGCCAGAAGAACCTCGACAACTCCTTGTCAAATGTCCCATGTACTCCCTCGGGGAGGAGGTACATGCCCATCATATACATGGGCAGGCTAGACAGGCAGGAGTCGATCAGGACAGTCTTGCTCCCCTTAGAGGTAAATCTGCCACGCCAAGGTTCGGACCTCGAGCGCACCCTATTCGCGAGCGGGTCCAGGTCCCTGATAAGGATCCTGGTGTCGCGGATCGACATCCCCAGGTAGGTAATGGGGAAGGAGGCGAGCCGACATTTGAAATTGTCCGCTATCCTCTGTTGCTCGTCCTGAGAGAACCCTAGTGCGATGATCTCGCTCTTATCAAAATTGATACGGAGGCCAGACATTTCCTAGAAGCAAAGGAGTATGAATTTGAGGTTTGCAATGTCCAGCGCCGAGCCTTCAATCATGATCATAGTGTCGTCTGCGTACTGGAGCTGGGTGATGCCGCCCCCTGGGATAAGGTGGCCTACCACCCCCGAGATGTGGTCGGCCGCCTTCGCTCTCTCAAGCATTACCGCGAGGGCATCAACGACAACGTTGAAGAGGAGGCGGGACATGGGGTCCCCCTGGCGAACACCACAGGAGGGCCGGAAGTAAGGCCCTATCTCGCCATTTACATTAATTGCGTTGCTCCCGGTCATGACGAACTGCATTATCCATGTGATCAGGCGGTCGTCAAATCCTCGCCTAATGAGGACCTGACGTAGGAACCGCCAGTCCAGACGATCGTAGGCCTTCTGGAAGTCCAACTTCAAGAAGATGCCCTTCATTCGTTTGGACTTGATCTCGTGGATAATCTCATGGAGAGCCAGGATCCCATCATGTATAAATCTGCCCTTGAGAAAGGCAAATTGATACTGGTGGGTGAGGCGCTCCATGACCGGGGCGAGGCGAGAGGCGCAAACTTTCGCGAATACCCGTTGTATGACATTGAGGACCGTGATGGGCCTGAATTGGCGAATATCCGAGGCCCCCACAACCTTAGGGATCAGCGTGATAACTCCCAGATTCAGTCGTCCCATCACGAGGGTTCCTGTGTAGAGTTCCTGGAACAAGGTCATGACGACTGGTTGGAGTTCCTCCCAGAACTCCTGGAAGAAAGAAACCGGGAGGCCATCAGGGCCTGGGGCGGAGTTGGCCTTCATGGCCTTCACCGCCCGCGCAACTTCCTCTGGCAGGAATGGGAGGGTTAGCTCCGCATTCTCGTCAGCTGTGACTCTGGCCCCACTAGGCCAAAAGTCGTCGCCCAACGCGACCCCCGTAAGGGGTCCTGCCAAGAAGAGCTCCTTATAAAAGGAGTAAATATGGGCGGAGATCGCCCCCGGCTCCTCAGGGAGCAGCGTCCCGTCCCAAAGGCAGGGAATAGAGCATCTCCTACGGCGGCCATTGGCCACCGCATGGAAGTATGCCGTGTTCGCATCCCCTTGGAGAAGCCAGTTCTAGCGGCTACGTTGTCGCCAGAATAGCTCCTCCCCCTTGAAGATCTCGACGAGTGAAGTCTCTAAAGCATAACGGTGGGACCACTCATCAGCGGAGAGGCCCACCGAGTCTGCCGCCAGGTCCAGAGTACGAATCTCCTCCAGCAACGAAGCCTTCTGGAGACGCGTCGCTGCACCCAAGTTGGCCCCCACCCCTTCATGAATTGGCGGGTCAGCTTGGCGCAGTTATGCCAGACGTCCACCGCGTTAAAGCGTCTGGGAGGAGCAGCCTCCGCTGCCATCCACTTGGCTTTCACCGCTTCCACGAAACCTGGCTGTTGGAGCCAGAAGTTTTCGAAGTGGAAGCGATTCAGCCGTGGTGGTGAACTCCCCCCAGTCGAAAGCAGCAGTGGGACATGGTCCGAGCCTACCCTGGTAATGGCGCGGAGGGAGCAGAGAGGGAAGGCGACCTCCCAGTACACCGAGACCAGAACACGGTCCAAGACACTCCTGACCGGGTCCACCCTGTTGTTCGTCCACGTGAAGCGGGAACCCACTCTCGTGATCTCTCTAAGAGCGAGATCAGCGATACAATGTTACAATCGTTGAACATCCGCATGCGCGGGATGTCTACGTTGTGGGAGCTCTTATCCTCATGGGACCGAATCAGGTTGAAGTCTCCCACCACCACCACCGGCGTGGAGCAGCGGTCGACCTTCACCTTCAGTTCCTCGAGGAAGGCTGGGGAGCGGCTATGGTCCGCGGGGCCATAGACAATGATGACCTCCCACCGGAGATGGGAGCGTCTGTGGGTGAGTAACATGCTCACAAAAAATTCCCCGCGGTCCATATCGTCCACCTCGAAGGTATCCTCCTTGGCACCAAGGAGGATGCCCCCAGAGTGTCCCACAGCTGGAAGCCAGTTCCAAGCGAACTTGTGCCGCGACAACCCTGGAGCTCAGAAATCTGGAAGTCTTGCCTGATTGTCTCCTGGAATCCAACGATGTCCACGTTCTCCTGGCGCATGTAGTCTCTAATCTGGTGTCTGCGACCGTCATTTCCAAACCCCCGGATGTTCCAGATGAGCGATATGACAGCAGGCCAGCTCATTGGACAACCTACTTGGATTTGGTCCCCTTATGGGGGACAGATCTTGTCTTCCGGGACGACGAGGGCGTAGAACTCGGTCTAGGCGGCCTCCCTAGAGATCCCCCCTCTAGGGGGACTCCTGGGTGGCTGCCGAAGGGCGTTGCTGAGGAGAACCCACCATCCCGGATCCGGGATCAGGTGTCCTAGTTCCAGGCGGTGTCGAGGTTTCCCCCTGCTGGCGCACAGCACGTGCACGCGCAGCGGCGAGGGACCCCTCGTAAATCTCCCTAGCTCTAATTGCCTCAATCTGCTCGAGCCTCAGGCCGCGTTCCCCACGGAAGACCACGCCATAGTCAGCCGCCACATGTGCAAGATGCTCGAGAGGGAAGTCATCCAAGACCGAGAACCTGGAACCTGATGGGGCGGGAATGGAGGCAGAAGGGCAGGGGGGGGGGGGCTTTCATGGGGGTACCTGAGTCAAGGTTGCGAGCCGCAGTCCTCTGGGACGCCAGCTGGGACACCGTGGGCACCACCCTCGGGCTCTCCGCCCTGACCCGCGCCATACGAGCACTCTGGCGCGAAGGAGGGGGCACCGGGCGGGGAGGGCGAGGCAGACAAGTCTTGGGGCCAGCCGCGGGAGTGGTGGGGAAGACCGTCGCTGGCTCGTCCGGGCGCGGCGCCGGGGTCGCTGGGACCAGCGACGGAGATCCCCGGGGCGAAGCTGGCGTAGAGCCCGGGGATAGCGAGTAGCAGAGGACTCCTGGAGAGCGAGGTGACGAGGGGGCGGTGACCACCATCCCCACACTCCCGGAATCCCTGTCGGACTCCACCTGAGGCCCCTCCGGCGCCTCGTCGGGGATCTCCGCGGAGAGCGGGTCCAGGGCCATGTGGCCAGTGAACCCCTCAGACTGCCTGAAGTTGGAGCCGTACTGAGCGATCTGGAGGTCGGGAGGGCCCTGCGAGGGGGGCATCAGGGGCAGCTGGTGGGAGGACGACGTAGCAGCAGCGGACGGGCCCGCAGCGGGAGGGGCCGGGGGGGAGGGAACCAGAGTCTGAGACTCCCCTCCCAAGTCGTCGTCGTCAGAGTCCTCTCCAGATGAGATCCCCCCTCCTATAGAGTGGTCACCAGAGGGGGGGACCGAGAGGGGAGGAGGAGGAAGACCGTCATCCGCCTGGTCCTCGTCTAGCTCCACTGTCAGGATCCTCCCCTCCGTACCGAAGTAGAAGGGAGGGAGGGGCCCTGGGAGTAGAGCTGGGTCCGGGCAAAGCACCTGCATGCGGATCGGTCCCGCCCCCAAGCGAGAGGTCTCATCCACCACGACATGCTTACCCACTGCCTGGGATACTAGCTCCAGGATGGGCAGCGTCCGAACCCGCGCCTCCTCCGGGAAGCCGAGGATCCGCACCCACACCGCCGAGAGAGTCGAGGTCGTCGCAGGGTGGGCGGTCGATGGCGTGATGGAGATCTGGACCCTGCTGGTCGGGAGAGTGAGGGCGGTGTTGCAAGCACTGATGGAGAGTATCTCGGCAGACGGGAAGGACACCGCGAACTGGGTCGAGGAGATCTCCCGGGCACTCCAGGTATGTCCCGGCATCATCTGCCGGAGCTCCTCCTGGATGAACTCCGCGGAGATCACCACCGAGGCCGGGATGTCCTGTCCCTCCACCACGGTGACCACAGCCAAGTTCCTGGGAACCGACATCGCCACCCCCCGATGTCAATGTAGTAGAACCCCCCGGCAATGGAGTGTGCGAGGTACTCCAGCTGCTGGGAGGCCCGGCGCGGGGGGCGACACCACGGAGCGAGGCGTTGGAACCAGGGGCCGTCGCCAACTTCTTCTTCTTCTTCTTGTTCTTCTTCTTTTTCTTCTTCGCCGGTTCAGGGGGGCCCGAGGGAGAGGCGCGATGGGGGGAGCGAGGCCGGTGAATCTCCCTGTCCCGACGCCATTCCGGGACATTCCTGCCCGCCACCGCAGATGCCCTCTCCCTGAGGAGCAGGTCCTGCCGGAGCCGCTGCTCCGCGCGACGACCCTCCGGAGACGGGTCACGGGGCGGTCCGGCCCAACCAGCGCGTCCCTGGGGGCCCTGCCCTCGCTGCCCCTCGCGGTGAGGCGACCGCCCACGTCCCTGGGCGCGGGAAGGGGAGAGGGGGCGTCTCGGGGACCCCTGCCGGGGCGGGGAGCGGCGTCCCGGCGCTCGGTAGGGCTGCGCCCGGGGCGGACGCGGCGGCGAGGCGCGGAGAGGCGGCGGCGAACGTCGGGCAGGGGATCTGCGGCGAGGAGGCGGCGGGCTCCTGCGCGGGGGCGGAGGGCTGCGCGGCCTCTTGCGGGTTGCCTCGGCGTAAGTCATGGCGCCGGTGGCGGGGAGAGGGGGAGAAGCAGCCGGCGGCGGGGCGGTGGTCGGCGTAGCAACGGTCGACGGCGGCGGGGGTGAGCAGGGTCGGGCGCGGGGACGGGAGATGGGGGAAGGAGGTATGGCGGCGGCGTTTGGTAACCTGCACGAACCGTGCACCCAGGTCCAGGCCTGGATGGGCGCTAGGGTTTCCCCTGGAGGGCCCCCGGGGTGGGCCTGGGCCGAGCGGCCCATCCCCAGCCCAGCCAGAACGCGGACGTCCTGGCTGCGCCAGGGACAGACTGCCCAGGGGCCCAGGACCGGCCCCAGGCCCACCAGTGGCCCAGCAGCAGCCCCAGGGGAGCCTCGCTCGCGCAGACCAGGAGCGGACGCCTCCTTCGTCCCCGATGGCGGCGCCATCGCCGTGACGCCCGCCGGGGGCACCTCCCTGCACCGTCCATCCTGCATCCAGGCGGCCAGGAGGCTCCGCTGCTGCGGCTCCCGATGGATGCCCTGACGAGGACGCGGCGAGCGCTGCGATGGTCCGCGCAGAGGCCGACGCCGGCGAGGGGAGTGCCGCGGGGCTTGGAGGAAGTCGGCGAGGGTCAGCAGCCGCGGCGGCGAGCATCTGCGGGCAAGCTCGGCCGCCTCCGCCTCCGCTTCCTCCTCCTCCTCGGCCACATCAGCCCAGAGCCGGCCCCGGAGGTCACCGTGGCTCCCGGCCGACGCGGCCGACGGCGGGGTGGAAGCGAGGGGGAGAGTCTGCTGTCGCGCCGCCGGCTCCAGCTGGGCCGCGCCGGCCCCACCAGAGCGCGCCGAGGGGGGCGACGGCGAGCCGGCGACCAAGGTCCGGCCTTGCGGCGGGACGGGGGCCGCCAGCGCCAGTCCTCCGCTCAGTTCCGCTCCCGTCCACTGTCCAGATAGGAGATCCCCGGAGGGCACGTACCTATGCGGGGACGCCGGCGAGGGCTGCAGTGGCGCCATCCTCACCAATTCCCGACGCTGAGGACGAGCGCGAGCAGGGGAGAAGGCCCAGCGGTGGCGACGCCGCGAGATCGGAGCTGGAGGCGGCGAGCTAGAATCGTGCCGCCAGCGGAGGAAGGGAGGCGAGGCCGGGAGGGGCGGCCAGGCCTCCGCGGGCGGCCGGGAGGTGGAGGGCGCGGGGCCCCCTACCAGCCGGCGGAACCGGGCGCCGGCGAGCTAGTGGCCGGGGCGCGCGACCAGTTCAAAATCGCCAAGGTCGTCATCCTCCGCGTGTTCGCTCTCGGTTCCCCTGTTGGACGATTTGCCTGACACGGGGAAAGCTTCCATCTCAGTAATGCCGTCTTGATGATATTACAAGGAGTTGCACACTGAATCTACAATGATAAGAAAAACTAACTGAGAAGTAATTCAATAAGATATCATCGCATGGTTATCTAAAAGCCTGATATATAACTATTATCTTGAGTTGTCAACGAGTCGCCGTACAGCTCCGTGGCTGGTACTGTATAATACTATCGTTGATAACTGTACTTGAACATATGTACGTGCCTGCTAATAAAGGTTGAGTGAAAATTGTAGGCCACTAATGACTAGCTATTTCAGTACGATTAATGTAGCACACACTATAATCTAATAGTCAAGCAAACTATTGAACTTCAGCTATATGCAACTATTCGAATATAGTTCATGATCGGCTCCACCAGGGTTTATATCATTTAATATTCATGCACATGTAACTTACGGGTCACTATTTTGACAGATGCTAATAATAGTAGACTTTGTAATTAGGCCTTACAATTATCTAGCCTCTTCTACAAAAGATTGAACCGTTGGTAACCAAACCATAGTACTTCTACAAGCTTGAATGGACAATGCGAAGGTGTGGCCAAGTCGTGTTCCCAACAAAAGATAAGATGTGATTCTATGTGCGTGATCGGAGAAGATGACACTAAACACCAAACCTTAAACTGATATGAAAGGATAGGTACAAACGAGTCACCTCACGTCCTCACCCATAGTAAACGGCAGTGTCCTGGATGATCTATCCCTCCACCAATACATATGCTTGTTAGACAACTACAGTCACTTGTTTTCAAATATCTTAAAGCTAATTAGAACATGTGTAGTGCTGGTCGTGGTAGAGGGCGTGGTCGAGACCCAGGTCATGGCCTGGGTAAAAGTGGTAGAGATGACTACATGGATGATGATTGTTCCTCGTGGTATCCCGCCGAGGAGGAGGACCCTATGGCGCTTGATACTAGTAGGTAACGTGAGATGGAGGGTCTAAACCCACAACGTCGTGGTGCTGACGTTGCTACGGGTGTTAATATTTTGTTGAATCGGTTCCAATCTTGCCATCCACTATAGTTGGTTCCCCCTAGTCCTTCATCGAAGAGGGACCCAAAGCGAATCAGAGGGTCGAATGAAGAGGAAGGTATTAAGGAAAATGTCGCTACAAATAACCTGAAATCAGCGGGCCCTAAGGTGGAGTATCGCCAGGAACAATCAGTCTGTTAAGCTTGAATTACCAAGGGGTGGGGAACCCTCCACTAGTAGAAACAGCCCTATTGGTCTTGGTTGGTAAGGGGCATTAGTCCCGGTTACCCAACCGGGACGGGGCAATCGGGACTAAAGCCCCAACCTTTAGTCCCGGTTGCCCCACCAACCGGGACAAAAGGTGGTACACGTGGCCGCGGCAGAGGGCGAGGGAGAATGGAGCAACCGTTCCGGTTCGTAACACGAACCGGAACAAATAACCTTCTGCCGCGGCAGAGATTTGGCACATTTTTCTGCCGCGGCGGAGAATTCATTTTGGCAACTTTTGTTGCCGCGGCAGCATTTTGGCCATTTTTTGTGCCGCGGCAGAGAATTCATTTATGTTGTTTTATTGTTTATTTAGTGTTTTGCACTCATCAATGAAGGAACCATTATATTACACAAGATCATCATGACAATATTACATTCGATACACGGATCGAGTTCATGCACTACATACAAAAGTTGCTCTTTATACAATCTCTATTATTTATACACACCCGAATAGTATTCCCCTTTTGGGTTTAGGACTTCTGCATCCAAGAATCCCGCCAATTCCTCCTGAATTGCTCGTACGCGATCCTTTGGCAGAAGACCGTCCCGATCTGATTTAAAAAAGGAGTCAGCCTATATGAATAAAACTAAACACAATTGGATGGTAATTAAAAACTATAGAAATTGTTTACATACGTGGAGTTGCTTTAAATTTCTGCCCTTCTCATCGCACGTCTGCCGGATGAACTCGCAAACATAGTATCCACATAGATTGTTACCTGGTCCCTGCGTCAGGCACTTTACGAGAACATAGTTCCATCAAAATAATAATCAAGCATGATAATAACTGTATCAAAACTAGAATCAAAGAGATGTGCGGATATAGCTAGTGGTGCTTACATCTAGTGCTTGAAATGTAAGCTTCGCTTTCCAAACACCCCTAGCCTTGTTGGTGAACCGTTTCCAAGCGCTATCCGGTGAAGAAAACGAATAAAAGAAGTTATTAATTACTTGATATCATAAAATTCACGAACGTTGCCGATATAGTGTCGTAATGATTAGAATTACCGCTGGAGAAGCATCTGCATGTCCTTCCACTGCTCAAGGGGTTTATGTTTCGAGTCCATGACTAGTACACGCCCTTTGTCAAGTTGAATGATTAACAAAATATAGTGGAAGCTGCGAATGCATAACTAATCAATTATATACTTAACACCGAGTAAGCGAAATAGAAAGTGTATACAAGACAATAACACTCACTCAAAATTGTAAGGAAATAGTATTTCCCTTCTGGTTTTTTGGAACCTTAACGCGTGTACTATATTATCCTCCGTATCCTGGGGGCTTGTTTTGAGATTAGCTTGATGAACCCAATATGGGTCAATGAAGCCAATGTCATAGATTTGTCCTCTGCTGCATTCGATAATCTTCATTCTGCATATTACAATATGATTATATACATGCAATAAACAAGGTGAGATAGCTGGAGACTAAATTAATTACAGAATTAGTACTTACAGACAATAGTCACTGATGATCGATTTGTCCAAGGCGTCTTGATTGAATAATTGAAATAGTTCATCAAATTCAATGGATATCATGTCATCCATTTCTTTCCCATAATGCTTTTTGGTAACCTTCAGCACTATCCAGTTAGCCCCGGCCTTTGTGGCATGCATGTACCAGTTATGCAATCTTCGCATTTTTGTTGGAAGATTATTTACCTCCTCAGGTTTGACGAGAGGTTTGCCGTACTGGTATTTGTATGCTACTTCACTCACGGGGAAGTACTCTAACTGGGATAAGTACTGGGCAATACTCATACCTTGAGCAGCGGCAGCTTCTCCGTATTCTACAACTACCTCTGGATCATACTGCTCTTCGGCCTCATATTTGCTCGACCCCACATTGGTATGGGAAATCACCTTGAGAGGGGCACAAGACTGTTTTGCTTGTTCTCCGAGCTGGGCAACAGATTTCTCGCTTGCGTCAGGACTGCTCTTCGAGGCTTGTTGTGCCGCATGTGACTTGAGAATAGAACGCTCATAGTCTGATGACAGCTTTGGCTCGGGTTGATGAAGAGTCTTTAGCATTTTCAACACTCTGGCTTTTTCTTCTTTGGTGCTGGGGAACTCTGGCTCTTTCGGCCGCCTCAGCTTAGCGAAAAACGCTGTCGTTTCCGCATCAACGATCGTCGTAGTCTCCTCTTCAGTACAGTCATAAGCTCTCTTGGGAGGAACCTTTGGTACTTTTGGAAGAGGCTCTTGTTTACCTTTCGGCGGTCGCTTACCATGACGCAGATTAGCGGTACGCTTACGCTTTTTATCCTGAGGCGCCGGCGATGGCTGCGCTGGAGATTGGTGAGGCGACGGAGCCGGGTGAGGCGACGAAGACGGCTGCCGTGGCGGCGACGACCTTGCTGGAGACGGGTGAGGCGGCGGCGAAGATGGCCTTGGCATGTGATTTCGAAGCACGATACATTTCTTTGTCCATAGAATGGTGACGTTTGTTGCGTCTCCTAGTACAGTCACATCCCCTTCACCTGCAGGGTAGTCAAGATCCAAAACTTCAAAGGTGGCCATGATTTCATCCACCCCGACAACAGCGTAGCCCTCTGGAACCGGACGGCAGTGGTAAGTTGGTGTGGGTCCAATTGGTAAGGCATAGACGACCGCCACCTTCATTGATATGTTCACAACTTTGACATGTAGCTAGCAGTGTGTCATATCTGTGATATCATCCACTGGGTAGCCAATAGGAGCCATCGTCGGTGCACCATCGTCATCGTCATTGTCATCACTCGGGACCTCGGTGGTAGCCAATCGAATGCAGTGTGCTGCTGAGATGGGCCGGTAGTACTTTGCTCTTTAAGTGCGTTAATTTCATATTGTTGTTGTTTTATTCGTTCTTCAATTATACGCATTCGCTCTTTCTGAATATCTGCTTCAACTTCCGCCTTGTCCTTTCTCCTCTGACGGCTTCTATCAGGATATTTCTTCCTCTCTTCGGGAAACACAGTCCTCCATGGTTTGGAGCCGCTTTCGCCTCGTGTTCGTCCATCATGTTCCTTATTTCCAAGGGCGAGTGTGAGCTCATCATTCTCTCTATCGGGAATGAAGTCCCCATCTTTAACAGCCTTTACTGCTTTTCTCATCTTCTCGATTGGCAAGGGGTCTTATTTATGTCGTATGTTATATATACACTTCCCTTCCGAGTCCAACATGCCCCCATGCCTGTAAAACCAATTCCTTGCACGTTCGACCCAATCGTCTGTCTTTGGGATGATCTTTTTAGCACGCAGTTCATTCTCAAGTTTCTCCCACTTAGGAATGCCAGCCCTATAGCCACCTTGCCCCATAGTATGGTGATACTTCTTGTTAGCAGCATTCAGCTTATTCGTTGCAGACATTTTCTTAGCTTTTCCTGATGTCTTGTATTTCACAAACTCAGCCCAGAATGGTTTTATCTTCTCAAACTGAATCTTCTTGAAATCCGGAGTCTTCTCTTTCACGACATAGTCAAGGTGCAATCTTTTCTTCTAGTTGGTGAAACACTGGGCCATCTTTTTCATAGCCCACTCCCCGACCTTAGCCTCCATGGCTCTCCCATGTTCTAAGGCGTCCTCAACTGGATCCTCCGCATTTGGATCCAGCTCTATCTTTGGTAGTTTGAAATTAAGCATGAGCCTCTTCCACAGTAAATCTTTGGCCTTGTTAGGGACAAACAAACACGTTCCCTTTTCTTTCGCATCACCAGGCCTATTCCAATTTTGAATGGTGATCGGGATTAAGTCCCTAACGATTACTCCGCATTGTGCCACAAATTTGATTGCGACAACTTCGGGAGCCGTCGGTTTGCCGTCTTCAGCGATATCTTCGATCCTGAACCTCTCATGGTCTTCCAACTTTTTGTTTGGGCCTCGTCCGCTCTTTTCAGTAGATTTGTTCGATCCGGAGGGCTAAAAGAAGAAAGATCGTCGTTACTATTTCTATATAGATAGCAGATGATTAATTAATGAATTAATTATATTACATGCACCTCGCCAGAGCGGTTGTCTTCTCGATTACACAAGGCATCGCCTTCTCCCTCGCTGAAGGCATCACCTTCAACCTCAAACAAGTCGTCTATTCCACCAAAAAGAGGATCACCCTCACCAGAGTTGTTCAGAAACCGTCGATACATCTAAATTTTCTTCCCCGCGGATCACACCTTGGATCAACTCTTCCTTTTCTTCGTCTCTGTCGTGTGGGTCCATATTTTCTGCATAGGTGGAAAAACAGATAATTCAAAGCGGCTAAGGGAGAATGTTAGGTACGGTGTTGAGAGATATAAACCCTAATTCAGAGAAACCCTAATATATACATACACAATAATAAAAATGAATTGGAATGTATTCTACCGAGAAGAACCAAACACCGGAAAGAAAGGGAAACAATCAACACATGGCATCGATACAATGCTCAAGCAAGTATGATGATATGACAAGTTAATTTGCATTGGAATGTAACCCTAAGACATGCTCGACGATTTAATCGGGGTTCCGAGGGGTGAAAGCCCTAACTCAGGGAAACTCCAGAACATATGAGATGGGTGCATTTGTTCTTCTAATTATACTTGTCATTTAAGTTGTTTAACAGTGCATGATTATAGGTTAAATAGATAGGTTTCATTTTTCTGAACAATTTGATATATTATTTGTATTTTTCTGACTTATAAACAATAAGTTATTGATTTTATAATATTAAATCATTTTCTGGAACTATTAAAACCAACTTATATACTTTTTACACCCGGGCTATAGCTAGCCAGAGAGACAGACAATTGGGACCTAGTCCAACTCATCCTCCACGTGGCAGGGTGGGACCCAGGCCAGGTTTACTGGGGGTTGACCACGTGCCGACGCCGGGGTGACGTCACCGTGATGTCATTGACGTCGGTGAGCCTTAGAACGACAAAGGGGACGGCGGTGGAGCGCGAGCTAGGCCGTGTGCGTGTGCGTGCTAGAGAGAGGAGGTTGAGGCGAGCCAAAAAGTGGCGGCGTCGCCTCGAAAAGGTCACTGGAGAGGGGAGTGACATGGTTATACCCTACGGGTACGTAACTTCAGCATACCTAGTCCAGCCCAAGAAAGGCCCACCGCAGGCATACGCTGGCCCATGAAGATTTTCGGGTGACCAAGGCCCAAGACATCTTCGGATCCTTGGAGAACAAGACTAGTTTAGATAGGAAACTCAAAAGGGCAAACGCCCTAGAACTTGTAACCGACTAGGACTATGCCCGGGACCTGCCTAAGCCTATATAAAGGCCAGGAGGGCACGTCCTAGGGCAACTCAACCAACCTCGACTCATACTTTCGCACACGCATCCACGCCAGATCGAATCTGCGCACCCTGTAACCTTCAGTTCCGTCGTAATCAAAGAGCAGACAAGCAGGAGTAGGGTTTTCCCTCCGGGGGCCTGAACCTGGGTAAATCTTGTGTCCCCTGGTTGCTTGTCTGTTAACCGTGCCACGATCTCCAGCATCCCCATCTTCTCCAAAACCCAAGTCCATAACAATGGGCATTGACGAGATTAAACCTCGTCAATTGGCGCCGTCTGTGGGAACTGGGGCTGCTGATTGTACGGTCGTGACGGTTCCGACCCGATCGATCTACAACTCCGTGGCGATGGAGAATCACCTCCTCTTCGGCACTTTCGACTTCACCGCCCACTCGCCGACCACCATGAAGGATTTCGAGCCCGTAGGCGACGGACTCGAGATTTTGTTCGGGAGCTTCTGCTTCCAGGTGGGACAAACTGGCACCCTCCGCCTCCCTGAGCGGGTGCCCGTACCGTCAATCAGGCCTGCTTCATGGGCTCCACACCCCGTGCTACGCGCGTCGCCATCAACAGATGAGTTCTACAGCAGCAGCTGCAACTCCGATCTATGCGATCCACCTTCGGATGAAGGGACCTACAGTTCCGGATCCGAAAGCTGCGGCAGCAGCCAACCAATCTGCAGACGCTACCTGTGCGCCGTAGTCATCCAAACCGACGAGGAAACGCCTAACCCGCCGCCCAACCCCAACCCGGACAGAAACGGCGAAAACGGTGGAAACGGCGATAACGGGGAGAACGGCGGCCACCTCATCCAACTTAGCAAAGAAGGATGGGTCGAAGCACGCCGCGCCGTCACAGGCGAAATAGTCCTACCTCTGGACTCCCCACGTGATCTGCTGAGGGCATACCACTACCTGCTCATCGAGGAGCACAAGAAACAAGTCGAGATGCAGAAGACGCTCGACAAACGCAAGCAAGCAGCCGCTGAGTCCAGTGAGCGACGAGCTGCGCTCTCCGCCATGGAACCCGGCTCTAGCACAAACAGGAATCAGGGAAACAAGCATCGCTCTCGGATGGAAAACATGGACCCCAAGGAGGGCGTGACATGACCCGAACTCTCCATACATCATTCATGGATATGGACGCTGACGGCAACATCACCCCGAAGACGCCACAAGCTGCGATCATGGCAGCCACTGCATATCTCGCGGCTCACCCACCTCCGGAGGGGGACCCGAAAAGGGCCATGCATAAGTCCGCACTCACCGGACTAGGACTAATCGGAGCTGCGCTCCATGAGGACGCTCCTGCGGAGCCGAAGAAAAAAGCTCCGGCCAGGCGCGACCGGAGCCCCACACCCTCATCCGAAGAGGAAGAGGAGCACGATCTTCCTCGAAGGAAGAAGAGCTCCAACCGCCACAAACGTGACTACGACGCCAGAGACAAGCTTACACAGCGCAAGATCGACAAGGCATGCGCCAAACGCGCATGCTCGTCTGAATCTGAGATGGATGAAGACGAAGGAGAACTCTGCGGAGCCCGATGCTTCAGCAGATCTGTTCGACGAACACAGATGCCGCGCAACTTCAAGCTTCCTTCGGATACTCCGAAGTTCAACGGTACGCAAGATCCAAAGTCCTGGCTCAGTGACCACCTGTCATCCGTCAAGCTTCATGGAGGCAACAAAGAAACCGCCATGCAATGCCTTCAGCTGCAGCTGACAAGCGCGGCGCGGGTCTGGCTCAGCAGCCTATCATCAGGATCCATCCGAAGCTAGGAGGAGCTCGCCTACAGCTTCATCCGAAATTTCAAAGGCACCAGCAAGAGGCCCGCCTCAATCGAAGAATTGCGAGCCTGCACTCAAAGAACGGGTGAATCTATTCGCTCATACATACTACGCTGGTCTACGACCAAGAACTCCGCAGCACACATCTCCGAAGAGAGGGCCATCGACGCCTTCAGGGACGGCGTCAAACGCCCAGACTTCAAGGAGGAACTTGGGCGTGTAAAGCCCAAGACACTCGATCACCTCATGGAAATCGCCAATAGTTGGGCAGACGGCGAATATTGCATCCAGCGACCGCAATCAGATGAAGAGGACGACTACGGCCGAAGACGCGAACGCCGCAGCAAGAGGAGATCGCGCGTCTATGAGGACCGCGACGGACCCGACATGGTCGCGGCCGGCTACGCCGACCGCCGCAACGACAACAGCCGCAACAGCGGAGGATACCGCAGCGGAAACTTCCGCGACAGCGAACGACCAACGCAGTCGTGGCAACGCCGCGACCGCGACAGCGGACCCTCGGCATTCGACAAACTTTCGGGTCCATGCACCATCCACTTCTACATCGACAAACAGGATGGCAAAAAGAAAGCCAGCCACATGCTCAAGGACTGCCGTGAGTTCCAGAAACTCAGCGAAGGCATGATGCAGATGAGGCAACAAGCTCCAATTCCTGCGTTCGGAAACACACCTGCACCAAGTGAAATAGCACACGGAGCTCCTCCACCGCCGCCTATTGGAGGCCAAAACCAACCAGTCGCACCAGCGCAAAACAACACCGGGGTCCCATATCCCCCATCAAAAGGAGCACTCAATATGATACAGAAGGGACGCCCCACAAATAGGGTGCAGAAGAAAATCACCTGACAAATCAACTTGGCCATGGCAACTCCGTCTGCAATCCCTGAGTACCTCAGCGGATCGGAGTCCTGCATCACATTCACTCGCGCGGATCACCCTTGCCAGATCCCTCGCCCAGGTCATGCTGCCCTGTTGCTGGAGGCGCAGATCGGAGGTTTCGAGATGAGTCGCGTCTTCATGGACGGCGGCAGCGGCATCAACCTAATGTTCGCAAGCACTCTAGCAGCTATGCGGATCCCGCAATGCAGCCTGGAACAATCAGATACAACGTTCCATGGCATTGTCCCAGGGAAGGGCATCTTCCCCCTGGGCAAAATAGGGCTTGACGTCATCTTCGGGAAGCCAGACAACTTTCGGCAGGAACGCCTAGAATTCGAAGTAGTGGACTGGCCGTCGCAATACCACGCCATCCTGGGACGTGTAGCATTCGCACGGTTCCTGGCCGTCCCACACTATGCATAATTGCTACTCAAGATGCCAGGACCAAGGGGCGTCATCACAATCCACGGGAGCTTCACCCGATCGGACCAATGCGACAGGGATTTCAACAAAATCTCCCAGTCCTTCGGCATGCAAGACGAGATCGTAAGGCTCCGCGAGGAGACGGATAATGGGCTACCCCCAGTCACAAGGCAGAACGCACCCGACATGTCCTTCGACTCCACCGTCAACACCAAGAAAGTGCAGGTCCATCCGACAGACGCCTCCAAGACGGCGCTGATCGCCAACGACCTCAGCACCGCATAGGAAGGCGCGCTCGTCGAATTCCTCCGTGAGCGCTGGGAAATCTTCGCCTGGTGTCCTGCGGACATGCCAGGAGTTCCCAGGGAATTCGCCGAGCACGCACTCAATGTCTTCACAGACACCAAGCCAGTCAAGCAGTCTATCCGAAGAGTATCGGAGCCACGAGCCGAAGCCATCGGTAAGGAGATCAACAGATTACTCGCAGCAGACTTCATCCGGGAAATCAAGAAAAGCGAGTGGCTGGCAAATACGGTGATGGTCCCGAAGAAGGACACGGACATCCTGCGGATGTGCGTGGACTTCACGTCACTAAATAAACACTGCCCAAAGGACCACTTCCCTCTTCCTCGGAAAGTTCGAGTGGACACCAGAAGCCAACGACGCATTCGAAAGCCTCAAGCGGCTCCTCTCCACCTCGCCCGTTTTGGTCACGCCAAAAGAGCGTGAACCCCTTCTGCTGTACATAGCAGCCACGCACCAGGTGGTCAGCACGGTACTCGTGGTCGAACGACCCGAAGAAAGCAAGACCCACAGGGTACAACGCCCAATTTACTACCTCAGCGAGGTACTCACTCTAACAAAACAGCGGTACCCGCACTACCAGAAGCTGGCCTACGGCGTGTTCATGACGGCTCGACGACTGAGCCACTACTTCCAGGAGCATCAGGTGATGGTCGTCAACGAGGCACCCCTGAACAGCATCCTGAATAATCCAGAGGCCACAGGACGCGTGGCCCTGTGGGGCATTGAACTATCACCCCTGGACATCATCTATGAGAAGCGACACGCAATCAAATCTCAAGTCCTTCCAGACTTCCTGGTGCACTGGATGGAGCTACAGCTGCCTGACACCCCAGACATGTCGCAGTCCTGGACAATGCATTTTGACGGCTCCAAACGCGAAGCCGGAGCAGGGGCAGGAGTCATACTGACCTCCCCGCAAGGTGACAAGATGAAGTACGTCCTTCGGATGAAATTCAGAGCCTCCAACAACGAGGCCGAATATGAAGCCCTGATTCATGGCATGAAGATGGCAAAAATCTGCGGCGCAACACGCCTGGTCATCTACGGTGACTCCAACCTTGTCGTCCAGCAAACGACGAATGAGTGCGACGCACACGCCGAAAACATGATCGCGTACCGGGCGCTCTACAACGCACTCAAAGGAGAATTCGACGGCTGCGAACTTCGGCACGTCGGAAGAGAGAGCAACGAGGAGGCCGATAGACTAGCCAACATCGGCTCCACTTGTGCAAAGGTACCACCAGGTGTGTTCCTTGAACAGATCTGCGTGCCATCTATCAAGCGGAAATTCCCCAAGGGATCACCCGAAGAAGCAGAACACTCGGGGGCTACGCTACCCGAAGGTCACGAAGGACCCGAAAAGATGGACACCGAAGTTGCTATGGTCAACCTGATGCAGGCCATGGCAGTCGAAGAAACTTGGACACGTCCATACCTCCAGTTCCTGATAAACGGAGAATTGCCTGACAGCCCGACAGATGCCCGGCGCATATCTCGTCGGTCAAAAGCCTTCACCATCATCAACAGCGAGCTGTACAAACGCAGCATTATGGGTGTACTACAACGGTGCGTCACCATCGACGACGGCAAGGCCATACTCCAAGATATCCATGAGGGCATCTGCGGCCACCACGCAGGCAGCCGCTCCCTCGTCGCCAAAGCTCTGCGAGCAGGATTCTACTGGCCAACGGCCATGAGCGACGCAAAGGACATCGTCCGAAGATGCAACGGGTGCCAACGGTTCGCCGACAAACCGCACGCACCTGGGTCCGAACTTCGACCCATACCCATAGCCTAGCCTTTTGCCCAATGGGGCCTTGACATGATCGGCAAACTGCCAAAATCTTCGAAAGGAGGACACGTCTTCCTCCTAGTCGCATTCGACAAATTCACCAAGTGGATCGAGGCCATGCCAGTCACCAACCAGAAGGGCACAACCGCCGTCAAGTTCTTCGAATCCATTGTCTACAGATTTGGCGTACCGCACAGCATCATCACCGACAACGGATCAAACTTCATCTCTGAAGAATTCCAGGACTTCTGCGAAGGCCTCGGGATCAATATCACATATGCCTCCGTGGCACACCCGCAAACAAACGGACAAGTCGAAAAGGCCAACGGCCTAATCGGTGCCGGCATCAAGAAGCGCCTCATGAGCTCACTCGAGCACAAAGCTGGAAACTGGACGATAGAGCTACCGTCCGTCCTGTGGAGCTTGCGTACCACGCCAAACAGCTCCACCGGCTACACACCTTTCTTCATGGTTCACGGAGCCGAGGCAGTGCTACCAGCCGAAGTACGCCATCAGGCTCCACGAGTCGTAGCGTACAGCGAAGCCGAGTCCACGACCGCGCTCGAAGATGCCGTCGACACACTCGACGGAGCACGGGATATAGCAGCAGCTAGATCAACGGTGCGTCCACTACGCGCGGAAATCGAGGAGGCGCCGTAATCATCTCCACGCCCCGCGTGACCGGTCAATTCAAAGTCAGCAAGTGGGACCCACGCTTCGTCCCGTCAAGTCATCTCTGGCGCGGCAGACGCTTGAGGTCATCAATCGTAAGCACTGACGTCATCAAAAGCTATACTAGCACCACTTCGGCTCCACAGCTAAAAGTACTCACTCGAATCTACGATTCGACTAAATACTTGGGGACTACTCCTATCAGGAGCGCTGGCCGCGCACCCGACAGACAACTAAGGACAAGATTGCTTCTTTGAGTCCTACATCGAGTCTACGACTCCACTAAGGACTCGGGGGCTACTCCCATAGGGAGGATGGACTTAAGCATCCGAAAATTTTCAAGTCCTGCGGACCTAAAGACTGAAACAATGCTTGAACTAAAAGTCTCCGTTCGAGTCTACGACTCGAACAGACACTTGGGGGCTACTCCCATAGGGAGCGCTGGTCGCGCACCCTATGAAGTCTTCGACTGAGACCTTTCGGATCAGCACGCAAAAACTTTTTGGCAACTCTGACCCAACAAAACGCTAAAGTGAGCAACAATCTCCTTGGCCACCCGAAACACCTCCGAGGTGATAAATGTTCGGATGCTGCGTCTGCGACGCAAAGATAAGACCTACAGATATCGTCTGATGGCCTGGCGACGCACCTGACTGCGCTCTGCTAGTATGAATCCGTACCAACAGGTACGATGAAAAATCCTGACGGACATGTTGGGTACACCAATTAAAATCACTGGAATTCCTCTCCTGTAAGTCCTCCGCGGCCTGAGTTGAATTACGCCAGCACATGTTCCAGGCCCGGGTTAAGGGACCCGAACCTGAAGAAGATCGTGTTGTTTCGTCCTAAGACAGTTAACTGACCCTAATCCGTCGGGTGAGTCAGGAACACGTATCAACAATCCCTACACATTCTCTTGAAAGACAGAGTTGCACCCGAAGGATTGAAGAGTCCTCAGCCGAATCTACGATTCGACTGATCACTCGGGGGCTACTTATATGGTTATACCCTACGGGTACGTAACTTCAGCATACCTAGTCCAGCCCAAGAAAGGCCCACCGCAGGCATACGCTGGCCCATGAAGATTGTCGGGTGACCAAGGCCCAAGACATCTTCGGATCCTTGGAGAACAAGACTAGTTTAGATAGGAAACTCAAAAGGGCAAACGCCCTAGAACTTGTAACCGACTAGGACTATGCCCGGGACCTGCCTAAGCCTATATAAAGGCCAGGAGGGCACGTCCTAGGGCAACTCAACCAACCTCGACTCATACTTTCGCACACGCATCCACGCCAGATCGAATCTGTGCACCATGTAACCTTCGGTTCCGTCGTAATCAAAGAGCAGACAAGCAGGAGTAGGGTTTTCCCTCTGGGGGCCTGAACCTGGGTAAATCTTGTGTCCCCTGGTTGCTTGTCTGTTAACCGTGCCACGATCTCCAGCATCCCCATCTTCTCCAAAACCCAAGTCCATAACAATGGGCATTGACGAGATTAAACCTCGTCAGGGAGCACGACGACGGTGAGCGGCGGTGGTGGCAGGTGGTCGACGGGGAGGAGGAACAAGAGCGAGAGGGGGCGAGAGATAGGGTCCACGAGAACCAGCAGCTCACCACGACGGTCGGCTAGGGTTTGGCCAGAGAGGGAGAGAACACACGCGAGGGGGAGAAAGAGGGAGAGAATGCACGACGATGCACGGCGGCGGACAGAGGTGACGGCGGGGCGGCCGGCGACGTCTCCATGTGCGCGCGCGTCGGGATCATATCAACTAAATATAATCACTAGTGCGTGCGGGAGTCGGGATCTACATCATCTAAATACACACCTAAATCATCTAACAACTATACACCTAAAATCTAAATAATATATACATACACCTAGAATAATATACACCTAAAATAATATATACATACACCTGATAAAATAATATATGCATACACACACCTAAAATCTAAATACATCTACACATGTCGAAAAAAATACACATGTAAAAAAAAATCTATATACACGGTACTCTCGGGTGGTACCGGCGCTGGACGCGGGCGGCGCGGTCGGGGAAGGATGAGAGGGAGAGGCGAAGGGCCGGCGCTGGACACGGGCGGCAGTGGCGGCCGGAGCGCTTGTGGCGAGGATGACGGAGACGGCAGAGGGCGCGCGGCCGGAGACGGAGGGCGCGCGTCGCAGACGGAGGACGGAGGCGGCGACGCGGAGGCGGACGCAGAGGCGGCGGCGCTGACGACGACGGCGGGCGCGGGCAGCCTGGCGGCGTCGTCGATGAAAGCAGAGAAGAAGCAGAGAAGTGAGATGGGGAAGAAGAAGAAGAGGCGTGCAAGTTATAAAGGGGGTATACATCCCGGTTGGTGGCTCCAACCGGGACTAAAGGGTCATACGTCCCGGTTGGAGCCACCAACCGGGACGTATACTCCACTTTTTTCAGCAGACCATGGGTTGGCGCGTGCAGGGTCTTTAGTCCCGGTTGGTGGATCCAACCGGAACATATGAACCTGTTTTCAAAAAAATTCAGGATTTTTCTCTCTGTTCCAGCCTTATTTTTATTTTGGGGTTTAAATTTGTAATTTTTTTTAAATGATAATTACTTTGGAATTTAGAAAAACTTTAAACATAAAAAGTGTTTGAATTTGAATAATTAATTCAAAACCATTTTCTGTTTTTAAAAATAATTAATGTAACCATTTAAACTATGAACCATTTAAAATTAAAAATGAATTAACTTATATTTTTTGAATATTAATTTGGAATTTAGAAAAACTTTAAACATAAAAAGTGTTTGAATTTGAATAACTAATTCAAAACCATTTTCTATTTTTAAAAAATAATTAATGTAACCATTTAAACTATGAACCATTTAAAATTAAAAATGAATTAACTTATATTTTTTGAATATTAATTTGGAATTTAGAAAAACTTTAAACATAAAAAGTGTTTGAATTTGAATAACTAATTCAAAACCATTTTCTGTTTTTAAAAATAATTAATATACCCATTTAAACTATGAACCATTTAAAATTAAAAATGAATTAACTTATATTTTTTGAATATTAATTTTGAATTTACAAAAACTTTAAAGATAAAATGTGTTTGGATTTGAATAAATAATTCAAAACCATTTTCTGTTTTTAAAAATAATTAATGTAACCATTTAAACTATGAACCATTTAAAATTCAAAATGAATTAACTTATATTTTTTGAATATTAATTTGGAATTTAGAAAAACTTTAAATATAAAAAGTGATTGGATTTGAATAACTAATGCAAAACCATTTTCTGTTTTTAAAAAATAATTAATGTAACCATTTAAACTATGAACCATTTAAAATTAAAAATGAATTAACTTATACTTTTTGAATATTAATTTGGAATTTAGAAAAACTTTAAACATAAAAAGAGTTTGGATTTGAATAAATAATTAAAAACTATTTTCTGTTTTTAAAAATAATTAATGTAACCATTTAAACTATGAACCGTTTAAAATTAAAAATGAATTAACTTATATTTTTTGAATATTAATTTTGAATTTACAAAAACTTTAAACATAAAAAGTGTTTGGATTTGAATAACTAATTTAAAACCATTTTATATTTTTGAAAAATAATTAATGTAACCATTTAAACTATGAACCATTTAAAATTAAAAATTAATTAACTTATATTTTTTGAATATTAATTTGGAATTTAGAAAAACTTTAAACATAAAAAGTGTTTGGATTTGAATAAATAATTCAAAACCATTTTCTGTTTTTAATTTGGATTTGGATTAACTTATATTTTTTATATATTAATGGGCGGGAAAAAAAGGACGGGAAATAATGGGCGGAAAGAAAATTTTATTAGGATAGAACTGGAATTAAAGTACATAACGCAACTAACACAAAGTTACATAGAAGAAGTGAAAATTAAGATACATTGGCAGATTAAGCCACAATCGGCCGAACTTGTTTTGCAATGTTGGAGTGATTCAGTTATGCTCCTGCCTACACCTATAATACTCGCCACTGTAGTCGTCGTACTCGCCGTGGCCGTCGTCGCTGTCATCGTCGGGGTCGCCGTAGTTGAACCTTGAAGGCTGAGTACGAGTGGGCTGGACTTGAGGGTAGCGCAGGCGGGGTCTAGAGTCGGCGGCCGTGTCGTAGGCCATGACGCTCTGGAGAGTCCGACCGCGCCACCACAACCGACGGCCGGCCTCGTTGAAGTTCGGAGGAGGTGGGCCGTCCTCCTCGTGCCTGGCAAGCGCCCTCTCACGCCGATCCACAAAGAAGGCTTCCCAATTCAGGAAATAGTCGGGATGCCATCTGGGATTCCTCCGCTGCTCTGGTGTGAGCTCGAAGTAGTAGTGGTTCGTGATGGCCATTCGACGCACCACACCTAGAGGGACAGGAGGAACCGGCACGCCTCCGGCGCTCAGTATCTAGCTGACGGGGACACAGTAGCCCAGCGGGCAGGGGTAGTTCGAGACGCAAAGCGCCTCCGCCTTCCTGGGAGTTAGTGCTACGGTGGAAGTCATGGGAAAGAGCGATGAGGTTGCAGATATGAGTCTAGAGATGTGCAATGACAATGGAGGCCAACCCTACATATATATAGTGAGAAATGGCAGGAAGATAACTGGAGGGAAGAACTAGCGGGAAGAAATGGCGGGAGAAATGCCGAGAAAAAATGGCGGGAAGAAAAATGGCAGGAAGAAATGGCGGGAAGAAAAATGGCTCATTTAGAAATTGCATTGGATCTCTGAAGAAACCACATATTGCGAGTCTAAAAATGATTTTTTCAAAAAATCACGGGCGATAGATCATGTACCTGTAGTACAAACTGGACCCACTTCCTACTGATTCGGTAGACATTTGTCCTTTTTACCCGGGATGGAAGAAAAGGTTTGAGATGTCCCGGTTGGGAGATAGTCCATGTAAGGTGGTCTAGTATTTTAGGAAAATGGGATGGTAGCATTCTGAAACAGCATTTTGGTGGTTACTTCACAAAACGACCCGTTTTTTGCGATCGGAAAATGGAAAAGGGCTTTTCCGTGCGATAAAAAGGAAAACTTCCTCCTGCAACATTGTTCTCCATACCAATGTCCACATGCATGCATAATATGCACATAGCATCACAAACTATGCCGTGATTCAGCACATAACATCGGTCATTTGGACCGAAAGCCATGAAACCTCGAACATGATAGGTCATTTTGTGAAGGTTTTTTCGAGACATGATCAATATACCAAGTCTGGTATTTTTCCTTTCAACTATGTCACATAATATGACACCACGCGAAGGATTTTCATTGTTCGGATTTTTTTGAATTTATTATGCCCGTTTTGAATTTTCTGAATTTCTAACTATGGTCGAACCGGCGTGCATGAAGATAGGGGACGAGCATCGTTAGAACTTGCATTGAATCTCTGAAGAAACCACATATTGCGAGTCTAAAAATTATTTTTTCAAAAAATCACGGGCCATAGATCATGTACCTGTAGTACAAACCGGACCCACTTCCTACCGATTCGGCAGACATTTGTTCTTTTTACCCGGGATGGACGAAAAGGTTTGAGATGTCCCGGTTGGGAGATAGTCCATGTAAGGTGGTCTAGTATTTTAGGAAAATGGGACGGTAGCATTCTGAAACAACATTTTGGTGGTTACTTCACAAAACGACCCGTTTTTTGCGCTCGGAAAATGGAAAAGGGCTTTTCCGTGCGACAAAAAGGAAAACTTCCTCCTGCAACATTGTACTCCATACCAATGTCCACATGCATGCATAATATGGGCACATCATCACAAACTATGCCGTGATTCAGCACATAACATCGGTCATTTGGACCAAAAGCCATGAAACCTCGAACATGATAGGTCATTTTGTGAAGGTTTTTTCGAGACATGATCAATATACCAAGTCTGGTATTTTTCCTTTCAACTATGTCACATAATATGACACCACGTGAAGGATTTTCATTGTTCGGATTTTCAATATACTAAAGGTTCATCTTTAGTCCCGGTTGGAGGGATTTCGGCAGGCTGGGCCAGGCAGCACTAATGATAGGGGTGAGTGTCGACATTATGTCGTGCGGCGTGTACCTTGTCTCGGATGGTGTCACCAACCGGGACTAAAGATGAACCTTTAGTCCCGGTTGGAGACACCAACCGGGACAAAACACGAGTCAGCACTAATAATAGGGTTGAGTGTCGACATTATTTCGTAAGTGTCGACACTATGCCGAGCTGCTTGTACTATAAATAGGCATCCTTGTGAGTCTAGTCCTCCATCCAGATTGAGGCATCTCCAATATTGTTTTCGAGAGAAGGGACACCACTACGACCAGTTTTAGGGAGATGCCGCCGGATCCCAGTCCTCCGGCATCTCCAAGAAACTGGTCATAGAGGCACTCCCTAATATGTGAAATTAGTTAGCTCCCAGGTGTATTGATCTAGTTAGAAAAGTTACAAGCTGCAAGATGGTTTTCGAGAGCAGGGACACCACTACGACCAGTTTTAGGGAGATGCCGCCGGATCTCAGTCCTCCGGCATCTCCAAGAAACTGGTCATAGAGGCACTCCCTAATTTGTGACCGCACACGTTTGGAGATCAGATCTTAATGGTAAGTACGAATCGGGACAACTTCTTCATAGTCCCGGTCCAGCCACAAAACGGGAATAACACTCAAGACATTTATTAATATTAAAGACTGAGACTACAAAACCGGGACTAAAGGCCCCCCTATATATAGTCCCAGTCAAGCCACAAACCGCGAAAGATATCCTTCGGTGAAGCCACAAACCGCGAAAGACATGAACTAGAGTTACATAATATGAGCATGAACTTCTTGGCATATGTCCTTCCTTATGATCGCTTCAGACGTAACCATGGAGAATCTTCTTTACTTAACGGAATGCTTGGGTAAGTTTTCACTGTGAAGGGCGGAATTTCATCAAACTTATTATAATCTTCTGACATGTCTGTCTTGTCCTCGATTCCCACGATGTTTCTTTTCCCTGAAAGAACTATGTGACGCTTTGGATCATCATATGATGTATTCGTTTTCATATTTTTTCTTTTTTTTGGTCTGGAGGACATGTCCTTCACATAGAAAACCTGAGACACATCATTGGCTAGGACGAATGGTTCATCTCTATAACCAAGATTGTTGATATCCACTGTTGTCATTCCATACAACTGGTCTATCTTTACCCCTTCCCCATTCAGGTTGACCCATTTGCAGCGAAACAAAGGGATCTTAAAAGAGACTCCATAGTCTAGTTCCCATATCTCCTCTATGTAACCATAGTATGTGTCCTTTTGTCCATTCTCGTCTATTGCATCAAAGCGGACACCACTATTTTGGTTAGTGCTCTATTTATCTTGGGCGATCGTGTAGAATCTATTCCCATTTATTTCGTACCCTTGGAAATTCAATACAGTAGAAGATGGTGACGCGGCCAACAAGTATAGCTGATCTCTAACAGAGGTGTCATTCAAGAGATGTGTCCGCATCCAACCACCGAAAGACTTCATGTGTTCATCTGTAATCCATGATTCAGGCTTCCCCGGGTTTTGGAGCGTACAATATTCTTGTGTTCCTCGATATACGGAGCTGCCAAGGTGGAATTATGCAGAACTGTGTAGTGTGCTTTAGTGAAAGAATCCCTGTCCCTACATATCATTGCTTTCTTTCCCAGCGTGCCTTTTCCACTTAGTCTTCCCTCATGCCGCGAGTCAGAAACACCAATTGGCTTAAGGTCAGGAATAAAGTCAACACAAAACTCAATGACCTCCTCTGTTCCATATCCATTGGAGATGCTTCCTTATGGTCTAACACGGTTATGAACATATTTCTTTAAGACTCCCATGAACCTCTCAAAGGGGAACATATTGTGCAGAAATACCGGACCGAGAATGGCAATCTCTTCCACTAGGTGAACCAGGAGATGCGTCATAATATTGAAGAAGGATGGTGGGAACACCAACTCAAAACTAACAAGACATTGTACCACATCCTTCTGTAACCTTGGCAGAATATCTGGATTGATTACCTTCTGAGATATTGCATTGAGGAATGCACACAGCTTCACAATGGGTACTCGAACATTTTCCGGTAGAAGCCCCCTCAATGAAATCGGAAGCAACTGCGTCATAATCACGTGACAGTCATGAGACTTCAGGTTTTGGAACTTTTCTCTGCCATATTTATTATCCCCTTTATATTAGATGAGAAGCCAGACGACACCTTGATACTGTAAAGTACTTCAAAGAAGATTTCCTTCTCTGCTTTGGTAAGAGCATAGCTGACACGACTTAAGTGATGCCCTTTATCTGTCTTGTTCTGTGTATGCATGTTCTTTGGGTCTTTCATAATTTGTTGGTCCTCCCGTGCTTCTGGTGTATCTTTTGTCTTCCCATACACGCCTAGGAATCCTAGCAGGTTCACGCAAAGATTCTTCGTCACGTGCATCATGTCGATTGAAGAGCGGACACGCAGGACTTTCCAATATGGCAGCTCCCAAAATATAGATATCTTCTTCCACATGGGTGCGTGTCCCGTAGCGACATCGTTCGGAACTGATTGACCGCCGGGACCCTTTCCAAAGATTACTTCTGTGTCCTTGACCATACCAAATACATCATCACCAGCAGGGAGTTCAGGCTTCTTCCGGTGATCTGCCTCACCTTTGAAATGCTTGCCTTTCTTTCTTACGGGATGATTGGTCGGAAGAAATTGTCGATTCGCTAGTTACACAACCTTCTTGCATTTATATGTACCTTCAGTCTTATCTAAACAGTGTGTGCATGCCTTATATCCCTTGTTTGTCTATCCTGGAAGGTTACTAAGAGCAGGCCAATCATTGATGGTTACGAATAGCAACCCTCGTAGATCAAATGGCTCCTGTTTGTTCTCATCCCACGCACGTACACCTGGTTTGACCCACAACTGTAAGAGTTCTTCAACTAATGGCCTTAGGTACACATCAATGTCGTTGTCTGGTTGCTTCGGGCCTTGGATGAGCACTTATATCAAAAAAACGGGCATCAGATGAGCCGGCTGATGATAGTGAAATGACCAATTCACATCGACATCATAAATAGTGTAATGACCAATTCACATCGACACATGCATTGTATCAATCACAGAGAAAAGATAAGATTGCTAACCTCGATCGAGGGAAATAAAGAGGAGAAAGCTCAAGTGCGTCTCGGACACCTTCTATATTTTTGTTCTATGAGAAATTGAACGGGATCATTCACTCAAACATTTCATCAAACACCTTGAATGCATGCATAGGGGAAAAACTAGCACACCCCTCACACCTTGCACCAAGAAAAAACAGAGTGGAGGCAGAGGGCTGGGGCGTTGCATTTATAGAGGGCGGGAGCATACGTCCCGGTTACAAACCGGGACATATTCCCCCTACCAACCGGGACATATTCCCCCCTACTAGCCCGCATTAGTTTTCCTTTGTGAAACTAGGCAACAAAAGGATCATATGAAAGCTTTTAGAACTCGTTTTGTCTTACGTGGTTTTGAAGGTTGTGATAGCGATGGCTAGCATTGTTTTGGCATGAATCTCTGAATATTGATGTCAAAGATGTGACTTCTAGACACATCGTTGCTATGCGCAACTCTGAGGACATAACGCAATGGCGGTTTACTTGTGTTTATGGGGAACCAAGGTTCGAGGACTGATACTTAATGTGGAAAACTCTGAGTGAACTGCATATCCTCTATGATCTTCATTGGCTCGTAGTCGGTGAGTTTAACTAGTGATGATGGGGTTCGTTGCATAGAAAACAAAAATCATACGGTTTGCAACTGCCACGATCGAATCTAGGCAATACTTTGTAACGGTTACAGATGTATTCACCTTCGTAGACTGTAAGGGGATAATGTTCCCACAAACAAATGTGATTGATGTAGATGGTACACTACCGTACTCAAGGACGTGCAGACAATCAGCGCCACAAACGGTCAGCGCCTCCGTAATCAGTCACATGTTCAGTGTGCCGATGACTCCCGATCCCTTGCTTTAGCCAGACAGCGGAAGTAGCGGATCCCTGTAAATTCCAACAGTTCTACACCATGGTAGTGGTGGTGGAGGGGAAGGTTTAGAGTAGGGATTCGCCAAGCACCTTTTCTAGTGGCAATGGACAAGTGATGTCTACGCATGCTTCTATTCTTGTAGACAGTGTTGGGCCTCCAAGTACAGAGGTTTGTAGAACATCAGCAAGTTTCCCTTAAGTGGATCACCCAAGGTTTATTTAACTCAGGGAGGAAGTGGTCAAAGGTATCCCTCTCAAGCAACCCTGCAATCAAGATACACGAAGTCTCTTGTGTCCCCAACACACCCAATACACTTGTCAGGTATATAGGTGCACTAGTTCGGCGAAGAGATAGTGAAATACAAGTAGTATGGATGATTATAAGTGGTAATTGCAATCTGAAATAAAGATGACAGCAAGCAAACATGTAACAGGATTAGTTGTAAACAGTGTTTCAATGCTTAGAAACAAGGCCTAGGGATCATACTTTCACTAGTGGACACCCTCATATAAATATCTTCTCTTTATTATGCTACTCTGAACTACTCTCCGGTTGGACAAATCCAATCCATGGTAGGGCTACAAAATCTCTCCTTAAAGTTTGCATTCCCCATCTAGGTAACCCCACACTGTCACATTGAGCGCTACATGGTTCCAACAAACACCACAATTTCATAGAGACATCCAGCTCAAAATATAACTCATGATAAGTATTTTTTTAATCTTTAGCCTAAGTGCCACACGGTGTGCATACTGTCAACTTCACACACGTGGGATAACCGGAGATTACAATTAAATCACTTAGGTAGAAGAGTAGATCTACTTGATTACAAAGCTCATGATCATAATAAGATCAAGCATAGAGAGAGATATGAACACATAGCTATTGGTAGAGCCCTTCGCCTCGAGGGAGAACTACTCCCTCATCATCATGGGAGTCAGCAACAGCGATGGAGATGGTGGTGGAGATCGATCGAGATGGCTCCGAGGGCAATTCCCCATCCCGGCAGGGTGCCGGAACAGAGACTTCTTCTAACATACCACCCTTTTGTGTAATATTAACAAGGACATGTTGAGCATAGCATGCATGCATTATACTTGCATTTTGGTTTAAACAAACAAATACCAAATAAAACCCTAATAGTTTCCCCCTCTCCCTTTGAATCAGTTCAAATGGTTTCCATATTTTGAAAATTATCAAAACAAATGGAGCCCAAATGGTGTTGAGGGTTCCTTAGTGTTTTCAGTTATTATATAAAGGTTTCTGTAATTTTAAATTATTAAAAAACAGATTTGAATTCAAAATACCAACAGAAATTAGAAAACAGAAAAGAAAAAGGTTTAACAGAAAAAAATATAAACCTAACCTAGCTACTGGGCTAAGCCCACCTCTTCCCTCTCTCTTCCGCCAGCACAGCCAGCAGCCAGCCCCCCCGGGGCCCAAGCGAGGCCCAGCCCAACGTACCCCTTCGCGTCGTCTTCCACCTCTCAGGCAGACAACTCCGTGTCGGCCGCTCCGCCGCTCGCTGTTGCCGCGATTCGTGCCGCCGCCCCCGAGCGTCTACAAAACATGCTCGACGCTGCTGATGAAGCCTAACCCGCCATTTCCCCCACTCCCTATCTCTATTGCGCCATGGCCGACGAACCCTAGCTCTGCCACCATGTCGCCCCGTCGTCTCCGCCCACCCCACGCCAAGGCCACCGCTGGACGCGCCTCGCCGCCCTCGTCCTCCTACTCGAAGCACGCGAGCCGGGACGACCTCCTCTGGCCGGAATCGAGCAAGAAGCATCGTCGGTCGCCGTCGTCGTCATCGTCGACGATTACTCCTTCGTTCGTGCTCGCCTCGCTTCGCCACCACCACCATCGTGCTCCTGGTGAGCTTGTGGTGCTCAATCACCCCTCCGTTCTCTCCCTCTCCCTCTGTACCGTCACCCCCGCAAGAGCCCGTCGCCACCGCCGCTGTTTGTCGTCGCGCCGCCGTCTCTGATGACCCCTGCACGCCACGCCGCCACTTTCTGGCTCAGCGCGATGCGCTGAGTCCAGCACAACCAGCCCTGCATCCCCGCGCGCGCTCGATCGACAGATCGATCATCGATCTGATGGTCAAGTCCTTGTTGACATCAGCATGCGTCATGCTGATGCAATTATTCTTTTTCTTTAAATATTTTCTGTAATCATTTCTGTAAATAAGAAATATATGACAGGTGGGCCCTGCCAGTCAGGATTTTAATCTTTTCTGTAAATGTTTTCTGAAATTAATAAAAGTCTGACATGTGGGCCCAAGTTGGAAATTATTTTAAATATTTCAAAAATGATTTAAAATGAATTAAAATTGGAGAAATTCATAACTAATTCATTTTAAATCAGAAAAATACAAATAATATACCAAAATTTTCAAAAAAATGAAACCTATCTAACTAGGCTATAATCATACATTGTTAACCAACTTTGATGGCAAGTTTAATTAGAAGAACCAATTGAACCCCACAGGTGATTCCGATGATCCTCCTGTTTTAGGGTTTGGACATCTCGGACCCCCTTTAAAGTGACCAAGCATGTTCTAGGGTTCTCTTAAACACTATTCAACTTGTCATATCATCCATATTGTATGAGCATTGCACATGCCATGTGTTGAGTGTTGCTTTATCTTTTCCGGTGATTGATTCTTGCGAATAGGAACTGAACCCGAAGCTAAAGTCAAAGCCACCGAAGAGAAGTATCAGTCCAACAACGGACAAGGCAAGCTAAGCCCCACTCATACATATGAATCCTATGTTTACAAAGTATTTCATTCTCGTCATATGCATTTGGTTCAACAGTCTTTTGTCAGTAGATAGAGTAATCCTATCTAATGCATGTTTCCCTTTGTGAACTATACTACCTGATCCACTGCTCCTAGCATAACTAGGGTTTGTCTTATGAGCATCGCTAGTACCATAGTGCAGTCAAGCTTAGCCATGCCTAGTGGTACGATGCTGATCATTCAGGTGATGCACCGTAGATGCGAATGAATCTAGTATGGTAGGATATGGTGATGTGATCAGAGATGAATACTAAACATGCTAAGGCTTGTATGGGAGGCCACGTGGGTTGTGGTTTTTGTAGTCCCATACTTGCCAACCCTAGGACCCGATGTTCTTGCCTCTTGAACCAAGACGAGCATACAACCACACGGGGGCCTGGAAACCCCCTCGACTCACTAACTTGCCTAGTAGATTCCATGAGTCACATAGTTCGGGCTTTCCATTCAACATAGGCATTTTGGTTGTTCTTGAATGGAGGTGGAGGAGGTGCATTCATAACAGGTAGGTAAGCGTGGCAGGGAATGGGAGATGCCTAGCATCCGTAATCTCAAACCCTTTTCACATCGCTAGGGACCGACTTCGGGACTCGACCTGTTACGGCGGCATCTCCTTAGTGCGTGACTCATGGTCTCGGCGAAACCAAGGTAAAGGTCGTGGTCAACCGCTCTCTGCCGGCCTTCCAAGGAAGAGGGCTAATAATTTGGCATTAAGAATCGGTTGGTACGTGTGGGTAAAGTTGTGCACCCCTACAGGGTTATTAATCTTTTCGAAAAGCCATGTCCACGGTTATGGATGACTTGGGAATGGACATGAAGATCATAGAGAACTATAACTGAATGATAAAACTTGACAACTAATGTGAGATCCGGAGTACTTCCTCGTGGTTGTTTGAGGGGGTAGTCCGGGACGAGAGGTTCAGTTGATGATGGTGCTTGGTGGATATCAAAGATGATTCGAAGAGCTAGAGTTGTAGTCTTCTTATACCCTTTTGAAAATGATCTGTCTAGACGAGTTTCTTCTCCCTCTTGTTTTGAAAACAAAAGATGGCTTTATGCAAAATAACTCCACTAGCCATAAGTCTTGCGGAGTACACCCTGTACTCAGTCTTGCTTCGTTGATGTTTTCTACAGATGAAGCTACTCCAACTGAAGGTGGTTTCTACGTCGAAGTCGACGAGTAGTCGGGGTTCCCGGGCAGCAGCCTAGGATCTATGGAAGGGTCGCTACTTCTGTTTAAGGCCTCTTAGGCCCTTTGCTAAGTTTGTTGTTTAGAACAACTTGTTTGCTTTCGTTGTTTGTTGTAATGATGGGTCTGTGACCCTGGCTTGTATGACTGGTTTGTAACTCTTTTAAGAGTTTACCTTATTAATGCATGGTTTGTATGTTCTGAAATGTTACCGATCTTTCCCTGCACGTTTTGGAATTTAGGTTAGGCTTATATCAGATGAGTATCTGGTATTTGTCTAGCCCTGATCCCGGGTCGTGACAGATTTTGGTATTAGAGCAGGACTGCCTGTAGGAAACTCTTCTAGATGGTCGACGTTGAGTCTAGATTATGGGAAAACTATTTAAAAGCTAAATTTATTTGCAAAAATCTGAACAGGACTCTTTTTACTTCTTATCCAAGGTTGTTCTATTGTTGAGTTATCTTACCTTGTTTGTTTTGCAAAGGTTTTCACTTATCATCTATCATTCCAATTTTTTAGGATATACGGGTTTGGGTTGTTTTTCCTAGTATTCCATACTTGGTTGCAAGGCTCAGAGTTTCCAAGTTATATCCGTGCACCTGGGCATTGTTTTTCAACTTTGCTAAGGATGCCTCTAATTCCGCTCTCTATTCTCCTGTGACTTGTTGGTATCATATCATGCTTGCATTCCATTGTTATGGTCTGTATCTAAGTTGGTAGCATATATGTTATGTATGCTTATTCTACTGCCATACTTAATGCATCAATATAATATTCATCCACATGTTCACTTCTACCATGATCTTTTGATATGGTTTTCGTCATTCTTTGATGTACCTTTATTGTGAATCCATTCTCATGGTTTCTGTTTTCTCCTCAGGATGTCGTCTGGTACTCATGGTTCTGTTGGCCGACGAGGAAACAACAATGATGAACATGAACTTCCGCCACCTCCCACAATGTCCGAGGTTCTCAACAACGTTGGGACCAACCGTCTGAGGAATGAACGCCTTCTGGAGCGTGTGGCGCAGAACACTAAACGTCGTCCTGACGACTGTGTCACACTTGGAGATTGCATCCGCTCTTTTCCTCCAATATTCACCCACTGCAAGGAGCCCCTTGAAGCTGATGATTGGCTCTGCACCATAGAGCGCAAGTTCAGTGCTCTCCGTGTCCGTCCCGCTGACTGTGTCAACTTTGCCACCTATCAACTAGAAGGTGAGGCTGGTGTTTGGTGGGAAGGTTTTCTGAATCTGCAAGCTCAGGGACATGTTGTTACCTGGGAGGAGTTTGTTGCAGCATTTCGTGCCTCTTATATCCCTAAGCCCGTCATGGATCTCAAAAGGAGGGAGTTTCTGGATTTGACTCATGGGCGCATGGATATTGAAACATATGGGCGTGAGTTTACTCGCCTGGCTCGTTATGCAACCAGGGATGTTACCAATGATGAAGATAAGCAAGACCTATTCCGTAAGGGACTTAACCCTACACTTCGCTATGAGTTGCTGCCCTTCAAGTTCCAGTCTTTCCAGGACTTGCACAATCAAGCTCTTACTCTGGAGCATGGAAGGAAGGACATGGAAGTCTCTCAGAAGCGTGAAGAAGGAAATTCTCGTGCTTCTTCCTCTGGCAACAAGAAGCGCCGTATCTTTGTTCCATACAACGATGTGCCTCGTGCTCCTTATGCACCCAAGTCCTCTGGCAATAATTCTCATCAGCCACAGTCAAATACTGGTAGAGCAAATTCTCATTCTCTTGCTGGTTCTCACACCGGAGTTACCTGCTACTCATGTGGTTAGCCTGGTCACTACTCAAGGGAGTGTTCCCAAAGGGCTATCCGACGCAACGATCAGCAGGCAAAGAAGAATGACAAGTCTCAAGGTGCTGGACGTGGTCGTCTGACCCATGTCACTGTTGAGGAAGCTCAGGAAGATCCACGCGTCATTCTGGGTACGCTCTGTGTCAATTCAATTCTCGCAACCATCCTGTTTGATTCTGGAGCATCGCATACATTCATGTCAAATTTGTTTGCTCAAGAGCATGGGATAAATTTTGAACCCCTGTCCGCCCCTTTGACTATCCATTCCCCGGGTTCTAGCTGGTTCACCACTATGGTTAGTCACGGAAATGAGATTGACATAGCCTATCAGAAGTTTACCACTTCTTTCATTGCACTCAAGTCAAGTGACATTGATGTCATTCTGGGCATGGACTGGTTAAACAAGTATCAAGCCGTCATTGACTGTGCACTTAGAACAGTTTCTGTGACCTCTCCTGCTGGCATAACTGTCAAGTATTGGACTGATGGTTCAAAGTCTCTGTCAGTAGTTCTTAAACCTTTCTCGGAGTTGTATGCCATGGATGTTTTACCTACTCTCGAGGTCTGTAAGATCCCTCCCTTTTATAAAGGTAAGGCTCCCTATGATTGCAATGCTAGTCCCTGGATCAATGCTAGCATCCACAGTTTAAGATGAAGTACACAGAAACAAAGGTCATTATTACATATCATTCCAGAGACAAACATAGTCTTTTACAAACTCCATGGCCATAGGCCTAATACAAGAGTTTAAACATAACCATATAGATAAGTCTTCATCTTCATGTGCCACAGGCAAGCATGTTGAGTGTAGACTCATAACCCCTAATCATCATCAGAATAACATGCAACATCACAAGTTATAGCCACAGTGGGTCAATACATTGGAATAGTATTGGCAAGTGATACCTTAGTAGAATATTAGCATCTAGATACTACATGAATTTGGCTAAGTGTAGCTTAGGCTTGATTTTCTCAAAATAGGTTTTACCTATTAGTTGAAAACACTAAGTTTTTCTTTGACAAAACTTTCCCAAGGAATCACCAATAGAAATTGGTGATCCTTCACCCTTGTTCAACCACAAATTTGAACTTAGAAAATTGGGATGAGGAGATTCTTGATAGCTTCCATGTCTTGACGCTCAAGTTGTCCAATACTAGGGACATGGCTAAGTACTTAGATTCTTCCATCTGCAGAGGTTGTGCACTTTCCCCACAAGACTTGATTTTCACCAAGACATGACCTTTCAGAAGCCTTCCCTTAGACCAAATGGACGCGTTCCAACCTATCATCCCACTACCACCAACTGTCCAAATGGCTAAGTTATTGCAACCTATATGATCCAGGCAGAGCCCATAATGCCATGTGGCTGCACTAGAAGCTTCTTAACATTTGGCATCTCAAATCCCTTTATTCCTAGGTGGATTTCCACAAGTGAGATAAACAAGGTAAACCATAGAAATGGGCCTTGTGTAACCACTCAACACAAACCAATCTTTCCATTCCACCCAGGTGTTTCATTCACTTAGTTGTTTTATTAAGCAAAGCATAAGTCCATAGACTTAGAAATATTTCTCATAGCATGATTATATAAACCACCCTTGGTTGCTACTAGCTAGGCTAAGCATGGCAATAGCAAGTATTTTAACTTAGAGGAAATTCTAACATTGCTACAACTACTAGCATTTCCCAAGCATAGCATATAGATACTTAGCAAAAATAATCATGCAAGACCTATAGAAAATATTTCTAATGCATAGGTATAAAATATTGGGACAAAGACATGTAGCACCACTTGCCTTGGTAGTTTGGGGAGTTGCAAAAATCTTCACAAACACAATCACTATTAGCACGAAAATCTACACATAAAATAATGGCACCAAAATCACATAACAAAATATACAAACAAAAATATATGAATGCATGCAAAATGCCATGTGATGATTTTCTACACCAAACAAGACAAGTAAACAGTACTGAATCATAAACAAGATCAATATACTCAAAATAAACTTTATTTGATCTTTAAATTATTTTTCAAATAATTTCTATACTCAAATTAAGCCTACAAATGTCTCTGCAAAAATAACCATTTATACAGAGGCAAAACATTAAATACATTGCATAAACAGATAGAATTCTTTCTCCTGATTCCAATGATATAAAATTTGTAAAATTTGAACGTGTGGATCAAAAGTTATGAATTTTACAAATTTGAAACTCTAATAGATCTAATTCAGATTTTAAAACAAAGAACTAGCCACGCGGCAGCGTCTGATGGTTGATACCGTTTCGCACCGGATCACACCCGCGGGCCGTTAGATCTAACTTAACACGCACGGCCCACATCTGCCCGTAACGCTTCATTACGGATCTAATTCTAATCGCTGGATCTAGATCCTACGGCTATGGATCAAACGACCACAGATCGGCGGCGCTGGCGACGGTGGCGCGGCGGCGGCGCTCTGTAAGAGACGCTCCGGAGGCTACAGAGGGAGTTGGGGTCAACGGAGAGGCTTACCGAACTCACACGGTCGCGCTGATGCTCAACCTCTTGCTGGCGTGGACGGGGGCGTGTTGTGGAGGTCGCTGGGGCTCGTCGGAGTTACGCGCGGCGTCGGGTGCTTGCGGATGGAGTCGTTGCCGATGATGTAGACCGCCCTAGCACGAACTAGTGGTGTCATAGGATGCACAAGGCTGTGGCGAACACGACAGTGTCAAAGAGGAAGCAAGGGGCGCTCGGACATTACCGGTATTCCTCGTTGGAGTTGAGCGGCGGCTCTGTTGCTTGCAGGGGTGGACAGGAACGGATACCTGGGTCAAGCGCGGGCAAACGAGAGGGGTCTTGAGGTGCACAAGGTTGCAAGGAACACGCTCGTTTGAATTAGAAGGGAAGGGGTGGTCTGGCTCACCGGAATTTCGTCGCCGGAGCTCGTCGGTATAGCGGCGTTGCAACGTGAAATTGTGGCAGCCTGGTGGCGTTTCTGGCTAGCTCTTCTGGGGGAAATGGCCGCGAGGGGGAGGGGATTAAGTAGCCAGAGCGGAGGAGAGAATCACACACGCAATCAACGGCAATTAACCGGATTAAATCGCGGCAGTGAAGGAGAGGGAGGAAACGGCGAAGCCAGGTCGTGGGTAGGTTTTGGGGACGACGCTGACGGGGCAGGGTGGGGTAGGCCTATCAGTGAGGGGGTGTGCGCAGGTCGGGTGAGAAACAGAGGGAGAAGGGGAACCCCGGGTGGGCTGTTTTGTCTGCTGGGCCGAATGAGTGACGCCAGGCCCAGTTCTATTTTCTAATCCCCTTTCTTTTTCTAAATCGATTTTCAGGAAACCTTTTCAAATGAATTCAAATGTATTTGAATTCCAAATCTTTCTGGACTTTTATAAAGTGAAACCTGCATATTTTTGAGTGTAAAACCCTGCTGTCTCATTGGACTTGCGTGGTTCCTTTGAAATTTTAAAGAAATAAACAGTGCCTTAGCACAAGATTTGATAAAGATATGAAAATGGTTTTAAACCATAGTTTGTTTTGGAAAATTTTTCCAAGCTTTGGAACTCAACCAAACCAACTTATGAACAAACAAATCTTGGTTTGAAACAAATATTCTCTCTCTAGAGAGTAGCATTGGTTCAATGCTTGTTTACATAAAATAATAAGCACCCAAATGCTTTTGTTTTTGTAATGACTTTGAAATTGATCCGTAAATGATTATGCATGCATGGATGACATGAAATCTTTGAAAACATGATTTTAGGGATGTTACAAATCTAACCCCCTTAAGGTGAATCTCGCCCTCGAGATTCGTATTGGATAGCAAATAGGTGAGGGTGGTCTTTCCGAAGATCATCTCTCTTTCCCATGTTGCCTCTTCTTCGGAATGATGGTTCCATTGAACTTTGCATAATTTGATAGTCTTAGTCCGAGTAACTCTTTCTGCAGTCTCAAGGATCTTGATGGGTTTTTCCTCATAAGTGAGATAACTTTCCAATTGAACCTCCTCCAAAGGTATAGTATCCTTCAAAGAAGTCTCTTCCATCTCTGGATGGCATTTCTTTAGTTGACTCACATGAAACACATTATGAACGGCAGACAATTATTCTGGCAATTCAATTTCATAAGCTACTTCTCCTTTACGACTCAGAATCTTGAATGGCCCAACATATCTTGGGGCCAATTTTCCTTTGACTCCAAATCTCTTCAATCCACGAAGTGGTGATACTCTAAGATAAGCTCTATCACCCATTTCATAGGTGACCTCTCTATGCTTAGGATCTGCGTAGCTTTTCTGTCGGGACTGTGCTATTTTCAATCTGTCCTTAACAAGCTTGACTTTCTCTTCAGCTTCTTTGATTAGTTCTGGCCCGAACAAGTTCCTTTCTCCTACACCATTCCATAGCAATGGGGTAGTACACTTTCTCCCATAGAGAAACTCAAACGGTGCCATCTCAATACTGGCTTGATAGCTGTTATTGTAAGAGAATTCTGCGTAAGGCAGACTTTCATCCCAACTAGCTCCATAGTCTAGAGCACATGCTCTCAACATGTCTTCAAGAATCTGGTTGGTTCTTTCTGTCTGTCCATCACTCTGAGGATGAAAAGCAGTGCTAAATTCCAATATCGTTCCCAATGACTCATGTAGTTGCCTCCAAAAATGAGAAGTGAACTGAGTCCCCCTATCAGACACAATACTCTTGGGTACTCCATGCAGACACACAATCCTATTCATGTATATCTTGGCGAACTTAGCACTTGTGTAGGTTGTCTTCATGGGTATGAAATGAGCCACTTTAGTTAGGCGATCCACTACTACCCAAATAGAATCATATCCTGATCTGGTCCTTGGCAATCCGGTGATGAAATCCATGCCAATCTTGTCCCACTTCCAATCAGGAATAGGTAGTGGTTGTAGCAATCCTGCTGGTTTCTGATGTTCCGCTTTCACTCTACTACATACATCACACAAGGCAATATGTTCGGCGATGTCCTTCTTGAGGTTATTCCACCAAAATCTTTCTTTCATATCCATGTACATTTTGGTGTTACCCGGATGAATGGAATATGGTGAGTTATGTGCTTCCTGTAAAATCAGTTTCCGAAGCTCCGGATCTTGCGGAACACAGATACGTTTTCCATACCATAAAGTACCTTGTTCGTCTTTGAAAGGATACGGATGTCGCCTAGAGGGAGGTGAATAGGCGATTAAAACTTTTTCCTAGAGTGGCTCAACAAAGGCGGAATAAAACTAATGTTTACTTTGTTAAGCACAACCTAGAAACAACTAAGGTTTACCTATGTGCACCAACAACTTATGCTAAGCAATACAAACAACAAAGTGATAGCAAGATATATATTACTTCAAGCACGAAGGCTATCACAATGTAAAGTGCATAAGTAAAGAGCTCGGGTATAGAGATAACCGAGGCACGCGGGGACACCAATATTTTACCGAGTTCCTCCCAACATGGAGTACGTCTCGTTTGGAGAGGGGGTGGTATCAAACCACCAACGCCACAAAAGGCCTCCCTTATTCTCCGGTGAATCTCACCCCAATAGGATCGATCCATGCTTCCACTATCGGTGCACTTGTCGGTGGCAACCGGAACCTCTCACAAGGTTGGGGCACAACTCCACAACTTAATTGGAGGCTCCCAACAAACGCCACAAAAGGCCTCAACAAATGCCACCAAGGCTACAATGCCACCAAGGCCACAAAACCGTCTAGGGTTCCAAGAACCCAAGAAGGACAAGCTCCAATGAGCAATTCAAACCAAATCCTCCGAGGAGAACTCAAACCGATGCAACAAATGCAAATGGCAAGAACACCACAAAGATGCTCAAATCCCTCACTCTCAAGTTCCAACAAAGCTACTAAAGCTATTGGGGGAATAAGAGAGGAGGAATCAAAGAGAGACACAAAATCCCCCAAAATCTAGATCCCCAAAGATACACTCACAAAGAGATGTTTTGGTTTGGTCAAAACGTAGATCTAGATCTCCTCCAACTACCCCTCAAATATATGCAAGAATCAATGGAGGGGTGAGTAGAAATCAAGCTTAAGGAGTAAGGCAAATAGGGGCAAAGCTTTGGATCCAAAGAGGAGGAGGAGGAAGTAACCCTAAAAGGCAAAGGGGCAAAGCTATTTATAGGGCAAGGCAAAATATGGCCGTTGGAGCCTTAATGTAGCGGTAGTACCGGAAGTTCAAGCGGTACTACCGGAGAACTCCGGTACTACCGGACCAGGTACCGGACTTGGTACCGGAAGACCAATATTCAAACTTCATAAGCCCTGGCCACAGCGGTAGTACCATTGATGCTACCGTAAAGCGGTAGTACCGCAAATGGCAACCGGTACTACCGGAAGTGAAGTGGAATCAGCAGTTTAGACGAAAAAAGTCTCTGCCCTGTGCGGTACTAAAATGCGGTACTACCGCATTTTAGTACCGGAGCAGGCAGAAGCTTTTGACAAGTGGTCAAAAAGCTACTGCCGCGCTAGGTACTAAAATGCGGTACTACCGCTTTTTAGTACCTAGCCCGGCAGAGGCTTTTTGACAGTTAGTCAAAACCTTCTGTCACATCCTTTTTGGTACCGCACCAGGCAAATATTCAAACGGCAATAACTTTTGACAGGAAGCTCCGATTGACCCGATTCCAATTGCGTTGGATAGAGGACGACAAGGAAATATTGATTATCACCAAGTGAGAAAGTATCAACTAGAATAATTTGATATACCTCACTTGGTGAGAAACCGAAAAGCCGCATAAATCAAAATCGCAATAAGATACAAATGGAAGATCCGATTTTGATGAACAAGAGCTTGTTATGGAGATTACCACAAGCTCTATATCCTCACATGGATAATACCAAATAACAACCAAATACGATGATGCAAGTATTCAAAGGTTTGAGCTCTCTCCGAACGATGTGACCGAATTACTCATACGAGAGCCCCTCTTGATAGTACGGTTATCTATCCTAAACCCAGTCTCCTACACACAACAAGAGACCGGCAAAAGGAAAAACCTATCAAGATTATACCTTTGCCTTGAGCATTCCACTTGAGCTCGATGTAGACGATCTTGATCTTCTCAAGATGGAACGCCTTTCTTAATTCCTCATCATCGACCTCGCATATTGAGCTTGCCCAACATATCTTCTTTGCATTTCATCGACCTTGAAGCCAACACATGCTCCAAGCGATGCCAATGGACAAATCCTACAAGTATAACTTAATAAACACATTAGTCCATAAATATTGTCATTAATTACCAAAACCACACATGGGGGCCCAACATGTTCTTTCAGTCTTCATGGAATCCTTTGGCTTTTCCTTTACCAATCCTTTCCATAATCTCTTCAATTTCCTTATCTGTCTTTTGGGATTCTTTGATTTTGTCCAACAAAGTGGGTTGAACATCCAATGACATGAGATGTCCCTCGGGCACAATCTCCAATCTGAGATCTCTAAATTGGGCACACAAATCATCTGGCAACTCTCCCTTAGTAAGGCCATTCAGAAATACCTTACGGCTTAGCGCATCCGCTACAACGTTTGCTTTACCGGGGTGGTATTGCAAACTCAAGTCATAGTCCTTGATGAGTTCTAGCCATCTTCTTTGTCTCATATTTATTTCTTTCTGGGTGAAGATATACTTAAAACTTTTGTGATCTGTGAACACTTCACATCGTTTTCCCAAAAGATAATGTCTCCATGTTTTGAGTGCATGAACAACAGAGGCTAACTCCAAATCATGAGTTGGGTAATTTACCTCATGAGTTTTGAGTTGTCTCGAGGCATAAGCCACAACTTTCCCTTCTTGCATTAGAACTGCACCTAATCCATGATGAGATGCATCACAATACACTTGGAAATCTTTCTCTAAATCTGGCAGACATAAGACTGGTGCTGTCACTAGTCTCTTCTTCAATTCTTGAAAACTGAGTTCACATCCTTCAGACCAAGCAAACTTCTTGTCTTTCTTTAGTAACTCCATCATTGGCTTAGCTACCTTGGAGACATTCTCAATAAATCTTCTGTAGTATCCTGCCAAGCCAAGGAAACTACGAACCTCTTTTACTGACTTTGGCGATTCCCATTCAGTTACAGCTGACACTTTAGCGGGATCAACTACTACACCATCTCCTGACACAACGTGTCCAAGAAATCCAACTTCATTTAACCAAAATTCACACTTGCTGAATTTGGCATACAACTTATGCTCTCTAAGCTTCTCAAGTATCAAACGCAAATGTCCTTCATGCTCGTATTTGCTCTTGGAGTAGATCAAAATGTCATCGATGAAAACGACAACAAACTTGTCAAGGAATTCCATGAACACCTTGTTCATCATATTCATAAAGTAAGTTGGTGCATTGGTCAAACCAAATGGCATCACGGTGTACTCATACAATCCATACCTAGTGGTGAAAGCTGTCTTAGGTATGTCTTGTTCTCTTATCTTGAGCTGGAAATAACCTGATCAGAGATCAATCTTTGAGAATACACAGGCTCCTTCCAACTGATCAAACAAGTCATTGATTCTAGGCAAAGGGTATTTGTTTTTGATAGTCACCTCATTGAGTGAACGGTAATCTATGCATAACCTTTGACTTCTATATTTCTTTTCCACAAACAAGACTGGTGCTCCCCAGGATGAAGAACTTGGTTGAATAAATCCTTTCTGCAACTGTTCTCCAAGTTGTTTCTTGAGTTCTTTCAACTCATCAACTGACATCTTGTATGGTATCTTTGCTATTGGTCCTGATCCTGGTAGCAAGTCAATAAGAAACTCCACGTCTCTATCTGGTGGCATTCCCGGCAATTCTTCCGGAAACACATCCGGATATTCACTCACAATTGGCACACTGTCTATGCTAACCCCCTTAAGAGAATTTAGCTTACTCTCTTTTGATGAAAAAGTTAGTCTTGAATCTAATCCTTTTATTTTCTGGGGTTGTGAGTGTGACGGTATGGTTGGCACAACTAGCACTCCCTTGTTCTTAGTCATCCAGTCCATTCCCAAAATAACATCCAATCCTTGGGAATTTAGGATTATCAGATTAGCAGGAAACTTATACTTCCCAAACTCTATGACTAGATCATGACATCCTGAGTTTACTATCATTTCTCCGCCAGGAGAACTTACTTTTATAGGACACCTAATAGTTTCTACTGGAAGTTCATTTCTTTCAACAAATGCTCTTGATATGAATGAATGCGATGCACCAGTATCAAAGAGAACAAATGCTGGGACAGAATTGAGTTTGAACTTACCAGCAACAGCATCAAGTTCCTCATAGATCTCTTCCACATTGATGTGGTTCACCTGTCCCTTCTGGAAAGGGTTCGGCTTGTTGGGTCCCTCAACTTTATTTTCTGGGCATTCATTTGCATAATGCCCCATCTTCTTGCACTTGAAACATTCAACCTAACTAAGATTCTTCTTGACAGGCTGGCTTCCACTACCACTTCCACTTCCATTGTGGTGGTTCTTGTATCCACTCTTGTGATTCTTGTACTTGTCATTGTCATGACTACGGTGATGCTTGTTGTCATGATGACGGTTGTGGTTGTGGTGGATGTTATAATTTCCATGCTTGTGGGATCCAGAACTTCCACCATCATCATAATGGGAACGCTTGTGAGACGATCCCGAGCTGTGCTTGTCAGAGTGTTTCCTCTTTCTGCTTTCAACCTGTTTCATCTTGCTCTCCAAGATGGCAGACTTGTCACAAAGAGGTTGATAGGTGGGGACATAGGCCACAGATAACTGCAGGTTCAGTTCATCATTCAGTCCTTCGAGGAACTTCTCTTTCCTCTTGGCATCGGTATCAACTTCATCCAGTGCGTAACGCGCCAGATTGTTGAACTCCTCAATATATTCAGCCACGCTGCGGTGGCGCTGCTTCAAGTTATGGAACTCCTTCTTCTTCAAACTCATCACTCCGGATGAGATGTGAGCTGTACGGAAACCATCTTCAAAGATAGCCCATGTCACATCCTCAATGGGAGTGGTGGTCTGGAAGTTATACCACCAAGTAGCTGCTGGTCCTTCCAACAAGTGTGCTGCAAACCTGACTTTCTCCTCATCAGTACAGCCAACAGTTACCAAATCCTTGTTCACTGAGCGTAGCCAATCATTGGCCACCATGGGATCAATAGTTCCTGAGAACTTAGCAAGCCTCAGTCTTAAGAATCTGGTGAGTTTGTCGAATCCTGGTGGGTTATTCTGATTGTTGTTGTTGTTATTGTTATTGTTGTTGTTATTCTGATTCTGCATGAAAGTGGTCATCATTTGCATCAGCTGTGTCTGTGCTGTCATCAGCTGCTGCATATCGGGGGTGACATTGTTGTTGTTCGGGTTGGGGTTGGCACGTCGAGGAGGCATCTGTGGTTTCATAAGGATAAGAATGAGATACCCATAGATGCTTATTATGCACAATACAACAAATAGACAATCACCAAACAAGCATCGAAATAACATAAGGTTCAACGACATAAACAACAAGTTTTAAAAGTAAACACACCAATAGCAAGCCATCCACATGTTGGATGGTCATTGCGACTCAATAATCAAAATCATGGTAAATATCAAATAAACGAGTAGTCATCACTGCTCCTCTGCATCAACCTCCTCATCAACAAGTGTAAGACTTGCATTCTCCATAGCGGTCTTGTATTCCTCGACATTGGTAGTCAAGGCCTCTACCTTGGCTTTGAGAGCCCTCTTCTGTGAACGAAGTCTCTCTATCACACCCTGCTGATGCTCAAGATCGAAGTCCTTGGTCTATAGTTCTGCAGTCATCTCTCGAATCCTATTGTTCCTATCTTGGACTCTTTTCTCTTGACTCTTGAACTTTCTATTCTGACTCTCGAACTTGGCCTCCATTTCCTTGACTATCTCATCTTGCTCCGCGAAGAGCTTGTCCTTCTCACGAAGCTGCACCTGGAGCTCGTCATTGCTAAGCATGACGTTGGTCCTATCAGTATCTAGGTGCCTAAGAAGAACCTCTAGGTCCTGGAGGTATAGACGAATCAGCTCTGCCGTCTCTCTAGCAGCATCCTCGAACTCAATAGCCTCACCATCCTCGTCGCGTCTCCCGAAGGTGTGGAAGTGAGTACATCTAATCTCCCGAGAGTGTCTCCCTAACAGGCGCCCAAGTAAATCCTGCATGACTACCTCCAGGCCTCTCTCCCTGTCGTCATGCATAAACTTGAAGATGATTTCCTCCATGGTAGGCTCAGTCTGGCGTCCTGGCTGATTAACCTTGAAGCCCCAAAGGTCTTTCCTCTCAAACTTGGTGAGGGGAAGAACCATGATGCTAGGAAGCGGAAGATTGAGCATACTAGTGAGCTCAATAAGACGAGTGCCAAAACGAGTTCCCTTGAACTCTTCAGCCATGATGATAGTAACATTAGGCATCTATTTTATAAGATAGAAAAAGTTAGAATCAACATAATTAAAGACAAATCACAAGACAAGGCATCACATGCATATCTTTGGCAATCAAAACACACAAGTCATGGCATACATAAATCCATTACAAGCATCCAAGGTTCAACTTATTTTAGACAACATTTTTGGGAAATAAAATGATAAGTGTGGTGGTCCAACTAACGAAGTACGTTACAATCCCATCTCACTTGCCAAGTTGGCTAACAGGGCATCCCTAGAGGCAATCTGTCGATCCTGATCACATGACTCCATTGCTAAGTCTATGATGTCCTCTCTTAAACATTGGTTGGTAGCATCTAACTCTTGGGTATGCTTATTTTCTTCCCTAAGGTCATTTTGGGTGTTTAGCATTCTGCACTTGAGTCTATCACCAAGCTCCTTGATGGCCTTCCAAGCTGCATCTCTTGCAGAGTCAAAGAATGTGGTGTGCATCACTGAGTTGGTGACCATGCAGAATCCTGATTCCTTGTGGTTGTCTTCCTTGTTTTCATACAAGTGAAGTTGCACCCACCAGTACTCAACTCCTTCATCCATCATGGGAAAACCTTTGTACACATCTGCACCATGTATTCCCCTGGCAACCATGAGGTCTTTGAGAGCCTTGGGGAATTCTGTCTCACACTCCAAGGTCATAGTCATGAGTGGTCCTTTCCTCACAGCTTCGTTGATGGAGTTCATATACAAATAGAGATGAGAAAGAAGATTAGAAAAGTTTACGAGAAGAAAAGACAAGTGTGGAAATTGTTGAATTTTTTTCCTTAGTAGTTTCTAATCCAATCCTAGGGTCATAATCCTACAGGCAACACAGTGCTCTGATACCATCTGTAAGATCCCTCCCTTTTATAAAGGTAAGGATCCCTGTGATTGCAATGCAAGTCCCTGGATCAATGCTAGCATCCACAGTTTAAGATGAAGTACACAGAAACAAAGGTCATTATTACATATCATTCCAGAGACAAACATAGTCTTTTACAAACTCCATGGCCATAGGCCTAATACAAGAGTTTAAACATAACCATATAGATAAGTCTTCATCTTCATGTGCCATAGGCAAGCATGTTGAGTGTAGACTCATAACCCCTAATCATCATCAGAATAACCTGCAACATCACAAGTTACAGCCACAGTGGGTCAATACATTGGAATAGTATTGGCAAGTGATACCTTAGTAGAATATTAGCATCTAGATACTACATGAATTTGGCTAAGTGTAGCTTAGGCCACTACAAGAGGAACCATGGTATAGCAATGAATACTCTGCAACGCTGGAACTATGTGTTGCCAATTTTTATGATAGATACAGATATATGTGTAGCTAAGTACATATGTTGTGTGATTATAAACTGCTACAGATAGAAGACGTAGCAATCCATGTGTTGCAATTTTTACTAGTAGGCAATGGATATATAAGGCTAACTTTACTTTTGCAGCTGGAATAATTCAAACAATTGCACCTGGATTTAAAGTTCATGTGTTCATATAATTTTTTGATAAAAATAGGAATACAATAAGGGTGATATGTTATAGATAAAAACGTTTCTAAATTTGTGCAACACGCCACATGAAAATAAACTAAGTAGGGCGCGTGCAAGTGGGGCCAAGGATATGCTACATCGTATTTATCTACTCCCATGCTCCATCCTCGCCTCCCAATTCTCGTTAACCGTCCTGATCTACCATCTGGCCGCCGGTCGCCGCAGCTATAGATCTGGCCTCGCTGTAGTCTTCTCCGCACCACCGCCTTCTATACACAGCCGCCACCACGATGACCGGCCAACAAGCAAGTAGCTCCCATGGCTGTTTGGAGCTCTTCGGCACCTTCCTCAAGTTGCCATACTAGATCCCTGAGGCTGATTTGCGTGGAATCAGCAAGATAATGAGGTCTCGATCCCCATCTCAGTATGCCTATTTGTTCTTCATGTACCCACGTCGCTTCTCTGACTTTTCCCTATTTTATTTATTTGTGTCTCTCAGATCTGCGCATGAGAACAGATCGGTGAATGCAGGTAATTTCTCCGTCAATGGCATCTATGCAAAGACTTCAACGTTGGCAGCATCCGGCGAGGTTCTTTCCTTTCTCTTATCTTTCCCATGGTCTTGATTTTGTGTTCCTGCATTCGTTTGTCTCCTTTCAGATAGCGGAACTAGCGATAGGCATGAGACGGAGCCTGCACGATTTGTCGAGGGCACGAGCGCGTCGCTTATCTTAGTGAGAGTTCTTTGCTATTTATTTCCATCTTCGAATTTTGTTTTATAAGTTTGTTACTCTCTCTAATCCATAGTAGTTGAATTAGATTCAACTAGATACAAATGTATCTAGTTAAATTTTAGTGCCAGATACATTCGTATCTAGACAAATTTGAGTCAACTAATATGGATCTGGAGTAATACTTTTTGATCTGATTCCTCTTTGCCACCGAGCGAGGCATTCACGACTATGTATCATGTGCATTGACTGGGCAAAGGAGCGGAAGAGATGGTCCACTACAACTTCAATCAAAGAAGGCCAATTACCGTTCGATTATAGTTCCATTCATCTCGTGAGCAGTAGGGTATGTCCATGGATTGGAGTTAGACAGTCTGACTAACTATGGTCAAGTTTTGTCTGGCATATACTGATCTTTTATTTTTTGAAGTATGAAGTAATTGATAGTTTGATACTGATGGGTTAAACGTTAGATCCTGAGCAATTACCAGTTATTAGTAGTTATTTTGCCTCTAACCAGCTGCACACAATTTAGAGTTCTGTGCCTTTCTTCATATTGTGCTACCAGGCCGCCGGTTCAGTTTAGTATGTACACAATACTTGTCGATTAACTTGCACGCTCGCATGTGTAAGTGTGCAACAGGTGGACTGTCCCAGACTTTCAGTTTTGTATATTGCAGCAACATGAAAACCTGATCAGTCTATTAGTGGCTGTTTTTCGTTGTTTAATATTTGAAGGTTGTTTCTTTCACTGTCTGATGACCCAACAATTATGCAGGTGCATGTCCTTGCCGAGAGAACTGAAGAGATATGAAGAACGCTGTCATTTGTATTCATATAAGTATTATTCTTAGATGCATCAAGATGATCGGGTGTAATACTATTGTATCAAGTCCTGTTCCTGATTTGTGTTGTAATTGTGAATATATGACAACATTTTATGGTAATTTAGCTGTGTTTTCTCAACTGATTTTGATCTGTAATTGTGAATGTGTGTTTTGAATATATTGGGCATATCTGACATGATTCTTGTTTGAAATTAATTGGGCCAAAATAAGGCATGTGAAGGGAATTAAGTAGATGGTCTAAAATAACCATGTTAAATCGGAGAAAACCTAGAGACGGGCTAGATGTACATCGAATGAAACCCAAATTGGGATATAATGCCACGTCACACAAGATCATGTCCATGTTCACCTCCATATTGGAACAAACCTCTCATCCAAGTGCCAACGGACATAGGTGTTGCTATCCTCGACTTGTATATGTTGCTACCTAGCAACACCCTTGTTACCAACGGACATATATCCGTTACATTGTACCCTAGCAACGCCAAAAAACGCAACGCATTTTCTTTCGTTGGTATAGGCCCTAGCAACGCCTATATGAACATTTAGATACAAATCAATGTGTTGTTGTAGGTAGGGTCCTCTTGTAGTGGGCTTGCTTTGCTCAAAATAGGTTTTACCTATTAGTTGAAAACACTAAGTTTTTCTTTGACAAAACTTTCCCAAGGAATCACCAATAGAAATTGGTGATCCTTCACCCTTGTTCAACCACAAGTTTTAACTTAGAAAATTGGGATGAGGAGATTCTTGATAGCTTCCATGTCTTGATGCTCAAGTTGTCCAATACCAGGGACATGGCTAAGTACTTAGATTCTTCCATCTGCAGAGGTTGTGCACTTTCCCCACAAGACTTGAATTTCACCAAGACAGGACCTTTCAGAAGCCTTCCCTTAGACCAAATGGACGCGTTCCAACCTATCATCCCACTACCACCAAGTGTCCAAATGGCTAAGTTATTGCAACCTATATGATCCAGGCAGAGCCCATAATTCCATGTGGCTGCACTAGAAGCTTCTTAACATTTGGCATCTCAAATCCCTTTATTCCTGGGTGGCTTTCCACAAGTGAGATACACAAGGTAAACCATAGAAATGGGCCTTGTGTAACCACTCAACACAAACCAATCTTTCCATTCCACCCAGGTGTTTCATTCACTTAGTTGTTTTATTAAGCAAAACATAAGTCCATAGACTTAGAAATATTTCTCATAGCATGATTATATAAACCACCCTTGGTTGCTACTAGCTAGGCTAAGCATGGCAATAGCAAGTATTTTAACTTAGAGGAAATTCTAACATTGCTACAACTACTAGGATTTCCCAAGCATAGCATATAAATAATCATGCAAGACCTATAGAAAATATTTCTAATGCATAGGTATAAAATATTGGGACAAAGACATGTAGCACCACTTGCCTTGGTAGTTTGGGGAGTTGCAACAATCTTCACAACCACAATCACTATTAGCACCAAAATCTACACATAAAATAATGGCACCAAAATCACATAACAAAATATACAAACAAAAATATATGAATGCATGCAAAATGCCATGTGATGATTTTCTACACCAAACAAGACAAGTAAACAGTACTGAATCATAAACAAAATCAATATACTCAAAATAAACTTTATTTGATCTTTAAATTATTTTTCAAATAAATTCTATACTCAAATTAAGCCTACAAATGTCTCTGCAAATATAACCATTTATACAGAGGCAAAACATTAAACACATTGCATAAACAGATAGAATTCTTTCTCCTGATTTCAATGATATAAAATTTGTAAAATTTGAACGTGTGGATCAAAAGTTATGAATTTTACAAATTTGAAACTCTAATAGATCTAATTCAGATTTTAAAACAAAGAACTAGCCACGCGGCAACGTCTGATTGGTCGATACCGTTTCGCACCGGATCACACCCACGGGCCGTTAGATCTAACTTAACACGCACGGCCCAGATCTGCCCGTACCGCTTCGTTACAGATCTAATTCTAATCGCTGGATCTAGATCCTACGGCTATGGATCAAACGACCACAGATCGACGGCACTGGCGACGGTGGCGCGGCGGTGGCGCTCTGTCAGAGCCGCTCCGGCGGCTATAGAGGGAGTTGGGATCAACGGAGGGGCTTACCGAACTCGCACGGTTGCGCCGATGCTCAACCTCTTGCTGGCGTGGACGGGGGCGTGCTGTGGAGGTCGCTGGGGCTCGTCGGAGTTGCACGCGGCGCCGGGTGCTTGCGGATGGAGTCGTTGCTGACGATGTAGACCGCCCTAGCACGAACTAGTGGTGTCAGAGGATGCACAAGGCTGTGGCAAACACGACAGTGTCAAAGAGGAAGCAAGGGGCGCTCGGACATTACCGGTATTCCTCGTCGGAGTTGAGCGGCGGCTCTGTTGCTTGCAGGGGTGGACAGGAACGGATACCTGGGTCAAGCGCGGGCAAACGAGAGGGGTCTTGAGGTGCACAAGGTTGCAAGGAACACGCTTGTTTGAATTATAAGGGAAGGAGTGGTCTGGCTCACCGAAATTTCGTCGCCGGAGCTCGTCGGTACAGCGGCGTTGCAACATGAAATTGCGGCAGACTGGTGGCGTTTCTGGCTAGCTCTGCTGGGGGAAATGGCCGCGAGGGGGAGGGGATTAAGTAACCGGAGCGGAGGAGAGAATCACGCACGCAATCAACGGCAACTAACCGGATTAAACCGCGGCAGTGAAGGAGAGGGAGGAAACGGCGAGGCCAGGTCGTGGGCGGGGTTTGGGGAAGATGCTGACGGGGCAGGGTGGGGTAGGCCTGTCAGTGAGGGGGTGTGCGCGGGTCGGGTGATAAACAGAGGGAGAAGGGGAACCCCGGGTGGGCTGTTTTGTCTGCTGGGCCGAATGAGTGACGCCAGGCCCAGTTCTGTTTTCTAATCCCTTTTCTTTTTCTAAATCGATTTTCAGGAAACCTTTTCAAATGAATTCAAATGTATTTGAATTCCAAATCTTTCTGGACTTTTATAAAGTGAAACTTGCATATTTTTGAGTGTAAAAACCTGCTGTCTCATTGGACTTGCTTGGTTCCTTTGAAATTTTAAAGAAATAAACAGTGCCTTAGCACAAGATTTGATAAAGATATGAAAATGGTTTTAAACCATATTTTGTTTTGGAAATTTTGTCCAAGCTTTGGAACTCAACCAAACCAACTTATGAACAAACAAATCTTGGTTTGAAACAAATATTCTCTCTCTAGAGAGTAGCATTGGTTCAATGCTTGTTTACATAAAATAATAAGCACCCAAATGCTTCTGTTTTTGTAATGACTTTGAAATTGATCCCTAAATGATTATGCATGCATGGATGATATGAAATATTTGAAAACATGATTTTAGGGATGTTACAAGGTCCAAGATGTCCATGTAGTCTGTGATTTCCCGGATGTCTTTCCTGAAGAGTTGCCTGGCATGCCACCTGATCGAAGTGTGGAGTTTGTCATAGAGCTAGTGCCTGGAACTGCTCCTATCTCCAAAAGACCTTACCACATGCCTCCTCATGAGTTGGTTGAGTTGAAGAAGCAACTTGAAGAGCTTGAAGGCCTAGGATACATCCAACCTAGCACATCCTCTTGGGGTTGCCCTACCATCTTTGTCAAGAAGCGGGATACAAATATTCCAAGATTGGTGGTTGATTACCGTCCACTCAACGCGGTGACAATCAAGAATAAGTACCCACTTCCCCGGATTAATGACCTCTTTGATCAATTAACTGGTGCCACTGTCTTCTCCAAAATGGACTTAAGATCAGGGTATCATCAAATCAAAATCAGGAAGGAGGATATCCCAAAGACAGCATTTCACAACTCGTTATGGTCTTTACGAGTATACAATGATGTCCTTCGGGTTAACCAATGCCCCTGCCACATTTATGAGGCTCATGAACTCCGTCTTCATGGAGTATCTCGACAAGTTCATCGTGGTATACATTGATGACATTATAATCTACACCAGGACCGAAGAAGAGCATGCCGAACATCTATGTTTGGTGTTGACTAAACTTCGTGAACATCGTCTCTACGCCAAGTTTTCCAAATGTGAGTTCTGGTTACAAGAGCTCATCTTCCTTGGTCATGTTGTGTCTGCAAGTGGTGTTGTTGTCATACCGGATAAGGTTCAGTCCATCCTGGAATGGAAGTCGCCTACTTCAGTCAAGGAAGTCCGAAGTTTTCTTGGAATGGCTCGATATTACCGCCGATTCATCGAGAACTTCTCCAAGATATCTAAGCCTATGACTGATCTTCTTAAGAAAGATAAGAAGTTTGAATGGTCAGAAAAGGCAGAAGAAAGCTTCCAAGCTTTGAAAACCAAGCTAACCACCGCACATGTGCTTGTCCTTCCGGATACAAGCAAGGACTTCGTCATCTATTGTGACGCTTCTCTCCAAGGGCTCGGTTGTGTGTTGATGCAAGACGGTCATGTAGTGGCCTATGCTTCTCGGTAGTTGAAGCCACATGAGAACAATTATCCAACCCATGATCTCGAACTCGCTACTGTTGTTCATGCTCTTAAGCAATGGCGACATTGCCTAATCGGTAACCGTTGCGAACTCTACTCAGATCATCAAAGCCTGAAGTACCTATTCACCCATCCAGATCTGAACCTAAGGCAAATACGATGGTTGGAACTCATCAAAGATTATGATTTGGGTCTCAACTATCAACCCGGCAAAGCCAATGTCGTTGCTGATGCGCTAAGTCGTAAGTCTTATTGCAATAATCTGATGATTTCACAAGCCCAACCTGCTCTCTACGAGGAAATCAAGCGTCTTAACCTTGAAGTAGTTCCTTGTGGATTTCTTGCTAACCTTGAAATGACATCTTCTCTCGAGGACCAAATCAAGGAAGCTCAAAAGCAAGATGATGAAGTTACCAAGATCAAAGAACGTGTTGCAAGCGGTGAAGCTAAATGTTTCTCTGTCAATGATCAAGGTATCCTATATTTCAGTAACCGGCTAGTGGTCCCAAACAGTCGGAAAATCAAAGATCTAATCCTATTGGAAGCTCATGAATCCCCTCTGTCTATCCATCCTGGCGGTACCAAGATGTACCGAGATCTCCGGCAAAGATTCTGGTGGAGTGGAATGAAACCAGAAATCGCTTGCATTGTTGCGGAGTGCGACATTTGCCGTCGTGTAAAGGCTGAACACCAAAGGCCTGCTGGACTTCTGCAACCGTAGAAAATTCCTGAGTGGAAATGGGATGAAATTGGTATGGATTTCATTACTGGACTCCCAAGGACACAAGCAGGAAATGATGCCATCTGGGTAATAGTTGATCGGTTATCCAAAGTTGCTCATTTCCTTCCGGTTCGTGAAACTAGTGCTAGTCAAATGGCTGACCTGTACATCTCTCGTATCGTCGTTCTTCATGGTGTTCCCAAGAAGATCATCTCTGATCGTGGAAGTTTGTTTACTTCCAAATTCTGGCAAAGTTTGCAAGAAGCAATGGGAACTCATGTCTCCTTCAGCATAGCCTATCATCATAAAACCGGTGGTCAAACTGAAAGAGTGAATCAAATTCTCGAAGACATGCTCAGAGCGTGTGTCGTATCCTTTGGAAAGAACTGGGAGAAATGTCTTCCTTTTGCGGAGTTCTCCTACAACAACAGTTTTCAATCCAGTTTGGGCATGGCACCTTTCCAATTCTTGTATGAGAGAACATGTCGAACACCGCTGAACTGGACAGAAACCGGCGAAAGACACTTCTTTGGTCCGGACATGATCCAAGAAGCAGAAGATCAAGTTCGCATGATTCGAGAGCGTCTGAAGGCCGCTCAATCTCGCCAGAAGACCAACTACGATCGTCATCATCTTGATGTTCATTATGAAGTTGGTGATCAAGTTTACCTCCGGGTCACTCCTCTAAAGGGTGTCCATCGATTCGGTATCAAAGGCAAGTTGGCTCCTCGCTACGTTGGTCCCTTTCGCATTCTCTCCAAGAGGTGAGCTTGCCTACAAATTGGATCTACCTTCAACTTTTCCAGAGGTTCATGATGTTTTTCATGTGTCTCAACTCAAGCGTTGCTTCAAAGATCCCATTCGTGGTGTGGACCATGAAACTTTGGATCTTCAAGATGATCTAACCTACCAAGAATACCCTGTTCATATTCTTGATGAAACCGAGCGCAAGACTCGTCATCAAACCATCAAGTTCCTGAAAGTTCAATGGTCTCATCACTCTGAGTCAGAAGCAACCTGGGAATGCGAAGATCGTCTCCGATCTGAGTACCCTGCCTTCTTTCCTAAAACCTAGGAATCTCGGGTCGAGATTCTTGTAAGTGGGGTAGAGCTGTAACATACAACCCTTTTGTGTAATATTAAGAAGGACATGTTGAGCATAGCATGCATGCATTATACTTGCATTTTGGTTTAAACAAACAAATACCAAATAAAACCCTAATAGTTCCCCCTCTCCCTTTGAATCAATTCAAATGGTTTCCATATTTTGAAAATTCTCAAAACAAATGGAGCCCAAATGGTGATGAGGGTTCCTTAGTGTTTTCAGTTATTATATAAAGGTTTCTCTAATTTGAAATTATTCAAAAAGAGATTTGAATTCAAAATACCAACAGAAATTAGAAAACAGAAAAGAAAAAGGTTTAACAGAAAAAATCTAAACCTAACCTAGCTACTGGGCTGAGCCCACCTCTTCCCTCTCTCTGTCGCCAGTGCAGCCAGCAGCCAGCCCCCCGGGGCCCAAGCGAGGCCCAGCCCAACGTACCCCTTCACGTCGTCTTCCACCTCTCAGGAAGACAACTCCATGTCGGCCGTTCCGCCGCTCGTCGTCGCAGTGATGCTCGCTGACGCCGTGATTCGTGCCGCCGCCCCGAGCGTCTACAAAACCTGCTCGACGCCGCTGATGAACCCTAACTCGCCATTTCCCCCACTCCATATCTCTCCTGCGCCATGGCCGACGAACCCTAGCTCTGCCACCGTGTCGCCCCGTCGTCTCCGTCCACCCCACACCACACCAAGGCCACCGCTGGACGCGCCTCGCCGCCCTCATCCTCCTACTCGAAGCACGCGAGCCGAGACGACCTCCTCTGGCCGGAATCGAGCAAGAAGCACCGTCGGTCGCCGCCGTCGTCATCATAGATTACTCCTCCGTTCGTGCTCGCCTCGCTTCGCCACCACCACCATCGTGCTCCTGGTGAGCTTGTGGTGCTCAAGCACCCCTCCGTTCTCTCCCTCTCCCTCTGTACCGTCACCCCCGCAAGAGCCCGTCGTTGTCGTCGCTGTTCATCGTCGCGCCGCCGTCTCCGATGACCCCTGCACGTCGCACCGCCACTTTCTGTTTCAGCGCGATGCACTGAGTCCAGCACAACCAGCCCTGCATCCCCGCACGCGCTCGATCGACAGATCGATCATCGATCTGATGATCAAGTCCTTGTTGACATCAGCATGCGTCATGCTGATGCAATTATTCTTTTTCTTTAAATATTTTCTGTAATCATTTCTGTAAATAAGAAATATATGACAGGTGGGCCCTGCCTGTCAGGATTTTAATCTTTTCTGTAAATGTTTTCTGAAATTAATAAAAGTCTGACATGTGGGCCCAAGTTGGAAATTATTTTAAATATTCCAAAAATGATTTAAAATGAATTAAAATTGGAGAAATTCATAACTAATTCATTTTAAATCAGAAAAATACAAATAATATACCAAAATGTTCATAAAAATAAAACCTATCTAACTAAGCTATAATCATACATTGTTAACCAACTTTGATGGCAAGTTTAATTAGAAGAACCAATTGAACCCCACTGCTGATTCCAATGATCCCCCTGTTTTAGGGTTTGGACATCTCGGACCCCCTTTAAAGTGACCAAGCATGTTCTAGGGTTCTTTTAAACACTATTCAACTTGTCATATCATCCATATTGTATGAGCATTGCACATGCCATGTGTTGAGTGTTGCTTTCTCTTTTCCGGTGATTGGTTCTTGCGAATAGAACTGAACCCAAAGCTAAAGTCAACGCCACCGAAGAGCAGTATCAGTCCAACAACGGAAAGGCAAGCGAAGCCCCACTCATACATATGAATCCTATGTTTACAAAGTATTTCATTCTCGCCATATGCATTCGGTTCAACAGTCTTTTGTTAGTAGATAGAGTAATCATATCTAATGCATGTTTCCCATTGTGAACTATACTACCCGATCCACTGCTCCTAGCATAACTAGGGTTTGGCTTATGAGCATCGCCAGTACCACAGTGCAATCAAGCTTAGCCATGCCTGGTGGTACGATGCTGATCATTCAGGTGATGCACCGGATATGCGAATGAATATAGTATGGTAGGATGTGGTGATGTGATCGGAAATGAATACTAAACATGCTAAGGCTTGTATGGGAGGCCACGTGGGTTGTGGTTTCTGTAGTCCAATACTTGCCAACCCTAGGACCCGATGTTCTTGCCTCTTGAACCAAGACGAGCGTACAACCACACGGGGGCCTGAAAACCCCCTCGACTCACTAACTTGCCTAGTAGATTCCATGAGTCACATAGTTCGGCCTTTCCATTCAACATACACATTTTGGTTGTTATTGAGTGGAGGTGGAGGAGGTACATTCATAACAGGTAGGTACGCGTGGCAGGGAATGGGAGATGCCCGGCATCCGTAATCTCAAACCATGTTCACATCGCTAGGGACCGACTTCGGGACTCGACCCGTTGCGGCGGCATCTCCTTAGTGCGTGACTCATGGTCTCGGCGAAAGCAAGGTAAAGTTCGTGGTCAACCTCTCTCTGCCGGCCTTCCAAGGAAGAGGGCTAATAATTTAGCATTAAGAATCGGTTGGTACGTGTGGATAAAGTTGTGCACCCCGGCAGGGTTATTAATCTTTTCGAAAAGCCGTGTCCACGGTTATGGACGACTTGGGAACGGATGTGAAGATCATAGAGAACTATAACTGAATGATAAAACTTGCCAACTAATGTGAGATCTGGAGTACTTCCTCGTGGTTGTTTGAGGGGGTAGTCTAGGACGAGAGGTTCAGTTGATGATGGTGCTCGGTGGATATCAAAGATGATTCGAAGAGCTAGAGTTGTAGTCTTCTTATCTCCTTTTGAAAATGATCTGTCTAGATGAGTTTCTTCTCCCTCTTGTTTTGAAAACAAAAGATGGCTTTATGCAAAATAACTCCACTAGCCATAAGTCTTGCGGACTACACCCTGTACTCAGTCTTGCTTCGTTGATGTTTTCTACAGATGAATCTACTCCAACTGAAGGTGCTTTCTACGTCGAAGTCGACGAGTAGTCGGGGTTCCCAGGCAGCAGCCTAGGATCTATTGAAGGGTCGCTACTTATGTTTAAGGCCTCTTAGGCCCTTTGCTAAGTTTGTTGTTTGGAACAACTTGTTTGCTTCCGTTGTTTGTTGTAATGATGGGTCTATGACCCCTGGCTTGTATGACTAGTTTTTAACTCTTTTAAGAGTTTACCTTATGAATGTATGGTTTGTATGTTCTGAAATGTTACCGATCTTTCCCTGCGCGTTTCGGAATTTAGGTTAGGCTTATATCAGATGAGTACCTGGTATTTGTCTAGCCCTGATCCCGGGTCGTGACACTTCTGTCCCCCGAATCTCCTCTTTAGTGGCGGTGGCGCTGCAGAACTTTTGTGGATGTAGGTTGGATGATTTAGGGTTTTCGCATCAGAGGATTTTTATAGGCGAAAGGGCGATGTCAGGGGTGGACCAGGGGCCCGCACCACACCTCGGCGCAGCCAGGGGGCGCCACCAGGGGTGTGGCTGACTCCTGTCCCTCCTCCGTCTCTTCTTTGTACTCCTTCTCGTGTCTGGAAAATAGGAACATCGGTCTTTGTTTCGTCCAATTCCGAGAATATTTCTTTACTAACTTTTCTGAAACCAAAAACAGCAGAAAACTGACACGTCCAATTTGCATCACCATTCTATATCATAATTTTCCTCTATTCATTGATATGTGTCTTATTATGAGGTGTTACTTATGTCTTTTTCTCTGTTTTTGCATGTTGGATGATTCTTGGAGGATGGACTGCCGGAGTCAGGTTTCTGATGGAAAAAGAGGTGTTTTGATGCAATTTCGTGAAGATCAGAAAAATACCAGAAAAATATTGGAAAATTTATATTTTCCCAGAAGATGAAGGAAGCCAGAAGGGGAGGTGTAGCTGGGCCACAGGGGGCCCACACCCCCTTAGGCGCGGGCCCACCTTGCCCCGCGCCTAGGGCAGGTGTGGCCCACCTGGCTGGCTCCCGACTCTGCCCTCTCACCTATATCTTACTCATGGAACCCTAATACCAGGAGAGAAACCACAGAAAGATATCCGCCACCTCTGCGGGGCGGAAAACACCGAGAGAGAAAGAGCTCTCCAGCAGACAGATTTCTACCGAGAAAATTCCTTCCCAGAGAAGGGAGATCGTCGCCATCAACACCGTCATCAAGCTAGACTTCATCGGGATCATCATCATCCACACCATTATCTCCACCAGCACCATCATCACCACTCCATCCCGATGTAACAATTATGTTGGATCTTGCATTAGTTCTTAGGGGAAACTTTTCCGGTGTTGATTACTATTGTAGTTGATGCTTGTGAGTGGAACCATTGGATTATTGTTTATGTTCATATTGTTATCCATCACCATATCATCTTTGATCTTGATCCATATGATGTCTTGTAAGTAGTTCGTCTAGTTCTTGAGGACATGGGAGAAGTCATGTTGTTAGTAGTGGATTTGTGTTGATTTATTATTCAATGGTTTAGTATTTAAGTTGGGGTGCTATTCTTCTAGTGGTGTCATGTGAATGCCGACTACATGATACTTCACCATTTATGGGCCTAGGGGAATGCATTGTGTATTTGGCTACTAATTGTGGGGTTGCCGGAGTGACAGAAACATGAACACCCGTTAGGACACCATTGCATAAGGGAGCGTAGGATTTCATAGTTTAAGGTTGTGGTTAGGTTTATATCTTAATTACTTTCCTATAGTTGCGGATTCTTGCAGGGGGTTTAATCACAAGTATGTATTAGTCCAAGTAAGGTCGGTACATTAGCACAGGTTCACCCACACAACACTTACAACACCAAAGAAGGGCACTCAGCTATTTGAAGTGAAAGCACTTGACAAAATTCTCATGTGTCCTCGAGAACGTTTGGTCCTTATAAGTATTTCCACCGGCTTGTCCTTTTCTAAGAAAGGATTGGGCCACTTGCTGCAGTTGTTCGTTGTCTTTATTACTTGCACTTTGTTTTGTTGCTTTATCAGAAAACCCCAAAAATCCATTTGCTAAGTATTTACATATATTTCCTGCTCCGTACCACTAGTCAACACCTTCTGCTCCTCGTTGGGATCGACACTCTTATTTATCGAAAGTACTACGATACACCTCCTATACTTGTGGGTCATCAAAAACATGAACTGGCACTGTGGCATCTTGTTAATAGGTTAGTTTCAGAAAATATATAAAAATGCCTTAAAGTGTAGACAAAACATAAGACAAATGATATAAAACAATCATGGAGCATCAAAAATTATAGATACGTTTACGACATATCAAGCATCCCCAAGCTTAACTCCTGCTCGTCCTTGAGTAGGTAAGTGATAAAAAGAATAAGTTTTGAGGTGACATGCACCATCACAATCTTGATCAAACTATTGTAAGCATTGATAGCTGGGATCAAAGTACTCTAAACATGAGCATGGTAGTTCTAACAATAAGACATAGCAACTATGTTGTAACATGAAAAGGTACAAACAAAGATCATGAATAACAATGCATTGAAAGACGTTTGTTTGTTTCACATATAGAAAATATAGCATGTGTGGTATTCAGCTTGTCCCTCATGGTGTAGCAAAACATAAATGCATAGGACACCTTCAAAGTTCATAAGGGTGACTAGATACAAATAATTCAAGAACAAGCAATATCAACATTATGAATCAATCAATAAGTTTTGGGACAATGCACATAAAACTAAGAATGACAACTATGCTCTCTTAATTGGTGCATAAAGATAGAAGGTGGAGACTCAACATAAAAGTAAGAAGAAAAGCCCTTCATAAAGGGAAGCAAGGATTTCAAGTTTCATAAAGAGCTTCCAAAAAGTATGGTACTTATTAGCTTTTAGCTCTCATTTCCCCTATCATAAGCATCTTGAAGTGATTAAGGTTAAGGTGAAACAAATATAAAGTATATGCTTGACAAATCATAAGTTGGCAATCTCATGTCCCTTGAGTACGAGGGTCGTTCCTCATGCTACTCAACTTTAGTCACAAGCAAGTTCTTGTCATTGTAAGTATATGTGTATCATAGAGAACCGCCAATGGGGTACCCCTTGCCCCATGACACAGGAGCTATCCCATATCAAAATGACAAGGCAACAAACAATAAGCATCTCAGCAATCTTTTTATTTGCTATTTTCATAGGTTTTTATTGGGGATGCTTCACAGATTTCTCACTATGGTTATGCTGCAAGTTTCCACCATGATTAGGCATGGCTTAGGCTAGCCGCCCAAGCATTTCTCTAACACATATACAATACTCCATGGACTTACAAGTTCCCATTTTATTTCACACCGGCGACATCCATAATCAAAAGATCATGATATCAACTGGGTAATATGTACATGTGTTGAAAGCGTTCCCCATGACAGCATGTTTTTGCTAATTCCCAACTTACAAGTGCAAGCAGATAACAACATAGATGACACAATGGTTCAAGCTTATTAGGTGCAAGAAAGTAAAGTGTGTCATCAAGTTTGTGAGAGCTTTAATCACTAATTTTCTCATAACAAGTTTAATTTGGAAGATAGATAAAAACATGAATATACTTGGAATGGTGTAACACACCATGCATAGGAATTTATAGTGGACTCTTTGGAATAACTTGGTTTCTTGGGAGTTGGATGCACGAGTAGAGCACATACTCAGTACAAGTGGAGGCCAGCAAAAGACTAGGAGCGACCAATTAAGAGAGCAATAATGGCCATAATCATGCAACACAACAAAACATTATTAATTAAAGCATAAAGTGATATCACAAGTCAAAAACTAAATGATCATAGAGGCTAAGGTGACTGGTTCATAGTCATAACATGGTGTAAGCATGTGCCAAGTCAACCCAAACAAAGCATCAAAGGAGAATACCATAATAATATGCTTTTGTATGCTAAAACAACGCATGATTTTTTCAAGTCACATTAAGCAATCTCAATTGTTTGAAACAAGTCATGCTACAACAATAATCACTAAGTAATATGGTCAAAACAACATCTAACATGACATGATAAAGTCTAAGCAACATTCAAAACAAGCTTCCTTTTGTACCACTATAAGCATGAAGCTTCCTACTCTCTTCCAACACCAATCGACTTATTTGAAACAACTCACAAAGATAATAATCAATAAAGACCAGTGAGCTTGTCTTACAAATGTACAAAGAAGAACTAAAAAATTCTAAGCAGAAGCATGAGAAAACTAAAGCTAAACACAGTGCTAGCAAAAGAGAACACTCACAAAACAATAAGAGTGAAAACTAGATGATAAACCCAACGAGGCGTGTGTGACATGTCCACAACGAGGTTGTACATGATAAACCCTCCATTGTGGGTTGATGTGTCTAAGAGGTTTTTACTGCGCTATTTGGAATCCTTAATCCAAATCAAACATCACACCACAAAGGACATTATGAAAGGAAAATTCATACCGCATAGTTACAATTGTAGGCGTGTGGTTTATTAAAAGATTAACATGATAACATGACCTACATGTCATGTTAGACATGATTTAAGATTTATGATTACAACTCAGAATTAAAGGTGGAAAATTGAAATCCTTGTTATGAATTATAATTATTATTTCCAGTCAAAATAACTTCTCGGTTCGTAATATAAACTTCGAGGATACAACCTCTTAAGCTAGGTCCAAATTTGTCCATGTACCATGTATAATAATGCACATTTGTACACAGTGCATCTTGATGTGCCATGCGTGAATGTACGTAACAGTTCAATTTAGTACGTCACAAGTTAGAGCACAATCTCTATAGTACTCTCTGGAGAAGGCTACATGCAATTACTACTGGATGTACCAATTCAGCTCGATCTGTGCCTACCAATTTATATGACTAGAACTGATTAGGTGTTAACCACTATATCGATCCACATCAAACAACAAAACCGAATAAAAATGGCTTCATGCATGGCTAATATGTGCCATAATTAGTGAATGGTACAAACAAATATTAATTCATAGGATTAGCTGTGTTGGGACATGATTCTATGCTAGCTCAAAAACGTCAATATCTCGATGTAGCTAAAACTTTTAGCAACGGAAAAAATATATTTTTACCGGGTTTCAAAACCTTTACATTAGCAATGGGAAATGACCAGTTCCTCAAGATACCGCGTTTGAATTATCGATGGTATAAACTAACAACACCGCATACTGAAAATTTGATTGTGGTAAAATGATTGGCCAATGAGATAACATTTTGATAAATAATGTGAAAAAATACATTTACGTAAACTCAAATTTGTCTACCTTCATCATGGAATTGGAAAAAGAAATAAGAAAAAAATATCTTTTTGTATGTTCCCAAAGCGGTTACTTTATGGATATTTAAAGATATAAAACCTAGATCTAGTTAGTTCTATGTTAACCTCAGTCATTTCTGTTAACTCTGATTCTAAATATAAGATTTTTTGGTAGGCTACTATAGCCTATCAAAACATCTCATATTTTTGTAACAGGGGTAGTATTAAATATAAATTTAATTTCAAGAATGCATATCGGGTGACTCACTTTGTGAATCTGAATTTATAGTGCATGGCGGTAACTTCAAATTCTAGCCCAAACCATCTGGAGGCATGTAGTCCAAATATCTACAATAATGTTCAGAGAGACTGAAATTCCAACCAGGCAACTTTTTTTTAACATCGCCTAATGTATCAGCCATATAAACTCAAAGACATGCTTTAATAATATTTTTTATCCTAAAGTTCCATAAGGAGTTACCCAAAATAAACAAGCCGTAGGGTATCCTTGTTGTTTGGTTGTTTAGAAGACACATAAACAAATACCCTTACGAAGTAGCAGAAGGAATAGGATGGGTTTTGTCTGTTCCTCTACATATCAAACCATTTTTTTCAACTATGCATTGAAGGGACAAGCAAATTCTAAGATAGTGATAGATGCTAGACAAAAGAAGGTAAGAACTGTTTAAACAGGAAGTTGAATGTGCTCTAGACACTTGACTTATATACATAATTTTTAGGCAAAAAGAATAAAGTGGGGGGCACTAACAAAGATAGCAAATTAACTTTAACCACAAAGAGAATATGTATTTTTTTCTCCAACTTGATCATTGATTATGTGCAAGTATGATGAGAAATATGTGTATATACGTGCTCTACAACTCACATCAAGAAAGGGACAAGTGAAGCAAAACAAGCCAAATCCAGTAATCCTAGCATGAACAAGGAAAGAGAGGCAGGAGCATCAAAGCATGGGCCAAAATGGGGGTGCCCAAATATATTGAACCAGTATATATTTCCAGTGCCTGCCCGTCTTTCTTTTCTCTGCTCTTTTCAAAAGACTCCTCTCTTTCTTTCTTCTTTTGCTAGGCTTTGTTTGTTTCCTCATCTATCTGTTACCCCTTTGCAGTTTTCTACAGTGCTGCAAAAGTAAAGCTAGCTGCAGATAGCTCGCTAGTACTACAGATATTCAAACTAGCACTACATTGTCCTTGCATAGTAAGAAAAGAGCAAGCAATATATTTGTAATTTTAGTTAGTACCATAGATTAATAGAAACAGGCCCTGACATATATATAACAAAACAAAAAATCTTGAATTGGAAAGTATGGATCATAAGGGTGTTCCAGGACAAGTACACTTTTTAAAGCTAGACAAGTACAGACACATGTTGTTCCTGTCTTTAGCTACCATGACAAAATCACTTCCCTAAGCCTTTTGGCTCTCCTAACAAATAAGGGCAACAACCAGCAGAAGTACATCTCGAATGAATGAAGCATTGCTGCCAATCAAGAAGTACTTGTGGCATAATATTAGCAAAGCTCATACAAGAGCAAATTCTAGAGAGTTTGATGCAAAGCTTCTGCTACTTGTGTTGTTGCAAATTTCACCAAGGCCAGAACGTTCCTCCTACTAGCTAGAGATTAACCCGATCGAAGAGCTAGCAAATTAAACCAAGAAAAAAAAAGCTACCAATTGATCCAAAACTAGAAAAATTGAAAGCAATAAATTAGTACTCGTCACGAATGACCTTACTTGAAGTGAAACAAATGGAAATTTAAGGGAGAGCTGAAATCCTTGGCAAAATGCAAGAAGCCAATCAAGAAAGACAATTGAAGAACAATGGCGGCCTTGGACTTGGTGTAGTTGCTGAACCAGCACTGGCATTCCAAGAAGGAGAACTTGCGCGGCGGCCGGCTAGCTAGCTTGCTCAGGTGGATCGCCTAGCTAGGAAAAACTCACGGCATGATGAAGTGTGGCGATGCCGACGTGTCGCCTCCGCCGCTGCCGGATGGGCCAGGAGGCGGGCTCCCCTCGGACGACGGCCCTGCGGCGGCCGACGACGACGACGATGGCTTCTTGCGCTTCTTCTTCTCGTAGCTGATCCCCCTGGCCCGGGCCTGCGTCTCGCGCACCTCGCGCAGGTAGAGGCGGACGGCGCGCGCGCCGAAGGGGTTCATCTCCGGCGTTCCGCCGTTCTCCTCGTAGGCGGCGCGGAGTCTGCCGATGAGCGCGTCGAGGGAGCCCCAGGCCTGGCGCAGCGGGCACGGGCACGGCGCCGGTGGGTTGGGGTGGCCGTAGAAGGGGCACACCGGCGTGTGCACCTTGGTCTTGCCGAACTGGTCCATGTACTTGAGGAACTCCAGCACGTGCGCGCCGCTGCACCGCGACAGTGAGAGCGGCGGGCGGTGGTTCCGCAGGTACTGGCCGAAGGTGTTCCAGTCCCGCCGCTTCTGCGACTCGTACCGGCTGAGCGACGGCGACGATCCCGACGGCGAAGGCCCTCCTCCGCCACCGCCCGCCGAGGTCCCTGCGGCGCCCCCCGCAGCGGCCGACGAGGATGAGCCGCCCCCCGGCGCGCCGACTGCGGCACCGAAGATGCCGACACCGGCAGGGCCGAGGAAGAAGTTGTCCTGGTGGGTGGCGCCGTCCGCCGCCGACGGTTCTTGGCCCGGGATCATGTGATGATGGTGGTGGTGATGGTGATGGTGGTGATCCATGCCAGCAGCTCTCCTTCACGATCTCCCGCGGCCTTAGCTACCTTCTTCTCCTTTCCCTGCGCATTGCCAAAGAAAAGACGCATCATTTCTTGCTCCGATTCAAGCACCAGCAGCTCGCTCGCTAGGTCAGCAGATCCAAGAGAGAAATCAATTGAAGCAGACGCCTTGAGGTAGCAGCAGCTAGCTAGTTGCATACCTGAATCTGATCCAGCGGTGGGAGAGTAGTCGACCGATCTCGGCTGCAGCAGGCGTGCATGCGCGTGGTGGAATCTTGGCAGAAGCTAGTAGCGTGATTCTAGCTGGTGGTGAGGGGTGATCCAATCATGTGCCCACCCAACAAGCAAGACCAGCTAGCCCAAGAGCGCCATGCTCAGGTGGTCAAGTCATCCTGGAGAACCTGCAGAAAGAGAGAGATGGAGAGATGGGGATGGACGGATGAACAGTTGATGGAGGAGGGGGTGAGGAGGAAGGGATGGGGTTGATGGGGGAGATAGGTTTTAACCTTTTAGGCAGTGTGGTGTGGTGTGGTTTGAGAGAAGGGGGAAAGGTGTGGTATAGTGATAGTGATATGGGGTGGTAGGGTATGAGATTGCTAGGTAGCTATAGACAGGGAGAGAGTGATCAGTGATAGAGAGTGTAGTAGGAAGGCAACAAGAGGACTGTACTCCATCTTTACTTTCTTTTTCTTAGTTTGGATTTTATGGATTGGTTTGAACTGCGTCCCTTTACACAACTTGTCAAGTTTTTCTACCTAATCAATGAATTTAGTATCTCTCCTATTAACATTCAAAAAACAAACTTGTCAAATTTGTGCGGTGTTGCGGCATATATATATATGATGACCTGTTTGGAAATTGTCTGAACTTCCTCCAGGTCCAGGGTATGGTTGTTTTCTCCCCAAGTCCCTGTCTTGTGTTTTCGAGCAACCAGCAGGAGCTATGTATGTTCATCAAATCGGAGGAGAATTGGCTATACGAGAACCAATACACATCTGAAACGTGTTGTTCCTTCTACCATTCTTTCTCTCGGCTCACTTGAAAATACATTACTTCCCGCTGTCTCTACAAACGAAGAGCATCAAATCAAATTGATTCATTTACTTTCACGACTCTCCCTAGATTAAAATTCAAGCAACAATATTGGTTGAAGTGTATATACACTAAACTACTTTTAATTTTATCAAAAATACACTACTATAGCTAGTAGTACTCCGTTTGTGAAGGGTTGTATATATGCATGTAATCCCTACCATGTCCTGTGTGGCATGACAGCAGGGCTAATCTGGAGTGACGGTCACACTTCCTCCTTTTATTTCCTTGTCGTCTTGCCAAATTATGATATTTTCTAATCCTGTCACTGCTGCTGTAGACGGCCAACTGGGGATGGGATGGTGCTTCCATCGGTGTTGCACGGGCACTGATAGAAAAATGCACAAAGGAACAGGCCACTTATGTTACTACTGTAGACGACATGAAATATGGTACGTGGTGCACAAATATCATATCTGTGTGTCCCTTGAATATACACGTATATTGTATGGGTAGTTTTGAAAACTGTAGGCCATTGACTGCTAGTCAAGATTCCATGTTCCACCTGACATCATGAATCCTCTCGTCACTGTTTCTTTGTACGTGTATATCTGGTTCCAATTTTTTAAAGCAACTTTCTCCTTTCAAGATCTGTTGACAAGACAAGCGGTTATTCTCAGCCGGGGTAAAAATAGTAATTTCTTAGTCAATATTCTTGGCTGTACAATCACAGTCTTTGCATCCCCATCTGTATACATGCACTAGTCTCTATATATAATTAAAAATGTGATGACACAAAGAGATAGAGATAGTTTAAAAAATATGAATTTTAGCACCTTTAGGGTGAGATAGAGATAGTCTCTTTGGTTAAAAGAATGAAGAAATAACATAGAAATAGGAAATTGATCCTACGGAGGCACTATTCATGGGTTTGGTTCAAGGGAATGCAGCAAAGCAAAAAAAACACATAAATTTTTTCTTCGATCTTTTCTTTTGGAAAGGGAAGTGGTGGAGGAAGCCTCCAGAGTGAGTTTGATTATTTAAATAATAAAAACCCAAGTTTGTGTCTATGAGGATTTGAACCAAGTGGTTGGGCTATACATCCACTTCCCTAACCAAGTGAGTCTGGCTCACTTCTTAATTTTCATTCGATCTTAGTTCCACTATGGTAAAACGTAAGAAGTTTGCGATCCACTTGGACCTCCTTTTCTAATTTCTAAGCACGAAGAATGAGATCAAGGTTCAAGAACGAGAGCAAGGTCCTCGGTGGCATAGTAGCATCATACTTAAACTTTCCGTGTAGTTTGACTTTTGATTTGACCATTTTTACCAAGATTCTTGTGTGTATAGTATTGTTAATTATAAACCAAGCACCCAAATTAATAAACATCATGTGCTTTTCAATCCTCTGTTTTGCATATACATTCCTATCATATTCCTATGTGTTTTTTCTATTGATCACATGTTTTAAAACCCTACTAACCAAACATGGCCTTACATTCTAAAATGCAAACAATGGCATGTACATATTTAATTTGCATCAAAACACAAGTTTGGCATGTCGCTTAGGATTTTGTTTCACTCTGAAATGCTAACTCAAAAGCCTTAGGTAAACATCATATAAAAAATAACTCAAAGCAAGAAACAAAAGTCAAGTTGTTAACTATGACATATATATTCTATGTAGAGTCGGGAAACCATCTATTACAACGTCGACCTTTTCTTGTGCCAACCCCTATGCATCCACGATGCCTTGGCGACGCATTAAATGCAATGATAAATTCTAGATTTCTAAAGTTCATTTTTTTAGTTTGAAGCAGTGATGCTCATAGGCTGTTGATTATCAAGTTGTCCAAGAGATGTCTTGGCTGCAACAAAGGCTAATCTCTTGCACTAATTAAGATGTTTTATCAAAATTGTTATTGACATCAACTCATCCAAGAGATTAGCGAACACCTCGGTGAATTGTGCTTTAACATGTAAGCTTAAAAAATGTGGCGGGGTCAATGATTGTGGAAGGGTGGTGGTGGTGATGATGAATGGTGACGAGGTGTTGCGTGTTCATAGCCAAAGGGAAATTTCGACGACAACGCTATGAGTGCACATGTCTTGTCCTCCAGGATCATGTTTCTGGACTAGGAATTCTCAATATAGACGATCTACTTTACCACCCTCCATGACATTACTTTGTTGTAAGGGTTCCCATGATTTTTCTTTCCAATAAAATAGCTCATGGTTTTTGGTGACTTCAACACATTCACATACTTGATGGCACCTTGGTCATCATCCAAAATGTAGGTGGACCATGGGACAATCATCAAGATGCATGGCACCTTGGTCATCAATTTCTAAGCAAACATATTGCCTCGCATACAAAAGATATACTAATATTTCATGATAAATCTAGTACTAATATAATTTTGATGTTTTGGGTGCTAGTATCAATGTTTTCTTTATAGATGACCAAAATTTTAAAGAAATGTCCTGACCTGAGCCCATTAAATTGTAATTAATGGAATTTCATTGTACATCAGAGCTTATATTAAAAAAATTAAGAAAGATGGGGGGTATGTGCCCTGGACGATTTAAACCACTCATTCCAGGAATAGATCTGGTGATTCGTCTGGGCTAGGGCAGGAGACATATTTAATGCATGGGCAGAATCTAATCTCTGTGTACCTGGACCCAATTCATAAAAGGGGTAGTAAATAAACTAGTAGTACTCCTATCATAAGCAAGCAATGGAAGCTAGCAGCATGCAGGAGGAGACAATCGAATGTGAAACGCTGGGCAGGCGCCTCCCAATAATTCTCCTGGACAGGCGGCTAAGCTTGGAATGATGCTGGAGATAACTAGAGGTAGTAGCTAGTACTAGAATATTTTTTCCATGGAGCACTTGAATATTAGTCGCAACACGTCGTCAGTCCACAACGGTCGTCTTCGTCCCTGCACACACAGTAGGCCCATGAATATATGCCGTCGCCCACACACACATGCGTGTACAAGAACTCGATCACCAGCCAGTCTCTCTCTGATCTGTAGAGAGAGAGAGAGAGAATAGTCTTCCGTCAGGAGAGGGGAGTTTGAAAGTTGTTTGGAATTAGCGATCGACGGGGGAGGGAGGGAGAGGACGACGACAGTGACGAGTGAAAGTTAGTTGCATGTGGTAAAAACGTTCGCCCCGGCCGGAATCAACACGGCAGATAGATGAGGCCCGCCGGCCGGCCGGCAGGCAGGATGTACATGCTACAGTAGTGCACTAGTACCTCTCCTCGATCCTAGCCCTGAGCCTACCCTTGCTAGCTAGATCGCAGCATAGATCTGGCCATGGCCATGCCCTCTCTTCTCACTACACGCACCCATCCAAAAGTCTCCAAACCCTAATTCGATCTCATGCTGCTGACTGAATGCCATGCCAAATCGAACAATCGGGTCCGGATCAGGCTTAGCTTTATTAAAGCAAGCACAAAAAAAGGAAGTTGAGTTAGGAGGAGGCGACAGCTACAGATAGGAGATGTATGGATTGCATTGCATGAAGTCGTTGAACAAGCATACGACAGGTCGTTGTCAGGACGAGTCGTCGCATTCTCACAATCAAATCATGCAGAGATCAATGGGGGGATATGTATGTATGCAAGAACCGTCGTTTGGGGCCGGCACGATAGGTCGATATATATCCAGCTCCATAGCACTGTAGCGCGGCGGGGGCCGCGGGAGATGCTCCACCGTATGCACGTCGACGACGACGCCAGGATACGTCCCGATCGATCAAAAAGCCCTGCCAAATCCCTGAAATGATAGGGGAGATGTATGGTGTGATAGAATGTACAGCTTGCACGGTTGCATAGATCCCTGGGAAGGAATAATAAGCGGCCGAACAAGGATGGGCAACGCTGCAGGTTCCTATTCCCCACTTCCCTAGCTAAACTTCAACCTTTTTATATTCTTCCCTTTACTGTTTGCATACGTGCGAGTGTATGTGCACTTTTTTTTCGAAATTAATCATCAACAGAGGTTCTAAAAGTAATAAAAATTACATATAGATTCTTAGACCACCTAGCAATGACTATAGACACTAGCACGAGCTGAAGGCTCACCGTCGTACTCGTCCCTCCATTACCGGAGCCGGACAAATTTGTCGTAGTAGAGTTTGTTGTAGTAGACATACGAGAAGTCGTCGTGCTAAGTCTCCAAAAGACCAGCGCACCGAAAAAGCAACCATCGCCGCATATGACAATTATAGATCAAAAGTGACCGAGCTCAAATCACACCAAGGAATACGAAAAATGACTAGATCTCAAGAGATCTGCCGGAGACATGACTCTACATGCCATCCAACGGCGCTAGACGCAGCACTAGAGGGAGGATAGGGCGGGAACGACCTTATTCTGACTTCAGGACATAGTCGCCGCCTCAACATCCCCAAGAAGACACTGAAAAATGGCATAAACAAAGAACTAGAACCCCCACGCGGCGAGAGGCCATGGTCCGCCACGCCTCTAAGGCCATCGGAGACGGAGCGGACCGATGATGTCGCCAATGATGGGTGGAACCCTAGATGGGTTTCAGTCTAACGCCTCCGAATCACCTGAGGCCAAACCAGTACCTGAAAACCGACCTATTTTTCTTTTCTTGTACCTACATTGCCATTGCAAGTGTATGTGCACTTTGGTGTGTAATGTATTGTAAAATGTAATATTTTTGGGGAACTGGCTGAACCCTCTGTGGGGTGGCCTATCACATATATATAATGGTGTATAATAGTACAATACAAGTCCTATAACAATAAGGTATGGGTTACACAATTGGGCTACTATACAAAGTCTAACACCCTCCCCCAATCTCAACTCACTCCTGAAGCATCTAGAAGGTTGAGATTGCGCCTACAGACCTCGAACATGGGTGAAGGTAGAGGCTTGGTGAAGATGTCTGCAAGTTGATCTTTTGAAGAGATCAACCTGATTTGTAGTAGCTTTTGTGCAACACGTTCCCTCACAAAATGATAGTCAAACTCAATGTGTTTGGTCCGTGCATGGAACACCGGGTTTAACAATAGAAATGTAGCACTGATGTTGTCGCACCAAAGAACCGGGGGATGTGACTGGGAAACTCCCTGTTCTCAAAATAGAGAGACTTAATCCATATAAGCTCGGCAGTCGCATTGGCAACCGCCTTGTACTCGGCTTCTGTGCTGCTGCGGGAAACAGTGGCTTGCTTGTGTGCACTCCAGGTGGTCAAATTAGGACCCAAGAACATAGCATATCCTCCCGTAGATCGCCTGTTGTCTGGACACCCAGCCCAATCAGTATCTGAGAATGCAGAAATAACGCAAGATGCATTTCACAGCAGACCAGTGCACATTGGTAGGTGCATGAAGATATTGGCACACCCTGTTAACCGCAAAGGAGAGATCAGGACGCGTGATCATCAGATACTATAGGCCACCAACAATACTCCGATACTCAGTCGCATCCTCAGGAGACAGAAGAGCACCATCGATCAGCAATGGAAAGCTTGTCGGTGGAGGACATGGGTGTAGGAGATGTCTTGCACTTTAGCATACCGGCACGGCGCAAGAGATCAAGAGAATACTTATTCTGGGTGAGAGCTAAGCTGCCACGAGACTGATGAGCGACCTCAATACCAGAAAGAAGTGGAGCTGTCCCAAATCCTTAACTGCAAAGTCTCTGCGAAGCATAGTCACAAGAGCATCGGTAGCCATCAGAGAAGAGCTGACCAGGATAATGTCATCCACGTACACAAGCAAGTACATGGTCACACTCGAACGCTAAAACAAGAATAGTGAAGTGTTAGCCGTTGAAGGAACGAAGCCATGAGCACGTAGGGCTGAAGCCAGGTGAGCATGACAGGCACAAGGCGCCTACTTCAGTCCATAGAGAGCCTTCGTCGGACGACAGAGATGATGAGGCTGAGTGTGATCAACAAATCCAGGTGGCTATCACATGTAAATCTCTTCTTCAAGCAACCCATGAAGAAAAACATTCTACACATCAAGCTGGCGGAGAGACCATTCGCAAGAAACTACCAGAGACAGGAGAAGACTGTATCCTCATAATCTAGTCCATGGCGCTGCTTAAAGCCATTCGCCACAAGACGCGCTTTGTAGTGCTCAATAGAACCATCAGCATGTTTCTTTACCTTGAAACCCCACTTTGAATTAATGATGTTGACGCGCGGCAGAGGGGGAACAAGTGTCCAGGTCTCATTCTGCATAAGTGCATGATACTCTTGTTCCATAGCTGCGCTCTAGTGTGGGATACTCATCGCTGCTCGATAACTGCGTGGTTCAGCGATTGGATCTTCCACAGCATGAGCCAGGCAAGCAGCCAAGTATGTGACTGTGTCGTCGATGCGCTCTTTGGGATGAGCGATGCCACTATGGATGCGAGTGTGCGGACACCACGAAGCAGCGAGCACAGGGGAAGGCGGGACGTCTGGAGCAGGCGCAGCCGTCCTAGAGGACTCCAGCGACGAGGGGCCGAGCGACAGTGGGTCGGGCTATGGAGGGCCGGTCGACGAGGGGCTAGGCGTCGTATGCGGCGCTGAGCTGGGCGCTGCCGACCCGGGCGAGGTGGGCGGCGGGGAGGCTCGTGCGAGTGACGTGGGCAACTACAGAGGCGAGTCCGGGCGAGGAGGCGATGACGTGGGCCTCTCGGGGAGACCATCGCTGACGCCGGCCCAGGCGCAGGGGCAGGCATGGCGGGGTCGAAGACAGGAGGCGGTGCATGTGCATGCACCGGCCGATCAACGTGCGCCACAGGAGACGCGATGGTGCATCGGGTAGTAGTTCCATGCGAGCACCACGTCTAGTTCCTGCACCATGATTAGGTAACAACATAGGCGAATATCCAGCATCTTCAAATTGGCCAAACATAATAGGAGATGAATGCATAGATGGGTCTATGTTAGGTGGTTGTGGCATGGCGGAAAAGGGGAAGACATTCTCATCAAAGACAACATCACGAGATATGTAGACACGATTTGTTGGCATGTGGAGACACTTGTATCCTTTATGGAGAGAACTATACCCCAAGAACACACATTTTTTGAACCGAAACTCAAGTTTTCGATTATTATATGAACGAAGATGGGGCCAATAGGCACACCCGAATACCTTGAAAAAGGTATAGTCGGGAGTTTCATGCAAGAGAAGCTCAATAGGGGTTTTCGTATTAAGAACACACGTAGGTAATCTGTTAATAAGAAAACATGTGGTGGCAAAGGCATCACTCCAAAAGCGAAAGGGTACAGAAGCATGAGCAAGAAGTGTGAGGCCGGTTTCAACTACATGGCGTTGGTTGCGCTCAACGGCGCCATTTTGCTGATGTGCATGTGAGCATGATAAACGATGAGAGATCCCAAGCTTATTAATGAAAGTGTTAAGGGTGCGATATCCCCCCCCCCCAATCGGACTGAACATGAATAATTTTATGCTTGAGTAGACGTTCAACATGCAATTGAAACTAAATGAATATGTCAAACACATCAGACTTGCGCTTAATAAGATAAAGCCATGTAAATCGACTATAGGCATCAATAAAACTGACATAGTAGTTATGACCACTAACATATGTTTGTGCTGGACCCAACACGTCGGAAAAAGCAAATTCAAGAGGACTCTTAACTTTTCTAGTAGATGAAACAAATGGTAGTTGATGACTTTTGACTTGTTGACAGGCATCACACACGAACATCTCTTTATTGCTAGACTCTAATGGCAGCTCATGGCGGTGGAGTATGTGGCGAACGATGGGGGTGGCAGGGTGACCAAGGCGAGAGTGCCACTGTGACGGCGACACACGAACACCGTTGAAGATGCGCGAGGCGGATGGATCCTCCAAATGGTACAAGCCTTGGCTCAAGCGGTCACTAGGCAGAACGTCCAGGGTTGCTCGGTAGTTAACAAAAAGATTAAAAGGATGAAATTCACATAGGACATTATTATCACGGGTGAGCTTAGGAACGGATAAGAGATTACGAGTAACCGAGGGTACTCGCAGAATGTTACGAAGGTGGAGCTGTCTAGAGGGATGACTTGTTAAAAGAGATGCTTGGTCATTGGCGGTGTGAACCTTGTCATGCCCGTAGTAGGGCTGGTAGGAGGCGAGCTTGTTGAGCTCGTTCGTTGTGTGATCCGTGGCGCAGGTGTCCATGTACCACGCTGGATCAATGGGGTAGGACGATGTGTACCCCTTCTCAAAGCACGGGTCCTTGCCCTTGGCAGTGACATGGGCAGTCGGGGCGGTGGGAGGGCCGAAGTTGGCCATGGCAAACTAGCGCTCGTTGCCCTGCCATCATTGCCGATGTCGAGGAAGCTTTTCTGAAAATGTCAGTGGCACTTGGAGGCGACGTGTTTTTCACGGCCACACAGTTGGCACACCGGAGCGTTGGGGGCCCCACCCAAGGTCGGTGCAGGGGTGGGGCAGCCTTGCTAGCGGACGAGGGCGCCGGCGGGTGCTGGCCGCGAGAGGCCCAGTAGGCCGCCGACTGCTCAGTGATGGTGGCTGAGGAGCGGAGAGCCTTGATGCGCTGCTCGGTGAAGAGGAGGTGTGAGTAGAGCTCGTGAGGAGGCATCGGCAGCTTGGCGTTGTGGATGGCCTCCGTGAGATTGTCATACTCAGCGTCGAGGCCCTTATTGACGAAGCCGGCGAATTCCTCATCCCGAAGCGGCTGACCAATAGAGGTCAGTGTGTCCGCCAGTACCTTGATCTTGTTGAAGTAGGTTGTGGCGGAGGAGTCCAGCTTCTTGATGTCGGCGAGCTCGCTGCGAAGAGCCATCGAACGGGAGGTGGAGACCTGGGCAAAGGCATGCTCCAGGGTCATACAGGCGTCCATGGAGGTGGCAGCGAAGAGGCAGAGGCCGGCGACCCCATCGCCCAGGGAACCCTGGATGGCGGGGAGGATCGCTTGGTCCTGCTGCACCCACACTCAGTGTTCCGGGTTGATAGTCGGGCCGTGGATGCTGGCGATGACCTGCGGAGGACACGCAGGGAACCATTGACATACCCAAGGAGGGAGCGGCTGCGGAGCAGCAGTAGTACCTTGGCGATCAAGTTGTCGAAGTGGAACGACTCGGAGGACGCGACGGCGTCGGCAACCGGGACAGCGGGCGTCGCAGCAGCGGCAGAGGCTGCGGCCGCGGGCGGGGCCTTGAGGGCCGCCAGGGAGATGGAGAGTGTCAAGGACGAGCCGGTGGAGGCCGCGGGTGGCGTCGCGTGCTGAACCGTCGTCGTGGCAACAGAGAGCACGGGAGACGGCGGGATCGGAACCGAGAACATGGATCCCACGGCGGTGGTGGCAAAGAATTGGGGCACCGACGAAGCGACATCACCAGGCGGAAGGTTGAGGAGGGCGGCAAGCGACGCGGGGATAGAACCGGAGCTGGCGGCGCCTGACACGGAAGCGGACATGGCGACGGCGGCGAACAGCCCTAGGGTTAGGCACAGCGACGGTGACGGGTGAGATGGGGGTAGGACCTAGGTTAGGCTGATACCACGTAAAACGTAATATTTTTGAGGAACTGGCTCAACCCTCTATGGGATGGCCTATCATATATATGTATATATATAATGGTGTACAATAGTACAATAAAAGTCCTATACCAATACGGTATGGATTACACAATTGGGGTACTATACAAAGTCTAACATGTATTGTGTTAGTATATTCTTGGTTTGCTATTTTTCATATGACCGAGAAATGACAATTTCTATGAGTCACTGCAAAGAACCATGTGATCTTTCATAGTATATACGATCATACAACCAAACAAATGATGAGAAGATTTGGTTAGACAATTGTCGCTATGGACTGACAAATAACTAATTCTATCTCGATTGACTTATAGTTACTCCTATATATTTTTCATAGTCCAATACTTTTGGTTATCAGATTTTAATCAAATTTATTGTGATATTTTGTGATAATATGAATATTTTCATTTCGATTCCCTTTACACTATTACCACAATAACCAAAACATTGACGTCATATATATGGAGTATGTGGTCAAGTTGTACATTGTGAGACTTAGAGTTGCAAGCGATGAGCTATGCTTGTGACTTTAGGTGTATGAATTAAAATGTGTGATTTCTTAGTTGCACAGGATTTGCCCAATAATGGCTGGACAAAGAACAATGGCTGGACAGATCATAAAACTTAACAATGGCTGTGAAAATAGCTTGCCTAATAAAGATTTCAGGATGGAACAACTTGCTTCTATTGATTCAGTCTATGACCTTGGACCACTTTTTGGAGACTGTAAGTATGCTTACTCGGATGATAAAGTTGTTTCCAGTGATAGTTATATGGTCAATTTTATTCAAAGTGCTAAAAGTTATTTTGAGAGAGGGAAACATGCTTTTATTCATCTCAATGATGTTAAGTTTCCCCGTTTTATGTTGAAAGCTTTAAAGTTGCATCTGTTTTGTCTTCCTATGCTTGTGGCCTTTTGTTTCAACAATTCGTTTTCTCATGACACCCCCATGCATAGGAAGTGGGTTAGACTCAAGTGTTTTGGTTATTTGCTTCTTGATGCTCTCTTTCACTCCAGATATATTTATCCTATGTGAGCATCTTTGGAAGTTTCAGGCCTAACTTAAAGGCATTAAAGAAAAGTACTTGTTGGGAGATAACCCAAAAGTTTTGTCGAGTCTTGGAAGTTATTACCTCTATAATAACTGCTCCTTATCCTTTTTGTTTTAGTTGTTGTGTCAAGTTCAACTACTTTTGTGAAGTAGAGGAGTTGTAAAAGTGGCTATCCTGGGACAGTTTTTTGTGCTGCATTGTAAAAATTCGTGAGGAAGCTCATTACTTCGGATGGAGCTGCATTTTTCTGAGATTGTTCTCCAAGTTGTTACCCAACTTTCATCAGTTCTGAACTTTTTTATTTGAACAACCGAAGGTCTTCGGAAAAATCAATCTTTACCTGCTGGTCTGTTTTGACAGATTTCTGCCGTCTTTTGCATTTGCCTCTCATGGAAGCTTTTGTGTTGATGGGTTTTCAGTTGAAGTGTGTACCAAAGGTTTATTGTTTTTGCTTACACTAATGTTGTCATTAAGTTTGTGCAAAGGTTTTGTATGAAGCAAATTCTTAGGAGAAAGAGGAAAGGAATCTGCAGAGTTCGTCTATGAATAGGTAAAAGTGGTGAAAACAGAAGGTTCGTGCAACCCCAATCTTTTTATATTTTTGAAGTTTTTAATACATAAGGGAAGTTACGAGACGAAACTGAAGAGGAAACGGAGTCCGGGTGGACAAACCCACCCCAGGCGCGGGCCCAGCCTGGCCGCGCCTGGAGGGGGTTTGCCACCCTCGAACTCCGTCTCCGCTTCGTTTCTGTGTCAAAACCTTCCTTATGCATTGAAACTTCGTAATATATAACCCCCCGGATCCCTCGACGTTCGTGCGTCGTGTTTTCGTTTCGATCTGTTTCTGTCAGGAAATCTTCTCAAGTTTAGAGCACCATGGCCTCCGCCGACGACAAAGGGAAGAATCCCAAAGAAGAAGAACCTCAAGTTCCCAAGGAGGAGGAGATTCCGGTAGGTTATGAAGGATACATGGAGGAGGACAAGCAACCGGACACCCGCACTACCGTCGCAAGCATTGGTTTGGTGGCACAACCTACCAAGCTTAAGAAGATAGCACGGATGTCTACAAGAGGGAGAACTCCGCGTCATATCCTCTCTCCACGCACACTTCCTTCTAGTACCCCTTGTTCTAACCGTGTAGGGAAGAAACGCTCTAACTTGGAAGAATGGAGAAAGGATAACAAGGACTGGGATCCTCGGTTCGAGTGTATTGTGGGATGCATTGAGCATAATTCGGAGTTAATTCGTACTCTAGCCTTCGATATGGAGGATTTGAAGAAACTTGTTGAGGAGCTTGTCAAGAGAACACAACCACCACTAAAGGAGTAATTCGTCATCAGGTTTGGCACCCCCTTGGCTTGTTCCAAGCTTGGGGGAGTGCCGCGGTATCACCACCATTATCTTTTATCGTTTACCTTTTTAGTGGATTCATATTTGTGGTAGAGAGGTTATCTTATAGCTTGGTTTGCATGTGGAAGATCTCTCCTTTAGTTGATTATCTATGTATCCTGTGGTGTGAGTGCCTTTATTGGAATATTAATGAGAAGTATCATCTTTTACTTTTTGCACTTCTTATTTTGTTTGCAATCTCTATTATATGATGGATCTTGTTATTCAATATTGGCACCACTTTGGGATCATCAAGTGATCTAAATTGGTTTTGGAAAACCGAGTTCTGGTCAGTGGCATTAGTTTGAAAGAAAGGAAAGAAAGAAAAAACTTACAGGTATTTGGTATCATTTGTTTTCTTTCTTGTTGGCTCATAAGCTTAGTATTCTTTATTTAAGATTCTTTTGTGTCTTCAAGGAAGATTGCATGTTTGGCTTTATTACTTGTATGTTTGCTTGCTTCTTTCAACTCTCTTGCTTGCTACCTAGCCTTGCTAGCAAAAAAAACCTGTTTTGAGAAGGCATACTTCTCATGTTTCCAAAACCCTTTGAACCAAAAGCTTTTGCCACTTGTGTCCACCATATCTACCTAATAGCTATTGATATTCCTAGTAAATTCTCAAGCTTCATCTACCTTTCGAATTAAAAAGTATTTTGTTATATGAAAACTAGTTAGTAAAGCTCTCACGAACTTGATGGCACACTTTATTTACTTGCCCCTAATAAACTTGAACCATTGTGGACATCGAAGTTGTATATGCTTGCATCTATACGTTGGGATTAGCAGAACCGTGTTGTCACGAGGAACGTTTTCAACATTGCACTTGTACCTTGTCGTACATAGTTGATATCATGCTATTTTGTCTATGGATGTCAACGGTGTGAAATAAAGAGGGGACTTGTAAGTCCATGAAGTTTGTATTCTGTGTTAGAGAAACGTGTGGGCCGCTAGCCTAAGTCATGCTTAATCATGGTGGAAACTTGCAGCATCACCATAGTGAGTCATCTATGAAGCATCCTCAATAAAAAGCTATATGCATAGTAAATAAAAATATTGCTGGGATGCTCATTGTCTGCTTGCCTTGTCATTTTGGTTATGGGAAAGCTCCTGTACCATGTGCAACGGGTACCCCGTTGGCGGTTATCAATGATATGCAAATACTTACAATGACAAGAACTTACCTGGACCCAAAGTTGAGTATGCATGAGGAGTGTCCCTCATATTCAAGGGACATGAGATTGCCAACTTATATTTCGTCAAGCATATACTCCATATTTATTCACTTTAACCTTAATCATCTAAAGATGCTTATGATAGGGGAAATGAGGGCTCAAAGCTAGTAAGTACCATAATCTTTTGGAAGCTCTTTATGACTTGTAATCCCTGCTACCCTCTAAGAAGGGACCTTTCTACCAGTTACCAGTTGAGTCGGTAAACCTACTTCCTCTCTATCTCCAGAAAGCTTTTGAGTTGTTGTGTTTCAAGCATTCATAGGGTGATTTATTCAATCGTGTTCTTTATCTCCCTTGTTTGCACAAAACTCTTATCTGTTGAGTATTACTTTGAAAGCCTTCACTTGTGAAAAAACCTTTTTGAGCAAAGAGTGCTCCTGTTTTGAAACTTCTACAAAAAGCTTTTGTGAAACTGTTTATGAGGTGTTCTCTGACCAAGAACAATTTTGCCAACTCCAATTATGATTTATTTTTATGCATCTCTATTTGTGACTGATGTACTTAGTTGCAAGCTAAGTTATATAATGGTGAGTTGCTTTCTTCTATGAGTTGTGCAATGGTAAGTGTGATGCTTCTTGTTCGTATTCTTTTATCGACACTTCACTCCATAAACCTGTGGACATGTTTACTGAGCTCAGTATTCTCTTGGGGACAAGCGAAGTTTAAGCTTGGGGGATTTGATACGCCCAATTTGCATCACCATCCTATATCATAATTTACCTCTATTCATTGATATTTGTCTTAATATGAGGTATTACTTATGACTTTTCATCTGTTTATGCATGTTGGATGATTCCTGGAGGATGGACTGCCGGAGTCTAGATTCTGATGGAAAAGACGGCGTTTCGGTGCAATTTCGCGAAGATTGGAAAAATACCAAAAAATATGTAAACATATTATTTTACCGGAATACGAAGGAAGCCAGAAGGAGGAGCGAAGGGGGGCCTCAGGGGGCCCACACCCCCTAGGCGCGGGCCCACCTGACCCCGCGCCTAGGATGGGTTTGGCCCACCTGCTCGGCCTCCGACTCCACTCCTTCGCCTATATCTTCCCTACGGAATCCTAACACCAGGGGGGCGACCACAGATAGACTTCCGCCACCTCTGGGGGGCGAAAAACACCGAGAGAGAAAGATCTCTCCGGCAGACAGATTTCTACCAGGGGAATTCCTTCCCGGAGAGGGGATACCGTCGCCATCAACACCATCATCAAGCTAGGCTTCATCGGGATCATCATCATCATCCACACCATCATCTCCACCAGAACCATCATCACCACTCCGCCCTGCTGTAACAATTGTGTTGGATATTGTATTAGTTCTTAGGGGAAACTTTTCCGGTGTTGATTACTATTGTAGTTGATGCTTGCGAGTGGAACCATTGGATTATTATGTATGTTCAGATTGTTATCCATTACCATATCATTTTTTATCTTGATCCATATGATGTCTCGTGAGTAGTTCGTTTAGTTCTTGAGGACATGGGAGAAGTCGCGTTGTTAGTAGTGAATCTGTGATGAGTTATTATTCAATGGTTTAGTATTTAAGTTGTGGTGCTATTCTTCTAGTGGTGTCGTGTGAACGTCAACTACATGATACTTCACCATTTATGGGCCTGGGGGAATGCATTGTGTATTTGGCTACTAATTATGGGGTTACCGGAGTGACAGAAACCTGAACCCCCATTAGGACACTTTTGCACAAGGGAGCGTAGGATCTCAGAGTGTAAGGCTGTGGTTAGATTTATATCTTAATTACTTTCCTGTAGTTACGGATGTTTGCAGGGGGTTTAATCATAAGTATGTATTAGTCCTAGGAAGGACAGTATGTTAGCACAGGTTCACCCACACAACACTTACAGACACCAAAGAAGAGTACTCAGCTATTTGGAGCGAAAGCACTTGACAGAATTTTCATGTGTCCTCAAGAACGTTTGATCCTTATAAGTATTTCCACCGGCTTGTCCTTTGCTAAGCAAGGATTGGGCCACTTGCTCTATTTGTTCGTTGCTTCTGTTACTTGTTCTTTGTTTTGTTGTCTTATCATAAAACCACTAAAAATCTGTTTGCTAAGTATTCACAGGAATTTTCCGTTTCATACCACTGTTCAACACCTTCTGCTCTTCGTTAGAATCGACACTCCTATTTATCAAAAGTACTACGATGCACCCCCTATACTTGTGGGTCATCAAGGAGCAACAAAATATGAGAAATTGCATAAAAGTGGAGGCTCTATTCCTCGAACCTAGGATGTATGGCATCTACTGTTTAGGCGGTGGGTCCTGCTCGTTAGAATAATGTTCATAACAACGAGTCAAATACTCTCTCTGTTTTAAAATATAAAATTATTTTAAATATAAAAATATTTTAGATTTGTGAATCAAATGTTATCTAGACTTCTTTTAGTGCGTAGGTTTACTCCAGACGTGAGTGAACCTACACACTAAAAAAAGTCTAGATACATTTTCTTCACAAACCTAAAACATCTTATATTTTAAAACGGAGGGAGTAGATGGTAAGTTAGCCAGAGCAAACAGTAGCTGACACTAAATGGATCCAAGCTGGTAGCATTTTTCCAATTGACCGAACCGTAGTGGCATAGTCAATAATTTAGGTGAGAGCTAATAAACCCTTAAATGAAACGGATTGTCTAATGACAAATACATCTCATTAATTTACAAACACGTTTCTTGTCACCTTTCCTGTTCTGCCTGCATGTCGTTGCATGTCCATAGGGAGCATGAATGACCTGTCTCCCAAAATGAAGGTAGAAGATCACATATTTGGAAATAACGTTCTCCATAAGAAAAGGACGTTGGTATGAATGGATAGTGCTACCTGCTACGTACTGCCCTCGCTCACCGCTCATATTATGGATGCTATACATCTTAATGCATGAAGATGCGATGTGCATGGAGTAGTACTCCATCCATTCAGAAATATAAGATGTTTTAGCTTTGTGAATCGAATATATCTATACGTCAACCTATACACTAAAAGAGGTCTAGATACATTTATTTTATAAAGCTAAATTTTTTTTATATTTCTAAACAGATGGAGTAGTTCGGAAAGTTGATGACTATAGTAGTACGATATTTATGTGTGTGTCTGTGAGGAAGTGCAACCCTACCTTCATCTGGAGAAGGACTCGCTGTCTGTGGTTGCAACAAGTTCCTTGTGACGTGTATTTGGCTGATCTGCGCCTGTACGTGGCTTCTCTTTTCCCGCACATGCCTTCTCTTCGGATGTGTATAGATCATGTGGTGACACGGACTAGCTACCTTGTCATTGTAGCACCCAGCTAGCTAATAAATCTGTGAGAGGGACGTGACACGACTGTCTCGGCCATTTGCAGAGGCAATAATGAGCACATAATAATGTATAAACATATGTCCTCTTGTCACATCGATCCACTACCACTGCTAGTCATGCATCTGCTCGGGCGAGTACGTGCGTGCAAATATATAGAGAGCTGTATAGTTTCCAGAACCACACAAGTAAGGAAAGGATCGAAGGTAGGAGGAGACATAGCACGTACGTACGTGTACACGCGTTACACGAGTATAGGCTATGCTATATCGCTAGTGCGCTCGCTAGCAGTGTACATGCATGCATGAGTGGGTGAATACACGCTGGGATTGTTAACACGCATGCATATTTCGTCCTGGGCGGGCAGTGAAAAAGGCGCGGCTCCAGCTTGCAGCGAATAGGAGGAGGGTGAGCAGTGGCGATGATGCGGCGGGTGAGCAAGGCAGGCAGAGGCAGGCAGGGTAAAGCTAGGGCATGGCCATGGTTGGCAAACGGCGAGCAGTGGAGTTTGGCGCGCCATAGAATGTCTGTCCAAATAAAGGAAGGCAGCTAAAGTGCGAGACCCCAGGCCGATACTGTACCGCAAAGGAGCTAGGAGGCTGGGCTGGCCTAGCTATTAGCTAGCTACCTCTCCACCACACCACAGGCACAGGCATGCACTGGTGCTGCAGCATGCATACGATACGACTGGGTGGTAGCATAGTACTGGAGTTAGCTGCGTGCGTACGTCGCTAGTCCTACCCACCGCTCTCTCTCTCTCTCTATGCATGCGTAATATGGGGATCACAACCTCCCGGCCGGCCGTCTCCTTGCTACTACTACTACTATAGCGCTGACACACGCCGCGGCGGGACCACTATTCTTTCCTCCCAGCGCGCGCCACCGTCGTCGTCGCCGATCGATCGATCTCACGGCCGCCTGCATGCCGTTCTGGCTAGCTGCCTACCCGGCCCGCCCCATGGATGGATGCAGCGCCGTGCATGCACACACAGTTTATCCCCTGACCTCTTTGACCGCCTGCCCCTGCCCCTGCATCCTCGTTACTCGTTCTCCGTGAGCCGTCGGTGAATATGTGTGCAAGTACGTGGCGACGCAAGCTATAGATCGATACAGCTATGATAAATCTACCGAGCCGATCGAGCTATACAGTTAGCTAGCTAGCCAGCTAGCGAGGATGAGACTGTGCGCGCACAGCATCCAGGCAGCAGCGCGATCGATCGATCCGCTACCACGGTCAGACAGCGCAGGGGCGGGGGAGCATGCATGCATGCGGCACGACGACAGACAGCGCCACCTCTGATTCAGATTCTGATTCTCACGACGACGGACTAGACAGCCCAGGCGCTGGCTGCGCGGCCGGCCGGCCGGAGACGCCTCGCTGTAGCTGCACCTGTAGGATGTGACGGGTAGATCGGTCGACCGGCCGGCCGGCCGGCGGCATTGGTTGTTGTACTAGTACGATTCCTTCACATTTTTGGGCCGGTCAAAAGGTGGCCGTTTTGGTCGCGGCCATGATTACCAGATGTGCGCGTCTCGTCGTGCGCACCGCCCCGTAACGTACGTGTGTATACGCTGGCAATGTATTTGTCCCGCGCATATTGATGCGCGCCTCCGTCCGTCCGTCCGTCCGTCGAGCTATATATCTGCGTGGATGGGGCCGGCAAAGCCAGCAGCTAGCCAGCCACACACCCATGTGTAAACGTACGCCGACTTCACTGTGGTCTTTAAGGCAGGGGCCCCTACGTATGCACAGTGCGCCGCTAATCATACACATCCATGCATGGATCGATCGATGCCGCGCACGCGCGCAGCCAGCCCGGACCGGCACCGGCACGGTCGGATCGCTCGCTCCGTGACTCCATCGCTGTACGTACGACGCCCGGCGGGGACCAGAGCCGGCCGTGCCCGCGGCCGGCCGGTCAGCGCCGTGCTGCATGCCCCCTCCCCCCCTGGAAGCAGGGCGCCCCTGATATATAGGGGATGGCATGCATGATCCACCGTGAGGACCATGACTATGATCAGCTGCTGACTCGCTAGCGCAGCTTAGCCAGCCAAACTTGACGCTGACCTCCGCAACAGTGTGGCCTATACATATAGCTCACTGGTAAACAATCTCCATGATCACCTAGCCCACTGTACGACCATCCCCTGCTTCCCTCAATCAACGCCCAGCGTTCGTTGGTTCCTACGTACGAAAGATTGTTCGTGGAAACCATTACACGAGACAACCAGATGGCCGGTGTACGTACGTGCGTGCGAGGTGGTCACGTCCACGAACATGCATGCATGTGTGGTGCTGGTGCACAGTATTGCTAGCTTGGCCTGTCCGATGATTGTCCATATATACGTTCCAGCGTACGTACACGTGCAGAACAATTCGAGTGCGTGCATCGATCCAACGCACAAACATGTCTGCTGTGGTGCTGCATGTATGTATCGTATCGACACACACGTATGGTCCAGATATACGCGCGCATGGGCGCGGCGGGTGATGTAGACTAGTCGCGGCCCGCCGGCCCGGGTCTTGAACTGCTGCATGCGGCGTCTACTATACGGCGCTAGCTGCCCCGTGCACTGCACTGCCCTGCCCTGCCCCCCTGCCGGGTGAACAGTATCGACGCGCCACCACAACCCGGCCAACCAGCTCTCTGACCTCGCTAGCTAGCTCCGTTCTGCTTTAAATCCAAGAGGAGTTTCAACAGTGCCCTCCGCTTTCCACAGCTCCCTGCCTGCCTGCCTGCTTGCTTTGGACCAGCCACCCAGCCAGCAGCAACGCCCTGCCTCGCCTTCGGGCATCTTCACCGAGCCGATCTAAACATGTGCTTAAAATTTCTATCCGTTAGGGTTAGGGTTAGACCACGGACGATTTGGGTCGTTTCTATCCGGCCAACCACGTTCAGGGGCAGTTGGCCAATTTGGTTGGTCCATCTGTCCACGATTGACCAATAAAACAATATATACATAATGTGGCACGTGCGAAAGGACACACCCTTGTTTCGCCTGCGTCCGCGCCCGATGTATCAGCAACGGAAATTTGGTGTGCCAATGGGTCGTGCCGCTGGAGAAGACGTGGACGCGTTCGGACGGATTGGGTCGTGCAGATGGAGATTCCTTGACCATGCATGCATGTTGCCGTCTTTCCTCTTTATGTTCCGTTTTCCTCTCATGTGTATGGTACGTACATAAGTGCATTTCTCGTGATCCTCCTCAAAATAGCCGTGCGCCCCCGCTAAACTAATATAGGACAAATGATACAACGACGGTGTTAGGGAAGCAGTACAGTCCAACCCAAAAGAAAATAAAGAGAAAGAGAAGTCAGAAGAGAAACAAATGCGAACATCGGCAAATTGACGAAACGAAGATCACCCGCAACCACTGCCCTATCCAACTCCTAGCACTCTGAAGCACTGTGTATCAAGCAACACCTTCAAAAAGGGATTTGGCGCCCTCTACATTGTTGCGTAGACTTTTTCTAGGGTTTCCCCCGATACGCGGAGGGAAGTAGGGAAGAGATACACTCGACGCCCTTCAGAAAGGACAACCGCACCCGCATCTGTCACCGCATCGGTGCCGGACAAGCCGACAAGGATTTCTCCTGACACCAAAAGCGACCACCCCTAACGATTTGTAGTGCTCCACCAAACTTGGCATCCACCAACACAGTCTTGCCGCCATCGTCGTCATCTCACCGTGGCCAACGTTGTGAGGCATGCAGCACAGAGAAGAAGGACCGCATGGGATGAAGGGATCATGGCAGCCTCATGGGAGGGACCTCCACCATCTTCAGAGCGGTAGCCGACCTGACGTAACAGTAGCGGCACACCAGGCCCAAACATGCCCGTAAAGTCATTCTCATCGCGCTGCAGTAGGTGCTCCACCATAGACACTCCACGGTCCGAGCAGTCACCCTCTCATTCCCACAGGAACGTCGCTGAGCCAGACAGGAGTCGGCCCGCCCAAGCCCGGGTGGAGCCCAAAGGGCTCATATCTAGGCCAGGAGAGCGTGTCGGTCGCTCCATCCCATGCCAAGCTCCGTCCTTCGCCAAATGGAGGCGTCAACGCGTCCTCGCCATCCGGAGTTCACCGGACCCATCATCGGCCAAAGAACACCGCCGCCAAAGGCGTTCTCCCAAGCCAAAACCCCTAGCGCAGGGGTAGCGGACCGACCGTCGGCCTGTGCGGGCAATGCCCAGCGGCTCCTGCCGATGGTGGCAGGAGGGGAGGTGTTCTGGGAGGGGAACGGCGAAGAGGGCCGCCTCGCGCAGGGAGATGGCGCTGGAGAGTACAGGGGAAGGGGTTCATTTCTCGTAATCGACTCACAATATCTCCAGCATTTCGTAATTGATACGTACCTGTCGTGTCCCGTTGAATGACAGAGAATATATATATATTCATAAAAGGAAGATTGTTAAAGAAAAGCCAAGGGAGAAATAAAAGCCTGGTGGTATGCAGCAGATGAGGGTTGCAACAAGCGAAGTACGAGACCAGACAAAGGAAAGGAAGGAGGGGCTTTTTCTCATGTTGACGAGACCGGGGATTTTTATTTCTTTCTTTCTTTCTTTCTTTCTTTGCGGGAGGGAGACACTGGGACTGAAACTCGTTACTGCTGGGTACCACGGCCGTATCAAGATGGGGGCAGCTTTAATCACTGCCTCCCCTCCTTTCTCTCTCTCACACACACACAATACACATGCGCAGCAGCCAAGCCAAGCCAGGCCAGGCCAGGGCCAGCATTGGCAGGCTGAGGAAGCAGGGGGGGGGGGCACGTGAGAGAGACGGCAAACTAACCGTCCAATCGCCCAGATCTGACGGCTCCCAGAAACCAAAGCATGCATAGACACAGATTTATGGATCAGTGAGTGGGATTATTTACCTTTGCCAGCAGAAGGAACAGTAGCATATCAATAATGCAACTCAGCTGAGGCCTGAGAGGGCAGATTGCTTTTTTCTTCCCCCTTCACGAGAAAAGCTGCAAGGCTGCGGCTGCCAGTCCATGCATGCGCAGAACCGTATTGCCAAAATGCCAGCGTCCCTTCTTCTGCAGAAGAAAGAAAGAAGAAAAGAATCATGCCATATCATGTATGAGTAGTAGGAGTAATATATACTATCTTGTAGAGTACTACTACTTGGTGATAAAAGAGAGAATCGGCCACAAGGGCTGGCAGCATGAAGCTTGTTTCCACGTCGAGACTGGTATGATGGATTTAGCACAACAAAATCAGAATAGTACCCAGCACCACCACCCAAGTCATTGTAGCTTTTACAAGTTCGCTCAGTAAACCAATCCAGAACCAAACTCTGAGGGGGAAAAGGATTTGCCTACAACAGCAGTGCTACAACACAGAAACAAACTGCCTTACAGCATACTTAGCTCTAACAGAGTTCAGCTAATTAACTAAAAAACTAGGGGAGGCAAAAGGGACCAGCACAAAATCAGAGAAAAACCAAAAAAGAAAGAGTTACCCTTGCTAATTTACATCACCCTATCTAAAAGGACCTGGTCTTGGCAAAATAGGAACGGAGAGGTTGTGCACATGGCCATGGCAGAGGGAAGCAAAACCGTGGGCTCCCGGGCAGGAGGGCTATGCCAATCGATCAGGCAGTTTCGCTCAGTACGGCCACCAGCTCACTTTTCTTCATCTTTGAGTAGCCTCTGAGCCCTCGAGATTTCGCCAGCTCTCTTAGCTCTGTGACCTTCAGCGAGCTTAGATCAGAAACTTCTGCAGGAGAGCTTTCCAGACTGTTATCATCAGATACGATGCTATCTGTAACATCAGAGATTTCCAAATGTTCCACGTACTCATTGGGCTCATCAGCTAGTAGTAGCTCATCGGTATCCAGTGGATCGGATTCATCATCTAAAACAACAAAGTCGTCCACCAATGCATCTTCTGGCTCTTCTATTACAGAGTCCGGTTCGTACACAGAAACTGGATCAGGTCCATCGTCACCAGTCTCCTCCTCCACCTGTGGCGGTGTCTTGGCTTTCAGTACAGCATCAGTCTTGCCATTGACGATAGACTTGGCACCAGCAACTGCATCTGCGTCTGGATTGGTAACAAGCTGGAACTTAACCCCAGGAACAGGAGATCTTCGCCTGAAACTTGAAGGCGGTCTTTGGAAGGATGCAGGAGGTGGTGCTGGCTTCTGCCCTTCCTGAGCATCGGTTTTCGTGCCAAAGATCCTTGAACTTTGTTTGTTCCCAGAAGAATCGTTGTTTCTCCATGTTTGATCAAAACTCTGCTCTTTCTCGTCACTGCTCTTCCGTCTTTGGTCCACAGAGTGTTTCCTGAGCAGATTAAGAAGGGAGTCAACACTGCCCCTCTCACCCTGAGACTTTGCAGGTTCAGGCTTCTTGTCCTCCCTGCCTTTTCCCCTCGCCCGCAGTTGTGCTTGCACCCTTTTGAACAGCTCCACAATCTCCTTCTCCCTTTCCCCTGGAGCCGATGTTGCCTGGGGACGTGAGTTGCTTGTCAAAGAGATAGGTGGTCCATTTTTGGAGAATACTGTATCACTATCAAATTCATCGTTGTTCTCAGAGTCGTCCCTTTCTTGATATGGCTTGCTTTTCCCCCTTGCAGAACCCCTCTTCTGTTGTCGTGAGATATCCGGGTTCCTTGGTCTATGATTGTTGGGACTAGCACCACAAACCAGAGACACAGTCGATGGGCCCAAGATGGGTGATTTACTCAGGAAACAAGATCCTGGAGGGAATCTGAAATCTACATGATAGACAGGTAATGTTGCTCTGACTGAAGCCCCTGGACAGAAAAGCAAAAGCAATAGACATCAGTCATTGCTTTGGAAGAAGCTTTGGTGGACATTTCAAAGCTGAAGTAAAATGGACTGTAATTTATAATTAACTCATATGGGGAATAATATTCCGAGTCACCTTCACCCCCAAATGCAAGTCATGAGTAAAAGGGTAACAGACAGTATCATGAACTACTGACAGGCAAAGCTCAATACTGAAAAGATCCATAAGATGGGCTTAAATAATATGGGACAATTAACGTGGCCTGTCGATCGATCTCGAACATACATACAGTGCTACTTCATAAGTGAAGGTGAAGACTATATAGTAGTTCTGTGTATATTCATGAATCAACTAACATATAATCCTAATTAAAGCCAAGCAGCACAGAACAGACGTACATTTACACTATGTGCAATCAAGTACAAGCGCCTGCTGTTAGTGACAACACGGAGAAATAGCGAGCAACAGCAGTCTTGTCTGATTAAATCTGAAAACTGAGTGTCTCGCGTCCAATTTGAACAAGTCAGATTTGGTTTCAGATAGCGGGAAACTTTAAGCTAGTGGACACCTAACGGACACAATTTTAGTAAATCCAGGAAGATAGGACAGTGCAAGGCATTTAAAGAGACCAGCTCCCCAAAAATAGTTAGGCAGTTGCTGTAGAACTGCAGGAAGTGTGAGGTACACATGCCAGCCAATGTGCATACTGCATACATATTCCATTGAAGTGGTTTACAAAACCCTGGCCCACTTAACAAAAATTAACTGGCTATCATATACATATTAAAATGTGCATGCTAAATAGACATGTACTTTGAGTTCAACATTGCTAGATTGGCATATAAATCAGCCATTAAGGTCCTCACCTGAATAAAATGGACTACAACATATAGCTGAGGATAGAAATGGATTCTAATTCTCTTACTACCTAACGAGGTGGTTTACATGCAGGTTGGATACCAAGCAGTTGATCTGCAGCAGATACCACTACATCTAGTTGAGGATAAAAATGGATTCTAGTCCCACATAATATCTAGTGAGGTGGTTACTACAACTAGACCAGGCTAATTTTTTCTGAACTGTCTATCACATATGACATCATCAAGAACATAAATTCAGAGATGCCTAGTTGCTCCCAGTGCTATTCTCTATGCCTGCCGAATTAGCACTACCCCTGAGTAGGATATACATGGGATCCATCTCACAATTGACAATCAATACGTACAGAGATACAATTTGAGGAACCCAGCATCTACCAACAAACACATGTATGAATTTTCCCCCAAATAAGACGGCCCAGTTCCTAAACCCTGGACTCTCCTCGCGACCACACTACTAGTGCGGCACCACAGTACTGCTTCTGCCTCTACTAATACTGCTGCCACTTAGTATAACACTGCTGCACACCGCAGAGACAAGGGGAAACACACAGTAGCCATCATCAACAACGATGGAACAGACAGACACGCAGGTATACTCCTCACGCTACGGAAATCTCGAAACCCTAGGTCATATTGGACCCTATGGCACGCAGTGCGCATGTACACGAGTAACCGGAAACAGTTGGGAGGCAAGCAGTGGAGGAGACAAGGAGTGCAATTTTGCGGTACAATGGTGGTGGAGGACAGGAGGAGGACGGGGGCAGCGCCGGACATCGGTGCCTTGAAATATATGCCAGGAGGAGCTCGAGTCCAGGGGCAGTGGCAGCAGTGGCGGCGCTAGAGCAATAGATAGCCTAATAGTTAGGCATTTCAGAGGACCATCTCCCCAAAAAGAGTTTGGCATGTAAAACTGTGGGTAGCACGAGGTGCATATGCCATCGAATGTGCATGCTGCATACATATTCCATTTAAGTGGTTTATAATCAAAGATCCACTTAGCAAGTAACAGGATATAATCTTCATAGTAATAAATATGGAAAATAGGCATGCACTTTGAGTTGAGCACAACAAGATTGGCATATATACCTCAGCCATGAAGCTGACCACTTAAATAATATGATTACTACAACTACACAAGGCCAAAAATTTCTGAACTGTCATGTGTGCCATCTACAGAGAAGATAAAATTCAGAAATGCTATTCTCTATGTATATCAAATATGCATTACTCCCTAGTAATATATGTAGGATCCTCTAACAATTCATCATTGCCAGTTTGCCACAATTTGAGGAAGCCTCCTTGTTCTAACGGGGAAATACATGAATCGCGCCCCCCCCCCCCCCCCCCCCACACACACACACACACCCACACCCCAATGAGACACAGTAGTTCATAGACATTGAGCCCTCCTCGACACTCGTTGCAACAGAAGTCTGTACGCAGCGGACAACCGATACTAGTGCAGTACCGCAGAACTTCTGCTGCCTCTGCTACTACTGCTACCACCTAATGCACCACCGCTGCACATCACACCGCAGAGACGGTGCAGACACATATGCCCAGGTAGGCTCCCCGCGCTACAGAAATGTCGAAACCCTAGGTGAAGTTAGACCCTACGGTGGGTGGTGTGCATGTAAACGAGTAACTGGAAACAGTTGGGAAACGACCGCGGAGGACGGGGAGTGAGGTTTTGCAGTCCCATAGTGGTAGAGGAGTACAGGGGCATCCGTGCCTTGGAATATACGCCAGGAGGAGCTCGAGTCCAGAGGCAGTGGCAGTGGCAGCGGCGCTAGAGCGATTGGCAGACTTAATAGTTAGGCATTTAAAGGGACCTTGTCCCCAAAAATATTTAGACATGTAAAACTGTGGGTAGTGTGAGGTGCACATGCCATCAAATGTGCATGTGCTTATACTATCGAAGTGGTTTATAATTCCTAATTCGCTTAGTAAGCAATCGTCTATCATATTCATATTATCGTAAATTTGGCAAATAGACATGCAGTTTGAGATGAGCACAGCAAGATTGCATACATATCACCTGTTAAGCTCCTGACTTGAATAATATGGTTACTACAACTACATCCGGCCAAAATTTTGTGAACTGTCCATCGCATATGCCATCCTAAAATTCAGAAATGCTCACAATGCTACTCCCTATGTATGCCCAATTGGCATTGCTCCCTAGTATGATATACAGGATCGCTCTCAGAATTCAAAATCGATACACAAAGTACAGTGAAAATTTGGGGAACCACGCGTGTTATAATGCATACATATATGAGTTTGCCCCCCAAATAGGACGGCCGAGATCCTACACGCTGAGCCCTCCACGACCCTCGTCGTTGCGACCGAGCTGCTTACACGGCGGACTACCGCTACTGCTGCAGTTCCAAAGTACCCGCTGCTGCTTCTGCTACTAATGCAACACTGCTGCACACCACACCGCAAGGACATGGGGAAACGCGCGGTGGCCATCATCAGCGGCGGTGGGCTCCTAGAGCTACGGATATCTCAAAAACCTTAGGTCGAATTGGACCCTACGGCGCGCGGTGCGCATGTACACGAGTAACCGGAAACAGTAGGGAGGCGAGCCGCGGAGGGGAGTACGAGCGGGGGCGTTCCGTACCGTGGTGGTGGACGAGGGCGGGGGCAGCGCCGGACATGCCTTGGAACAGACAGACGCCGGGGGAGCTCGCGTCCGGCGGCGGCGGCGGCGGCGCTGGTGACGGCCGGTGAGAAGAGAAGAGGGGAGGAGACGGACAATAGCGATTGGTAGAAGCAAACTGATAGAGTAGCAGCGGAAGTTGGGGGATTTTTGGCGAGGGTTTAGGTCGGCCAGCGACGTGGGCCGGCTCGTGTCACTCGCTGGCTCGCTGCATACCGAAACAAGGGCGCGTTGATTTTCAGCTGGATCGCACTCGTCGTAGTGGCACACTGGGCTTTTGTGTTATCAACACAGCTGAAGCGCGAGCACGAAGCCGAAAAGTCGTCGGATGGAACGGTGGACCTCATGTTCTCCTAGCGTGCACGGTAGGAGAAGGCCTCTTCCGTCTTTCAGCCCATCATGTACGGGGAAATTGCTCGAAGAAACAAACTCGGTTTCAGTTCACGAATAGCCTGCTTCCGGACCTCCAGTATTGAACTCTCTTCTCTCTGAATATGTGCCCTCCTTAGAGCATGACTAACAGCGCCTGTAAAACGGCAGTTGGGCCGATTTAATCGCTTTTTCATGGGTACGGGCCGAAGCGCGGCGCAGAACAGCGTCCGTAAACGTCGAAAATCCGTAAACGGTTCTCAGGTCCGACCCCAGAATCTTTGTCCAGCCCCTGCATACCAGGGCTCCGCGGGCGACCCGAGCTCCAGCCCGCAGTCGCATCAGCCCTAGCGCGCGCTGAACCTTCAGGACGGAACCGCTCCTCCCTCCACGCGCGCCGTCAGTCCCCGCCCTCCGCCGCCACCACCCACCAGCCGATCCCGCCTTCCCAGTCGCCACCTCCCATGTTGCCGCCGGTAGGAACCTTTCCCGGCCGTCCACGCTCACTGCCGTGCTTCGCCCTCGAAAGCCGCCGCCGCCGCTCGGCCCATCGAGGATGAACGCGGGCGAGCACCTCGATCTCGATCTGTCGGACTGGTCGTCGTCGGACGATTCCGACATCGAGGACCTACTCCACGACGACGACGACTGTGAGGTAGGCCTTCTCCTCCTGGCCGCGAAGGAGCACCAGGACCGCGTCAAGCTGATGGATCGGAGGCGCAGATCGGTGATGGTCCGCAAATTCATCTTCCGCAACCGCGCCCTCGGCCACACGACCCTCATGGACGATTACTTCGCCGAGGTACCTACATATCCGCCCAATCTTTTCCGTAGGAGGTATCGGATGCGCCGTAGCTTGTTCGTCAAAATAGTTGAAGATATCCAAGCCAATTCCAACTACTTCAAGCAACGTCGCAACTCTGCTGGCGATCTAGGATTTAGTGCCTACCAAAAGTGCTCTGCTGCTATGCGAGTGATTGCTTACGGCGTCCCCGCAGATTACACCGATGAGTACCTTCGCATAGGCAAAGACACAACCACCGAGTCGGTGTGTCGATTTGCGAAGATGATAATCAGGTTGTATGGGGGAAAATATCTCCGAGCTCCCAATGAGGAAGATACCAAGAGGTTAATGGAGATGAATGAAAAAAGGGGGTGGCCGGGCATGCTTGGTAGTATAGATTGCATGCATTGGATATGGAAAAATTGCCCGAAGGCATGGCATGGCATGTATTGCGGCAAGAGCAAGGATGCTACCATTGTGCTCGAGGCTGTTGCTTCTCAAGATTTGTGGTTTTGGCACTGTTTTTTTAGGCTGCCTGGGACCCTCAATGACATCAACATTTTACAAAGATCCCATTTGTTTAAAAAACTTGTTGCCGGAGAAGCACCTGCATGCAACTACAAGGTCATGGGTCATGAGTATTCCGTGGGATACTATCTAGCCGATGGCATTTACCCCGAATGGGCTACTTTTGTGAAGTCCATTAAAAATCCCCAAACTCCAATAGAGGCAGTATTTTCCAAGGCACAGGAGGCAGCCAGAAAGTACATAGAGAGGGCATTTGGTGTTTTACAAGCAAGGTTTGCTATTGTTCGAGGCTCAGCTAGATTTTGGGACAAGGAAACCCTTGTCAACATCATGACATGTTGTGTCATTCTACACAACATGATCATAGAGGATGAGAGAGGGTTAAGCTTGCCATGCTTCTATGACAATGTTGGCACTCGAGTGCGGCCAGCAAGGGATGCCAGTCGAATTGAAGGTTTTCTTCAAATCTATCAGGAGATTGAAGACCAATCAGCCCATAAGGAGCTTAACACCGATCTCATGGCGCACCATTGGCAGCTGTATGGCCAAAGGGTTCAAGCTTGTGCTATGTCATGATGTACCATTGTTTTCCTTCGGCTTGTATGTGTGAGATGAACCATTCGGCATGAACATTTGTTTCATTCAAACGTTTGTTTATTTGATTTGAATAATTGTTGTAATTTGATTAAGACATTGTTGTAATAATTTGGATGATATTTGATTGATCCTGTGATTGTTTCATGAACATTTGATTGATGAACTATGTGCTGTCAGTTTGTATGAATGTGTGAAAATATACGAAAACCCTCGTTTACGGGTAAGGGCCGCATGGCGCGGCTACCAGTGCCCTTATTCAAACGGTAAAAGAGAATATTCTCTTTTAAGGGTTTGAATAAGGGCACTGATCTCCGCCGCCTCCTTTTCGGCCCTTAAATTCTTTTTCGGGAGCCCTTACTCGCGTTTTAAGGGTTGCACGAGTAAGGGTGCTGTTAGTCATGCTCTTACTCTCTTCTTCAGCGAGCGCGACATCAATATCAATCTTGAAGATATTTGCATAAGGTGGTACGGTACCCACGGTGCACCTTTGAGGACCAGGTTTGTTCTTCTCGGGTTAAGAGAGATCAGGTGTGGACTCCATTGCCCATCTCACTGTTTTGATCACGGATTTGGATTTATGTCGGAGATTTGTCTAAATTGGCCGGCAAAGGGCAGCTCTCTTTGATTCATGTCTAAAGTAGCAGGCTAGCAGCTGAATTCATTTTTTTTTAAAAAGCAGCTGAATTGGGGCATTGATTAGATGCTATGCTACTATGTAGAGGATAAGTGACGTGCCACCAAGTCTACAAGGCTTGATCAGATGATATACTATGTTTGGAGGAGAAGATACTGGTGTATTTTTTTTATAATGAAGATTAGATCGTTTATGGTTGAAGTGCGTCTTTTCAGAACAAATAGAATATAATACATTTGAGAGTTCTCTCAATATATTGATTCAAAGGTTATGCATCACAAATATTTACTCATAAACAAAGATACTATAAATAACTACAACCATACTATAGTAGTAATATTAACTATGTGATCAAACTGCGGGTACTAGGTAAGAACATGGAGGGCCAATCTGTATTTCAACAATAAACTCATAACAAGGTCTGATTGACTAACTTCAGAGAATTCTGAATAGCTGATGACATGGTTATACCCCACGGGTACGCAGCATCAGCATACCTAGTCCAGCCCGAAGGAAGGCCCATTGCAATATATGCGGCCTGCGGAGGTTCCGTGTGGCCCAAGCCCATGACGCCTTCAGATGCTTGGAGAACAAGACTAGAGTAGATAGAATTTTAAAGGGCAAACCCTAATATGTAATCGACTCGACCTACGTCCGGGATCTGCCTATCTATATAAAGGCTAGGAGGGCACGTCGAGGAGGTCACCTCTCACCGCATACACATCTCCACGCCAAATTGCATCTGCGCACCCCTGTAACTTTTGGTTCCGCCGTAATCAAGACAGACAAGCAGGAGTAGGGTTTTCCCTCCGGGGGCCTGAACCTGGGTAAACTTCGTGTCCCGTATTTCTTGTTTGCTAACCGTTCCGCGATCTCTAGCATCCCCACCTTTTCCAAAACCCAAGCTCATAACAATAGGCATTGACGAGATTAAACCTCGTCAGCTGAAACAGTAAATTTTACAAGTTCCTTTACTTAGGTACAGAAATTCATCTAAACTCAAAAAAGTTATGGCCGGATCCAAACCGGCGGGGGCCAATTCTGTCTTGCAGAATTAGGAGGCAATGCATTAGTTAAACTACTCCCTTCGACTTGAAATATGTTTCGGTAAGACGACGGTGATGATTGCAAGGCTGTGATGGCGTGTAATGGTGGGTGGCAAGATTGGTGAAGCGCTTCAGATCGTCTAGGTGGGTGATTTTTGGGGGGGTCGGGATAAATCCCAGTCGTCTCAGCACCGACGTGGTGGCACCTGCGAGTGCCACTGTCATATCTGAAGGGTGTCAGGTGTACCATTTTCCTGCCTCCCGCAGCGTACTAGGGGAAACCCAGGACCAATCCGGGCAGTAGTGTCATCATCTCCGCTTTCCTACTTGGAGGTGCTGTTTGGTACGCGGCGCTTCGGAGTGATAGAAGCGTGTTGGAAATATTCTGGAGGGCACGTCGACTTTGTTTTATCTTCTTTTCTCTTTGTCGTTTCTTTTGGCCGTTATTCGTGTTGTTTTCCCTATCATTGGACTCGAAGTATCCAATGGCTACTATATTAATATAGCGGGGCAAAAACCTATTTCGAGAAGGAGATTTGTTTAGATTCCCATGTATCTAGGCGTGTTTTACTATATGTACATGCGAATTTAGACAAATGTCCAATATCTATGACTAGGTGCAAGTGAATCTAAAAAAATCTGACATCTATCTCGATACGGAGAAAGTACTATCTTTCATACTAAAGATTAAAATGTGCCGAAGGACCTGATCAATCAAAAACGCCTATCCAAAAGTATATTGGAGAAAGTATTATTATTCCAAGAAACAATAAGCACCTACACAATATTTTTTACTAATTTGAAATCATGACTAAAATTAGGATAATAACTACAACATCTTAGGAACGAATCCATTGACACGAGGAAGAAACTTTAGGGGCGAAGGATCAAATAGCAAGTACTTGAGGAATAATTAATTTGACTAACTGGAAGAGAATCACGACTACAACTAGAAAAAAATGGAGTACATCGGTGGAACAAATCATATTTACACAAGGAATCAAACTTTAGCGGTCAAAGACCAAAAAGTGCGTACACGAGGAACATTTATTTTTAACTTGATTTATTGGGCATGCGATGTTTTTTTAGACTATATTAGTTCGAGTTCAAGACAGTGCATTGCAATGGGGGAACTTTGTTTTGTCTAGAAGAATCAGCAGAGTGGAGTTACCCACCTGAAGTCCTAAAATGAGTTTTTTTAGAACTGACTCCTTTTTTTTTGAGACAATTAGAACTGACTCCTGAAAAGAAAGAACGTGACCTGGATCCTATTTGAGTTCCTCCCAGCTCCCAAGTGCCAAACCACGGGCCTCCGCGGCCTCGGCTTTGCAAAAGGACCATGTTGGGTTGCTCTAACCTTTCATAGGCATGCCCATGACTAATTTAGTCGGATCGCGACAATGAGTGTTGCATAGCACATCATGGGATCTCCTATACAGTGCTTTAGGCGTCTCTTCTAATAGTGTCAAGGATTATTTGAATAATAGTTTCCAATAAAAGATCTTGGCGAAGCAGCTTATATATTAGACATAAAGATTTATAGAGATAGATCGAGGCGCCTAATATCATTGTCACAGAGTACATATTTGGACAAAGTTCTAAAGAGGTTTGGAATGGAAGATAGCAAGAAAGGGTTGTTGCCCAATACGACCTTGAGTAAAACTCAAAGTCCTGCAACGGCAGAAGATAGAGAAAGGATGAGTGCGACTCCCTATGCCTCAGCCATATGATCTCTTATGTATGCCATGCTATATACTAGACCCGACATCGCATATGCTATTAGTTTGACTAGCAGATATCAAAGTGATCCAGGAATGGATCATTGGACAACGGTCAAAAACATCTTTAAGTACTTGAGAAGAACTAAGGATATGGTTCTTTCTTATGGAGGTGATAAACAACTCGTTGTTAATGGTTACACCGATGCTAGTTGGAACACCGATCTGGATGATTCTAAATCTCAATCTGGATACGTATTTACTTTGAATGGTGCAGCAGTTAGCTGGAGGAGTGCAAAGCAAAGCATTGTGGCGAGATCTTCAACTAAATCGGAATACATAGCTGCTTCGGAGGCTTCATAAGAGGCGATATGGATGAAAGAGTTCATTACAGAGCTCGGTGTGGTTTCAAGTGCGCTGGACCCAATGTCTATCTACTATGATAACATGGGCGCCATAGCCAATGCGCAAGAACCAAGGTCACACAAGAAGCTGAAGCACATCAAGCTACGTTTTCATGCTATTCGAGAGCACGTCCAAGATGGTGACATAAAGATTTGCAAAGTACACATAGATCTGAATGTGGCAGATCCGTTGACTAAACCTCTCCCGAGGGCAAAACATTGAAGGGTTTCGCAGCATAGTAAATCAAAATTTTCTACGGATGCGAACGGGAAAAGGCAAGATCTAATCTAGGAGATGCAAACAACGAGGGGGGATAGATAATATCTTCATACCCTTGAAGAAATCGCACAGCGGAATGTTCAACGGAACGTGGTTGATGTAGTCGTACTAGCCTTCTCCTCCTCGCGATCCGATCCGATCCAACGCCGCAAGTGGCGACGCCTCCGAGAGATGCACACGTACGGCACCTCGACGTATCCTCCTTCCTCGGTCCAGCAAGTGGGGTGGAGAGATAGATTGGATCTACAACACGACGGCGTGGTGCAAAGGTGGAGAGTTTCTGCGGCAGGGCTTCGCCTACGCGCAGTCGGGAGATAGAGAGAGAGGAGGGCAGCAACTAGGCGGCTAGGGTTTGAGGAGGTGTGGGGGGAGGGTGCGCCCCTGCCCTCTTTATATAGAGGGCTGGCCGGCTGCCCGTTGCCCCTCCTCCAAACCCTAGGGCCGGCGGCCACATGGGTTGGAGTGGGGGGCAAGTCCCCCCCCCCTTCTAGAAGCTCTCCCTAGGGTTTCCCCTAGGGCTTGGCCGGCTGGGCCTATGGGGCCTTGTGCCTCTGGCCCAATGCGGCCAGGGCACTCCCTCGTAGGCCCACGCCCCCTCCCGACAAGTGGGGCCACGTTGGTCCCACTCCGGAGGCTTCTAGAACCTTCCGGTACAATACCGAACATTCCGAAACAATTCTGAAATCCAAAAACTGCTTTCCCTTATATGAATCTTATTCTCCGGACCATTCCGGAACCTCTCGTGATGTCCTGGATCTCATCCGAGACTCCGAACAAAAACTCATAAACCAATTATCCATTCTATCCTAGCGTCGAGACACATTAAGTGTGTGACCCTACGGGTTCGAGAATATGCAGACATGATCTTTTATCAATAATCAACAGCGGGGTCTGGAAACCCATATTGACTCCCACACATTCATCGATGATCATATCGAATGAACCACGATGCCAGGATTCAATTAATCCCATATATATATTCCCTTCGTCACGCGATATTTTACTTGCCCGAGATTCGATCGTTGGTATCGGCATACCTAGTTCAATCTCGTTCACAGCAAGTACTTTACTCGTTTCGTAATCCGATATCACTTTGTGATTAACTCCTTAACCATGTGCTTGGAAGCGGTGTTGATATCGATTACCGAGTGGGCCCAAAGTATATCTCTCTGACTTGGGAGGGACAAATCCTATCTCGATACAGGCAACCCAACAAGTACTTTCCGATCACCTGACAGACACCTTTATGATCACCCTCTCATAGGATGACGTTTGATGAACTCAAAGCTTTCTTCCGATACCAGGGAGTTGCATTATCTCATGGTCTAAGGAATACAATATTTGACATAAGAAAAGCTTCGCAAAGATGAACACGATGACACGATCTAATTGCTCTGCTTAATTTGGGTTTGTCCATCATATCATTCTCCCAATGACATGATCTCATTATTAATTGACAACTCATGTCTATGGTTAGGAAACCTTAACCATCATTAATCAATGAGCTAGTCCATATAGGCGTACTAAGGACACGGTGTTGTTCATAAACCACACAAGTATCAAAGTTTCCGCTTAATACAATTCTAGCATGGAATATAAACTTTATCATGAACAAGAATTATAATAATAACATCTTTATTATTGCCTCTAGGGCATAATTCCAACAGTCTCCCACTTGCACTAGAGTCAATAATCTAGTTTACATCTATCAACAATCTAACACCCATGGCACTAAGGTGATGATCATGTTTTGCTCGTGGAAGAGGTTTAGTCAACGGATCACCATCTGTTATATAATCTCGAATTATATGAAACTTGTGGTTGATATGCTTGGTCTTTGGATGATATCTTGGTTCCTTAGCCAGTGCTATGGCTCCAGTGTTGTCACACAATATCTCCAGTGGGTCCAAGGCACTTGGAACCACACCAAGCTCAGTGATGAAGTTCCTGATCCAAACTCCTTCACTTGACGCTTCTGCAGCAGCCATGTATTCCGCTTCTACTGTAGATCCCGCGATCACGCTTTGCTTGCAGCTTCTCCAGCTCACAGCTCATCCATTCAAAATATAAACGTATCCTGTCTGAGATTTAGAATCATCCGGGTCGGTGTCAAAACTGGCATCGACGTAACCTTTTACGACGAGCTGCTCATCACCTCCATAGACCAAGAACTTTTCTTTAGTCCTATTTAAATACTTTAGGATGTTCTTTACAGATGTCCAGTGTTCCACTCCTAGATCACTTTGGTATCTGCTCGTCAAACTAAGAGCATTGGACACATCCGGTCTAGTACACAGCATGGCATACATGATAGAACCTATGGCCGAGGCATATGGCACTTTGCTCATAGTTTCTCTATCGTTTACCGTAGCTGGACACTGAGCCTTGCTCAATATCTTACCTGACAACATGGGCACTGAACCTTTCTTTGCCTTATCCATTCTGAACCTTTTCAGAACTTTGTCTAGGTATGTACTCTGGCTTAAAGCTATTAGGCATATTTGTCTATCTCTATAGATTTTGATGCCTAATATATAAGCAGCTTCTCCTAGGTCTTTCATTGAAAAACATTTATTCAAATAACTCTTCACATCGTTAAGCATACCAATGTCATTTCCAATAATCAATATGTCATCCACATATAGTACTAGAAATGTCACTGAGCTCCCACTCACTTTCTTGTAGATACAAGCTTCATAGAAATTTGGAACAAATCCAAAGCTCTTGATCACTTGATCAAAACGAAGGTTCCAACTCCGAGATGCTTGCTTCAGTCCATAAATGGAACGCTCAAGTTTGCACACCTTATCAGCATCCTTAGGATCGACAAAACCTTCGGGCTGCATCATATACAACTCTTCATCAATGTTGCCATTGAGGAACGCAGTCTTGACATCCATCTGCCATATTTCATAATCATGAAACGCAGCAATTGCTAATAAAATCCGAATGGGCTTAAACATCGGTACGGGAGAGAAAGTCTCATCGTATTCAACACCTTGAACTTGTCGAAAACCTTTCGCGACAAGCCGTGCCTTATAGACAGTAACATTACCATCCACATCCGTTTTCTTATTGAAAATCCATTTGCACTCAACGGCCTTACGGTCGCTAGGAGGGTCCACCAAAGTCCATACTTGGTTTTCGCTCATGGATCCTAATTCGGATTTCATGGCCTCTAGCCATTTCTCAGAGTCTGGGCTCATCATTGCTTCCTCATAGTTCGCAGGTTCACTGTCGTCTACTAACAAGACAGTTAAGACGAGGTTGCCATACCACTCAGGAGGGGCACGTGACCTTGTCGACCTGCGACTTTCAGTAGTAGCATCGTCTGAAGCTTCAAGATCCTTGTCATTAGCTTCCTCTATTGTTGGTGAAGACGGCACTGGAACAATTTCAGGTGCTGCGCTACTCTCCAACTCAAGAGAAGGTTCAATAACCTCGTCTAGCTCTACTTTCCTCCCACTCACTTCTTTCGAGAGAAACTCCTTCTCAAGAAAGGATCAGTTCTTTGCGACAAACATTTTGCCTTTGGATCTGTGATAGAAGGTATACCCAATCGTTTCCTTAGGGTATCCTATGAAGACGCATTTCTCCGCTTTGGGTTCGAGCTTGTCCGGCATCAACTTCTTGACGTAAGCTTCGCATCCCCAAACTTTAAGAAACGACAACTTAGGTTTAGCACCAAACCACAGTTCATACGGTGTCGTCTCAACGGATTTAGATGGTGCCCTATTTAAAGTGAATGCAGCGGTTTCTAATGCGTAACCTCAAAATGATAACGACAAATCTGTAAGAGACATCATTGATCGCACCATATCTAATAGAGTTCGATTCCAGCGTTCAGACACACCATTGCGCCGTGGTGTTCCGGGTGGCGTGAGTTGCGAAACGATTCCGCTTGCTTTAAGATGCGTGAGAAAATCATAACTCAAATATTCACCTCTACGATCGGATCGTAGAAATTTAATTTTCCTGTTACGATGGTTTTCCACTTCGTTCTGAAATTCTTTGAACTTTTCAAAAATGTTTCAGATTTATGTTTCATTAAATAGATATACCCATATCTACTCAAGTCATCAGTAAAATTGAGAAAATAGCGATAACCACCACGCGTCAAAACACTCATTGGTCCGCATACATCGGTATGTATGATTTCCAACAAGTCTGTTGCTCGCTCCATTATTCCGTAGAACGGGGTTTTGATCATCTTGCCCATGAGGCATGGTTCGCACATGTCAAATGATTCAAAATCAAGAGACTCCAAAAGTCCATCAGAATGGAGTTTCTTCATGCGTTTTACACCAATATGACCTAGACGGCAGTGCCACAAATAAGTCGTATTATCACTATCTACCTTGCATCTCTTAGCCTCAATGTTATGGATGTGTGTTTCATTGCTTTCGATATTCAGAAGAAATAAACCATTCACAGCAGGTGCATGACCATAAAAGATGTTACTCATATAAATAGAACAACCATTATTCTCCGATTTAAATGAATAACCGTCTTGTAATAAACACGATCCAGATATGATGTTCATGCTCAACGCAGGCACATAATAACATTTATTGAGGTTCAAAACTAATCCCGAAGGTAAAACTAAGGAGAGCGTACCGACGGCCATCACATCAACTCTTGATCCGTTGCCAACGCGCATCGTCACCTCATCCCTCGCTAGCCGCCGTCTATTCCATAGCTCCTATTTCAAGTTACAATATTAGCAACTGAACTAGTATCAAATACCCAGGCACTACAACGAGGGCTAGTAAGGAAAACATCAATAACATTTATATCAAATATACCTTTGATGGTGCCAGCCTACTTGTCCGCTTAGTACTTCGGACAGTTGCACTTCCAGTGACCCTTGTCCTTGCAATAGAAGCACTCAGTGTCCGGCTTAGGTCCAGACTTGGGCTTCTTCTCAGCAGGGGCAACGCGCTTGCCGCTGCCCTTCTTGAAGGACTTCTTTGCACCCTTACCTTTCTTAAAGCTGGGGGGCTTGTTGACCATCAACACATGATTATCTTTCTTGATGTCCACCTCCACAGCTTTCAGTTTAGCGAAGAGCTCAGTGATCGTATCAGTGGAACCAATCTGATTATGAGTAACTACAAAACCTTTGTAGCTAGGAGGGAGTGATTGCAGAACTCTGTCAATCTTGAGCTCCTCTGGAATCTTTCAGTCCAGTTGCTCAAGGCGTTGAGTGTAGCCCGACATCTTAATGGCGTGCTCACTAACGGAACTCCCTTCCTCCATGTTGCAGTTGAAGAATTTCTCAGAGATCTCATATCTCTCAGAACGGGCCTGAGTCTGAAACATAGTTTTCAGTTCCTCAAGAATCTCAAAGGGCCCGGCGAACTCCTCAAAACGATTTTGAAGGTCCGATTCCATAGCAAACAACATGGTGCTCTTAATCACACCATAATCATCCTTGCGCGACTCATAAACAGCTTTCTCATCAGCCTGCGCATCTACAGCGGGGGCGTCACCTAGCGCTTTTTCAAGGACATAGTCCTTTTGTCCGCCAGAGAGAATGATTCTCAGATTGCGGAACCAGTTGGTGAAGTTAGACCCATTGTTCTTAAGCTTTTCTTTCTCAGCAAAAACGTTGAAGTTGAAGTTGGACTTAGCCATTTGATCTATAAAATTTGCAAGTACAATTTAGACTATGTTCATGATAACTAGTTCAACTTAATCAAATTACTAGATGAACTCCCACTAAATTCAACATCCCTCAAGTTGTTTAGTGAACATGATCCAAATTCACCACACCTAATCCGATCTTCACGAGAAGACATGTGGTTTCAATGGTGGACAACAAAGTGTCGATCATATCATTCATATGACTCATGCTTAACCTTTCGGTTCGTATGTTCCGAGGCCATGTCTGTACATGCTAGGCTCGTCAAGTCAAACCTAAGTATTTCCGCGTGTGCAAAAACTGACTTGCACCCGTTGTATGTGAACGTAGAGTTTATAGCGCCCGATCATCACGTGATGCTTGAACACGACGAACTTTCACAACGGTGCATACATGGGGAGAACACATTTTTATCTTGATCTTTAAGTGAGGAATCATCTTATAATGCTACCGTCGCGATCTAAGCATAATAAGATACATAAAAGGATAAACATCACATGCATATAATTTTATGTGACATGGTATAGCCAATCTCTGCGCAATGATCTCCATATTGTGCGTGCTAGCATGATCTCCATCACTCCACCATGATTGCCTCCACCATGAATAGCAACTACAACTATTGCTAACTACTTAGCGATAAAGTAAAGCTATTACATGGCGTATAAGAAGTTGACACACAGGTCATACACAATTATAAAGACAACCATATGGCTCCTGCCGGTTGTGTACTCATCGACATGCAAGTCATGAAATATTACAAAACATGATCATTGCATACAACATACACATCACATCTTGGGCCATACCATATCACAGAAACACTCCCTGCAAAAACAAGTTAGACGCCTCTACTTTGTTGTTGCATGTTTTATGTGGCTTATGAGAGTAACAAGCTAAGAACGATTCTTACCTACGTAAAGCCACAACGGTGATATTATGGTTGCCAACATCCGGTGTAAATCCCATGACAACTATAGTGAGAAAAACTGGCATCCACCAGCCGCATGTGTGGAACAAGCCACACGCCAAATGCGGAGCCGGTCTCACGAACGAGGTCGCATAAAGTTGGCCTGGACCGCTTCGATCTCACTATCCTGCGTCATAAGAAGTACACAAATAAGAGGCTTGCAACAGTAAACATCAACGCCCGCAAAAAGCATGTTGCGTTCTACTCGTGAAACACATCTACGCATTGATCTAGCTCTGATACCACTGAAGGGTTTCGCAGCATAGTAAATCAAAATTTTCTACGGATGCGAACGGGAAAAGCCAAGATCTAATCTAGGAGATGCAAACAACGAGGGGGGATAGATGAGATCTTCATACCCTTGAAGAAATCGCACCGCGGAACGTTCAACAGAACGTGGTTGATGTAGTCGTACTAGGCTTCTCCTCCTCGCGATCCGATCCGATCCATCGCCGCAAGTGGCGACGCCTCCGAGAGATGCACACGTACGGAACCTTGACGTCTCCTCCTTCCTCGGTCCAGCAAGTGGGGTGGATAGATAGATTGAATCTACAACACTACGACGTGGTGCAAAGGTGGAGAGTTTCTGCGGCAGGGCTTCACCTACGCGCAGTCGAGAGAGAGAGAGATAGATAGAGAAATAGATAGATAGATAGATAGATAGATAGAGAGAGAGAGAGAGAGAGAGAGAGGAGGGCTGCAACTAGGCGGCTAGGATTTGAGGAGGTGTGGGGGAGGGTGCGCCCCTGCCCTCTTTATATAGAGGGCTGGTCAGCTGCCCCTTGCCCCTCCTCCAAACCCTAGGGCCGGCGGCCACATGGGATGGAGTGGGGGGGCAAGTTTCCCCCTTCTAGAAGCTCTCCCTAGGGTTTCCCCTAGGGCTTGGCCGGCTGGGCCTATGGGGCCTTGTGCCCCTGCCCCAATGCGGCCAGGGCACTCCCTCGTAGGCCCACGCCCCCTCCCGATAAGTGGGGCCACGTTGGTCCCACTCTGTAGGCTTCTAGAACCTTCCGGTACAATACCGAACATTCCGAAACAATTCCGAAATCCAAAAACTGCTTTCCCTTATATGAATATTATTCTCCGGACCATTCCGGAACCTCTCGTGATGTCCTAGATCTCATCCGAGACTTCGAACAAAAACTCATAAACCAATTATCCATTCTATCCTAGCGTCGAGACACGTTAAGTGTGTGACCCTACGGGTTCGAGAATATGCAGACATGATCTTCTATCAATAATCAACAGTGGGGTCTGGAAACCCATATTGACTCCCACACATTCATCGATGATCATATCATATGAACCACGATGCCAGGATTCAATTAATCCCATATATATTCCCTTCGTCACGCGATATTTTACTTGCCCGCCGATCGTTGGTATCGGCATACCTAGTTCAATCTCGTTCATATCAAGTACTTTACTCATTCTGTAATCCGATATCACTTTGTGATTAACTCCTTAACCATGTGCTTGCAAGCGGTGTTGATATCGATTACGGAGTGGGCCCGAAGTATATCTCTCCGACTTGGGAGGGACAAATCCTATCTCAATACATGCAACCCAACAAGTACTTTTCGATCACCTGAGAGACACCTTTATGATCACCCTCTCATAGGATGACGTTTGATGACCTCAAAGCTTTCTTCCGATACCAGGGAGTTGCATTATCTCATGGTCTAAGGAATACAATATTTGACATAAGAAAAGCTTCGCAAAGATGAACACGATGGCACGATCTAATTGCTCTGCTTAATTTGGGTCTGTCCATCATATCATTATCCCAATGACATGATCTCATTATTAATTGACAACTCATGTCTATGGTTAGGAAACCTTAACCATTATTAATCAATGAGCTAGTCCATAGAGGCGTACTAGGGACACGGTGTTGTTCATAAACCACACAAGTATCAAAGTTTCCGCTTAATACAATTCTAGCATGGAATATAAACTTTATCATGAACAAGAATTATAATAATAACATCTTTATTATTGCCTCTAGGGCATAATTCCAACAAACATGACCAACACCAAACCGCCATGGGTGTTCGGTATATTACCATGTAATCTAGATTAGTTGACTCTAGTGCAAGTGGGAGACTATTGGAGATATGCCCTAGAGGCAATAATAAAAGTGGTTATTATTATATCTTTGTGTTTATGATAAATGTTTACATTCATGCTATAATAGTATTAACCGGAAACATTAATACTTGTGTGATTTGTAAACTAAATTAGAGTCCCTAGTAAAGCCTCTTTATAATACTAGCTTGTTGGTTAATAGATGATCGTGGTTTCTCGATCATAAACATTGAGATGTTATTAACAACAAGATCATATCATTAGGAGAATGGTGTGATGGGCATACTCATATAGATAAGCGTAGCAGAAAGATCCAGTCATTTTAATAGTTCGTTTGCTATAAGCTTTTTGATACATAGTAACCTAATTCCTTCGACCATGAGATCATGCTAATCACCATCACCGGAAGGATGCTTTGATGACATCAAACACCACACCGTAACTGGGTGGCTATAAAGGTGGCATTGAGTGTTTGGAAAGTATGGGTTGAAGCACATGGATCAAGAGTGGGCTTTGTCCATCCATATGACGGATAGATATACTCTGGGCCCTCTCGGTGGAATGTCATCCAATTGGCTTGCAAGCATGTGAATGGCTCACAAGGGATCACATATCACGGGAACGAGAAAAGAGTACTTATCGGTAACGAGGTTGAACTAGGTATGCAGAGATACCGACGATCAAAACCTCGGATAAGTAAACTATCGTGCGACAAAGGGAAATTGGTATCGTATGTAAGTGGTTCATTCGATCGCAAAGTAATCGTAGAAATATGTGGGAGCCATATGAATTTCCAGATTCCTCTATTGGTTATTGATCGGAGAAGTGTCTCGGTCATGTCCGCATAATTCACGAACCGTAGGGAGACCCACTTAAGGATTCGATGTTGTTTAGTAGATATGGAATGTTAGTAGGGATACCAAATGTTGTTCGGAGTCTCGTATGGGATCCGGGATATCACGAGGAGATCCGGAATGGTCCGGATAATAAGATTCATATAAGGAAAGTCCGATTCCGGAGTTCGGGAAAGATTCCGATGTTTTCATCGGAGAGGTTCTAGAAGGTTCACCAAACCGGAAGGGGAATGGACCATGAATGTGTCATGGGTAAGTGGAATGATTGGATCATATCCTAGGTCACTTAGTGTGGGCATTTGCAAGAGAGAATTAAAGCTCTAAATTGAAAGTCAAACGGGAAGTTTGAAAAGTCAAACTGGAACAATGGTTTCCTAGTGGGAGAAGAAACAAGTCATTCTCTCAAGCCAACTTGGGTTTGGGTTTGGATTCAAACCCACCCCTCCCAAGGCTTCCCCCTCTCATAAATAGAGGGGGAGGGCTTCCCCAAAGCACACAAGAGCCAAGCCCTCCCCACACCCGCGCCGCCGCCGCGCCTAAGCCGCCGTCGCCGCTCGCCGCCGCCAGCCGCCGTTGCCTCCTCATCGTCGCCGCCCTAGCCGCCGCCGACACCTCCTCCTCCTCCCGGTCTTCTAAACCCTAGATCACCGGGAAACCCTAATCCACCATAACTCACACCGGCTTAGGCAAAGCCCTGCGGGATCTTCCCTCTACTTCCGACACCACGACGTCGTGCTGCCGGATTCACGAGGGGAGAACTACAACCTCCGCTGCCTGCTGGAACAAGGGAGAGGAAGGTCTTCATCGAGTACCAAACGTGTGACCGACTACGAAAGCGCTGCCGGAACACAGGGCCGGAAGGATCGTCTACGCGATCTTGAGATCGGCAAGTGTACGACTACATCACCCACGAGAATTTGCTCTCGTTAACCGCTTTAGAATCTTCGAGGGTGAGTGCTTCTATCGACTCGTTGCTACAATATAGTAGATAGATCTTGGCTTGTTTGTGTGCATGCGGTAGAATTTTTTTGTTTTCCATGCTACGAACCCCTACAGTGGTATCAAAGTCGTGCCTATATGTAGATCTGTTGCACGAGTAGAACACAATGGTCATTGTGGGCAGTGGTGCTTTTATTATCAATTGCTTTTTGTGTACTCTGCATCTTGCGGTATGATGGGATGAAGCGGCCCGGGCTAACCTTACATGACATCGTTCATGAGACTTGCTCCTCGCTTAACATGCAACTTGTATTGCATAAGTGTCTTTGCGGGTGTCTGTCTCTCTCATCATAGTATAGATTCAATTTACAACGGACACTTGATAGTTCAAGCATCAACGTTGTGGTTCTTGTTCGTAAGTTAGAACGACACTTATTGAAAGCCCCAAACCACGTAAAATATGCAAAGAAAATTAGAGGCGTCTAACTTTGTTTTGCAGGGGTGTGCTGTGATGTGATATGGCCATGATTGTGATTATATATGATGTATGCAATGTTCCTTATTGTAAGTAGGCAACCGGTAGGACCCATATGGTTGTCTTTTAAATTCCGTTAAGACCTGCGTGTCTATTCAAAGTAGTTGTAATAGTTGATGCTGGTGGACGACAACCATGAAGCGGCGCCATTGACCTTGACGCCATACCGGTGATGATGGAGATCATGTTCGTGCTTGAAGATGGAGATCGGAATCACAATAAGAAAGGCTATATAATATCACATATTATGAATTGCATGTGATGTTAATCCATTTATGCATCTTGTATTGCTTAGTTCCCGACGGTAGAATTATAAGATGATCCCTCAAGCACAAAAATTTCAAGTTTTAAAGTGTTCATCCTTAGTAAGCACCGTTGCTAAAGCTCGTTGTTTCAAAGCACCACGTGATGATCGGGTGTGTTAGATTCTGCGAGTGTATACAACGTGAGCAAGCCGAATTTGCTCATGCGGAAGGTAAGGTTTAATCTTGACGAGCCTAGCATGTATATGCATGGTCTCGGAACACGGATCACCAAAAGGTAAAGCATGAATCATATAGTAGATATGATGAACATGTTGATTGTTCGCCATTGAAGCTACATCAATTCTCGTGATGATCGGTTTTGATGTGGTGGATTTGGTTCGTGTGATCACTAAAACAATTTGAGGGATATTGTTTTGAGTGGGAATTCACCTAGATTAATTTAACTATTAATTAGAACTCAATTTGTCATAAACTTAGTATAAACTATTGCAAATATGTTGTAGATTAATGGCGGCCCCTACCATCAATTTTAATGCGTTCCCAGAGAAAGAAAAGTTGAAAAACAATGAAAGCAACTTTGCGGATTGGTTCCGCAATTTGAGGATTTTCCTCAATGCTGGTAATTTGACCTATGTGCTGGATGCACCGCTGGGTGACCCGCCTACAGCTAATGCTACCGACGAGGTAAAGAATGTTTTCCTCGCTCGGAAGAATCAGTACTCCACAGTTCAGTGTGCTATCTTGTATGGTTTGGAATCGAAGCTTCAGGAAAGGTTTGAGAACCATGACCCACATGATATTGTCCGTGAACTCAAAATGATATTTGAGGCTCACACGCCAGTTGAGAGTTATGAGGCTTCTGAAAAGTTCTTTAACTGCAAGATGGAAGAGGGTAGCTCCGTCAGTGAGCACGTGCTTAAGATGTCTAGGCATGCAAGCAAGCTTCAAAGCTTGGGTGTAGTGATTCCTAATGATTTGGGGATTCACCATGTCCTCCAATCACTACCACCAAGTTACAAGAACTTTGTGATGAACTACAATATGCAAAACATGGACGATCCCTCCGTCTTCGTTCTGATGAACCCGTTCGTGATCCGACATCTTGAGGAGATCTGTCCCTTGGCGGTTTGTACTGGCTAGATCGGCAGAGCGCTGGGTCAGACTCAAGCCTCTGAGAGGTGGCCTTTTCCTGCTGCTTTACCGCCTTGGCCACTAGGTCATAAACCTCTTCTACTGCCTCAGGCGATCTATCCTGCTCCAGAAGGGTCTTGGCGACGACGAGGTTAAGGAGTGGGGTGGGCATCACCTGCTTGCCTTCACTATCAATGTATGGCTTAGCCTGTGCCGGCTTCGAGGGAGCCCATGCTAGGTTGCGCCGTACACCAGGATCGTTGATGACGCGAGCTGGAGCCTTCTTATCCTTCATTGCTCTAGCTTTCTCTATGGACTTCTGTGTGTTGACCAGATCTCGATCTAGCTTATCGCCTTGCTCCGCGATGGCTTGCGCCTCCTCCAGCAGCTGCTGGCGCTTTTCATCGAGCTGAGTCACGTTCCGGATATGATCAACGGTTAGTGGCTCAACGAGGAGATTGCCATACATCACTCTATCAGCTGGAGTAACATGGGCTGCTGCCGACGTGGATGCTGGAGGCGGCAAGTTTGCGGTGTTGTTGTTGCTTGGACCGGTGCCGAGTTCCTGCGGTTGCTGCACTGGTTTAGGCGGAGGAGGCATGACTTTTGCGCGATCATTGTCGGCAGCAATGAGTGGCCCCTTCCCTTTTTCCAGCGCTGTAGGCGGAGCTTGCCCGGGTTGGTCTTCATCCATCGTTGTCCCAATGGTGACGAACACCCCTCGGGACATGACGGTGTTATCATCTTGCTCGTCGCGCGAGTACTCCTCCTCCATCTCCTGCATAGTGGAGTCTAGCTCTTCTGGACTAAAGTCTATCTCCTCTGAATCTGCACTGAAATCAGCATAAAGTGCGTCAATGACAGAGTCGGAGGGTGCCAGGACTTCCTCGATGACGGGCGGTGGAGGTGCAACAGCCTCGACGATGACTGGAGGTGGTGCTGCTGCTGCGACAATGGCGGCCGGAGGCGGTGGTGGTGGTGGCTGAATCGGAGGGGCTGTGTCAATCAGCGCAAGCGCTGTCTGAGCTGCCGCTTTGGCATCCGCGTAGTTGTTGACGGTGTTCACCATGCCTTCGAAGGTAAGTCGGCCTGACGCCTGTTGCCGCCTTAGAGAATGTCGAAGAAGCGTGCTATGGTCCAGTCCTTCCACAAAGTGATAGATGGCATCATCATTGGGGTAATTGGCCAGGTCGGCCCATATACGGAGCCACCTGGCGAGGTAGTCGCGGGGGTTTTCGCCCTCTCTCTGAACGCAGCGCGCCAGATCGAAGATGGTAACCACGCCGACGAACTTGGATCTCTATTGTCCAGACGCACGGACAAAGCCGGCAGATTTGCACTGATCTTCCACCTTTATATCCTGCACAGGGGCGGTTTGGGTGGGTCTTGAATTTTTCTGATCTTTGCCGGCAAACTCTAAGGAGAGATCCGACATCGATCCTTCCGCGAACGTATCCTGCCCGTAGGCGGTCCGTGCGGGTCTTGATGCTTTTTGATCTTTGCCGGCAAACTCCGAAGAGAGATCCGACATCGACCCTTCCGCGAACGTGTCCTGCCCGTAGGCGGTCCGTGCAGGTCTTGATGCTCCTCCGACTCCCAGGGAACTAGTGCCCGAGTCGGTTTCGCCGATGAAGAGGTGGATGTCTCCGATAGGAACGATCGAACACCGCGTAGGGTTCGTCTTCACCGGGATCCAGAACTCGTCGGGGGGGACGATCGGAACGTTGCCGGATAAGAGAATGCGACCGATGGCTATGGTTTCGCCGATTCCCGCGAAGATCTTGGTCCTCGCTCGCTAAAGAGCCTGAAGCGCCTCTTGCCCCACGGTGGGCGCCAATTGTCATGGTATTGCCGACGAGTACGCCATGGAGGGGTCCTCACAGTGCGTGTTTAGAGACGTGGGGTAAGGCGGACGGTTGACGGGTACGAGGTAACACAGCTTACCCAGGTTCAGATCCCACAACGGTGGCGGAATCCTACTCCTGCTATAAATCACTATAATGGCAATACGCCGAGTTACAGAGATAGGTTCGCTGTGCGAGGTGACTATAAAGTCTAAGTTATCGTGCCCTAAAGGCTCCCATAGGCCTGACTTATACAGTCGCCAGGTCCTAGGGTTACAGGGAAAAGTCCTAGCCGGACAGGTTACAGAGTCCTACACCGTCTATCACTAGTCTTGTGTATCTTCTACTCCAAGGCTCCGGGTACGCTGGTGACTCCACTGTAGCCTTCCTTTATCCGGCATGGGCCTCCCTTCTAGATCCACCTAACTGGGCCGCCCAGCAGACCACAGGCCATGCTACCGACTATGGGCCACCCAGGTTAGTCGGATAAGAGACATGCTATGAGGATACCCATATAGCATATCCCCAACAAAGTCGTTACCCGAACTCTTCTCCATGTTAAAGTCTGCGGAAGTGGAGATCAAGAAAGAGCACCAAGTGTTGTTGGTCAATAAGACCACCAAATTCAAGAAGCAAGGCAAGACTAAAAAAAGGGAAACTTCAAGAAGGGCGATAAGAAAGTTACCGCGCCGGCGAAGAAGACCAAGGCTGGGCCTAAGCCTGATACTGAGTGCTTTTACTGCAAGGGAGAAGGTCACTGGAAGCGGACTTTCCCAAAGTACTAGGCGGATTTGAAGAACGGCAACATCAAGAAGAAAGGTATATCCGATATACATGGTATTGATGTGTATCTCACTAGTACTCGTAGTAGTGTCTGGGTATTTGATACTAGTTCGGTTGCTCATATTTGTAACTCGAAACATGTACTGCAGAATAAACGGAAGCTAGCGAAGAACGAGGTAACGATGCACGTTGGAAATGGATCAAAGGTTGATGTGATCGCGGTCGGCACGCTACCTCTTCATCTACCATCGGGATTAGTTTTATACTTAAATAATTGTTATTTGGTGCCTGAGTTGAGCATAAACATTATATCCGGATCATGTTTATTGCGAGACGGTACTTGTTTAAGTCCGAGAATAATGTTTGTTTGATTTATATGAGTAATATGTTTTATGCACATGCACCTTTGATATATGGTCTATTCTTATTGAATCTCGATTGTGGTAATACACACATTAATAACATTGAAGCTAAACGTTTGAAATTGAGCGATAACTCAACCTATATGTGGCACTTTCGTCTTGGTCACATTGGAGTGAAGCGTATGAAGGAACTCCATTCTGATGTACTTCTTGAATCACTTGATTTGGAATCACTTGAAAGATGCGAAGCATGTCTGATGGGTAAAATGACTAAGACTCCATTTTCTGGTATGATGGAGCGAGCTACAGACTTATTGGAAATCATACATACCGATGTGTGTGGCCCAATGAGTGTAGCATCGCGCAGTGGTTATCGTTATGTTCTTACCTTCACGGATGACTTGAGTAGATATGGGTATATCTATTTCATGAAACATAAGTCCGAAACTTTCGAGAAGTTTAAGGAATTTCAAAGTGAGGTAGATAATCAGCGTAATAAGAAGATTAAATTTCTACGATCTGATCGTGGAGGTGAATATCTAAGTTACGAGTTTGGCGAGCATTTAAAGAAATGCGGAATACTCTCACAATTGACACTATCGGGAACACCACAGCATAATGGTGTGTCCGAACGTCGTAATCGAACTCTCTTAGATATGGTTCGTTCTATGATGTCACTTACAGATTTACCTCTATCGTTCATTCACTTTAAATATGGCACCATCTAAATCCGTTGAAACGACACCGTATGAATTATGGTTTGGGAAGAAACCTAAATTGTCGTTCCTTAAAGTTTGGGGTTGCGAAGCTTATGTAAAGAAGTTACAGCCCGACAAGCTTGAACCCAAAGCGGAAAAATGCGTCTTCATAGGATACCCGAAGGAAACTATTGGGTATACCTTCTATCATAGATCCGAGGGCAAAATCTTCGTTGCCAAGAATGTATCCTTTCTAGAGAAGGAGTTTCTCTCGAAAGAAGTGACTAGAAGGAAAGTAGAACTCGACGAGGTTGTTGAACCTTCTCTCGAACTTGCGAGTAGAGCAGCACCGGAAGTGGTTACTGTGGCGCCTACATCAATAAAATAGGAAGCTAATGATGTTGGTCATGAAACTTCGATTGAAGTTACTACGGAACCTCGCAGGTCAAAAAGAACTCGTACCACTCCTGATTGGTATGATCCCGTTATGAGTGTCATGTTGGTGGACAACACTGATGACCCTGCGACATATGAGGAAGCGATGATGAGCCTAGATTCCAATAAATGGCAAGAAGCCATGAAATCCGAGATTGGATCCATGTACGAAAACCAAGTATGGACTTTGGTGGACTTACCGGATGGCCGGAAGGCTGTTGAGAACAAATGGATTTTCAAGAAGAAAACAGATGTTGATGGTAATGTTACTGTCTATAAAGCTCGACTTGTCGCAAAAGGGTTTCGACAAATTCAAGGAGTTGACTACGATGAGACTTTCTCACCAGTAGCGAAGCTAAAGTCTGTGAGGATTATGTTAGCAATCGCTGCATATTATGATTATGAGATATGGCAGATGGATGTCAAAACGGCGTTCCTCAATGGAGACATTGATGAAGAGTTGTATATGATGCAACCCAAAGATTTTGTCGATCCTGAGGATGCTAACAAGGTATGCAAACTTCAACGGTCCATATATGGATTGAAGCAAGCATCCCGAAGTTGGAATCAATGTTTTGATAAGGTAATCAAAAGCTTTGGTTTTATACAAACTTATGGAGAAGCTTGTATTTTCAAGAAAGTGAGTGGGAGCTCTGTAGCATTCTTAATACTATATGTAGATGACATATTGTTGATTGGGAATGATGTAGACCTTCTTAATAGTGTCAAGAATTATTTGAATAATAGTTTTTCAATGAAAGATCTTGGTGAAGCAGCTTATATATTAGGCATAAAGATTTATAGAGATAGATCGAGGCGCCTAATATCATTGTCACAGAGTACATATTTGGACAAAGTTCTAAAGAGGTTTGGAATGGAAGATAGCAAGAAAGGGTTCTTGCCCATGTTGCCCAATACGACCTTGAGTAAAACTCAAAGTCCTGCAACGACAGAAGATAGAGAAAGGATGAGTGAGACTCCCTATGCCTCAGCCATATGATCTCTTATGTATGCCATGCTATGTACTAGACCCGACATCACATATGCTATTAGTTTGACTAGCAGATATCAAAGTGATCCAGGAGTGGATCATTCGACAACGGTCAAAAACATCCTTAAGTACTTGAGAATAACTAAGGATATGGTTCTTTCTTATGGAGGTGATGAACAACTCGTTGTTAATGGTTACACCGATGCTAGTTGGAACACCGATCTGATGATTCTAAATCTCAATCTGGATACGTATTTACTTTGAATGGTGCAGCAGTTAGCTAGAGGAGTGCAAAGCAAAGCGTTGTGGTGAGATCTTCAACTGAATCAGAATACATAGCTGCTTCGGAGGCTTCATAAGAGGCGATATGGATAAAAGAGTTCATTACAGAGCTCGGTGTAGTTCCAAGTGCGCTGGACCCAATGTCTATCTACTGTGATAACATGGGCGCCATAGCCAATGCGCAAGAACCAAGGTCACACAAGAAGCTGAAGCACATCAAGCTACGTTTTCATGCTATTCGAGAGCACGTCCAAGATGGTGACATAAAGATTTGCAAAGTACACACAGATCTGAATGTGGCGGATCCGTTGACTAAACCTCTCCCGAGGGCAAAACATGACCAGCCCCAAACCGCCATGGGTGTTCGGTATATTACCATGTAATCTAGATTAGTTGACTCTAGTGCATGTGGGAGACGGTTGGAGATATGCCCTAGAGGCAATAATAAAAGTGGTTATTATTATATCTTTGTGTTTATGATAAATGTTTACATTCATGCTATAATAGTATTAACCGGAAACATTAATACTTGTGTGATTTGTAAACTAAATTAGAGTCCCTAGTAAAGTATCTTTATAATACTAGCTTGTTGGTTAATAGATGATCGTGGTTTCTCGATCATGAACATTGAGATGTTATTAACAACAAGATCATATCATTAGGAGAATGGTGTGATGGACATACTCCTATAGATAAGCGTAGCATAAAGATCAAGTCATTTTAATAGTTCGTTTGCTATAAGCTTTTTGATACATAGTAACCTAATTCCTTCGACCATGAGATCATGCTAATCACCATCACCGGAAGGATGCTTTGATGACATCAAACACCACACCGTAACTGGGTGGCTATAAAGGTGGCATTGAGTGTTTGGAAAGTATGGGTTGAAGCACATGGATCAAGAGTGGAATTTTCCATCCATATGACGGATAGATATACTCTGGTCCCTCTCGGTGGAATGTCATCCAATTAGCTTGCAAGCATGTGACTGGCTCACAAGGGATCACATATCACGGGAACGAGAAAAGAGTACTTATCGGTAACGAGGTTGAACTAGGTATGCAGAGATACCGACGATCAAAACCTCGGATAAGTAAACTATCGTGCGACAAAGGGAAATTGGTATCGTATGTAAGTGGTTCATTCGACCGCAAAGTAATCGTAGAAATATGTGGGAGCCATATGAATTTCCAGATTCCTCTATTGGTTATTGATCGGAGAAGTGTCTTGGTCATGTCCGCATAATTCACGAACCGTAGGGAGACACACTTAAGGATTCAATGTTGTTTAGTAGATATGGAATGTTAGTAGGGATACCGAATGTTGTTCGGAGTCTCGGATGGGATCCGGGATATCACGAGGACATCCGGAATGGTCTGGAGAATAAGATTCATATAAGGAAAGTCCGATTCCGGATTTCGGGAAAGTCCGATTGGATCATATCCTAGGTCACTTGGTGTGGGCATTTGCAAGAGAGAATTAAAGCTCTAAATTGAAAGTCAAACTGGAACAATGGTTTCATAGTAGGAGAAGAAACAAGTCCTTCTCTCAATCCAACTTGGGTTTGGGTTTGGATTCAAACCCACCCCCTCTCATAAATAGAGGGGGAGGGCAGCTCCAAAGCACACAAGAGCCAAGCCCTCCCCACACCCGCGCCACCGCCGCCAGCCGCCGTCGCCGCCTCGTCGCCGCCGCCCTAGCCGCCGCCGACACCTCCTCCTCCTCCCGGTCTTCTAAACCCTAGATCACCAGGAAACCCTAATCCACCATAACTCGCACCAGCTTAGGCGAAGCCCTGCGGGATCTTCCCTCTACTTCCGACACCACGACGTCGTGCTGCCGGATTCACGAGGGGAGAACTACAACCTCCGCTGCCTGCTGGAACAAGGGAGAGGAAGGTCTTCATCGAGTATCGAACGTGTGACCGAATGCGGAAGCGCTGCCGGAACACATCGCCGGAAGGATTGTCTACGCGATCTTGAGATCGGCAAGTGTACGACTACATCACCCACGACAATCTACTCTCATTAACCGCTTTGGAATCTTTGAGGGTGACTGCTTCTATCGACTCGTTGCTACAATCTAGTAGATAGATCTTGGCTTGTTTGTGTGCATGCGGTAGATTTTTTTTGGTTTCCATGCTACGAACCCCTACATAATGTAACCTGAGGTATTCTAAGGTGCCTAACCTTTAGTGTTCTCTTTGTTATCAACCTATTTGATAATCTAGTTTGTCAATACATGATACGTCCAATTTGCATCACCATTCTATATCATAATTTGCCTCTATTCATTGATTTATGTCTTACTATGAGGTATTACTTATGTCTTTTTCACTGTTTTTGCATATTGAATGATTCTTGGAGGATGGACTGCCGGAGTCTGGATTCTGATGGAAAAAGAGGTGTTTTGATGTAATTTTGCGAAGATCAGAAAAATACCAGAAAAATATTGGAAAATTATATTTTCCCAGAAGGCAGAGGAAGCCAGAAGGGGAGGCGTAGCTGGGCTACAGGGGGCCCACACCCCCTAGGCGCGGGTCCTCCTGGGCCGCGCCTAGGGCAGGTGTGGCCCACCTGGCCGGCTCTCGACTCCGCCCTCTCACCTATATCTTCCTCACGGAACCCTAATACCAGAGGAGCGACCACAGAAAGATTTCCGCCGCCTCTGCGGGACGGAAAACACCGAGAGAGAAAGATCTCTCCGGCAGACAGATTTCTACCGAGGAAATTCCTTTCTCGGAGAGGGGAGATCGTCGCCATCAACACCATCGTCAAGGTAGACTTCATCGAGATCATCATCATCATCCACACCATCATCTCCACCAGCACCATCACCACCACTCCATCCCGCTGTAACAAATCGTGTTGAATACTTGCTTAGTTCATTAGGGGAAACTTTCCCGGTGTTGATTACTATTATAGTTGATGCTTGTGAGTGGAACCATTGGATTATTGTTTATGTTCAGATTGTTATCCATTACCATATCATCTTTGATCTTGATTCATATGATGTCTTGTGAGTAGTTAGTTTAGTTCTTGAGGACATGGGAGAAGTCGTGTTGTTAGTAGTGGATTTGTGTTGAGTTATTATTCAATGGTTTAGTATTTAAGTTGTGGTGCTATTCTTCTAGTGGTGTCATGTGAACGTCGACTACATGATGCTTCACCATTTATGGGCCTAGAGGAATGCATTGTGTATTTGGCTACTAATTGTGGGGTTGCCGGAGTGACAAAAACCTGAACCCCCGTTAGGACACCTTTGCACAAGGGAGCGTAGGATCTCAGAGTTTAAGGTTGTGATTAGGTTTATATTTTAATTACTTTCCTGTAGTTGCGGATGCTTGCAGGGGTTTAATCACAAGTATGTATTAGTACAAGTAAGGTCGGTACATTAGCACAGGTTTACCCACACAACACTTACAACACCAAAGAAGAGTACTCAGCTATTTGAAGCGAAAGCACTTGACAAAATTCCCATGTGTCCTTGAGAACGTTTGGTCCTTATAAGTATTTCCACCAGCTTGTACTTTGCTAAGAAAGAATTGGGCCACTTGCTCGTTGTCTTTATTATTTGCACTTTGTTTTGTTGCTTTATCAGAAAACCACTAAAAATCCGTTTGCTAAGTATTTACAGAGATATACTGCTCCATACCACTAGTAAACACCTTCTGCTCCTCATTGGGATCGACACTCCTATTTATCGAAAGTATTGCGATACACCTCCTATACTTGTGGGTCATCAATACACCATTTCATTATGAGGTCTACTAAAAAAAAGGATCCGGAACAATAACGTGGTTCCATTCCTACCCGCAAAAAAACATGGTTCCATTCCGGTAATCGACTCCGAGTATCCTTAAGTGTAACTTCTCAACTTTGGGTTCATGCTTGCAACTCTTTAAACGAATTTTGTCAATTTTGTCACACATAGTCGACAGTTTGAAATTTCCGAGGAGTAGTTTTACCTTGCCATTTTGCACTCTCACATTGTAAATTCTTTGTTTTGGCGAACTCTGAAGTACGCCCGCGCCCGGTCTAGGTTGCTCCCATTATCCTAAGAGCATCTCCACTCGTTGGCCGAACCCAGGCCAAAAATTGGTCCGTTTTTCGGCCGGATGGAACTAGTTTTCGACCTGGGTACGCCCATTTTCCCACTCGCGTACCCAGGCTGTGGCATCCCGCAAAAACCACTACTAGAAAATCGCGTTGTTTTTGTGCATTGCATCCTCCTGACATCAGCATGCATCTGTTTGCCTAAAACTATTTCCGAAAAGCCTATTTTGTTTTCCACTAGCCCTTCTTATTTCAAAGTATCAAGTCGGTTTGTCCGGATCTTTGTTTTGACTAAAAACTATTTATAAAATCTTTTACAATTGAAAAATAATAAAAACTATTTTGTCGGGGAGGCCGTCCAACCGGTCAGGCCAAAAGCCCAACCGGCCAGACCACCTACTACCCGGCCCAAAAGAAAACCCTAGTCTAAAATATCTAGACCTAATTCCACCCAGTCCTAATCTACCCAGCCTCCCTCCACCTCACCCCAGCCTATCCCAGGACGCCACATCACCCTGACCCAAACCCCACCCAATCCCCATCTGCCACCTACCCTGGAGCCACCCACATGCACACACGCCTCCACCCACTCAGCGACCCACACCGGCTGACCCCACTCCCCCCGGACCCAACCGCAGACCCACACACGCACACAACGCACACCGACCGCCCTGGACCCACCCCCTATGGCCCACCTCTCACCTGCCCCGCGTCCCTCACGCGTCTCCCCGACCCGCTCCTCCCCCTCGTCTCTCTCCCTGCTGCCGACCTCCACCTCGCCGCGGGCTCCCCTCCGGCCAGCCGACGCCCACCCCTCCGCTCAACCTCGCGGACGCGCCTCACCGCCGCCACCCTCTCTGCTAGGCGCCGGGTTCCATGCTCCTCGAGCTCGCCCCCCCCATCGTCCTCTTCCCCGTGCCGCCGCTTCGGCCGCACCGCCGCCAGGAGGCCGCCTCCCTTCCTCGCGGCTCCGACCTCTCCCACCGCGTCGCCCCACCTTGACAAGCTCCGTCGCCCTCCTCCGTGCGTCGCCACGACCCCCGGCCGCATCTCCGTCGCCAGCTTCCTCGGCCGCGTCGACCTGTCGCCGCCGGCACCTGGGCGTCCCCGTCGGCTCCGCTCAACCACCGCGCCACCGGTCCTCGCCTCGGGGCCACCTCGACCTGGCAGTACGGCCCCCATCCTCCGTCGGTGCCACCGCGAGCGCCCCCACCTCACCCTCCTCTGCTCAGGTCGCGCCCGCGAGGTTCCTATCGCCGTGCCCTGTTTTCCCGCTTGACCTCCGGCCGGCCGACCCCATCCTTGGCCTCGCGCCTCCTGCTGTTTGCCAAGTTCAGGAAAGCTGTCACACGTGGTACTGCTGCAGGAATTTCAAACACAAGATCGATCACTCGACCAAGTTCAACTAGGACCAGGAGGGTTACAATGTCGACAGGACGAAGACACGGAATCGCCCCGCGACGACTGAACCCGAGGATTCACCAAGTTCGACAACGACCAGTACGAATTCGATGAACCGCCGGCACCAAACAAGTCATCCTCGAATACCGTTGCCGAGACCCCCGGCCCAAGATCTCCTGAAGGCCCTGGCATCAAACAAGTTCTCCATCGATAACAAGATCGCCACACGAACCCTGGACATGGAACGCCATGAACTCCTTCTCGGACCCCAAGTTCAGCCGCTCCCGAAGACCGATCACGGATCCGGTGGCCGAGACCCTGAACTCGGAGATCCTCTTCACGCAACACCAAGGCCGTCGACATGGAACCGAAGAACGACAAGCACTTCGCCGCGGAACGCCAAGTTCTGCATCCCGAACGCCAAGACCGACCTGATACGTGGGTCCGACAAGATCGACACCGACCAGGGCGAGTCCGATGCACCCCGACACCGAAACAAGTTCTTCTTCTCAGATGCGACAAGATCTACTTCTGTTGTCCGAGACCGACCCCGTCGAACCCTGAACCCTGAGACCGAACCCCGAACCCCGGAACCCCAAGATCTCCCGAACCCTAATGTGTGACCCTGATCCGAGCTCCTATTTTTTATAAATGCCATCTATATAAATTGTTGCATATTAAATTGTTCATGCATGCATACTTGTCTGTGGGTTGGGGGCCTTATGCCGATTCACCTTATAATTAAATATGGGGCCCATATGCGAGCAAATCTAGTCTTATATTGGCCTCATTTAAATTTGTGTAGCGAACCGGTGCGATCTTTTGCCATGTTAAAACAACATTTAAATTGCGGGGTATCTAAACAACATGAACCATATATTTAATTGTCGGGACCCCGGTTCCGCTTAATATGGCCTAATTGCACCGCATATTTACCATGCCATGCATCATACATGCATCATGCCCGATCTTTTGCCGTAGTATTAAATATTGCATCCGGTGTTTATTATAGTGTTTTGGTTCTTCGCGGATAAGACCGTTGAGTTGATGCGAGTATCGACCCGATCTTCGGATGAACCTTCGGCAATGTTTTCAGGCGAGCATCTCCCCCTTTCTACCTATCTTACTTTTATAGTATTTATTCCCTCCTGTGGATCTATTGCTATCTGTGTTGCGATGCTCTAGTTTCCGTACCCGAGATATCCCTTGCAGCCATATATTGCCTTGGACACATCCTATTACCTGTTGTTTGGTAGATAGTTGGACTTGCATGTCGTAGTCGCTTGCTCAAGTGCTGTTGTGTGTCGCCAAGTAACACAGTTGTTGGAGTATTGCCGCCAGTTTATTGTTGGAGATGATCATGGCTTTAATTATTGTTTAATTCAATTATCGTTTAATAACTAAAATTGAAGTAGATAAATGCAGAGGCACCGGTGGGTGATAGATAATATTTGGTTTCCGACCGCTCACTGGTGTCCCGTAGGACCCCGAGTTCTTGACACCTGTTCCGAGATCGAGCGCGCTAACCACAGGTGGGGAGATATGGGCCCCCCATCGATTAGTACCTGATTTCAAAGTATTGTACTGGGGGCCACAAACTAGTTTGAGGTTTTATTTACTATCATGTACTTATGCCATGCTTTACTGCTTTATTTAAATTGTGCGATGGATAGCACCTGTACTGTTTAGGATCGGGACACGATTTCGCGGTGTCGACAAGCCCAGTTTTGGGTTCCCAGTCGTTAACAGCCGTCTACCCAAACCCTGAGTCCGTCTCGGAGACCGGCCGACTTCGTTGCGGGTGTACTTAGTGGGGTGGCCCCCCGTGCTTGCTTTGGGTCTGGGAAACGTCATGACTTAGGCACCGCCGACATACTGATGGGTGTATGTTAACTGATCTGGCAAAAATGGTCGAAGTGCTTGTGGATACTTTGGTGCACCCCTGCAGGGTTAAATCTTTTCGAGAAGCCGTGTCCGCGGTTATGGACGACTTGGAGCACAGGTCTCGATCATAGACAACTATAACTAAAGTTTACTGTTATAAATTGACTTGTATCCGATATGACTAGTAATCAGCTTCACTGCAACGGACTGGCTAAATAAAAGTACCAACAACTGCTGGGTTTTGGGATATCTCATGCTAATTGTATCTGACTAGTAAGTGTTGCAACTACAACGGAATGGTTAACTAAAATTGCCCACTGCTTATTATATCAGGATGATTATCTATACTTGACTAGTAATTGCTGCAACGATAACCGAATAAATAAAACTGCCAACTGTGTGAGTTCCTCAGTTGACTTCCTCGTTTGGTCTCGAGGGGGAAACACCAGGATGGGTTTGTTTGATGGTAGCATCAGGTTGGTTCCGAATAGGTCTTTCTTATCCCTCTCTGATAACCGACAGTTGTATCGAGTCTCTATAGGTTGTTTAGTGCATGCTGCGCTGCCGCTCAGTCCACCATACCTATGTAGGCGAGGACCGCCGAATTCTAGCCTCGCCGTGTACTGGCCTCAGTACTGACGCTCCTCTTTTTCCTTTTCCCTTTGTCGGCACCCCTTTTGTTTAAGCAGGTTTTGAGATCGACGTTGTTAGCAGGGTTACCCTTCCGGCTTGGCCTGGGCAGGGTTATGGACGCCATTGGTTATTCTTCAGGGCTCTTAGCCCCATTTGCATCTTGTCCGTAGCTGGACGCTCTATCGTTTTCAAGGTGATTTGGATCTTTGTTCTGTATATCTGTATTCTTGACTCTTGGAGTTGTGTTGTATATATCTCTGTTCTGTGGGTCCCATCAAGGACTGTTGTGTAATGTTATTACTTCGTTTTCCACCCGCACGCAAGTGCCTGGTGGGCACCTTCGAACCGTTTCTATGCGGGTTTGGCGGGAAGCGCTGAAACTTGCATAGGGCCGATTCTGAGGGTGTTACATAGGCCGTGTTCCCAAGTTCAGCTAAAATTCATCTAAGATGGGCGAATTTCATTAAGTTGGGCGAATATAGGCGGATTACATCAAATTTAAACTAAACTACTACATAATAAACTTAAAAAAGGCCGCCGCCGGTGCCTTCGCCGTCCTACATGCCGAAGTTGTTGTAGAACGCCGTGTAGTCGGGGTCGGCGCGACCGTCATCCTCGCCGCCGTCGTTGTCGTCGTCGCTCGGCGGCTGGTTCTGGCGGGAGATCCCCTGGCCTGGATCGCCGCACCTCCAGGGCTGGAAGGATGGGCCTTCGTCGTCATCGTCGAGAACGTAGAGCGGGGCGCCCTGGTAGGCGAGCTCCCGCCCAGACAATGCCCGACGACGGGCGGCCTGCTCCTCGGCCTGCTGCTGCAGGCCGACGATGCGCTGCCGCTCCGCCCGCTCCCAGTCCTTCCTGGACCACTCCAGGATGTCCGACGAGGAGGGCTCCACCGGCGGAGGTGGCGGCGTCCGCGGGGCGGCTCCGTGGAGTGACTGCTCCAGCGCCATCTTCAACACGACGTCTTCATCCGGCGCTGAACCTTCTATCTTGGGGCAGCGTAGGTGGCCGGTTGGCGACGTCGTCGTCCGCGGCTCGCAGATGACGATGTCGCGCGAGCGCGTCCGCAACGGTGAGCGCACGGGCGACTCCGCCTCGCGCTTGACTGTCGCCGGCGCGTGCAGCGGCGCCGAGCCGGAGGAGTGGGACGCCGACGCGGAGGAGGATGAGCTCATGCTCGCCATCCTCCTCGGCATCCTGTTCGACGGAGGACGCCGCCCCGGACACCGGCGCCGACGTGCGCGGGAAGCCGAGCCGCGGCGTGTCCCCGCGGTTGATGTGCTCCATCACCGCCTCGAGGGTCTGGCCTAGCGCGCTCCACCAACCCCGGCGGCCAGCCGAGTTGTTGTGCTTCGGCGACGACTCATTCAGCGGACCCTCGTGGTGGGTGAGCTCCTGCTGGCGGCGCTCGGCGAAGAACTGCTCCCAGTGGAGCAGGTTGGCGGCGCTCTCGGCTTCGGCGGGGTCGGCCATGCTGTTGATGTACTCCTGCACATCATACGACAGTTTGTCCGGCGTCGGCAGCGGCGGGACAGGGATGCCGCCGACGCTCAGTTTCCAGCCGGGCGGCATCCGCATGTCCGGCGGCGCCATATAGCCGACGTCGTGCAGGAGGCGTGCCTCCCAGGCCTACAGGGTGCGCCGGCCGAAGCCGTTGGCCGCAGCTCCGTCGCCGGGGTACCGTGAGGCCATAGCTGGGAAGGGGAAAGCGGTGGACGGTTCGCCGGAGTTTGTGGGTGGGGGAGCTGTGAGAGAGTGTGGAGATCACCGGCGAGGGGTACGGCTTATAAAGGCCGAGGTGGGCGGCGAGGGCGGGAGGGGTGTAGCGACGAGGGCGGGAAAAGTGGAAACGACGGGAAGTTAGTGCCCGGCGGTCCGTCGCGGGAGCCGAGGCGGCGACGGTGGCGCCGTAAATAGGCGACGCGTGGCCGACGCGACGGGCAGTTATTGCCCGCGGTCGCCGCGTGGTTTCGAGGATGACGACGACTCGGCTTCCGTCACTGACTCGGCGGGTCCACGCGCCACTTTGAATTTTTTTCACCGATTTCGCTGAGTCTGGCGTTCCCAGGGCGTACCCGGAAACCTGGGTTTGGCCTGGGTAGTCCGGACAAAAATGGCCCAAATCCGGCCGAAAACAGATCCTTGGTACGCGACTGGGCCAGTTTTCGGCCCGGACCAAAATTCGGCGTTCGGATCAGCCTCGTGGGTAGACGAGTGGAGATGCTCTAACCGCATCGTACCATTCATTTCTTTCACCCACTCTATAGGTTGGGTGCATGTACGTGAGGATGGCAGTGGGTATCTAAAGGGTACCCTCTACCCTCTTTATTACAAAAAAACTATGTTTTGACAATTCATCACTTTTTAATAAAATTAATTTATTTTTTAAACAAAACTAAAATTAAGGATACCCTAAAGATTCTAAACTGCCATCTCTACATGTATTTGGAGGCGGGTCCATAGAAGTAAGTTACAGCAAGTTACGACCATGTTAATTTTTTTTGTAACTTATATACTCTGCCCAATGTATTTTTTTGTCTTTTTATACAGATCACAAATACATATACGAGCAGACAACCAATCACCCCCATCACGCCCTAGATACCTTCCCACACTGCAGGCTGCAGCGCTACAAGATACCGATTCCTCCTTTCATTTGCTACGCATCGTCAGCTCATCAAAGACACTAGCTAAGCATACGGAGTAGCAGTAGTACAATTACTACTAGTAATCTCCCGTAGCTTGGCACATGCACCGGTTCTTACTTGCTCTACATATACTACCCGGCCATGTGCACACTTTAGGCTGGTGACTGGGGATCGATGGCATCCAGAACAGAGCTCACGGCTCTGCTTCTGGCCGTCCTCGTGGCCGGCGAGCTCGTCCATGGCTGCCACGCCGCCGCGCCGGTCGGACGACGCGCCCGGCGGAGCGTCCAGTGGACGAGCGCCCTGGAGGGAGGGCCGCCTACCGGCACACAGCCGCCTGCTGCTGCTGCTGCTAGACGTCGCCGCATTGCTTCTCTGACGCGTATGGGTCCAGACCCAGCATTCCCTACCTTATGTGCCACTATGACTATCGTGGTGGTTTTCGCTCTGTGCTACGAGAAAGGTCGCCGGAGAAGAAACAGGCAGAGGAATGCGACGAGAACCGCCGCACTGGTAACTCATCCCCTTGCTATCTCCTCCCGATCCCTGATGAACATATATATATGTATTTCGACGTGCCTTCGTAATAATTCAATAACTGCAAGACTCTGAATTTTATTGTGCGTATATTTTTCAGGCGAGGAAGGCGGCCAAGATCGACCTCAACTGTCGCTAGCTCTGTCAAAGATGTCCAAGAATTCAAAGATGCTCATGTAACTCGATAACTGTGTAAGGCGGCATTAGCCGTGCTTATTAAGCGCGATGGCACCGACCTTCAGTAAGGCAGCATGGGTCATGTAGTAGTAGAGATAAAAGGAAGGAAACAGCGAGCATCTCTGCTTGAACTAGCTAGCTCGGTTGTTGAGAAAGCCTGACGTGTGACGTCATTGATTATCTTATCTGCCGACGAGAGAAAGCAAGCACCACGTACGACTGGCCACGGCGTAAAGGATCCAAATGTGTTCGGATTGACCACATTATCCCGTACTATCTTTGTTCCGTAAAATAAGGCGTATAATTTATCTCAAGTCAAACGATGTAATGTTTGGCCAAATTTATAATAAAAATCTAGTATCGAGAATCATGATGCTATATAGATATAATATAAAAATCCTCGCGATATTAATATGTTCCCTTTATCAAGAAAAAGATATAGTATGAAAAAATATGTCATAATGTACCAATAACATTGATTGGCATTGTCGATGTTGGTACTAGTTTTGTTAAAAGCTTGGTCAAAAGTTTATGGAATGGAGGGGGTGCTCCGGCTCTCAGTTTGTGCACGAAGAGAATCATCACAACAAAATGTGCACCTCGGTAAAACCCATCCTAACAGGGTATGCACATTACTTAAGACTCCAATAAATCCGATAAAACCCTATACGGTGAGCTCACTTAAGACACTCCCCAATAGATCCAAGAGCAAATCATTGCTGATTCAAATGAATAATATTTTTACTACCTCTTTCTCCTCTCGTCCATGAATACATGCCGTGTCAATTTAGTCAAAACTAAAAGCTTACTATAAGCTTGATCAAATTAATATATAGAAGGGAATATCAATAATTATAATATTTGGTACGATGAAAATATATTTTGTGCTGGATCTATCGATATTGATTTAGTATTATAAATCTTCGTATCTTTATACATATATACTTGGTCAAACTTAGAAAGTGTTGACTACACATAAATGAGCAAATTATAAAGCCATAAAGCATCGAAGTAAATCAAGAATGCTAATCAATGCTAATTAACTACTCCCTTCTTCCCAAAATATGTTAAATGTTAGTTTTTTTAGCCAGATGTCCAGCCTTTGTATTGTTTGACAAAGTTTATTATATAGAGAAAAAAATATCACTATCCAGAATACTAAATGCATTGGATATGAAAATATACTCCTTAATTGGAGGAGAGAGAATTGAGAAAGAGAAAATTGTCTTCCTTAGCTAAGAGATGACCTCTTAGATAATAAGGGAAGACTATTTTCTCCGTTGTACCACGTGTCTTCCCTTATTAACCCAATTTTCTAATAAAATTTAATAAGTATCATTAATTTCTACAGAAGTCAATAAGAGATAATCTATTGTATGACTTATTTTTATTGTCTCCTCTAGATTGCGTGGATAGCTAAGGGAAGACTCACCTTCTCTATCATTGTACATGGCTTAATAATGTAGTTTGATAATGTAGATCTTGATTTTTTTGTATTGAATATAGAATGAAAAGCGAGCCTATCATTGAACTAGTGTTGCTTGTGGAGAACCATTCTTCCAGGTTCTGTGTTGTTAAAGGATGGTTGGTGTGGTTGTATGTCATTAATCGCTTGGGCATGGCATTTTGATCTCATGTCTTTTATGTTCTCTCAGTAATTTAGTTGTGTACGTTCTCGGTGCCTTGATCGGCTCTTGACGTTATGTTTTGTAGAGGCTGGCTGTATTGATATCATCTTGATATTAGTATATTGCTCATTGTCTAAAACAATCATCAAATTAGTTTTGTAGAACCCAGATCCAAAAACTTATCAAACACTAAAACCTATATTCTTCCTAAAGCAACTAAATATAATAGGAAAGCATAGAGAACAATTTAAAACCTCATCTTACAACCGATTCAATCTGAACTAAATCTATAGAGTAAATTCCAGTTTTTACCCTCTACTTTTACTTTTTGACGCTAATTACCCCATTTAACAAATTTTTATTCTAATTACCCTATTTAGTAAAACTTGTGCCAAATTTTACCCCCTCTAATTTTTTTGGCATGCCTTTCGTCGTATAGTTCTTTTCTCCCCCATTTGTTTCTCGGTTGGCTGGGTCGGTGGATTAGGAGTACAAATCATGAGATCTAAGAGCATTTCTGAAAGTTTAGGGATTGTATATGTCAATGAATGCAAAAGGCTTTGGTGTCAGATCGTTTAGAAATGCCGGCCACATGGTTATTTTTTGCAATGCCAACTACAGGACTTGAGAGAAGAAAGTTTTTCTAAGCGCAGGCAACAGGTGCTTTTGGCCAAAGTAGCTAGCTAATGATGTATGTGAGCATTGGATTACTGCTGGAGCATGTTACGGAAGTATTCTTATGAAATTGATTAGTGTTACTTGTTATGCTTCCATGTCATGGTCCCATAAGGCAGTCCATCCCAGTCTGCATTTTAGCAAGATTATATTACAACAAAACAAGGTGTTTGATCAACATTTTTTATAGCGAGTACTGATCTTTTGTGTTCACCAGCTTCTCTCTACATGACCTGCAATTAAATTCATCCCATAAAAGGCAGAAAAACGACGATGAATAATCAATAACATTATGTGCAACAATTTATTTTAATTCCATAGAAGTGCAACAGTTGATTCAGACTAACCACAGTTCGACAACCTTAGTGTTCTCTGATTTTTAATAGAAGAGTTTAGAGGGGGTAAAAATTGGCACAAATTTTGCTAAATAGGGTAATTAGGGTAAAAATTTGATAAATAGGGTAATTGGCGTCAAAAAAGTGAAACAACAGGGTAAAAACTGGAATTTACTCAAATTTATAAGAAAAAAACTAACACAAGAAAATATTTGTGATCCGTACGTCACAAGTCATAAACTACATGCCGAAGCAAAGGCCACCTTCATGTATGCACGGGCACATGATGGACTGGAATTTTTCTTAAGAAAATTTAAACTATCCCTCGAATACCCTTTTCATAAAAACATTTAATCTATGAAAATCTCCTTCCTTGAATTGTGATTGTAAAATAATTTCATGCAACCAATTCAGAAAATCAACCGAAACTGTACAATCCTCTTCATGCAAATGAGGACATGCTTATGTGACACATGGAAAAAGTGTGAAGTTTCACAAAAAAGTTGTAGTCAAGTGACAAGCATGAAGAGAACACTTGAGCAACTTATACTCGTACAAAATTTGAGGATATATAGGGATGATTCAACCGATCAAGTGCATGGAAAACTCATGAAGATTGATCTGGAAACTTATGCCTAAACATTGGCGTAGTTTCGTTCAAGCAAAAACATTACGTCTGGAGAAGAAAATCTGTGACATCTTTTTAGGACAGAGAGAATACTACTCCCTCCGTTTTAAAATATAAAATATTTTATCTTTGTGAAACAAATGTATCTAGACTAATTTTAGTGTGTAGGTTCACTCAGGTTTGGAGTGAATCTAGACACTAAAACAAGTCTAGATACATTTTTTTCATAAACCTAAAACATCTTATATTTTAGAACAGAGGGAATACATAATAAATACCAAGATACCATCTACACATAGTACTACCAAATCCACATACTCCATTTTCGAAATCGTGAAACTATGTTCGAAATCATGATGGCATCTTTTTAGGACAGAGCGAGTACTTTGGTATATATACATAATTAATGTTCGAAATCGTGAAATTAAAAGCAGAGTCAACAGTCGCTCCTTGTATTTTAGGAGCACGCAATAAGTCTGTAAAAAAAAAGTGAGTACTAAATTGCAATAAGACTCCATTCTCCACTCCGCTCCTGTCTTTCCCCCTCCAGAAACGGCAGCACCGCGCTTCGCCTTGCCTCACCGTCGCCGGCGCCCAGCAGCCATGGACGCCGCCCCCAGCGACGACCCCCCCTCGACACCCTCTGGTGAGCACTTCCCCTCCCCTCTCCACTCCCTTCCTTCCAAACCCCAGGCACCAACCCTTCCTGCGGGCAGCCATGTCCACGGCCTTCAAGCGCGAGGCGCGCCGCGAGCACAATGAACAAAAACGGGAGCGCGGCAGGAAGGCCTCGCCCTCGCGCTCGCACAGCGGGAGCCCCTCGGCGCCCTGCCATCACCTCCCCCTCCCGCGCGCCACTCGTCCTCGCCTCCGTCCCCCGCCGCCTGGAGCTGGGGCCCTACAGCAGAACCGTCCGCCGAATGGAAGTGGGGCCTTCCAGCGGAACCACCCGCTCCGCCTCCCCCTCATACGTGATCCCGCCTCGGTGGCTCTCCCTGCTACGCCTATGCGGGCGGTATGGGGTTTGGCCTTGGCGCCTAGGGCGCGGGAGGCGGATTGGGAAGGCGGGGGATTTAGATCGTGCATAGGATCGATCGACTGATGCTGCATTTGCGTTCGCGTTGCTGCGAAAAGGGCCTGGATTGGTAGGGATTTAGGGTTTTTTCAGGGTTTGGGGGATTGTTTCCATTTCTTGGGACCCTCTTTGATCCGCAGGATTCCTAAAGCACATGGGTAATACACTTGTTTGGTATGGTGGATAAGGTCATGGTGCTAGTTATCGTGGTGATCTGCTTCCTGCAGGTGCATTGTTGTTGTTTGCAACTTTGCTCTTTGGAATGCTAATGTAGTTTGCCCTTTCGTTGTGTTTCTACTGCCCCTTTACAGAGCGTTTTTCTTTTCTGTAGATGATATTTAGGCTGGGTATTCTGTGCATGATTAGAGGCAAAGGATAGTATTTGAGTTTGGACTAATTCTTTACCCATGGTGACATTGCTAGTATACGGTCACTAGCTTTATGCATAAGAAGCTTCATTACTATTGAACTGGACTGTTTACCAAGTGAAATTTATAGTTTCATGCACCAAATAGAGAAGTAACCGCCGCACGAGTGAACCTATAAATTTTCATCGGTTACTACTATGTTTACGGTTATTATAGTTATCCACATGTAACCGTCTCTGCCTGTACTTATAATTAACCCTGTATGCATCTTACTTTTTTATTGTACACCTTGCATGTGGTTTATACAGAATATCAGCAGAAGTGCTACTTACATTGCTAATGCAAGTTTATTTCGCCCCTCCTGTATGATAGTAATCAAACACCTGTCTCTGCAGGCATGTATTACCGCAGAAAAAAGAAGGCTTCTGACCCGACGATCAGTGGTCTTTCACTTCCTGCTGGAAGTATGGTTCACAATTGGGGATATGGCAGTGTTTCCGAGGATGTGGGAAGTGCGTCTGCTCGGAGGTTCCAATTGATGAGTTTCCTTTCTACTCTGCCTCTGCATGAGGCCACCATGAGCTATGGGGTGAGTGCTGAAACTAGCATGATCAGTAGCCCTATCAAGCAAACAGAACAGGAAAAGAATAAAGCTATAATAATTCTTGATTCAGATGATGAAGATGAAAGCACATCAGCTTACAAACAACCGCCACCTGAGGAAAACAAACAGCTCACACCTGAGAAAAATGAACAGCTGATACCATCAGAACAAGCTGGTACTCTCACGACATGGCTGGCAACAAAAGGAATTGATGAACTAAACCAGAACACGCGCTATGGAGACCAGAACAGTCAAATTGTTCCGTATAGTCAAAGTGCAGCTTTAATGAATCACTATCCTTTGCCCAGCTATCAACCATCAGTTCAGTTTGAGAGGGTTATATTGCAGCAAAGACCTGAGGAGCAACGTGTCCAAGATCTGGCTGTATGTACTTCTTCACTTGCAATGTTTTAATGGACTTCAAATTTTACGCTCTGTATTATTGTTTTTGTTCTACATGCCCGTACTGACAACTAGTGTATGATATCTACATTCCATGCACATTGGCATCTCTGAAGGGCACTGCGAACCTGTTATGTTTGTTTTCGGTGTCTTTTACGTTCGTCCTTCAAAGTTGAAAATTTTCATCTTCAGCCATAACTCGTGCTGCTCAAATGTAGGTTGCTACCCGTGTGGAGAATATAGCAGCAACACAACTTTTCCCTGCTCTTCCTAAGGAGAGAAAACAAAAACAAATTGGCCCATGCTCCCAGGTAGATGGAGATGCTGAAACTACACCAAGAAAAAGGAAAAGAAAAAATGATGTGAATCCAGCGGTATTGGATTTGCCCTCGGAAACTTACAATCCTGTGGAGGAAGATGAGCCTATGGAGGAAGAGGATAAACCTGAAAAGGAAAGTGATGGTCTTGAGGATATTTGGAACGACTTCTCACTGGCTATGGAAAGCTCGAAGGTATAAATTGTAATGACAGAATTATGACCTTTTTTGCTGCAGTATTTTGAAATCTATCATTTTGTAAGTTAGCAGTTCTTTAAAAATGTGTACTATGTCATTACTTTATCTGAATCTTGAACTGCTCTGCACCAAGTTCATTCCACATAACCCCCTCGCTCCCCCTCCCTCCTACACAAGCACATGTGGCGCTCTGTAAGTGGTATCCACGGTTCCATGTATGCAATAGCGGTACAGCCTGGATCGTGTTTAGGGGGTGACGTAAATGGTCTAAGAATAGATAAGGTGGCAGATTGCCTGGTAAGTGAGCTCAGCTCAATAGTTGGGAGATTCTGTGGACTTAGTGTAAGAGAAATTTGCATACTTTATTTGAGTTAAATCGTTAATTTCGATTTGTGTTGTTTTGTTTGTCATAATGACTTAGTTATATTTATTTGCCAGCTTGACACCGTTGAAGAGGTAGCCAGTGAGAAAGAAGTGGGTGAAGAAGAGGTGGAGGACGACTGCAACCATGACATACGAATTCATGAAGATCTGGGCCATGTATGCCGTGTCTGCGGTATGATTGTGAGAAGGGCCGACACAATCATTGATTATCAGTGGAAAAAGGTATATTATTTGTCTAAGATATGTGATGCTTCTGTAACTCCAAGCTCATTTAGCAACATAAATAGCTCTTTATATGCCATGTAGTTTTAATTTTAGGAAGTTCTTGCCATATCCTGTTTAGCAACTAGTGAAGTGGCCCATGGACATGAGCGGCTATCATTTGTAGTGTGCTGAAATTCTTTGAAATACATTATTGATTTCGTATGACATTGTTTGACAAATACGTTGTTTGAAAGAAAACACATAACGTGGCACAATATGCCAATCATACCTGAGAATTAGTCCATACCATCTTTATCGACAAAATGGACATATTTGCTCATCCCGCACAGCCTGATGCTGCCTCGTGGGTTATTATTTTGGTTCATTCCTGTATTTCCAGCATGAAGAAGCTTTTCCAGTACATTCCTGATATTCGGTATCAACTGCTCTGCATCATAATGTTTCACAAATGCCATGATGGCATAATATATACTTTAGAATTAATTGAAGTTCAATTAATCACTTTTTTCCTGAAAACTTTCAAGAGATCTGCCTATCTATCCGATGAATAGGGGGGTCAGGGATGTGACTAAAAGAGAAACAAAGTCTAGAGAGTCTGCTAAAACTAAACTAGAATCCCGAAGAACATATCCAAGACGTTGACAGCAGGCCATGGAGAATTGAATAACGAAAATTTAATAAATATACTGATTTGTTCAACAAATTGTTGCATTCTTTGCTTTTTATGAGAATTTGTAGTCCACTTTCCGTTGTTCTACCGCACAGTGCTTTTAGTGTATGATAATAGATAGATGGTGTAGCTGGGCAAAGATTACACATGGCATGGATTAGTAACAAGTATGGAACTTCGATATACATCACTATTTCAAATGTTTTACATGGCAATCGTGAAATTCAAACGTATGGCTGGAATATTCAGTTGACATTATGTTTTCCTCGTGTCAGGCATCAAGGTCAAGATCATATTTGTCTGAAACACGTTCAAAGGATTCTGATGAGATTGTCATTGGTGATGTTAGAGTCGCTGAAGAACTTCTTGTGTTAGACATTGCCATTCATCCAAGACATGCAAAGCAAATGAGACCACATCAGTTGGCAGGATTCCACTTTCTGGTTAAGAATTTAATCTCTGACAAACCAGGAGGTTGCATTCTAGCTCATGCCCCTGGTTCAGGGAAAACGTTTATGCTCATTAGTTTCATTCAGAGCTTCCTGGCAAAGTATCCCAATGCAAGGCCCCTGGTTATACTTCCTAAAGGCATATTAGGTACATGGAAGAGGGAATTTCAACAGTGGCAAGTGGAGGACATACCACTGTATGATTTCTATTCTGTCAAGGCTGACAAGAGAACAGATCAGTTGGGAATCCTCAACTCTTGGCAAGCTAAAATGAGTATCTTGTTTCTTGGATACAAGCAGTTCTCTCAGATCATTTGCAGTGATGGGGGTGGCACAGTTGCAGCTGCGTGCCGTGACATGTTGCTTATGGTTCCTAACCTACTGATAATGGATGAGGGCCATACACCTAGGAATCAGGAAACTAATGTGCTCGAATCACTGAGCAGAGTACAAACTCCACGTAAGGTGGTCCTATCTGGTACACTTTTCCAGAATCATGTCGCAGAAGTGTTCAACATCTTGAACCTCGTACGCCCGAAGTTTCTCAAGATGGAATCATCTCGTTCTATTGTTAAGCGTATAATGAGTCAAGTAGCAATATCAGGTGGCAGGATTTCAAAAGGAGTTCCTGATAATGCCTTCACTGAGTCAGTAAAAGAGACCCTGCTACATGATGATAACTTCACGAGAAAATCACATGTCATTAGAAGTCTGAGAGAACTAACCCAAGACGTGCTTCACTACTACAAGGGTGATATCTTGGATGAATTGCCTGGCCTAGTAGACTTCAGCGTCTTCTTGAAACTCAGTCCCAAGCAGAAAGAAACTGTTCATAAGTTGGGAACCTATGAGAAGTTCAAAAGAAGCTCAGTAGGAACTTCACTGTACACTCATCCTTGTCTGTTCGAATTGTCAGAAGTAAGTGCTGCAGATAGAGCTACCAACCTGAAAGATGCAGCTGTCGATAGTTTGGTCCAGTCTATCAATCTGACAGACGGTGTGAAGGCCAGATTTTTCATAAATATCCTTGCACTTGCGAATTCTGCAGGAGAGAAGTTACTGGCTTTTGGTCACTACATACTTCCCATGAAATTCTTGGAAAGGCTATTGGTTAAGACAAGGGGCTGGCATGTAGGAAAGGAGATCTTTGTGATCTCTGGTGATACTAGTCAAGAAGAGAGAGAAGTGGCAACGGAGCAGTTCAACAACTCTGCTGACGCAAAAGTTCTGTTTGGTTCTATCAAGGCTTGTGGTGAGGGCATCTCCCTCGTGGGCGCATCAAGGGTTGTCATCCTAGACGTCCACGTGAACCCGTCTGTGACCCGTCAAGCAATTGGGCGGGCTTTCAGGCCTGGACAGCAGAAGAAAGTGTTTGTATACAGGCTCGTTGCTGCCGATTCTCCGGATGAAATTGACCATGAAACCGCATTCAAGAAAGAAGTGATTCCAAAGCTGTGGTTCGAATGGAGCGAGCAGAACTGCACGTCCGAAGTCTTCAAGCTGAGAAAAGTCGAGATCAATGACTGCGAAGACGAGCTGCTGGACAACAACGCGATGCGCCATGATATCAAGGCTTTGTATAGAAGGTGAACGCAGGCTGGCTGGCATGCACCATGTACATTGCTCTGAAGTAAGGGCCCCTTCTAGAATCACTCCTCACATCATCATCATGATACCTATTTCTCCTTGTTTTATATAAACCTGCGGCCATTCTTTTTAACTGGTATAACCTTTTCTTCTACAGGGTGTTACAGCTGCTCCACTGTGGATGGGAATGCCAGGAGTTTGCTGTCCTGCCAGCAGCAAGGGTTTTCTGTTGTTCATGCTGTTTGCCTACCTTGTGTTTTTCGGGTGACCTGTTCTGTAGCATGTGCCGACTTTGGACAGCGATTAGCTAGTGAACTTATATCCTCGTCGCGTATCGTGATCAAGACTTCCAGGATTAGCAGCTGTGTGTTAACACCTTATCGTTGGACAGTAACCGAATAATGTTAGTGTTCTGGATGTCACTCTTTGCCCTGTGTGTTGGTTCTTTACTGGGCGCACACACCGGGGGGCTTGCCAGGGTGGATATGTTTGTCAGGAGTATTTGCTGTGGATTGGGTGGGGATTGTTCCCTGCTTTCCTCATGGTTCTTGCAGGTTGTTTGCTCCATTCTGTCGGTCAGTTGGTATCGGCTGCTTCTTCGAGTTAATTTGTGGTGCATTTTTGTGTGTGGCGTTTCTGGGGTTCTTCGCTGCTGTTATGGTGCTCGGCATCTTTTTTATATATGTGTGGCTAGTAAGAAGAGCATCGTTTGCTTTTAGTGTATGGCTCAGGCAGCATGCTCGTTGAATGCTGACTACCAGAGGATACGCACGGTTTTGGGAGCGCTGTGGCGCTAATAAGAAGGCAGACATTGAGCCAGTCCGTCCTCAGTTTGTGAGATGGCCGATAGCTTGATCTGGATTCTTGTTTCGTGGTCAGTAATTTTTGTGCCGCGCATCGTGTTATGTCTGTTTGCTTTGCTAGGCATGTTGAGTTTCTTTCTTGTGTGATACCCGTTCTAGATAGTCACTTCATTTTGGGGTCTGGAAATGTCTGTTGTGAATTGGGAATTTGGGATTGTGTCGCTTCTCGGCTGCTCGCTCTTTGTTTATGAATCAAAAGCGGCGCGGGCACCGTACCGAAGGGCCAATTGGTGAAGTTCAGGAAGGGCAGGCGTGGCGAGCCTGAATGCCGTGTAATACTGGCGCCTGATTAATACGAACACAAACACCATCTCAAAAGAATGAACCACACCGTCTGCCACCAGTCGCCACGCACGGGTTGATCGGCATCGCCTATCGTCCTGCTACTTAACCGACAGAGGCACGGCTGCAATGAGTAGTACTAGTCCTGTTTTGTGATCGAAAATTAACTGACAGTAGGTACCTTGCCTACACGGCTAGTACAAGATACCGATTCCACCATTTCCCTCGCCACGCATTCTATCGACTCCCACAACTGTCAGTGATAATCAAAGACCTTTTCCCTAACTAGCACGTACAACAATAATCTAGCTAGCTTAGCACGTGCGCTGATGCTTGTGCTGTCTGTATCATACAGTATACTACTAGTATACTAGAGCCAAAAAGATATACTACTATGTTGCAAGGTAGGTTTGGTCTGTGCTTTCCTCTCGTAGACCTTTGCATTCTGCGTTTCCCTCACGGTGAATAGGCAGCCAAGTTCCCAAGAAAAGGAAGTGCGATCTCAGTCAATTCTTATTACTACCGAAAGTGATACTAGTTTCTAATCAGAATTTTGAACGGGGATGAGCCACATACATTTATACCTTTTTTTTTGTTGCGAAATACATACATTTAGACTTGACGAGGCTATGCTATGCAGACCCATCGGTGAAAATCTGCCGCACTTTGTCAGAGTATTTCGTTTTGACACCGCTCGTGCTCGTTCGACTTACTTATTGGGATTTTACGAGCTGTCGTGTGAGTGAAACAGTGGAGAAACCATGAACATAGTGTTTCCACCTCATGGGAGAAACTTATGTTTTTCGGGTGATTCCTCCTTTTCCGTTGCTACAAACTCATCATCTCCCCCAACCGTCAATGATAATCAAAGACCTCGGCCCAACTGGCACGTAGTACTAGTTATTAACCTATCTAGCTTAGCACGTTCTTCATCGATACTTTGTGGTGCTGTATATATACTACTCCCAAGCTGGGTTTAGCTGGAACAACACCGAGCAGCAGGAGAGCAGACCGAAGAACTTATACAGTAAGAAAAATGGCGTCGTCCAAAGCAGCACTCCCAGCTCTGGTTCTCCTCGCCCTCGTCTGCGGCGAGCTAGCGATCGCCGGGCATGCCCAGGCGTACATCGGCGGCCCCGGGGCAACGCTGCCACGAACCAGCACCACCAGGGGAGGATCATCGCCGTCGCCGGCTGGAACAACGCAGCCACCGGCATACACCAGGCCCACGCCTCGTAACTGCTCTAATTCATCACTGCTCCTGATTTTCTGCATCCACATTCCGTTTTTCCTGCCATGGCATGTTGTGTTAATCTTAATCTGTGTGTGGTTCTGTCTGACTCCTGTCTGTTTGTTTGTTTGGGATCTTGTTCATCATCAGGGGATGATGGGGCTGGAAGGGTTCCGGCCGTGGAGGAAGAGAAGGCCTTCATGATGCACAGCGCGCCGGCGCACGACGGCGCGCGCCCGGTCCCCGTTCCGCCTACCGCCAATTAGTAGTCCAAGGCAGTGCGGCCGAGCTGGCCAGCAACCCAGGGCTAGATTGTCCATGAGTCCGTGTGAAGGAATAAACTGTGTGAAGAACCAAGAATCCCTAATTAAGAACGAATAAATCGTGATAAGTTATGTTGTACCTCAACTGAGGGTAACTCTGTTCCTGTCAATGGGTATATAATTAAGCTGATAATGTACTACCAAGATTATGAACAGTTTCAGAAAAAACTGTTTCTACATTATGTGAGAACAAACCTTTACGAACACGGAGGGGATGCCTTGGATTAGGCGACTAAGTGTACTCCATGTCTTTGTGTTCCGATTTAACATTATCGATAAAACTTAACAAATCAATACAAGAATTACAAAATATACTGCTAACTCTAGCAATTTTTGGCCCGTCCTGCCAGGGCCAGACTCAAATAACCTCTGGGACAGCTTTTTTTAGCCCATTTGCTAGCCTGCATACTCTTTCTCTGCACGAGTAGAGAGACGAGACCCATTTGTTTAGTTGCCCACAACGGCCCAGTGACTGCACAAACAATGTGTTTGGTTGCCCACAACGAAACTGCTGTGGTTACCTTGCATTGGGGTGGCGAGGTTACCAACACTCCACACAGTACATAACAGTTCATTACTAACAATTCATTAGAATCAGTTCATCATAACCAGCAGTGGCCGAGGCAGGAATAAAAATGAGGTGTTGCGGAGTCCACAAATGAGAAAATCCAAGACTCCACTAGATAAATAGTACGTGTGTTCAACAGTTACAATCTAATTTTGTACTATTAAATAAAGCATCGCAATCAAAATACCTCACAACATGAGATCACATGAACAACGAATCACCAATCTTAATTAGTTGCATGAACAAATGATCCACAGAAACACATAAACAATAGAAAAAGCATGAATTAGTAACTAGTAGTGTAATATTAGGAGACAAAGGCATTTTATTCGGCGAACATAAAATACATACCATGATGAATTTTATTTGGGTGGTGGTTAAAGGATTTATGCAGTAGCCAATTATCCCAAAAGACCGATCTGATGGAAAGGGCTAGGCAGTATATTTATATTCAACGCTCCCCCTCACGTCTAGACTATTTTAGTACTTAGCGTGGGATAGTAATAGTCCATAGAATCTTTTTTTCCTTTTTTTTTAATTCTGTCTGAGTAGGGTCTTGAACTCAAGACCTCTTGGCTCTGATACCATAAAGGATTTATGCACTAGCCAATTATCCCGAAAGACCGATCTAATGGAAAGAGCTAGACATTATATTTATACTAGGAAATATGCCCGCGCGTTGCGGCGGAAAAAAATACTAACACATGAATTCATAAAATTCACTAACAACATGTCAAAAAAATCCAGTAACAAGATTAATTGTGGATAGCGTCTGAGAACGACAAATCAATGTATTTAGAGAAAAAAGTGATAGAATTTAGCTAGCAAAAAGGGCATGCAATGATTGGGTGGTATTATAATTTAGAAAGTGGAGTTCCAGTAGCAAACCAAACAATTCATGCACGAGGAGAACCTAGCAAAGTCTAACTCGAAACCCATCCATGATCCCACGACGAGCTTACTACCTAGCAAGCTAGGATTGCACTTTTGTATAGTAACTTGGATCAGCCGGCCGTGGGGGTGTGTGTCACCCCGCTCCGCTCTACGCCATGCGGCTCAGGCCATAGAGTCCTCTCTCTTTCCGTAGCACTCAGCCATGCCATTCTCTTTTTTCACTCATAAAGGCTCGCTGCCCACCATCTGCATACGGGGACTTCTATTCCTTCTTTATAATTAAGCTTTCTGTTCTGATCCGAGGCATATTTCAGCAGATATTTAAGCCTATATAAATTGGTGGGACGCTGTATAAGAGAGCGAGGTGGGACTAATTAGAATCCAACACAAAATTAGCAGCAGGGCATGGTGCGAAAGGAATTGGGCCAGGCCCGTACAAGTGATTGATAAAATAAAAAAATTGAGGAAGTAGGGATCTGGAGGACGTGAGACGTAGACCGCGAGTTTGCAGAAAGCAACGAACCGGTAACAACACGGTGGCAATGTACTAATATAAAATTTAGTGGGAGGGCAAATCGGTCTAAAAAAGAGTTGGACCGGAAGAAACACTTCGTCCTTTATTATTAGGTATAGATTCAACAGTGGTAATGGCATTCTTCTACCTTTTGACTGAAAATCTTTCTTTATTTCTGCAAGATCAAGTCCCTTGAATATCCCCCGCTCAATATAACACACCATCAAGTCATTAAGCCAACCATTCGACATCTTTTTGCGCAACTCGGTCTTGATAATCTTTATGGCTGAGAATGCTCTTTCAACATATGTTGTCACCATCGGTAGTAGTAGCGCCAACTCAATAAGGCGATAGACCAAAGGAAACAAGATATGCCTTTCAAGTTCAAACATCTTTTTTGGCTAGGCTTGCAAGATCATAACAAACTCTAAATTGATCATGTCTTCTCATATGGGTAATGAATAACTGGAGATGAACTTTTATACTCTTACGATCATCATAGGAGAAATCATCATCATATATTTCTGTAAGCTTAGCAATTTTGTCCACATTAAACTTGGAAAATGAGTCTCTTGGGTCAAGACAACCAAAGCCACGCAACAATTCTGAAGTTATGCCATTAAAGCGATGATCCAACTCTGTGGTGATAGCATCTATAGCTGCATAGAATATATCAACACGGAAAAAATGATCTTGATTGATGTTGTTTCTCTCCCTTTTCTTGATTGGCCAAACCTTGGTACAACCTCATCCATATTTGGCACTGGAATATCATTTGCATTGCAAAAGGTTTTAACTTCTTCAAAGAGTGTTTCCCAACCATTTTTCCTCACGTTCATCAAGCATGATCTCACATAGGTGACCAAAGCCATGGCTTGAACAATATTCCAATCTTTCTTTTGCAAGATAAGTGACAATTCATTTGTTATGCGAAGGATTTGCAACATCAACTTCATGATGAACACAAAACTAAAAGACTCCATTATATGCACCAAACCTCGCCTGGATGGATTACACTCATCCTTGTGCACAATACTAAGCAATTCTATCACCGCCTCCCACATTGATTCAGTACGAACTAAAGTTGTGTAATGAGATCCCCATATTATATCTCCTGGTCTACCAACGAGGTTTCTTCATGTTTTCCTCTTCCTGAGAAAATATCTCCACTCTCCAACTTTGCCAAGAGAATTGTACGCTGCTTGTCAAGCAATATATCTTTCCTCTTGCAAGATGCACTAGTGATGTTCACAATCAATGACACATATTTGAAGAAATCCTCAAAACATGAACAACATCTTGAGACAACAACTACTAATTGCAATGGTGAGAAAAACGATGCATATATAAAGCATATGGGTTCTCATCAAGGACCAGTTTTGAACGCCATTGAACTCTCCCCTCATATTAGAAGCCCCATCATACCCCTGCCCTCGTAAATTTGCAATAAGTAGCCCATGCTTACAGAACACCTCACATAATGCTTTCGTCAATGCTTCTGATGTTTCCGTGACATGCTTGATACACAGAAATCTTTCAATGACTTCTCCATTGTTTACATACCTGTAGACGAAAAAATAGTACAATCAGTTAAATATAATGATGGTAATTCATAGCCAAAAGGTAAAACAAATAACCAACTAGACAATCATATACCTCACAACAACAACCATTTGTTCTTTGATTGATATATCACGAGATTCGTCAATAAAAACTGAAAAGAGGCCATCTCCCATTTCTTGCTTTATTACTCTAGAGGCCCTCTCTGCACAACTTTTGGCAAGTTGTTTCTGAATTGTTGGATAAGTCATGTGGGCAGTTTTAGGACATAGCTCATCAAATGCAATCCTCACTTCCTCCTTTCTTTATTTGTACCAATCAAGCATCTCTAGAAAATCACCCTTATTCAAGGAAAGGGAAGATTCATCTTGCCCCTGAAAATGGTTCTTCTTGCAATGCAAGATAACTTACAATTCCCAAAGATGTTTCTAAACGGGTCTCATACTTGACAAGTGATTCTTTGGTATAGGTTGTAACCTTATGTTTCACACTTGAGCGATGGTTTTTGAAATCGTCATATTCCGTCCTTGCTTAATTGTGTCTTCTATTTGGGCCACCAACATGAAGAGGAAATGCTTTATATGCATTATTTCATGTAATAAACCCATCTTTTGTGAAGGTAGTGTGACCAAATTTTTCATCAACCAGATCTTGTCTAAAAAGAAAGCAATAAAGCAATACGTTGCATTCTTACCAACACTATATTCCAGACATGGATGTTTGTTATACCATGCTTCACAAAAGGTCCTATCACAATGATCTCGAGGATATTTATGGCAAACTGGTCGAGTTGGGCCCTTTGCCACATATGCAAATCTAATTTCATCTCTGATATTGGGGTGAAAATTATCAATTGAAATATGAAGCCCTGGATCAGGCTCAATGTGGTCCGAGTTCCACTCTCCAATGACATCCTAAACTATCACATCATGAACATGAATTTCATCTTCATTGTCTGCCTCTTGCACAACTGGAACCTCAGTCTCCACATCCTCTCTGTCTTGGAGTTCTTCTCCTTGTCTAGCAACAATGGGAATATCAAGATTTGGAGCTGGGATTGAGCTGCTACTGCCACATGCTTTGACTAAACGGCTCTTTATGTCTGTAAAACAAATTCAGAGCCAAGAGAAAACTAATCATTAATCAATAAAAAATAATAGAGAACTATACTAGACTTCAAACTAAAGCTTATTTCAGTAAAAAACAACAAGATTGGTTTCAGAATGAATTGCAATTTCAGTTCCAAAATCAAATTCTAGGTACCTTTCATTACGTACTTGCTGCTCTTCTTCGGTGCCATATCCTTACTCGCCCTCACGACCTTGTCTTGTCTTGTCCTCGTCGGCACTCGACCGTGGTTCTATGATTTGACTGCTACTGCGCCCTGCCGCCTCTGCCTGTCTGCCACACGATCACAAAAGTTGTCGTCAGGGAGATCATGTGTTGATTGTCCATTTCCTGTAAACTAGAGTTGCGACCAGGCCCAACATGGACAGTTCACTTACCGGTTCAGCCTCTTACCTTTTCTTTCCTCCTCTATAGTTTCTAAACTCCTCGACCTGATGTTAGTACCCATGGATACTGAAACGTAATTACATATACCTAGTATTACAACAAATGTTTAGGTGTGACGGCCGCCAAACCTTGCCAGATAACTGGCTTCTCCCCTGATAAGCAGATCATCATTAGAGGTGTTACTATATACCATCTCCGACCATAGTTTCATCGATCCCTAACTAATGGTGGGGATGTTTCACCACCACCCAAAATATACAAATTCTTCTTGAAGGAGTTCATCAGAAGCATCACACTATAGTACGGTAAGGTAAGTAGTAGGACTATATATAGTTCTTGCAAATCCAGTTTCTCATTTAGATCCTCCTATCAGCTTGACACATCGAAGCGTACGACCAACTCTAGACCTTGTTATTGACAAGGTGGTCTATAGCCTTGATTAGTAAGCGGGAAGCATAATGTCACAAGTTTGCCGAAGAGGAGTGAATATGAGCTCCATCTGAGCATAGTTCACCACATGGTTGTTTACGAGATCCAAGGGAAATGTCTAGGATCAAGAAAACTTTGCCAGTGAAGCACCCCTAGAACTCCTAAAACAAGAAAACATTAAGCAGTTTATGCAAAGCTTCGCGAGTTCCTTCATCTTCACGGTCCATTAGGCATGACGTTGTGTCCCGACACCAACGAACTCTGTTAGTTTCTTTGAGCACGCGCAATGGTGCTCACTTATTCTTTCGCTTCCTCAGATAGTTGTAAGTCTAAGATGTGGTGACTGTCTTTCTAGTGAAGTCAAAACATCATTGCATACATGCTGCAGGTGGATCTCTTTGAAGTCGTTGTCACACCTAATCCCATTTATGACCAAATCACAAAAGCTGCTTAGGACGAGCAGGGACAAAGAAGGCTCCCATTTCATGGGAGGTTGCTGCGGATACATAGCTCAAATTGGGACTGGACTTTTACGCTCAAAAGATGTAGAAGTGAAATCACACAGATCTTGAGACCTATCGAGAAATTTGTCCTACAATAGTGAAGAACATACTAAGAATTATGGCTCCAAACAATAGTAAGGTAAAGAATCTATAACACATGACGTCGCTAACAAAGAGGAACTAATTATGCACTAAGCATGATGTCCTACATATAGCATCATAACATGACAAATCTACACATAACTACCACATGCTTACAGATGAGCCTACATATAGGAACCATGCGAGAGATTTCTTACATCCGGTTCCATCTCAGAGGTTGCGTACGAGAGATATGCCGGCAAGAAAATTGTCGCTGTGGACGAGAGAGTAGGCGACAAGATCACCGTTGCCATGGTGATGGAGACGCCAGTAGTACAAACGTTGTCATGATCCAGGAAGCTGGCGTGCCCACCGTTGCCATGGTCATCAGTGAAGCTGGCAGGGCCACCGTCTTCAAGCTCGACCCGAAAGGCTCACCTGCCATCGTCCTAAATCTGATGGTGAAGGATCTCGGGGGAAGGGGGTGGTGGTGGATTCAGATTTTGGGTGGACAACACCGTCTCTAAATAGGGAGCGAGAAGTACGTGGACAGTGACCTCGTTCCTCCCGCTGTATTTTTTCTATCGCGCGTGAGCTCCCACCATCTCCCTGCATGCGCAAGTTCCATCGCCGTGTTCTTGCTTTTTCATGCAAGGATGTTGGTTCCAGGAAATGGCCGAATAGAGTGTTGTCCGCGGACCTGGATCTGGGGTGCTTTAGGGTTCGGACTAGCGCAGCCAAAGGGGATGAGGGAACCAAACGACTCGAATTCATTATGAACGGCCTGCCTAGACCTCCCACGGGCTACCAAACGCATTCCTAGAGACGATGTTGTAGCGATGTGATGTGTCGCAGACTTTCCACCTCGGCCACACCAGAGCACCCCACATTGGCACTGGAGTAGGAGCCACCTCAAAGTAGTAGATGCAAGAGCTGAGAGCTACCAGCCAAAACTACCTCACCCTGCCTGGAGCAGCCTGACCAAGCCACCGGGCAGCCCCATTGCATGTGAGAGCATCCCCAACATCGGGCCACAAATTAGACACCGCATGTGCGATGTACGACCCTGTCCGTGCATGTGCCCAACGCAGGGGGCATTTCTCCCTCCAAATCGGCCACTCCCGCGAATTTGGCATGAGATTTGCACATGCGTGGCTATAGAGGCCATTTTGCACGCTTCGACTTCATTTTTCATAGTTTTTGGCCTCAAAGAGGACCATTTTCACGGATGTTTGGCCACGATTCACACGCAAATATGCGGCCATACAATAGTTTAACTTCTCGCACGGCCGATAGCATTTTCCCCACGAACAAGTTAATTTTTTTCTTGCCCTTTGGACCTTTGGACGTCCCGCACGGTTGCCTTTTGGGGCCTCACTTTCTTTGGCCTCTTCAAGATCTACCACTAAGGAGTTGTTCTTGGTCCTTCCTCCCTTGCGGTCTCTCTTGAAGACCTCGTAGATTTCCTCCCACTTAGGGCAATCCTTGATTTATTTCCAATCATGCACCAATATGAATGGCTTATTCTCATTGGTCTCTTTGAAGTAAAGCAATGCACTCGCCACCAACAATTGCATGCCTACTCCACTCAAGGGCATGCGTTTCACATGATCATAGGAGGCTTGGAACTTGCTAGCCTCCTCCGAGACATACCCCCACCTCTTTTGAAGAGAGTTTGCATTGCAATCACTAAAAAAATTGAAGGAAGGCAAATGACGGTGTTGATGGCAACAAACGCAACCACTTTTCGTTGGGACTCCAAGTGCAAAGTGTTGTAGCAAGCTTCTCCCACAAGGGTGACTCGAGGGTTTATATCAAACTCTCGGGGAATTGGATGGTTATTTTCCTTCTCCTCTTCAAGCAACCTGTAAAGTAAAACAATTTGTTTTGTGTCCCCAACTCCACCAAGTGTTTGTCAAGCACAAATTTTCGTATTAGTAATATGAAATAAAATATAAAACAAAGTAAAGTAAAGTAAAAACAATATAAAGTAATGCAAACTAGATGAGATGGAAGATAGTAGAGTTGTTTTGGGTTTTTATGAGTGATTGCAAGTAAGGAAAGTATTTTTGAAATTTTCGAAATAATAAATTGCATAAATTAAAAATGATAGTAGATGCAATGGAAAGGTGTCTCTTATGATAAAAATCGGACCGGGGTTCACGGGTTCACTTGTCTACTCTCTTTTTAAGTTGTAGTGATCACAAAACAATTCATCAATGATAAAGATTCATGAAACTTTTATATGTGCTTGATAAAAGAATTAATATGGGATGGAATACATCTCATCTTATACTCCTCAAGAAAGGGAAATATCCATGGAATCTTGAATTAAGAACAAATCAGAGTATAGCTTTAAGCAATAGTACATGATGTTTGAAATACAAATATGCTACCTTGATCTAACAAGGTTATCACACTGCCACATGATAACTATAACACATGATTGCACTTTATCCCTAGTCAGGCAGCAAAAGAAAGGTAAAAACTAAAGTAGATCTTGAATATTATTTGTCACAATTCAATCTCTACCCCATGGTACTCCATCTAACACACACTTCTCCTCATGCAAGTTCTTGCATACAAGTTGGATCAAAACAAGCAATTAAGAATGGGGTGGATGATATGCATCTATTAAAACCTCTTACACAAAATAGATCCCAATCTCAAATATCAAATCATAGAACAAAGATCCACCACATAGGAATTACAAATACAACCATAATCATGTAGGGTAGCTCATATGGTACTAGATCTATGAAGAAGAAATAGATCAAGCTACTTCCACAAATCCATATCCCAGAGGTGGACTACTCCCTCATCATCATGGTGATGATGCTGGAGATGTTGGAGAGGGTGGAGATCTCCCCGGAGGTGGCTTCGGTGGAGTCCCCCCTCCAATCTTCGCTGGATCTGACTCTGTTTGGTGGTGTTTTCATCTATGGTGTGCTCCCTCTCGAGGACGCCTCAGGGGATCCTTATATAGGGATTTTTAGGTCAAGAAAACTCCGTGGGCAAAAGAATCGAGGCGATCAGACGACCGAGGAGGAAGTTAGCATGGGTGGCGTGCCCACCAGGCCTGGGCACGCCACCTGGGCCTCTTGGCCCTCCAGGTGGGATTTTTCTGCTCCAGATGCTTCTTGTGGATAAATATTGGCATTCCCAAAAGTTCAGGTCCATTTGACTTCGTTTAGATCCTAAAACATCAAAAACAGGGTTTTTCTGCCTTGTAGGGTTATAGACAAAATAAAGGGGATCATTGGTGAATCCCCCCAAATCAATATAAAACATGCATATATGATGCAAATATGTGGGAAAACATGTTAACAAACTACAAAGTTCATGTATGCATTTTAGATGCATCAGATGTTCATTGAAGTGATCATGAACCCACTTCAAAAATGCGAGCCTCTTTTGTTGGGCACCGCATATTGGGTCTTGGCCTATGTCCATCCAAGCATTGCAAAGTACCATGTCCTCATTGTCCGTGTATGCCCCAGTCCTCCTAGAACAACCCGAAGTTTGACAGGTGAGCCCTTCCTCAAACAATGGCTCGTGGTCAATCGAGACTCTATCTCGTTGAGTCTCCATTGCATCATCGTCAATATCCTAAGCACAATTACATATAATATCCACATAATATGATAACACAAGGTCCAAACATGTACATAGAGTTGGTAAAGTTCACACCTAACAAACGAATGCCGTGTTGGACATATTGTTGGAGATATGCCCAAGAGGCAATAATAAAGTGGTTATTATCACATCTTCATGCTTATGATAAATGTTTACATACCATGCTATAATTGTATTAACCGGAAACATTAATACTTGTGTGATTTGTAAACATAAAAGAGTCCCTAGTAAAGCCTCTTGTTAAACTAGCTTGTTGGTTAATATATGATCATGGTTTCCTGATCATGAACATAGAGATGTTATTAACAACAGGGTCATATTATTAGGAGAATGATGTGATGGACATACTCCTATAGTTAAGCATAGCATAAAGATCAAGTCATTTAATATAGTTCATTTGCTATAAGCTTTCTGATACATAGTAACCTAATTCCTTCGACCATGAGATCATGTTAATCACCATCACCAGAAGGATGCTTTGATGACATCAAACACCACACCGTAACCGGGTGGCTATAAAGGTGGCATTGAGTGTTCAGAAAGTATGGGTTGAGACACATGGATCAAGAGTGGGATTTGTCCATCCATATGACGGATAGATATACTCTGGGCCCTCTCGGTGGAATGTCATCCAATTAGCTTACAAGCATGTGACTGGCTCAGAAGGGATCACATATCACGGGAACGAGAAAAGAGTACTTATCGGTAACGAGGTTGAACTAGGTATGCAGAGATACCGACGATCAAAACCTCGGATAAGTAAACTATCGTGAGACAAAGGGAAATTGGTATCGTATGTAAGTGGTTCATTCGATCGCAAAGTAATCGTAAAAATATGTGGGAGCCATATGAATTTCCAGATTCCTCTATTGGTTATTGATCGGAGAAGTGTCTCGGTCATGTACGCATAATTCACGAACCGTAGGGAGACACACTTAAGGATTCGATGTTGTTGAGTAGTTATGGAATGATGAGTAAGAGACTGAATGTTTTTCGGAGTCTCGGATGGGTTCGGGATATCACGAGGAGATCCGTAATGGTCCGGAGAATAAGATTCATATAAAGAAAGTCCTATTCGGAGTTTGGAAAAGATTCCGGTGTTTTCACCAGGAATGTTCTAGAAGGGTCTGGAAGGTCCGACACTCCGGAGGGAAGGGTACATGGATGTGTCATGACAATGTGGAATGATTGCATCATGTACTAGGTCACTTGGCTGGGAAATATGGAGAGAGAAATCAAATCCAAGTTTTGAAAGTCAAACGCCAATTTGAAAAAGTCAAATCTGAAGTTTGCTTGGTGGAGGGAGAGTAGGAAACCTACTTGGGGAGGAAGTCCCACTCCCTCCCACCCGCCGGCCATGAGGAGGAGTTGGAGGAGGACTCCCTCCTCCCCAAACCGCCTCTCCCCTCCTATATAAGGAGGGGTAGGGCGCCCCCTCTCCCTACACCTAAAACCCTAGCTCCTGGCGCCACCACCTGCTGCCGCCGCCGCTTAGGGCCTCCTACCAAGTCGCCGAGTTGGGGTATCCCAAACCCTAGCTGCCGGCTACACTCTCCCCTTGGTGCCTCTAAACCCTAGATCACCAAGGCCCTCTCTCATACTCCACCATACTCGCTCCGGCTTAAGGCGAAGCCCTGCGAGATCTCCCCTCTACTTCCGACACCACGCCGCCGTGATGCCGGAATCATGAGGAGAGTGCTACAACCTCCGCTGCCTGCTGGAACAAGGGAGAGGAAGGTCTTCATCGAGTACCGAACGTGTGACCGACTGCGGAAGCGCTGCCGAAACACAGCGCCGGAAGGATCGTCTACGCGATCTTGAGATCGGCAAGTGTACGACTACATTACCCACGAGAATCTGCTCTCGTTGACCGCTTTGGATCTTCGAGAGTTAGTACTCCTTCGACTCATTGCTACAATCTAGTAGATAGATCTTGGCTTGTGTGTGTTCATGCGATAGAATTTTTTTGTTTTCCATGCTACGAACCCCTACACATATCACCGAACAGGTTGCGGGGCACTGGCGCCTCGCCGGTAATGCAGTCATGCGGGGCCTTTGTTTGGGCCACCCGCGACTTGTTGGGAACCGGTGTCCTGTTGAGGTCAAAGGCAGCAGTACTAGGTGGTGCCGTTTGCACAGATTCGCCAACCTCTGGCAATTTATCGCGCAGTCTAGTAAAGGAGGTGCCATCGTAGGCACCACTGCCGGGCGCCTGAGCACGTGGGCGGTGGGTGACAGACGTTGCCAAACTCGCGGATGCCGAGTGGAGGAGGGAGGTGTTGGTGGCAGCAATGGCTACGCTCAGTGCCCCATGCGTGATGAGCTTCTCGGTGATGGTCTGGGCCTGGGCAGCGAGGGCCGCGTAGGTAGCCTAGGTATGAACCTCGCCCATCTTTTGGGACTCCAACGCGCGCGTAGCATCAGTGACTGCCTTGGTCGCTCACGATTTCTGACCGTGGCGCCGGACGACCCTGTTCTTGCTTTCCTCGCTTGACTCTTTCTTGGGCTTGTGAACAGGCAGGACGTCGTTGGCGTGGCCTTCGATGTGGTCATGGCGCCAGAAGAGGGGGTGGGACGGCGGCTGTTGCTGCGGGTCCATGGCTTCCTAGGAGTTGGATGCGCGAAGGAGTGGAGAATTGACGCTAACGAGCGGGTCAGGGAGGACAAAATGTGGACGCGAATCAGTCCGTCACGGACACATGCGAGCACAATCGTGTCCTAGAATTGGGTCGCAAATACGCCGGTGATCGTTTGCGCCCCCGTTAGGAGCTCTTTTCTGGACTGCGTTGTTCGCAGACACTGATTCAGACGTGAGCAGTATAAATGTGGGCGGCCGCTGGGATATGCTCTGAGCTTCTCATAAACTGTACTATGCATAACATGATTTGTCTTTCATATTTCTCAAGTTATGGGTTGAATTTATAATTGAAACTGTACATAATGATAGGTGTATATTTTGAAAATGTAATCAACTATTTTGACTTCTGTGATTTTTTATTATATTATCCAGGGTGCCGGTTGCTCTCACCGGTAGGCATATATGGTGGGCGAACTCGCTGTCACGTGCACCTCGCTGTTGATAACGAGTGCTGCCATGTCAAAAGAAGAAAGAGATTGAGTGCTGCCGGCTGCAGCTCATCAGAAAGGGGCAAGGGGGGATCGGTGCGGCGATTCGGCGCTTGTGACAAATCGGCGAGACGGCGACCTTGTTACCACGCGCGTGCCTATAGTGACGTTTTCGCGATATCGTCGCCACCGGCCGTGAGAGCGATCCATGGATGGAAATGGAATGCACACGACACGCCGGTGCTGCCAGATAGCCCTGCTTGTCCCTACGTCCACCCACCGTTCGTTTTCGTGCCGCGGGGCCACGGTTTCGCTGGCCGGCGGGCGGCGGCACTAAGTAGCTCGGCTGCTCCCGTCTCCTCCTCCACTCTTCTTGTCGCTCTCCAGCCCAGTGGAACTCCACCGGTTCACCAAGAAATCCCGGAGACCACCCAAGCGGCCGAGCCGAGCCGAGCATGGCCGCCGCCACCAACGCCTTCACCGGCGCCTGCGCCTCCCAAGGTTCGAGCATGGGCGGCTCCGTCATCCTGCGCCCGCGCCCCGCGGTTGCCACGAGGCTGACGATGTCCTCCTCGTCGTTGCGGTGCGCCGTCGTCGGGACAGCGACGGCCGCGGCGGAGACGGCGGGGGATGGCGGGCGGACCAGGTTGGAGCAGCTGGCGGTGCCGCCCAGGCTGGTGGACCAGCTCGTGGAGGAGGCGCTCGTCTGGTGCTCGCAGCACGGCCTCGTCGTCGGCGACAAGAACCACCCGGTGAGTACGTGAGGTGACCCTGCAGCTAGCTGAGTAACCTCACGTGTCCAACGTTCACGTTAACCCGTAATACCAAAGCTGGTTTAGTTTCGGCTGTTCGGGGAATCGTGCGGGTGAAACGGGCTATCTTTTCGTGCTGCATATTAATTCGATCGGCTGATTATTAACTGTGGAGAAATCAGTTGTCTGTTAAACAATGCCGGTTTTCCCTAGGAGGGTAACTAAGAACAACTCTAACACATCTCGTAAAAAAGCCCCGCAACCTGTATTATTCCGGCATTTTTCAGTTTCTGCGCAAAATTTGGGACCGAACAGAAACCGGACTTCAGACCGGGCCTTTAAAAAATGTTCGGTGCACCGAACATCGGCCAGCGCACGCGCTATATGTACCGCACGAGGGGTGGATACAGGTCAAAATCCAGTCGGAACCCTCGCCCCCTCCCCTCCCTTAGCAGCGCCAGATCCACCGTGTTCCATTGACCTAAAGCCGCTGCCGGCCACAGATCAGCCCATTCGGCGACGCGTAGATGCCGAGGACGCCATCTAGCGGTGTTCGGGGTGGCCTTGGCCGGTACGCACCCACGTGCCGCTGGCTCCACCGAGGAGCAGAAGGCTCGTGTGACGTCACGAGGAAGCGGGAGTCACGGAAGTGTATGAACATGGGGAGATGACGCCGGCGTCCCTTCTCTCGCTAGGTGGAACTTCACCGACGACGGCGCGGAGGGTGGGAGCTCGCACGCCTCCACCTGGCATGCTCCTACCCCACCCCCGCGCTCGGACAGTTCCAGTTTTCAGTTTCTGTTCTATCCCACACATTTGCAAACTAAATAACACGAGTTCGGGTCCCTTTATACGCGTTTTTAAGGTCCGAGTTCACAGTACCTGTTAGAGTTGATCATTCATAGAAGTTTACAGTTTGTTCAATCGATTGGTTTCTCCTGCAAGAACAAGCTATAGGCTGAGAAGTGAGAAACCGTTGGAGAGGTGCTAGAGACTTAGCTATACACTTCGACAAGCAAACTACTCCATCCATTTCAAAATATAAGATGTTTTAGATTTGTGAAAAGAATGTATCTAGACTTGTTTTAGTGTGTAGATTCATTTCAAACATGAGTAAACCTATATACTCCCTCCGTTTCAGGGCTTAAGGCGTCCTCGTTTTGCGTGTTTTTTCTTTGACCAAGAATTACTCTAAATACGTAAAGAATTTTGGTATAAAACTAGTATCACTGGAAAGTATTTTTTAATACGAATTCAACGGTACTAATTATGTATAATATAATTAAGATTTTGTTGTTCAATTCTTATGGTCAAACTTTGTTTTGGAAAGCGTGTGCGCCTTAAGCCTTGAAACGGAGGTAGTATTAAAAGTAGTATAGATACATTTGCTTCACAAAGCTAAAACATATTATATTTTGAAACGGAGGGAGTAATTATTTGATACTTCGGCGTAGCTCTATTTGAGATTTTGCCTCTACACCGTCATAGCAATGCTGTAGTACAATGCAAGTTTGAGGGTGTTCGAGTTTCGGGTGTCGGTTGACGTTGACCCGGCAGAAAACAACTTTCCCAATATAGTAGTACCATTAGGTCACCCCCAATTAGTAACTTGTAGGACCCAGCACCAGCAGGGTATGTATACATGACGCGGCGCCCAGTAGATACACGTCTGTCTCATCTTTCAGCCATAGAAAAGTGGCGCACGAGGTGCATGAGGGGGCTCCTGTCCCATTCACACTTTTGGCAACTTGTTAATTCTAACGGCGACGTTGCGACGGCGACAAGCTGGTGGTGATCGACGAGCGGAAATAAATATGTGGTCCTTCCTTTTTTGGGGACTAATTGCAACAGAGTAATACTATATGAGAGGCCTATCTGAGTAAAGATTAAGTGCACGTGGACAACAGTGATCTCATTCTTTAAAAAAAAATCATATTTTTGTGTATTATAAAAAAGTTTGGAAAAAATATTCGGACGTAGCCAATGATTTATCGCACAAACCTACAAAATACCACTTTCAAACACTTTGTATTCTGAGCTATACAAAAAAAAGTGGAGATCTGTGCAGAAAATGTTTTCAAATTTCTAAATTTTAGTAGATTTTTCATTTTTTGTGCGCCAAAATACAAAGAATTTCATGTCGTGATTTTGCATGCTTGTGGGATATAAAATTAACTATGCCCGGAATTATTTTCAGAAATCTTTGAAACCAGTAAAATAAGTTTCTATTTTTTTAAATGAAGAAAGTTGTGGAGCTCGAGAGAATTCCTTATTCTCAAAGATAAATAATTCCTTATTTGACCCTATTTAAAGTTTTACTTCCTTATTTGACCCTATTTAAATAATGAGAGAATTCCTTATTTGACCCTATTTAAAGTTTTACTTCCTTATTTGGCCTTGAAGAACTTTTTCTTCCCTATTTGACTTCGTATTTTCGTTTCTTTCCTTATATATAACCCTTCCATCAATTGCGTTAGCTCCTTCCGTTATTTTTTTTTGTTCTTGGACTAATGTACCCTTTGTCTCAGTCGACACTCAAACAAATACTACTGGCTTAACTCTTTTTTTTTTTTGACAGCAGAAATGCCAATAACTTTATATGACTCATATTTATCATTAAATTCAAAACATCCGCGGGATAAATGCCGCTGGCTCAATTTGATAATTTTTGGTGGGAGCGCACGTCCCGCTGCGTCCGCCACTCCCGCTACATCCCCATGTCCGGCTCTCTAAAAAAACTCCAGTGAGTATTAGCCTTCCAGTAACGCACCTACGTGATTGTGATCTAATCTGACTCTTAGGATGTGTACTCATGTATTCATGCACGGACTTGGAAGATGATTAATATTTCCAAAATATAAGCCCACAAAGTAACGCACTAGGTTGTATTCATGCAATGAATCAAATCAACTGAATCAAATCAGGATTTATCTTTCCCAATATACCCGTACTGGTACGTAGGCTTCTGCATCTCGCCACGATCGACCAGCTACCCTGCTAGCATCTCGCCCGTCGTGCATGTCTTGCTGCATGCTGTTCCGTGACCAGATATGCACGTCTTAATTAGTCATCTTACATGCCCGAGTATTACATAACCATTGATTTTGTCTTTACAGATTTTTGTAACAAAAGCATTAGGGGCAAAAATGTCTTTTCCTCTTGCTATTTAACACCGTCGGTTCTTAGAATGAACTAGAGGGCCATGTAAGGCAAATTTTTTGGACAACTTGTCAAATAAGAAAGATTTTTTTTCCAGGACCAAGTAAGGAACTAAAACTTTAGATAAGACCAAATAAGAAATTCTCTCATAAATAATAGGAGAGGCCTATCAAAGAGGCTAACGGTGGGTCGCCGAGCACTCTTTATCGCTCATATGGACAAGGACAGTTTTGTTGGCACACAAGATCGCGTGCTTCTCGGTGAAAAAAAAACTTTCACATGTTCATGTCTTACTCTTACATTCAGTGTAAATTTTCTTTGAATTGTTTTCACTCTTGGTTTTTTTTTTACTCCCTCCGACCATATTAGTTCACTTAGATTCATCTAAATGCGAATGTATCTAGTCAAGTTTTAATGTTAGATACACACGTACCTAAACAAATTTGATTCAACTAATATTGATCAAAAGAAATAATAATATTTAACCCGAGAGCATATGCTTCGGAAAGTAAAACAGTGTCTCTCCCTGCGGGTGCAGCTAACTGTATGATTTTTGGAGGATTTTTTTGGTTCCTCCGTGAAGGAATTTTTTGTGCAGCTAGACAGTCCGCCGGTGGGGGCCATCCATGTGCTCCCCTGTTTCGTCCTCGGAACGGACTTTATAAATAAAGCCAAACGTCAAACCGAGTATGAGAAATTTCTGGTCGTCTGATTTCTTATGAGTTGCCTTATTTCAACATCTGTCATGTGGTATCGTAGAAAAAAGTTGTTATGTGTTGGCAATGCTTAGAGTTAGGCCCCGCTCGGTTTCCCTGGGATTGACCGGGTTTGGCATGGATTTATGTGATTTAAATGCAATCTAAGTCAAAATCTCCTCTAATCCACTCCAATCCACTCTAGAGGTGGATTAACCACGGTTTTGACATAGTTTTTCCATGAGATGCAGAGATCTGGGAAGGCGCCTGGAGTTGGTCTGCTCCATGCTCCATTTGCTCTTTTGCCAATGTCATTTCCAAAAGTTTATTGGGAGCAGGCACTTGAATTGGCTCCACTTTTCAATGAGCTTGTTCACCGTGTCAGCCTAGATGGAGAATTCTTGCAAGAGACTTTGGCAAGGTTAGTTTATCAGGGAATCGAACATGAAAAGCCTATATAATTCTTCGATCTGAATAATTTCAAAGCCAATGATTCTTTTTCAGGACAAAAGAGGTGGATTCGTTCACTAGGAGGCTTTTAGATATCCACTCAAAGATGATGGAGCTAAACAAGAAAGAGGTAGTGTGTACATCTTTTTATAGGTTCCGTTTACCAGTAAAAATATGTAAAGGTTCCTGCTGATTCCATTCTGAAATAAGCTACTAAATGATATTCTTATATTAAATCCAGTAAGTAACTAAGTGATGTCGGATAAATCTTTCAGGAAATTCAGTTGGGTCTAACTAGATCGGATTACATGGTTGATGGGGCAACCGACAAGCTTCTACAAGTCGAGCTCAACACTATCTCTACATCGTCCAATGGTCTTGCTTGCGGCGTATGTGAGCTTCACAGGTCAGATAACACACTATCAAAGTTTAGTTTCTTGAAGCTGTCACATACATATATACATTGCACATCTATACAGTTATATACTTCTGCTGAACCAGTTGATGACAACAACAATATGCGTGCAATGTGCAGAAATCTGATCAGACACCATGAGAGGGAACTTGGTTTGGATCCAGCCAGTGTTGTTGGGAACACCGCTATCGCTCAGCATGCTGAAGCATTAGCCGCTGCATGGGCTGAGTACAACACGCAAAGGTTGTGTGATTTGGTACACACATGCACATATGTCCTTAGAGCTCTCTATTAACTAAAGTTTTCATGATTCAGTGCAGTAGTTCTGGTGGTTGTTCAAGCAGAAGAAAGGTACATGTATGACCAGTATTGGATCACGGTGGCACTGAGAGATATATATCCTTTAGTATACGCTACACTCTTGCTCTGTCATGCTGCTAATGCAAGATGCATAGGAATCTCATCCGATATCAATAATTGCCATGGTTTTCAGTCATGTAGAATTTTTTTCCCTTAGCTTCTATTTTTCACGTATGGGGTGACGACAATTCGCAAAACAATGGCAGAAATAGAAGCAGAAGGGGAGCTTCGTCCAGATGGAACACTCATGCTGTAAGGTTCCTCTTCAAGTGTGTTGCTTGCAATGTCAACAGTGGATGATTGATGAACATCTAACTTTTTTTGTTTTCTCATTCAGAAATGGATGTCCAGTTGCTGTTGTTTACTTCAGGGCAGGTTACTCACCCGATGACTACCCTTCGGAAGTTGTATGTCTATCATTTCCATCAGTAAACTTCATTTGTTTAATTGTTAGATATTTTAGTCTGCAATGTAATCTCTTGATGTTTTGAGATTCATTGTTTTGTCAGTCACTTGTTGGATAAACATAGATTTGGAAGCTCAAACATTAAATTAGCACTGATATAGTCCTGTGCTATTTAATGATCTTCCAAAAAACTACGGAAGCACCTGGTATTCAGACAATCGCCGCATTTTTTCTTGAAGGAATGGAGAGCAAGGCTCATGATCGAGCGTTCTTCTTCTATTAAGTGTCCATCAATAGCATACCATCTTGTCGGAGCAAAGAAGATTCAACAAGAACTGGCAAAGGAAAATGTACTTGAAAGGTAATCCCATTTTATCCTTGTCGCCTAGTGAGTTAGTGACACATGAGAATATACAGAATCCTAAGGTTCTTTTTTCATGAAAGAGAAGCTACGATAGTTTCTAGGTCCAGGTATTCGAACAGTGAGCATACTGCTCCTGCTGCTCTTTTCTACTCGACCTTACTGACTTTCCAACTTCAAGATGTTCCTTTGACCATGACTCTCACCAACTTTATACTAAATGTTTTAATAAAACTAAAATATGAATAATAATAATAATAATAATAATACAATGATAGAATTTTCATATGGGATAGCTTACATAGTTTTAACTTCATCCATGGCACTGCACAGATTAGTGGAAGTCAAGTAAAATTCATACAAAGAAGACTAATGATACTTACAATTTATGCCTATCAGTAAATTCCTTCTACGTAGGATTGGTATTCTTATCCTGCATTTTGTACCAGGTTTCTCGACAACAAGTCGGACATCGAGAAAGTGCGGAAATGCTTCGCGGGTCTGTGGAGCTTGGAGAATGAAAGCATAGTCAGTGCTGCTATTGAATCACCGGAGCTATTTGTTCTAAAGCCACAAAGGGAGGGTGGAGGTATGCCCTCTATCTCACAATGCAGCCAAAAATGTTCAGCTCCAAATGCCAATGAGCAATCCTGGTATTACGTTTAGGGAACAACATTTACGGCGATAATCTACGGGAGACATTGATTCGCTTGCGGAAGGATGGAAGCAATGAAATTGCAGCGTACATCCTAATGCAAAGGATATTTCCACCAGCATCCCTCAGCTATCTTGTTCGCGAGGGTACCTTTGTCAGGGACAATGCTGTTTCTGAGTTTGGAATCTTTGGAGCCTACCTGCGGTAATAGATTGCAAGCTGCTCTAATATTCATAGATTCTCAAAATTTCCTAATTTTTGTGTTTCCTCGATTTAGGAATAAAGATAAGGTCATTATAAATGATCAGTGTGGCTATTTACTGAGAACCAAAGCGGCTTCACTAAATGAAGGCGGAGTGGTTGCTGGATATGCATTCTTGAATAGTATATTCCTGACATGACAAGGTAAACACATGCCAAACATCATTTATTTTTATCATAGGTGAATATTTTAGTGCATTTTTTGCACATTAAGGATTTAAGGTGGATACATGTCAAATATGTGTATATTAGTATTGAGAAAGTAAAAAGTCCAAAATGGTTTTCAGAACACATACCTCTCTTGATCATGCAAGGTCTGTTTCCACTACGATATTACACATGGGTATTTATGTAGGAGTGCTAGTGTTTCCATGAAGTCTAACGTATTATGCTTGAGTACAGTAAATTGTACTAAAGTGTTCAGGAATTTCGACATGCAGAGTGCTTTAAAACTGAAGAAGGCATTTCTCGAGGTGATTGCAGAAGAAGAAAGGTTAAGATGCTGCGAAACCGTGTTCGCTAAGGCCTAAATCCATGACCAGACAATTTGTGGAGATTGTGATCTACCATATGTATATGAACCCAACAACTATTTCATAAGATGAAAGGAAAGTTCCTGAAAGAATGTAAATACATAAGCAAGACGGGAAATATAAAAAACTCTCTTGTCTCATCCTTTCCGTTTCATCAAATTGTTCTGCGAGCTTGTCTTCTCTAGCAAATATCACAAACCTGAAATCTCAAAGGAAAAATATTCTAGGTTAAGAATACCTTGAAAGGCTGAGAATTAATTCTGATGTTATTACCCTGCTTCCAAAACCTGATGATGTAGAGATCAGATAGATATATAGTTCTATCTGTTTGCTTCAAGTGTTGTACAAAGTAAAGACAAAATTTTCATCCTTTGGAACCATTTATAGCAAAACTAATTTCTCCTACCAGTTTACTTTCGTTAAAGGGATGTATATTACGGATGGGGTAATGTTTAAGTGCAACCATTTATGGGAAAACTAATTTCTCCTATCAGTCTACTTTCGTTAAAGGGATGTATATTACGGATGTGGTTATGTTTACCACATGAAATTTTGCATGAAACCGGGAGGAAGAAACAACAAAGGAGTGGTGATTAAGTTGGATTTCGAAAAGGCCTACTATATAAGATCGATGAATTATTTGGTGGAATCTGTGGCACAAAAAGATTTTATAGGGAAATGTTGCATGTTGATTGAGGGCATTGTCATGGCAGAAGGGGTGCTTAAAATCAGGATGAGTCTTACTCTGATACCATGTATGAAGGTGTAACATATCGGTGACTGTATTCATGTGTCAACACAACATCATTAGAGTAATTAAAGAAGCACATGCTGAGATTGTTTTCATTTCGATTGTGCATGTGCAAGTCTACAAGATATCGATTCCCCACTTACTTCTGCTAAAAGCTCATCTTCTCCCCCCAGCCAGCAGTTATTACTCACAAGCTTATTATGCCGTTTGCCTAACTGCCTAGGAATTTAGTATCACATAGCAAACTAGCCCATGCATGCATGATCACCACATTAGCCATTCAGCATCGCCTCACCGTGTATATATACGAGGCAATGTATGCTGATAAAGGCACACAGCAAAGAAAATGGTAACCAAAGCAGTGCTCGTGGCTCTGGTTCTGGTCGCGCTCATGGCTGGGCACGCCGCCGCCGGCGAGAGCGCCCACGCCGTGCCACTCCGACGCACCGTTCAGAGCCTGGGCTGGATGCACGACATGAGGGGAAGGCCATCGGTTACCGCTGCCACCACTGCTCACCGCCGTGCCATGATCGGTAAGAAGTTAGTCATACTTTGTGGATCCCTGACGCACATCTTTAGATGCACTACCTAATTTTTCTGCTCATGTGACAGGCGAGGAAGGCGGCCATCACGTTGGTGGGGAGGAAGCAGGCAAGTTCATCGCGCCCGTGCCGGGTTTCAGGATCCCGCCCCTTCCCCCGAACGCGGCGTAACTAGATCATGGTGCCGGCATGCCGTGCCGTTACCCGTGGCCACCTCAAAATGGTTTCAATATGTGACGACTATGCCATCGATCTTTCCCTCAAAAGTCAAAATAACAACTGTAAGGCGGCAGCAGGAAAAACACTATGTAACAATAAATGCAGTAACGGAAGGAAACACCGAGCCTTTGCCTGATCTTGTTCAGTAGTCCTTTCTTTTAGAGAGAGAGAATTGTTCAGTAATCTTGGGAAAGCGTTGACGCGGTCACCTGATGACCAGATAAGATAAAAGTACCAGAGTGGCCATGACATCAACGGTTTCATATAAACACTAGAGGACAGGTAGACAGGATTGGCAGGTTCGACAACACTGCTGCCCTGCCCTCAGATATTCACAGCCAGAAGTTCCAAATGAAAATATTCTCAGAAGATTGCCAACTAACGATGATGCTAGATAGCCGTGTCACTTGTAAGCTAAGAACACCAAATTTGTCTCGACTGATGTCTGGTGTGCTGGACTGGATTACACGACCGTAGAAAGACACCAAGCTTAATGGTCAATGTTCCATTGATAATGGAGAGGAGCCAGTGAGTGCCGGCAGTTGGGTTAACCACTTCTCCACAAAGCATTTTTGTTAGACAGAAGGCGACATATATGGCGCTTGTAGCATGTAAGTTCGACTCACTCTCCACTAGCAGCATCTACTCTACAAGACAAAACATCTCTTTTCATGTAAACATGCCAAAATTTCAGAATGACCAACAGAGACTCTTGTACTGACATGTGGCGACATGTAGCGCTCTGCCAGGAGCGACGAGGCTAAACAAGTTCTGCCATAGGCTAAACTCCAAAGCTTGCAATACATGTCGTCCCCGTCACCAGCCACTAAGAGAACATCTGGCAGAAATATCGTTCATTAGTGTTGTGTACATTGACCCGATCATAGCTAGTGACAGGTTATTTCTTTGTACGTGCACGCGTATATGAACCTTCCATGCTCCAGCATCTGACAACTTCCCACTCCCCCAGCAGTCTGAGCAGAGCACGAAGCAGAGCAAGAATGGCGATCGCGCTAGCCGTGCTGCTGTTACTACTGCCACTGACAATAGTATCGGCTCAAGAGCAGCCGCCGCCGTCGCCTCTGCCTCCGCATGTCGTGCGGCCGGGCTGCCGCGACAAGTGTGGCAACATCACCATCCCCTACCCCTTTGGCATCGGGGATGGTTGCTACCGTGACGATGGCCGAGGTGGATTCCAGCTCGAGTGCGACGACTCCCACGCGACCCCGTGGCTCACCACGGTTGGCTATGGTGTCCGGATCACCAACCTGTCCATCGCCACCGGCGAGGTCCGAGCCAAGCTCAAAGCGATGCGCTACTGCGACGACAGCGACGGGGCCATCGGCAACCGGAGCGGCGACGGGGCTGTGCAGCTCTTCAACAGCCACTACCTCTTCTCCCCGACCAGGAACCGCCTCGTCACTCTCGGCTGCCCCAACCACGGCTACTTCGTCGACCTCCGCGGTTACTACGTCAGTGGATGCATGTCCATATGCCGGCCGTTGCAGTATGCCCTGCCCGGGTCCTGCACGGGCGTCGCCTGCTGCCAGAGCGCGATACCCAGTGCTGTCGACTACTACGAGCCCTACCTGCTCGACATGCCGAAGAAGGATGGAGACCCAATCTTGTATACAACCACCACGACCTGCCGGTACGTCTTCCTGGTGGAGACCGGATGGTTGACCAGGTACAACGACGTCGATAAGTACCTCAACCGGACCGATGACCTCAGCGTGCCCATCATCCTCGACTGGGCAGTCCGGAACGTCGGCAACTGCAGCGCCGCCAGGCTCAACAGAACTGACTACGCGTGCCGGAGCACCGCCAGCCATTGCGTCAATTCCACAAACGGTGATGGATACCAGTGCAACTGCTCCAAGGGGTACGAGGGCAACCCCTATCTAGAAAACGGATGCAGAGGTATGTGCACAGATAAATCTTGCTGCAATTTAGACATTCCTCAACTTCTTCCATGTTTAACACCGATTTTTTTACCCAAACTGAAGACATTGATGAGTGCGAACGCAAAGAGGATCAGCCATGCTACGGCGTCTGCACAAATACTCCGGGAAGCTACACTTGCCAATGTCCTCCTGGGACTAGTGGAGATGCCACCTGGATCAATGGTTGCCGGCCAAAGGACAGTTTCACCTTCGCCCTAAAAGTAGTTACAGGTAAACAGACAATCACGAAACTTTTTGTCCATTTGGTTGCTCCTGCAATCCTGGTTGTCAGAAAACTGATGGTTTATCCAATGTCATACTCAGGTGTCAGCCTTGGAATGTTCTTACCGGCGTTCATGGCCTTCTGGCTCTACCTCGGGGTCCAGAAAAGGAAGCTTATCAGAACAAAGCAGAAGTTCTTCGAGCTAAACGGAGGCGTCTTCCTGCAGCAGCAGATGCGCTCCTACAACGGCACCAGCACCTGCGCCAGTGGGTTCAACATCTTCTCCAAGGAAGACCTCGAGAAGGCGACCAACAACTTTGCCCCTGACCGTGTTGTTGGCCGCGGCGGGCACGGCATCGTCTACAAGGGTGTCCTTGAGGACAGGACAGTGGTGGCGATCAAGAAGTCAAAGATGATAGAGGAGGAGGCCCCGACCAAGGAGTTCGCAATGGAGATGTTCATCCTCTCCCAGATCAACCACAAGAATGTCGTCAAGCTGCTCGGGTGCTGCCTCGAAGTAGAAGTGCCCATGTTGGTCTACGAGTTCGTCTCAAACGGTACCCTCTACCACTACATCCATGGCAGTAAGGGCCTCGACTCTGGCACAGCCTTCGAAACCTGTCTTCGGATAGCAGTGGAGTCAGCCGAGGCACTAGCATACATGCACTCTTCGGCTTCACCACCGATTCTCCATGGAGACGTCAAGACGGCAAACATTCTGTTGGACGACAAGCTTACAGCAAAAGTTTCAGATTTCGGAGCATCAAAACTGGCACCAACTGATGAGGCCAAGATGGCAACGTTGGTGCAGGGAACTTGCGGGTACCTTGATCCAGAATACCTAATGACATGCCGGCTGACTGACAAGAGTGATGTGTACAGCTTTGGTGTCGTCCTGTTGGAGCTTCTGACAAGGAAGAAGGCACTGTACTTTGACGGGCCAGAGGAAGATAGAAGCCTTGTTTTATGCTTCATGATGGCAGTGCAGGTTGGACGGCACCAAGAGCTTCTGGACAGCCAATTGAGGAACGAGATGAGCATCGAAACCCTTGAAGGAATCACGCTCCTCGTCATGAGATGCTTGAACATGAGTGGGCAGGAACGGCCGACGATGAAGGAGGTTGCAGAGAGGCTAGAGATGCTGAGGAGATACCAGCACCACCCGTGGGCTCAAGCAGATGCCAACACGGAGGAGGCGCAGAGCTTGCTTGACATGGAACAACGGAATGCGAATTACAAGTTCACAAAGGATTGCGTCCTTGATTTTGAAGGAAGCAGTACATACAGCTTCAGCTCGTAGATCGAAATATTTTCTGCCATTCATTCTGCATAGTCTTCCAGATATGAATTCTTTTGGATGTAGAACATAAATGCACATATGACAGGTGCAGAAAACTGAACAGAAGCAAAGATCTAAAATTCATACGGGTTGTACAATTCAGTGAAATTTTAGGAATGATCTAATCAATAGTATGCAACATTGCAACTATTCCCAATAATTGTAACCGCTTTTCCACTTTTTTAAAGAAAGTTCAAAGCAATAGGATGTAAAGAGAACTTGCAATCATTTATTTAGGATGGAAAAATATAACAAGGGAATTGCAAATAATCGTTCAGCATTTATTGACTAGGAAACCACTACAAAAAAATCTGCTTAACTTGATTTGGATGCCACATCCAATCTAAGCATACAAGATTGTTTATGTGCAAAAACTGCACGTAGTTTACTATTTTTTTGGAGGTTGTACCTTTTCATTTGGGAAGCTGGTGTCTCATGAACTTTGCTGACAGAGTTTTCTTATAGAGCATCTCATGATAAACCCTTTGCATTGCATCCTTAGTCTGTAAATCCCACCAGGAACAATGATTCTTCTGGACAATTGAGTGCAAATTTATGTTAGTTATGCCCTGGCCTGGAATATGATAACTATGTTTAGAGAAAAGACAATCAGAATAATCTTAATCTGATATATATTTGCTTCCTGACAGATTAACTGCAAACATGGTTTATGCTATCAAAACCTCGCTTATTTGACTTATGCATAGATGATTAGTCATACATAATCAGGCAGCTTATAGTCCTGTGACGTGAGAGCTAGTGCCCAGGAGACTGCGAACTTATAATGTCATCAAGAGCTTGAGAAAGAGACATGTCACCAAATGTAGAGATGTTGTAATGAGACATTGCTGTGGTGTGGTAGTCATAACAGCCAGATTGCCTGGTTACATGTAAATTAATTTCTGAACCATATGTGCCAACAAAATTGTCAATCAACTGATGTAAAAGCTTACGTTGATCCATGACATGAGCTTAAATTGCAACAACGCCCTTCTGATTCCCTATTGACACATACAATTGTTAAAACTAGCCTTTGGAACTTCTAGTCTAGATGATTACAGTAGCACTATTTGGGTTCAATCTGAGAGAGTAGAGAGAGGAGAAGAGAGAGATCGGAGAGGGACTACCTGCGCCTTGGCTCGAGGAACACGAGCCAGAGGGGATGCCAGAGGTGGTGGCCATGGTGGAGAGGGGCGACGGCGTGGGCGTGGGTGAGAGTGGCGGCGGCGGAGCTTCCCGTCGGCACAGCGCTATCCTAGATCGGATGGGCGTGTCGGTGGGGCAACTAGGGCACGACGAACCTCGTGAGGCGTGCCTCCGGCCCCCACCTCTCTTTATAGCGCTGGCGACAGGGGCCCACCAACCAGATAGAGGTTGGGCGCCCCCGATCAGGGCGCGGATAGGGGGTTCCGTTCAAGCCGTTGGGCTCGTACGGGAGAGATCAACCTAACAACAACATCTCATCTAAATCATATCAAAGGGACAGAACATACAAATACAAGAAATACTCATTGCATAAATGTGCTACAAGCTTACAACCAAAAGAGAAATCATTTGGGAAAACAGCACACTTGAGAAATATAGATGCCACAGAGCAGTCACGTATAGCACAGAGATCTAAGCCCAATATAATACTTTTGCAAGACATTAATTTATTTACGCAGGTTTATGAAGTACTCCCTCCGTCCCAAATTACGTGTGTAGAACTGTAGATACATGCGTATCTAGACAAAGCTGAGTCAATTAATTTGGGACGGACGGAGTAGCATAGTGCCACCGAGAATGGAGTAAACATTACAATTACCAAATCAGATAATTACATGAAAACCAAAAGTTGATCATCAAGTTCAAATACTCACTGGAAGATCAAGTTTGCATTGTGTAGTATTCAGAATGGGTCATAAGTTGTTTCATTTGGTAAGTAATCATTTAAACTTTACACAATGACAGTTGAATCTTGAAAGCGTGTCATGAAATGCAATTGTGTTTATCAAGAGATACGACAGTACAACCCAAGGCTGCAGGTAAAAGTTCATAAGCTGGTATAGGCTTGGACATTGTTGGAGCTAATCAATCCAGATGGAAGTACCCTTTCATATGAAATATGCTATTGAACTTATTCAAACATAAATACCTTTATTGGCCAGCTAAATTGTTAGCATGCACTAGCATTCTTGTATAACAGAGGTTAAAGGAGGAAATAGACTAGTCCACAAGTGAATGCATGCTTGTTACACAGAAATTGCATACTTGGGTAGTATGAGTGTATGACCTCCACCAAGTTACCTTTCTTTGAAGCGCACAAGATAAATAGGTAACATATGTTGCTAATGATCCATATGGTGCTACGGATACATCTCACTTCAGATATGCACAACATGGAGAGGTTTCCTGCAGAGCAAGACTGTGTGTCAAACATAAGCCATGTGAAACACAGAAGTAAAATCTCAGTTTGAACAACATAGATATAAATGTGCTAACATAGAGATGTATCTTCATGCTAACTCGGGTGGATGTCAGTAGGAAATTTCCGTATGAGGCGGGAGTGGTAAAAATGGAGGACATATAGAGGAAGATGGTAGCATACTCTGTTGATTTAGTCAGGAAGAGCCACAATGCCGAGAGCAGTTCAGCATCTTTCTTGTGATGTATATCATAGAAGGAACTCTGTATCATTTCAGACATGGCCAGTGCGTCTATACGCAGAAGCAACTCACAGAAACTGGATGGTTGTGCAGTATCTGTGACAATACCTGAAAAGGGGTCCCATGAGATGGCGAGGACAAGAAATATATAAAGGAAAGAGAAATGCATATGGTTTACAATTTCGTAGGTAGGTGTACGTTCCGGTTTCCCTTTTTAGCTATACATTCTGGTTCCTACTAGTAGTTTATTTGCTCTTTTTTGCTAACAGAAACGTTTTTCACCGAATCTTGCCTTTCCATTTCCATTACTTCTAAGTATATTTCCTTAAGAAGCGATTGATTTTCTTCTTTCAATTTCTTCAGCAACTCCATGGCCACAAGCCGCTGTTTGTGAAGATACAGGATATCTGCAGGACAAGTCATTAGTGAACAAAAGAGGGATGTGAATGCATTGCCGCAACTGAAATTGCTCCGACATTGTGACATAAACTAGCACACATTCAGTCATAACTGACGCTGTCGCCAGGTTGCAGCACGGATATAACAATAAATTTGAGCAAAACATCGGAAGATTGATTAATTATTACTTATTACTCCGATGGGCCTCGCTGGAGAGCTCCCAAATTCCACCGCTGGATTGCTCATCAGCAAGTGTATTCCCTGCAATAGCAGACACGCGAAATTTCACAACCACCTTTTCAGCCTGACTAGTCGGGCAAAAACTCAGGGGCACCCACCTGACGGTACTGGACCTCCCGCGGCACTAGATATCGAATCGGAGTAGAGATGAGAGGAGCTCACGGGCACCCACCTGACGGTACTGGACCTCCCGCGGCGGGGCTTACCGGCGCGCGCATCGCCTTGCTCGTCCCTGATACACAGATTGGGTGGCCGAACCGAATTAGAAGCCACAGCGACACGCGCACAAACACTTAGCCGGATGTTGCGAGCAAACAGTGAGAACGCGAGCACTGAGCGGGCGCGCGCTTGCGATGTGATAGAAGGAGCCGTCGGGTACCTGGAGCAGGAGCACCGGTCGAGAGGCGCGGGACGAGGGCCGCCGCGCGTGCGCGAAAAGGAGAGGCGATGCTTCGCACCGCGCGGCGTGGGCGGGGCTGGGACTGGTGGCGCCGCACCGGCGCGGGGCCTGCACGTCTGACTCTGAAGCGTCGAAGGAGTCGCCGGGCGAGACAGGAGCGGCATTTGATTTACCGGGACTGGAGCAGGGAGAAGAAGGGGAGGTTTTTTTTTTTCCAAATCTGCCCAATTCAGCAAAGTTTAACCGAATCTGAGCTGGGGCAAAACTAATTTAAAATCTAATCCCTCATGTCGGCGCCATTTGAAGTGACGCCGACATAACGAAGGTCGGCGATGGCGCCGAGGCAGCGATGCAGATGGGCTGGGGAGCTGACGTGGCCGCTATGGTTCAAATGGCGCCACCCCTAGGGTTATAGCCAATTGACCACTTGACAAATGCGCGAAAAAGAGAAGTGCTCGATTCGCGACATGGCGGCCACATCAGCCCACCTGCGTCGCTGCTCAGTGCCATCGCCGACCTTCGTTATGTCAGAAATGGCGCCGACCTAAGGGGTTAGATTTCAAAATAGTTTTGCCCCGGATCAGATTCGATTGAACTTCTCTGATTTGGTCAGATTTGTCAAAAAATACAAGAGAAGGAGGAGGAGCGGAAGACAATGGGGAGAAGAACGTGTGCCGTTGTGCCTGCGCGGCCCGTGGCTCCGTGAGAGCGGTGGAGATGCTGCAGGCCACGGGCCATGCTAGGTTCTACCAGCCAGGTTTTGGGATTCAGCGGGAGACGTGGCACCAATTCGGGCCTCGCGGTTCGCAGAACAAAATTAGGCCTGATATTTTGCTTGCCGTCACAGCTTCCATTCATCAGAATATGGCTAAATCTAGAATTGGATCAACATAGTCCAACTTTGGACTTTATTTTGTTGGATAATATTAGATTTTTTTTTTGAAAATAGACATTTTATTAATTAAAATTTTTAAGCATTATACTCTACCTTTGCATAACTAAGATATACACGGCCGATAACATTCAAACACGAACAAAAATAAAAAATAGGTGAAATACATGACATCATACATCATATCGCCTAAGGAGGGAGGGAGGCGATCCTAAGATCACGCTGCCATCCATGTCGAAAAAAGTGTTCCTTCGTAAATATGTCTTAGAACTTCAAACAATGTAAATACAACCATAAACAGAGCGTAGCAGTGCATCAGTAGATAACCTGCATAAGAGAAAACATTTTATTATTAGCCGGTCAACCATACAGTCGCATACAACCCTCTCCCTTACCGGTCAATCATTAGCTGGTTTCATGGCTGACCGACGTGAATTTTTTCAAAATTTTATAAAAAGTTTTATTTTTATAGTTCAAAATCTAAGTCACGCTAATACGTTAGATGAGAGATAAATGATGAATGGTTGCACCAAGTCACGGTAAGACTTGAAAACACCAAGTCACCGAAGCTCAGTCCTTGATTGGACATCTCTGTAGGCGACTTCTCGTCTGCCGGTCGGTCAGCCGTGAGCGCAGGCATATTCCTTCCATCTGGAACCTCTGCATATGGACATCCGCCGAGGTGTTATGATCAGATGCATGATTACTAACAAGACTAATTTTACGAATTTCATTATCTAATATAACAAGTACATGCAAGTTGCTGTATTTGCAACAGTCAGCTGGCACGTAACGTCCAGTGAGCTCGACCGCATTTTAGCATTCATCAGGGCATATAACTAGATGAGGAGACCCGACTGCTCAAGACAAGTGAGTAGTTCATGGCCATGGCATCCAACGTAGAAGCACACGCCGAGCTCTGCAGCATCACCTTCGGCTACCTCAAATCCATGGCCCTCGACTGCGCCATCAAGCTCGGGATCCCCCAAGCCATCCATCTCTGCGGCGGAGGAGGCGCCTCCCTCGCCGACATTCTGGCCGCCGTCCCGGTGCCGGAGAGCAGAAGGCCTTACCTGCCTCGCCTCATGAGGTTCCTCGCCGCCTCAGGCATCTTTACTGATGTTGCCGGCGCAGGGGAGGAGGGTGTCTACGGCCTCACGCCGGTCTCTCGCCTCCTCGTGGACGACGACAGCGGCACTGGCCTCTCCCCGTTCGTGCTCTCCCAGACCACCAAGCACCACGTCGGGGCGGCCATGCACCTCTCCGACTGGTTCCAGAGCGACGACCCCGCGCTGGAGACGCCGTTCACGACGGCGCTGTTAGGAATAATAATTCCAATAGGATACGGAACGGTATCGTGTGCGTGTGTGTGTTCCGAGTAGGACTAGTAGTCCAACACCTATTCGTATTGACGTTGCGTCTTGCCGGGTATATATACACCCATATAGTAGCCTTGTAAGACAACCGTGAGACTCAATACAAACAACAGGACCGAGAGGGCCCTGTAGCCATCAACATTGTTTTCCCCCCGTACGTACTCGTGTGAGTTGAGAGAGCTAGTTCTTTTGATCAGGCTAGATAGCTAGCTTCTGATCGTTGTTAGCTGGTTCTTATACGTGCGCGTAACTTGCCGGAATACTTCGTCGTCGTCACGCCGGACTGCACTCGGCGTTTGGGGCTGGGCCAACAATTGGTATCAGAGCCTCGCGGAGGATCTCCTAGTAACGGGAGGTCATGGCGGACAAGGAGCTAGGCGAGTACTCCAGTGCGGCTGCGGGTGCATCGGTGTCGTCGCAGTACCCGCGGTATGATCGCGGCAACTACACGACGTGGGCGAAACGGATGGAGTGGGCCATGGAGGGCAACGACATCTGGGAGGCTGTCGATCCCGGCGGCGACGAGTTCAAGAAGGGCGCGCCGAAGTACCGCAAGGACCGACAGGCACTCACGGCCATCGGCTCCGTGGTGCCGGCGGACGTGATGCAGCACCTGATCTCGAAGGATTCTGCAAAGGCGGCGTGGGAGACACTCAAGACGTTGAATCTTGGGCACGAGCGCGTCCGCAGGGCGACCCTACAAACCTTGCAGAAGAAGTACGAGAACCTGGAGATGGAAGGAGATGAGACGCTGGACGCTTTTGCCTCGAGGGTAGCCACAATTGTCAACGGGATTCGCGCGCAAGGTGAGAAGCTGGAAGATATCTCAGTCGTAATGCGTTTCCTTCGCGCGGCGCCGCCGCGGTACATATCTGTGGTGTCGGCAATCGAGCAATGCGTTGATCTCACCACCCTCACGATGGATGACCTGGTTGGACGGTTCAAGGCGCATGACGAGCGGATGAAGATCACCTACGGCGACGCGAATCAAGTTGAGTTACTACCTTGGGATCAAGGTACATCAAAAGCTGGGTGAGATCACGCTATGCCAAGAGGCATATGCAAAGAAGATACTCGAGAAGTGTGGCATGGAAGAATGCAATCCAACTCATGTTCCGATGGAACCTCGTCTTAAACTGAGCAAAAGAAGTGAAGCACCTGCGGTTGATGCAACGGAGTATAGGAGCGTTGTCGGAAGTTTGAGGTATCTCATCAACACAAGACCCGACTTGGCCTATTCCGTTGGCTATGTGAGTCGCTTCATGGAAGCACCCACAATGGAGCATTGGACAGTCGTGAAACATATACTCAGGTATATCAAAGGTACTACAAAATTTGGTATTGTCTACTCGAAAGAGAAGGAGGAGGTGAAGCTACTTGGCTACAGTGATAGCGACATGGTAGGAGATATTGACGACCGTAAGAGTACCTCGGGCGTGGCATATTTCTTGGGAAGAAGCATAGTAAGTTGGCTATCACAAAAGCAAAAAGTGGTGGCACAGTCATCCTGTGAAGCTGAGTATATTGCGGCTGCAACTGCGGCGTGTCAAGGTGTGTGGCTAAGGAGTCTACTTGGTGATCTCACCAATCGGAAGGCGGAACAAGTGGTGCTCAATATTGACAACAAGTCTGCAATTTCATTGTGCAAGAATCCGGTGCATCATGACAGAGTAAGCACATTGATACGAAGTATCACTACATACGGCAGTGTGTAGAGGAGAGCAAGATTAAAGTCAACTATGTTTGCACCAATGATCAGCTTGCGGATATCCTAACTAAATCTTTGGGACGAGTGAAGTTTGCGGAGATGCGAGGAAGGATCGGCGTCCAAGCTGTGAAGATGGGCACATCGTGCTTAGGGGGGTGATTGTTAGGAATAATAATCCCGATAGGACACGGAACGGTGTCGTGTGCGTGTGTGTGTTCCGAGTAGGACTAGTAGTCCAACACCTATTCGTATTGACGTTGCGTCTTGCCGGGTATATATACACCCATATAGTAGCCTTGTAAGACAACCGTGAGACTCAATACAAACAACAGGACCGAGAGGGCCCTGTAGCCATCAACATTGTTTTTCCCCGTACGTACTCGTGTGAGTTGAGAGAGCTAGTTCTTTTGATCAGGCTAGATAGCTAGCTTGCTGATCGTTGTTAGCTGGTTCTTATACGTGCGCGCAACTTGCCGGAATACTTCGTCGTCGTCACGCCGGACTGCACTCGGCGTTTGGGGCTGGGCCAACAGGCGCATGGCACGGACCTCTGGGGCGTCATGGGCCGCGGTGGTGGTGCAGCAGAGGTGCTGAACCGGCTCTTCAACGCCGGCATGGCGTCCCACAGCGGGTTCATGGTTGACTTCGTCGTGCACGAGCGAGACGTTTTTGAGGGGGTGACCTCGCTGGTCGACGTCGGCGGCGGTAGCGGCACCGTGGCGAGGGCCATCGCCAGGGCCTTCCCGAACGTCAAGTGCTCGGTGCTGGACCTTCCCAACGTCATCGACTCCATCCCCGCCGACGCCGATGGTGCCGTCGACTACATCGCAGGCGACATGATGAAATCCATCCCATCCACTCATGCTGTGCTGCTCAAGGCACGTAATCTATTCAGTTCCTTTCATTTTCATGATTTCCGGAGATCTTTTCAACTGACTCTACCGTGTCACACAGCATGTCCTGCATGATTGGAACGACCAGGACTGCGTGAAGATTTTGAGGCAGTGCAGGAAGGCGATCCATACAGGGGGCAAAGTGATCATCGTGGACGTGCTCGTTGGGTCCTCGCCTTCCAAAGACATGCTCCAAGTCCAGCTCCAGCTCGACCTGCTTATGATGGCGATGACGGCAGGCAAAGAGCGCGATGAACAACAGTGGCGCAAGATATTCATGGACGCAGGGTTCAGCAACTACGAGACGAGGCCCCTTATGGGGTTTACGTCAATCACGCAGCTGTATCCATAGGCAAGATCAATGCCATGAAACATTCTACTATGGCCAAGTTATCCGTTTCCACCAGTTCGCCTTTAAGGCCTACCATGTTACTTTTTTTTATAATGGCGTTACTGAGGTATCTGTTGCCTGCGTCGATAAGAATTAATGACGAAAATTGTTGGGCTGGTCTCCCTAACATCTCTACTTACAAAATATCTTCAGATCAATATGCATCATAACATGCCCCGTTTATTTATTTGTTTTTGAAAAGGGAAAACTTAGCCTCGGCCTCTGCATCAATTGATGCATACTGTTTTTTATTGCATAGTTTCAGAGAAGCAAAATTAAGAGTTTACATCTGATAATGGGTTGTTCAAGGTGTACATAAAACTCAACCAGCCAAACAAAAGGAAGATAAAATGCATATGCATCATGAGGTCTCTTAATATGTTGCCAGCCACCCTGCTGGTTGTAGATAGCCCAAGCCAGCAACCGTCTCGAGAATGCTACATCCAGAAACCATATGTTCCCGTTGCACCTCTGGGAGAAGATAGGACAAACCGTGGATCCAATGAGTAACCATACAAATAACATGTTAAAGAATGAGCATTTCCACCTACGTTAAAAAGATGTTGTTTTGACTGTTCCAAATGGCCCAAGTCAAAGCACAAATGCCGATATGAATACATGTTTTTACTTGTTTATCTATCCCGTTTAACCAATTTCTAAACATATATACTGTAACATTGGCACGAGGAGGTATGCTAAAAATATAGTGCAGTATTTCCAAAAAAGACGAGCAAAAGGAGAAGCGAGAAAAGGATGGTTGATAGATTCATTGGAATCAGAGAACACATATGTCTTACAACCATTCAAATTTCGCTCAGTGAGGTTATCTTTTGTGATAATGACTTTTTCATAAAGGAAACACATGAAGAACTTTATATTGGTGAAATTTTAATTTCCATCGAATGAATATTGTGTGACCATTCATCATATCCGTGTACATTGACTCTCATAGTGAAATAACTACAAGTGTGAAGGGAATATGCCCGAGAGACAATAATAAAGTGGTTATTATCGTATTTCTTACTTATGATAAATGTTTATTTTACATGTTATAATTGTATTAATACGGAAATGTTAATATATATGTGTTTAATAAACAAACAGAATTTTTAGTTATACCTCTCTCATAAACTAGCTCGTTGATTAATGATCAAGGTTTTCTGATCATGGACATTGGATGTTGTTAATAACGAGGTCATGGTGTGATGAACATTCATCCGAAGTATAGCATTACGATCAAAGTCATTGAGTTTATATTGCTATAACAACTTACAAAGTGATCCTAATCCTTAGACCATGAGATCACGCCAATCACTAACACCGGAAGAGTTTTTTGATAACATCAAACGTCACACCGTAACAGGGTGATTATAAAGATGGGTTCAGAACTACTAAGGTGTTATGTTGAGGCCCATGGATCGAGAGTGTAATTTATTCATCCCGATGACGGATAGATATGCTCTGGGACCTCTCGGTGATATCACATTGATTAGCTTGCAAGCAAGTGATTTGATCACTAGAATGTTATATCACGGGAACGAGAAAAGAGTACATGTCAGTAACGAGATCAAACTAGGTATGGAGATACCGATGATCGAATCTCGGATATGTAATATATCGCAAAACAAAGGGATTAAGATACTAGCGTAAAAGGTTCTCATGATTACAAGAAAGTCATCGTTGAATGTGTGAAATTCAGTATGGGTCTCCAGATCCCTCTTCTGATTATTGATCCGAGAGGGGTCTCGATCATGTCCGCATTATTCGCGAACCATAGGGTGACACACTTAAGAGACACCGACATCCATTTGGAGCAAAAGTTTCATGCCGGAAAGAATAACAAGCGCAGGAATTTATTTCACTAGATACCGAAACGACTTTTCGGGTGAAATTACAGAAAGTGTTTTTTCATGTGAAATGAAATACTAGCAAGGGGTTATATGAGAATGTTTGTCATTAAAGTAATTGACAAAATTCTGAATAGATAAAAGGAGTTTTATTTAATGAGAGATTGTATTAAATTTGGTGGAAATTTAATGGGAATTTGAGTGGGTTTTTGAGTGGAGGAAATTGAAAGGCATTTGTGTGAGTGGAGTGTCCACCCACATGAATGAAAGGAGGGGAGGGGGCAGCCCCATGGCTGGGCGCATGGCCCCTTGGGTGCCCCCCTCTCCCTATAAAAGGAGGCCCCCTCCCTCTCTCTCACTCACACCTCCTCGTGAAGGATCTCTCTCCCTCTCTAGTATTTATCCCCCATGGTCTCGGACTAGCGAGATACATGTTCCTGGTGGATTTTCGGCAAGAAAGAGTTGTGTTTCCTCTGCATCGCTGGAGCGAGGAGGCAGATGTTGCTCGGTGCCTCGGACGTATGTGCGAACACGGATGCACCGCTGATTTGCGGCGCTAGGACTTCCTCTCGATCTTGAGATTGGCAAGAGATCGTCTACATCAACCACGAGTTTGAAATCGTTAATCTTTGTCGGTCTTCAAGGGTATGTTCTACGGATATACATCCGCCTGTTGTTTGTATCTAGTAGATAGATCTTGGTACATAGTTGTTCTCATCGTAGGAAATTTTTTGTTTTCTATGCTACGAACCCTACAAAGTGTTTAGTTTCCACACAAAAACATCGGCGCTCTCTCTGTTAAACTAACCATCATTAGAGATTGTATCAAGTGAAGCCAACTATTCCACTTATTCTCGGTTAAGGCTCACCTAAATTCTATATTTAGAGGAGTTGCTAAAAGCTTATCTGCAACCAAAACGTGGGTTCGTCCCGCGGTACTATAAAGAGATGGATATTTTTGTGTTAAAAGTGTCTTGCTCAACCATGTTTCCTCTCAAAAGCGCGTTTTTGCACATTATCTATGGTGAAGGATCCTCTACCAAAAACACATTTAGACTTCCATTAGGCCTTTTCAAAATAGTGAATCAGTATACATGGTTGTCACTTCTGATAGTGATAGGGTTTTGTTTTGAAGGTATTTATTATGAAGAAACTCTTGCCACATACCTCTCCCCAACTCCATCAAGAGTTCTAAAAGCTATTTGCTAAGTAAACATCTGATTTTTTAATTCTACAACCTTCACCCATAAACCACCGCAATCTTTGGGACAGAAAATAATATTCCACTTTGTCAAATGGTACTTATGTTTGATCTTACCAGGTCCATTTCCATGGGTAGGTTGTTCCCAATCATTCCTTCAACACGGTAGTATGAATGGTGAGATCAACATTTTTGTGAACTTTCACCACAACAATTGCTTTCCCTTTTTTACTTGCCACAATTTCATTTGCATGATATGCCACAAAACATATAGACCCCCAAAACATCCTAGACCTAGGGTAAGGAGCCTCTGATTCCCCCAAAATTTTCCTCGTATTTCCTTTAGTTTCTCTGGTTCCTTTGATAGTTCTAATAATTGTTCCCCATGTAATCTCCATCATCCGCCCTTTGTCTTCTATGAAGTTTGCACTGCCTCCCCCACAGTCAAAACGATCACCCATGTTTGTGGATGAATCATGTTTGTCTCGCATTTCCTTAGAACCCTACATGTCATGTTATTTAGAACCTTATTAGCTGCCTCCTTGGCTCTATTATTAGCAACCACAGCCGCCCTGTTACTATATTTATCATGAGCTAGATGAGAAGTTAATTTTATCAAGCTTATTTATAGCTCCTATTGTTTCCACATCAGATTTCACACTCATATAACCCATATCCTATAGAAGCACCAAATGGGAAATTATTCGTATTTTCTAAATATATAAATGATCTGTCCATGCATTTGCACTAAGAAACTTACTTTTTACACCAAACTTTTATATTTACTTAACTACTTTTACATTGTACATCTTAAAGATGTAATCTTTAACCAGATAACAACATGATAAGCATTATCATAGTGTTCTTTTAAATGATAAAGGTGTAATCTATATCACCAAAACAATGCTTTGTGCTAATTTCAAATTGTGGTGCAAAAGTTTCTTCCATAATTATTTTTGAAAAATTTATAAAATTGTATAGTTTATACATATGTATTTGTTTGTATATGTGTTGTTGTGATATCTTAATGCATTTAATTATTATGATAGAGATATCTAAAAAAATACAACTAATATTCCTTTAGTGGTTTCTAGTGTATTTTCACTTAAGAATAGAAACATGTAGAGTATAGTTTGAACCATTGTCGAATGTGTATTGCATGTTTATTAGCTTTTTTAATAAAGGAAGGGTCCCGAAAGACCTAGGTTGCATCACATAAGATCATAGTACATTTTATAGCCCACCAAAAGACATGAAGAAAACAAAAATGTAATTGCGGTGACCCAGCATACCACTACATATGTAGTATACTATAGTCGTTGACATGACACTCACAGAACACCGGTCCGTAAATATCACATCCCTCAGAGTGGCACAACAGAAACATTGCGGGTCCATATTACAACATTCACACATTATTATTATTACAATACCAGAAGTTCAGGACTTCAAAAGGTTTCAACTTACAAACCCAAATATAAAGTGTTTCAGCGGAATTTAAAAGTACCAACTCCGACTAGGAGTTGAGCTCAGCAGCTTATTCTATAGAGTTTGTGCTGCTCGGCTCAGTTGGTTACTACTAATTAGGATACTTAGTTGGACTCGTTATCGTCAACACCATAGCGGATTTCGTAATCCACTCCTTCAACACCTCCTGATAGGTCAGGCTCCTCGTAGAAGACATCTTATTGACATTCAGTTGCATATTTTGGGACGTCTTTGGGATCCTCAGAGTTTAAGCAAGGGATCAAAGGAAAGGATACCCATCAAGTTCATTATATGCAATGTGGGAAGTTTGATGCTCTAACTACCACCTCGGATTATAAATCCTTAGCACTATGCATTTTTTGTAAATCTTTCTTCAAAGATTGATTTTAATATAAAAATCTATGACCATCAGCCTTCACAGGTTGACCAGAACTTTCATGGAGTTCCTTTCCTGCCGCATTCGTAGCTCCTTCCCAGAACAGGGAGTAACAAATTACGATTCTTACACTCTGCAGAGGTCCGTTACTTTACCCATGAGAGATCAACTTCTTGTTGCACAACCGGACGTACTTTTCCGTCCACAATTCATGATGTGGAGCCCAGTAGTTGGTCCAAGCCAATCACTTCCCCCTTCGCGACCTCGCATGCCTCCTTGGTGTACACCATGCCCACATAATGAATTACGGCAATGGTTTGTACAAATCGTTAGATGCCAGAACTATTGTGGGACGATGAGGGTTCCCACCCATATGCTGCATATCCTCTACGAATTACCAATTAATATGCACGCTGCAAGGATAACAGCCATGACCTGCACATCCGGCTTCATGCGAGAGGAAGAAGATACAACTGACTTCTCTGTCCCATTCCAAATCTCATGGCTAACACGTAATAGACGGCGCTAGAATGACTGATGTCAGGGTTATTAAGTCCCTAATTGATCATCATTGTTGCAGATAGAACCCTAAGTTCTATTGCTTCATTATATCAGCACTTAGGATGATATCTATGATTTCTTTATTTGTGAAATTAATATTTTCTTTATTTTAGAGTATATATGATAACACATAATGTGCAAATACTTTGATAAAGACTCTTCAAAGGGTATGCAAGTGATGAACTTGCCTTGTGATGGCAAGGTAGTGAAGTTTGATGCTTGCGCTGGACCTTGAGCTTCTATGTTTACAAAAACATCATTATTGCCCGGTAAGGACAATATTTAAAGAAGCAAAATGATTATGCAAAGTAATGTAATGCATCATTTAATTTGATATGCATTCTCCCCATTATTATAAAAGTTCCTTTTAAATAATAAAGGAATTATATTTTTTATATTTATAATATATATTTTATTATTTTATTTTATTTCCCTTTTATTTGACTTTTATTAATTTAATAATTCTTTTAGGAATTATCACTTAAATATCAAAAAATGTTATTAAATATTTATTTAGTATTTTTCAAAAATACTATAATATTAATCTATAATGAAAGTTATTTTAATTTATTTTTATCATCTTTCAATAATTTTGTAAAATTCCATAAGAAATATATAAATTACAAAATTCTTAATACAATTTAAGAGTGTGGATTTGCTGCCAAGGGGGATAGCTGCCCCCCAAGCCAACACCGTATGATCCGTGTTGAGATATGTACATGCATCTGGATGTCATTTGTTGTATTCCCGACGATGTGACACTAATTAGTGATTAGAGTGTACTTGGACCGTCGAACCTTGTCAGTAGTCTGCATGCACCCTCTCGGCAGCTACACGTGTCCCGGTACTAGACAGGGCTAGCTAGTATAAGCCTGAAAACACTTGCGAGCTAGCCGGCTAATGCTTACTTGGGAATACCTTTGGCTGTATATTAAGTTGCCTAGCCATCCCCGTTGGTCCTCCTCTTATATGCGAGCTAGCCAGCTAGCTTTTTTTTACGTTGATTAGTTCTTGATTATTACATCCTTTAAGCAGCTCCCCTTTCTTGACCTCACCCCCGCCTCCTTATCTTTTTCTAGTTTCAAATAGTTTATCACTCCAAACCTACGTACGAGTTCCGACAAACTAGAAAAAAAACACTTAACATTGTTAAGACAATGTAATTGCAGCACTATATATATGCTAGACACATACCAAGACTAGACACATCCCAAGATTAGCAAACCACACTCAGGAGCAAATCCACACTCGCTGATTAAAGAGTTCCGGGATTGCCGGGCCGGTCAGTACTCTGCATGCAGTACCATGCAACCTGCTTCTGTGGCCCTTCCTAGCTAGCATGTTTTGTTTTTTAATGGTAGCTCTTGTTGCAGTTAGGCTACATAGCCTATACAAGAATTAGGCCTATTTTTCTGATGCTTTCACGTACGTACGTGCACACATGTGTGTCTGACAAGTTAGAAGTAGCTTGTTTATGTTTGTGTACGGTCTCTTTGTGTGCTAGCTGTGTCGTTAATGTGGTTGCTTCAATCTACTTGATTGGCCTCATGTTCGTGTCCTGATACTTCTAGCGTACCATAGGCTCACGTGTCTCTAGATTCGGTCATGCGGTCATGCAGTGGTCATGCGTGCTTAGAAAAAACAAAAATTACTACTGACGGTGGCTATGCATGTAGCGTGTCAGATTTCAAAATATTGTTGTTGTGTCCTGTCAAACTGCTTATTAAACTATCTAGCTTATGGTTATTTCGCACGTATCTCAGCGCATAAGATGGCGGGCATCCAGGGGGAGGGCAGCTATCCCCCTGGGCAGCAGACTATTAACCTACAATTTAAATGTCTAAAATTTTATATCTTTATTTATTTGGATAGTTTGGATTTTTGTGAATCCAAAAATATTTTATTTATAATTTTTGGACTTTTATTTTATTTTCTAGAATTTAATTAAGTTCAAGGGCATTTTGGTCTTTTCTATTTATTGAAAACAGGCCTTAAAGGTTTTTGGCTGGCTTAATCTTATTGGGCCCTTATGGCCCATTAGGCATAGTCAAAATAGCCACCCCGAAGGGTTCTGGCCCAACTCAGCCCACTCCCTCGCTGCCTCTCACCCTCGAGCTCACTCCTCTCCTCCTCTATCCCCGACCTCGTGGTCGGTGATGTCGCCGCCGATGATTCTCGCCATCGTGGGCCGTTCTGGTTGCCGTCATGGTGCAGGAGGATGTTGTCAACTACGCCCTTCCTTCCTGTCCAACATGATTTGGGGGTTGGCGTGGATCTTGGCGCTACCGCTGCCGCCGTGCGTCGTGGTGATTCACCTTGCCACTAGGCGTGGCTATGGTCGCCGCCGTGACACTGTATGGGTCGCAGCGCCCCCCTGGGGGTGCTCCCCGTGCCGCCATGGTCGTCGGCCACCTCTGCTTCCTCTTCTAGTCTTCAGCGAGGACCTTTGGTGAGTTCTTTTCCTCTCCCCCTTGTGCTCTCTATGCTCGCTCATCCTATGATAGATGTTGGCAGTGACCTCTTTGGTTACTGTCTTATCCTGATTAAGATGATTTATTCCATTTAGGGTTCATATCCTGTTGTTGATCATATACTGGATGAATTAGACCATGTGTGGATGGTCTCTAAGCATGCTAAATGATTATTAGCTTGAGGCTTGTTGCTTAAGATGAACTATAATGGTTCTGGTGGCTTATCAGATGATTTTATGCTTAGATTTCATATGATTCAGATGATATAGTTTCTCTGAAATCAATGCTTGGTATAGTCAGTGGGTTTGATAACTTGCCACTATCATTACTTGGTTAATGATAATGAGTATGGTGTGATGAAATCACTGTCCTAGTGCTGTTGGTTTGAGAATTCATGTGTGGTTTGAGATCACAATGATCTCAGACAGTGAAGATATACATAGGAATGTCCTAATTATGATTCCTGTAATGACAGGAAAATGATTGGTAGATTGATTGATTGAATTTGTGAAGATTGAATGCTTATTCTGATTCATGTAGAATTGTTCTTGTGACACCATCTTTTTATGGAACACAATATTAATTCTAATCCATTGTTTGGGTTGGTTTAAGCTTAAGACAAGTTTGGCATTTAAAAGATAAGTAGAAATGTTCCTTTTTGAAATCCCTAAGACCAATGATGTTGGTCTGAGGCTTAGGGATTAAGCTCTATCTAGTTGATTCATATGGATGGTTATGGTAATGGTACCAGCTACTGTTTCTTGGATCAAAGCTTGGAAAAATGATGGTAGGTTTGATTATTTATATGGATCCAAAAGATTTATTTATAAGGTGCTACTCTTATCTTAGAGATGTGCCTAGAAGTGAAATCTTAGATATATTTATTATTGAATTGAAATATAGCTTGATAGCCAAATCAATGATGTTGTTCTGAGTTTTGGTTGGATCCTTGTACTTTGTTGTTTGCTTTTAGTGATGGATTCATCCCACTTGGGTGCTTTCTGAGAGTTTGAATATGATACTGATCATGTATGCTTGTCTAATCTTAGACAGATAGATCATATGATGGTCTATGTACTCACCACTGTCACTTGATGTTGTGGTTGTTAGTGGTGGATCTTGTGGTTGATCTTGTGCTCGCCTGGTATATCTAGCTCCTGGCTTGTCCTTGATCTAACCCATCATCTTCTGATCCTGATGGATGGACCTTGGTCTTGCTATCCACCTGATATTTCGCCTCCATATGTCACCATCCTGGTGATGTGATCCTAGGCTTTGGTTGGTTTGGCTGCTGGCTGATGTGCTTGGTTTAGCTGCTGGCTGCTGTGCTTGATGTGTAGAAGCAAGGGAATGATGTGGGGTTTGGTTTCCCACGACTGTGTTTGACAGTTTTGTTTGGTCTTGTTGCTGCTGTGGTGTTGACAGCACACACCATGTAGTTTGGTGTGTGTGCTGCTTGTGTGCTTGCTGCACAAATGTGGATATGTTCAGAATTTTGAAAGTTACTTTCATCTGATTACTTTTATTTGGCTGGTGAAACTTGCCCCTCCTTGCTGTTATTTGACTTCTGGCTTAAAACTATGAAAGATACATTCTTTCATTTTGGTGAAACTTGCCCCTTATATACTCAATGATGAAATAGTGAACAATGCACTTCACTGCCAACTTCTGAGAGTAAAAATAATTCTAATCCTAACCTTCTTTTCTTTTAAGTTTATTTTTATTTTGCAGGAACCAGATTTGAATATCAAGACTTTTAGTTTAGGTTTATTTGTAGAATAGTCATATGTAATCTTATTTATTCTTTTGTAATGTTTGTTCTATTCTTTTGTAAGCTTCATTTTATTATTTTGTAATAAATATTATACTATTATCAATAAAGAAATATTCTTATTCTTTATTTATTTGCTATGGTGAATATTGTGGATGATTTTAATAAGTTACTTGTAACTTATTTATTAAATGAAAATATGAAACAAATATTCATATTCTTAATTGCTTTCTTTAAATAAAGTTTGAGTTAAATTGGTTAACTCTTAATTATATCAAGATTCAAACATTATTCAAAAAACATTTGAATTATAATTCAAACACTCAAGTTTTAAATTCAAATTTCATTTCCCAAAACACATATTTCCATAAAGATCATATCAAAGTCTATAGCAATCATTCTTTAAGACTAAATCTAATCTCAAAGTATGAAAGAAACCTTGATCACTTTAGGTTTTTATTTGACGAAAAATTTACCCACATTTTCACAGATGAATGCATGCAACATTTCAATTTCCTAAATCTACCATTCGTTAGTTCCTAAATGCTGGGATGTTACAGTAATATAGCCCCTTTATTTTACATGAAGGACCCCAACAACAAAAAGTAAAACACGGCCAGGTCCTTATTGGTGGTACACCATAGAACCACTATCGCTACCACTAGGGACATGGCCACTTGGGGTTGCGACGCTACCACACCTTGTGGAAAGAGACGACATGGATGCTGGAATGAAACATCCCTGTCTTCCTAGTACGTACCATATTTAGGCTAGGAGGAAATGACTTTTCAATCACCCTTCAATCACAAGATCAAGTAGATGGGAGGCCAGAATGCAGGCGCCGTAGCTCAAAATTGTTGTTGTAGATGGATCTCGACCAAATCGAGGGGATTGGGACCTCCTTCGATCCTCCCTTCCTCCACACCACCATGATGACGATAGCAAGAAGCGGAAGATGGAGGCCAAGCCTCCAGATCACCAGGACAGGAGAGGCCTCTCTAGATCTATTTGTCGACCATATCCCTCACAGCTCCCCTTCCTCCACATTTGAGCGGAGAGATGGGGACGCGATCCACCAAATCCAGAACAAGAGAAAGCTTATTTACCCGAAATTGAACGCTAGACTCGACCGTGCTTACGACTCACGAGCACCAACATATCCTAGTCACTGATCGGGAACGCCAAGAATATCCATGACATCGGCAAGAAGTTGAAAATAAACCCTATACTCGATCTACAACTATACATGACGAAGGAACCTCACGTTGCACTTCCTTCACCATATCGGCCTGCGGCGTCGCCAGATGGGAGGAGGAGGAGCGAGTCGGACTCTCCTCACTACTAGGAAACTAGCTATAGATAGACAGACCTTCTGTGCCGCATGGTTCTGACCATGCGCCACAAAAGTTGTCCAGTGGCGCATTTCATCAAATGCGCCACAGAAGTCTTCACACTTCTGTGACGCATATAGGAAAAATGCGCCACAGATGTCCACATGCGCCACAGAAGTTCCAACTTTTGTGGCGCATATGGACATATGCGCCACAGAAAGCTCGGGTGGACCCTACCATAGAATCTCATTGACTGTACTCTGACCAACATTCTATGGCGCATATGACCATATGCGCTACAGAAGTTCATCTTCTATGGCGCATATAGAGGCAATGCGCCACAGAAGTTTCTGTAGGAAAAACATATTCTACCCCCCCCCCCTCTTGGATCGCCTTTTTAGCCTTGTAAAAAATGAAAAAAAATGAAAACACTTCAAAAAATAAAATCCTTTCACATAGTGATAGGTAATATGGTCTAGTTTGTAGAAAAATTAACAAACATGCATTTCGACTTTTTATACAAAAAAAGTTTATGCCACGGTAAAACGGCCGTAACTTTTGCATACGATGTCGGAAAAATACGTATAATATACCAAAGTTTATGCGGTCGTTTAGCGATTATTTAGATTTTCAAAATTCGAAAAGAGTAAAAAGTTATGGCCAAAAGATCATTTTTTTCTGCAAAAAAAATAAAAAAGTAGGACAAACTTCTGTGGCGCATTTCTTCCATATGCGCCACAGAAGTCTTGGCCAAAATTCGAAATTTGAATCCCGCCCTTCTCCCTCTCTTATACTCTTCCACTCATCCACCCTTCCCCTCCTCACCTTCTTCTCTCATTCTCCTCACCTTCTCCTCCTCTTCCTCCTCCTCCTCCACCCTGGTGAGATCCTTCTCCTCCATCCCGGTGAGCTTCTCCTCCTCCTCCTCCTCCTCCTCCTCCACCACAACCCCGGTGAGCTCCTCCCTCCTTCACTCTGGTGAGCTCTTCCCTCCTCCACCCCGATGAGCTCCTCCTCCTCCCACCTCCCTCCTCCTCCATCCTGACGAGCTCCTCCTCCTCCCACCTCCCTCCTCCTCCACCCCGGCGAGCTCCTCCTCCTCCACCAGCGACCTCCTTCTCTCCTCCATCGGCGACCCCCACCTCCGGCGAGCACCACCTCCGGCCAGATCTGGCCGGGTTTTTTTTTGAAATTTGAAAAAAAACTTTTGTGGCGCATATTGGCCAAATGCGCCACAAAAGTTTGAGATCTGGTTCGGAACTTCTGTGGCGCATTTTCGCAATATGCGCCACAGAAATTTTTCAGACTTCTATGGCGCATTTCAATATGCGCCACATAACTGAACTTTAGTGGCGAGATAACAGTGGCGTATCCCATATGCGCCACAGAAGTCCTAAAATGGTGCGCCACTGATGGGCCTTTTTCTAGTAGTGCCTTTACGACTCTCAACGGGGAGATGGTGGCCTGAAGAGCGGAGAGAGACCAAAAATTCTTATTGCAAGTTTATGTAGTTAAGTAATAAGTTTACACCACAAGTTTACGGTTATGTACTACTTGGTATTGAAACAACATCGTTCAGTAATCACATACAGACTTAAAAAATATGTCGAACATGCATTTCGTTTCGCGTATGCAAGGGCTTTTCTCTGTTTCTAAAATAAAAAGATACGCACGAAATTAAACATAAAATCCTGCTAGTTATAGTTATCGCAAGACTTGATCTAGAGCTAGCGGAAGGAATTTGCTTCCATCACGCACCATGCATGCTACATTGATCATGTCCATCCAAAATGTTTTGGCAGCATGCAGCAAGTGTGCATGCATGCACGTCCATCCAAGTGTCGCGTACGTGCACCGATTACACCAATGCCCGCGCGCAAGGCCGCGACAATACAACGCAAGGGATTTACCGCCACCGCCGTCAGAACGGTTCATGCTGCATCGGCACTTGCTCATGGATGATGAGGGCACAGAGATGCATGCCAGAAGAATCCAGGTGCAGCCGCGTTCGCCCAGGACAGAATACAAGTCCTCGCTACGTGCACAGCTGGTGACCGGCCGTGCCGTGAGGCCGTGTCCCGGCGGAGGTCGCCGTTCTGCGGTCTTGGTTCCAGATGAGCGGGCGGGCTCAGGCTGGCTAGCTAGCTAGTCCCTGTCTCGATTCGATCGGTCGATCGGAATCAATTCAGAGCACCACCAACGTACGGCGCGCAGAGCAAACGACCTGTGCAGAAAATGCATGCCCATGCATGAAAAAATGCGCCAGTTGAATGTGGCGTGCTGAGCTGACCGTGCGACTTTGCTGGCGCATGGTATACTACGGTGCAACGCAAGTCCGGCCCGGCGGCGTGCCCAACAAATACAGACGTTTCCTTTTTTTTTGACAACACAAACAAACACAGACGTTTTGTTTGTCCCATGTCCCATGTTTGCATCTGTTTTCTGAATTATACTATCGTGTCCTTTATCATGTCCTTTATAAGCATCATTATTTAATTGGCCAAAGCCAACTCTCACTAGTGGAAACGAGGTCTTTTGTTGATCCCGAAAAAAGGCTTTAACACCGGTTCTTCTACGAACCGATGTTAAAGGGGGGGGGGTCGTACCAGCGTGGCCCCTGCGGCAAAAAAGGAGCCCCCCCTTTAACACCGGTTCATGCCACGAACCGGTGTTAAAGGTCCCTGCAGCAGTGGCCCGCGCACCCCCCCCCTTTAATACCGGTTCGTGGCATGAACCGATATTAAAGGGGGGGTATATAAGACACCACCCCAGCCCACACACACCCCACTCTTTCATTCTTTCACATTTTGGAGCCTAGCAAGAGGGTGTGAAGAGTGCTAGTTTGTGTTTTTTTCATATGCACAAGAGGTGTTCGGTAAAATGCCCGAGAGCTCAAAATAAGTTTTCTTGTTGCTCTTTCCGTCTCGGTCGAGGTCGGCAACTATAGTTTCATGTGTCATTGATGTACTATATATATAAATGGTCATCTCCCTATTATTTTTTGATATATACTACATATTAATGCAGATGAACCGGCAATGGATGTACGGTGACCGCCGCACATCCGAGTACATTACGGGCCTCCAAAATTTCATCGTTGTGGCTAATGCAAACCGTGGTCACAATAGTTTTATGTGCTGTCCGTGTGTTCACTGCCAGAACAAGAAATACTACTCAAATACCAGAACCATTCACGCCCACCTGCTTCGATCCGGTTTCATGCCCAGCTATAATTGTTGGACCAAGCACGGAGAAAAAGGGGTTGTGATGGAAGACAACGAAGAAGAAGAGGATGATGACAACTATCATAATATGTATCATGAATATGATGATAATGCAACCGGGGTAGATAATGAAGATCAAGAGGGAGCAGATGGGCCCGCTGATGACGATCTTGGTCGGGCCATTACTGATGCAAAGGAAGAATGTGAAACTGAAAAGTAGAAGGAGAAGCTGGAGCAGATGTTAAAGGATCACAAAACATTGTTGTATCCAACTTGCGAAGATGGCCACAAAAAGCTAGGTGCCACACTGGATTTGCTGCAATGAAAGGCAGAGAATGGTGTGACTGACAGCGCATTTTCAAAGTTGTTGGTAAAAATGAAGAATCTTCTTCCAAGAAATAATGAGTTGCCCGACAGTACATACCAAGCAAAGAAGGTTGTCTGCCCTCTAGGATTAGACGTGCAGAAGATACATGCCTGCATTAATGACTGCATCCTCTATTGCGGTGAGAAGTACGAGAATTTGGATGCATGCCCGGTATGCACTGCACTGCGGTATAAGATCAGACGAGACGATCCTGGCGATGTTGAAGGCGAGGCCCCTAGGAAGAAGGTTCCCGCCAAGGTTATGTGGTATGCTCCTATAATACCACGGTTAAAACGTCTCTTCAGAAATAAAGAGCATGCCAAGTTGTTACGATGTCACATGAAAGACCGTAAGAAAGACGCGATGTTGAGACACCCCGCTGATGGGTCACAGTGGAGAAAAGTCGAGCGAGAGTACCCGGACTTCGCACGTGACGCAAGGAACTTAAGGTTTGGTCTAAGTACAGACGACATGAATCCTTTTGGTGAGCAGAGCTGCAGTCACAGCACCTGGCCTGTGATCCTATGTATCTATAACCTTCCTCCTTGGTTGTGTATAAAGAGGAAGTTCATTATGATGCCAGTGCTCATCCAAGGCCCGAGGCAACCCGTCAACGACATTGATGTGTACCTAAGGCCATTAGTTGAAGAACTTTTACAGCTGTGGGCCAAACCAGGTGTACGTATGTGGGATGAGCACAAAGGGGAGCCATTTGACCTACGAGCATTGCTTTTCGTAACAATCAATGATTGGCCTGCTCTTAGTAACATTTCAGGGCAGACAAACAAGGGATACAATGCATGCACACACTGTTTAGATGATACTAAAAGTGTATATTTGGATAAATGTAAGAAGGTTGTGTACCTAGGATATCGCCGATTTCTTCCGAACCTGCATCCAGTAAGAAAGAAAGGCAAGCATTTCAAACGTCTGGCAGAACCCCGGAGGAAGCCTGTCCTCCGTACTGGTGAGGAGGTATTTGGTATGGTCAAGGACCTAGAAGTAATCTTGGAAAAGGTCCTGGCAGTCTATCTGTTCCGAATGACGATGCCGGACACGCGCCCATGTGGAAGAAGCAATCTATATTTTGGGACCTACCCTATTGGAAAGTCTTAGAGGTCCGCTCTTCAATTGACGTGATGCACGTGACGAAGAATGTTTGCGTGAACCTGCTAGGCTTTCTAGGAGTGTATGGGAAGACAAAAGATACACCGGAAGCACGGCAGGACCAGCAACGTCTGAAGGCCCCTGAAGAGCCTATGCATCCTGAGAACGAGAAGGGTAAACGATGCCACTTAACTCCTGCCAGCTACGCTCTTACCAAAGCAGAGAAGGAAATCTTTTTTGAATGTCTGAGCAGTATCAAGGCCCCGTCCGGCTTCTCGTCGAATATAAAGGGAATAATAAATATGGCAGAGAAAAAATTTCAAAACCTGAAGTCTCATGACTGCCACGTGATTATGACACAATTGCTTCCGATTGCATTGAGGGAGCTTCTACCTGAAAATGTTCGAGTACCCATTGTGAAGCTATGTGCATTCCTCAATGCAATATCTCAGAAGGTAATCGATCCATAAAGCCTACCAGGGTTACAAACAGATGTGGCACAATGTCTTGTCAGCTTTGAGTTGGTGTTCCCACCATCCTTCTTCAATATTATGACGCATCTCCTGGTTCACCTAGTAGAAGAGATTGCCATTCTCGGTCCTGTATTTCTACAGAATATGTTCCCCTTTGAGAGGTACATGAGAGTCTTAAAGAAATATGTTCATAACCGTGCTAGGCCAGAAGGAAGCATCTCCAAGGGCTATGTAACAGAGGAGGTCATTGAGTTCTGTGTTGATTTTATTCCTGACCTTAAGGCAATTGGTGTTCCAGAATCACGACATGAGGGGAGACTACGTGGAAAAGGCACCCTAGGATGTAAAGCAATGATATGTAGGGACGGGCATTCTCTGAATCAAGCACACTACACGGTTTTACAAAGATCTATCTTGGTTGCCCCGTATATCAATGAACACAAGAATTTAATACGCCTCAAACACCCGGGGCAGTCTGATGAATGGATTATAAGTGAACACATGGCGAGTTTTGGCGGCTAGCTGCAAAGACTTCTCACGAATAACACCACTGTTGGGGATCGGCTGTACTTGTTGGCCAGGACACCATCTTCGATTGTATGTACTTTCCAAGGGTACGAGATAAATGGGAATACATTTTACACGATAGGCCAAGATAAAAAGAGCACCAACCAAAACAGTGGTGTCCGCTTCGATGCAGCAGAAGACAATAGGCAAAAGACCACGTATTATGGGTTCATAGAGGAGATATGGGAACTTGACTATGGACCTAATTTTAAGGTACCCTTGTTTCGATGCAAATGGGTCAAGCTAACAGGAGGAGGGGTTGAGGTAGACAAGAAGTACGGAATGACAACGGTGGATCTCAACAATCTTATGAAGGTAGACAAGAACTTAGACGAACCATTCGTCCTAGCCAATGATGTGGCTCAGGTTTTCTATGTGAAGGACATGTCCTCCAGACCAAAAAAAAGAAAAAATATGCAAACGAATACATCATATGATGAGCCAAAGCGTCACATAGTTCTTTCAGGGAAAAGAATCATCGTGGGAATCAAGGACAAGACAGACATGTCAGAAGATTATAATAAGTTTGATGAAATTCCGCCCTTCACAGTGAAAACTGACCCAAGCATTCCGTTAAGTAAAGAAGATGCTCCATGGTTACGTCTGAAGCAATCATAAGGAAGGACATATGCCAAGAAGTTCATGCTCATATTATGTAACTCTAGTTCATGCTTTTAATATTAATACATGTCTTGAGTGTTAGTCATGTTTTGTGGATGGACCAGGACTATGAGAAGAAGTTGTCCCGATTCGTACTTACCATTAAGATCTGATCTCCAAACGCGCGCGGTCACATATTAGGGAGTGCCTCTATGACCAGTTTCTTGGAGATGCCGGAGGACTAGGCTCCGTCGGCATCTCCCTAAAACTGGCCGTAGTGGTGTCGCTGCTCTCGAAAACCATCTTGCAGCTTTGTAACTTCTCTAACTAGATCAATACACCTGGGAGCTAACTAATTTCACATATTAGGGAGTGCCTCTATGACCAGTTTCTCGGAGATGCCGGAGGACTGGGCTTCGTCGGCATCTCCCTGAAACTGGCCGTAGTGGTGTCCCTGCTCTCGAAAGGAGGGAAGGCATAGCCTCAAACTGGCTAGAGGACTGGACTCACAAGGATGCCTGTTTATAGTACAAGCAGCTCGACATAGTGTCGACACTTACGAAATAATGTCGACACTCATCTTTAGTCCTGGTTGGTGTCTCCAATCGGGACTAAAGGTTCATCTTTAGTCCCGGTTGGTGACACCATCCGGGACAAGGTACACGCCGCACGACATAATGTCGACACTCACCCCTATTATTAGTGCTGACTCATGTTTTTTAAGGTTCATCTTTAGTCCCGGTTGGTGTCTCCAACCGGGACTAAGGGTTCATCCCGCCATTTTTCTTCCCGCCAGTTCTTCTTCCCGCCATTTTTCTTCCCGCCAGTTCTTCCCTCCAGTTCTTCCCGCTAGTTCACTATATATATATGTAGGGTTGGCCTCCATTGTCATTGCACATCTCTAGACTCATATCTGCAACCTCATCACTCTTTCCCATGGCTTCCATCGTAGCACTAACCCCAAGGGAGGCGGAGGCGCTTTGCGCCTCGAACTACCCCTGCCCGCCGGACTACTGTGTCCCTGTCAGCTGGATGCTCAGCGTCGGAGGCGTGCCGGTTCCTCCTGTCCCTCTAGGTGTGGCGCGCCGGATGGCCATCATGAACCACTACTACTTCGAGCTCACGCCGGAGCAGCGGAGGAATCCCAGATGGCATCCCGACTATTTCCCTACTTGGGAAGCCTTCTTCGTGGATCGGCGTGAGAGGGCGCTCGCTAGGCACGAGGAGGACGGCCCACCTCCTCCTAACTTCAACGAGGCCGGCCGTCGGCTATGGTGGCGCGGTCGGACTCTCCAGAGCGTCATGGCCTATGACACTGCCGCCGACTCTAACCCCCGTCTGCGCTACCCTCAAGTCCAGCCCACGCGCTACCCTCAAGTCCAGCCCACGCGTACTCTCCAGAGGTTCAATTACGGCGACCCCGACGACGACAGCGATGACGGCGGCGGCGAGTACGACGACTACAGTGGCGAGTATTACAGGTGTAGGCAGGAGCATGACTGAATCACTCCAACATTCCGAAACAAGTTCGGCCGATTGTTACTTAATCTGGCCATATATCTTAATTTTCAGTTCTTTTATGTATCTTAATTTTCAGTTCCAGTTCGGCTTTATGTAACTTACTATTAGTTGCATTCTCATTCGAGGTTTCTTGGCTTTCGGGTCAAATGACCAATGTTATGGCTAGAATCAAGGCATAGTTTGTGATAATATGGCCATATTGTGCATACATGTGCATCATGGCATGGCAAACAATGTTGCAAGAGGAAGTTTTCCTTTTTATCGCACCAAAAAGGCATTTTCCATTTTCCGAGCATAAAAACGGACGGTTTTGTGAAGCAACCACCAAATGGCTAATTCAAAAAACCACCAACACATTTTACAAAAATACTAGACCACCTTATATGTACAATGTACCAACAGGGGGATCTGAAACCTTTCCGTCCACCTCTGGTGAAAAAGACAAATTCCTGCCGAATCGGCAGGAAGTGGGTCAGATATGAACTATAGGTACATGATACGATGCTCATGATTTTTTACAAAAATCATTTTTAGGTTCACAATATGCTATTTTATAAAAAAACAATGCAAGTTGAGCGAGGCTTGGCCCCGAGCTAAGAATCATCATGCCCGTTGTTCGACAAAGTTTGTCGATAGTTTAAAACGGGGATAAAAAAATAAAAAAAGATCGAAACAGTGCGAAACCTTCGCGTGGTGTTATATTATGTGACATAGTTAGAAGAAAAAATCTCAAACTTGGTATATTGATTATGTCACGAAAAAACCTTCACAAAATGACCAATCTCATTCGAGGTTTCTTGGCTTTCGGGTCAAATGACCAATGTTATGGCTAGAATCAAGGCATAGTTTGTGATAACATGGCCATATTGTGCATACATGTGCATCATGGCATGGAAAACAATGTTGCAAGAGAAAGTTTTCCTTTTTATCGCACCAAAAAGGCATTTTCCATTTTCCGAGCATAAAAAACGGACGGTTTTGTGAAGCAACCACCAAATGGCTAATTCAAAAAACCACCAACACATTTTACAAAAATACTAGACCACCTTATATGTACAATGTACCAACAGGGGGATCTGAAACCTTTCCGTCCACCTCTGGTGAAAAAGACAAATTCCTGCCGAATCGGTAGGAAGTGGGTCAAATATGAACTGCAGGTACATGATACGATGCTCATGATTTTTTACAAAAATCATTTTTAGGTTCACAATATGCTATTTTATCAAAAAAAACAATGCAAGTTGAGCGAGGCTTGGTGAGATTCAAGTGTATACAAAAGATGCGACATTTAAATATCCAATCAATTCAAAAATGTTAATACAAAAGATGCGGCATTAAAATATGATTTGATCTAATAAAATAGGGTTAGATTTATTTTTAGATGCTTAATATTTCTTATGTTCAAAGTTTTAGGATTTAATTATTTTTGTTTGAATTGAATAATCAAAATTTATATGTAAGTGTTTTAATTATTTTGAAAATTTTCATGTAAAGTAAATATAAAATGATTTACATGAATGGATAGATATTATTTTTATGAAAATTATGATATATTATTCATATTTTTTTGAGTTGAAATGAAAAAGATATGAATTTTCTAAATTCATATCATATTTTTTGAATTAAAAATGCCCCTTTAATGCATGAAATAAATGCCCCCCCTTTAACACCGGTTCCAGACATGAACCGGTGTTAAAGGGGGGGCGCATTTATTTCGTTTCCCGTGCGCACCCCCCCTTTAACACCAGTTCGTGGCTGGAACCGGTGTTAAAGGGGGTATTAAATTCGCCTTCCCCTTCCTTTCTTCCCCCCAGAGCTAGATCGAACCGCCACCGGAGCAGAGAGAAGCGCCACCACCGCATCGGAGCAGAGAGAAGCCACCGCCGGCCGCCACCGCCCTCGGAGTGAGGGAGGAATCGCCACCGCCACCGCCACCGCGCGCCAAGACCGCCACCGCCACCGCGCGTAGAGAGCAGCTGCGCCGGCGCCGCGTCCTCGCCCTCGCCGCCACCGCCACCGCGCGCCAAGACCGCCACCGCCACCGCCACCGCGCGCAGAGAGCAGCCGCGCCGGAGCCCTCGCCCTCGCCCTCGCCAGAGCCGCCGCGTCCTCGCCCTCGCCCTCGTCGGAGCCGCCGCGTCCTCGCCCTCGCCCTCGCCGGAGCCGCCGCGTCCTCGCCCTCGCCCTCGCCGGAGCAGCCGTACGTCGGAGCCAATGCACACTTGGTTCATAAACAAGTTTTGTCTAGTGTTCTTTTAAATATTTGCCCACCGAAATTCATAAACACACTTGGTTGGTTGTGAAATTCATATGTATATATTTGTATCAAAATAATACCAATTTAATTGGGTTTTACTATTATATTGTTTAACAAGTTAATTATCATAGATGTAGTATTTTAGGAAAATGTATCGTTGTCCAAGTTGTGAAATTCATATGTATATATTTGTATCAAAATAATACCAATTTAATTGGGTTTTACTATTATATTGTTTAACAAGTTAATTATCATAGATGTAGTATTTTAGGAAAATGTACCGTTGTCCAAGTTGTGAAATTCATATGTATATATTTGTATGCTTAAATATTGCTAGCAATATGTCGGTGATTATTTTACATGCGCGCTCTCATCGTTGCTAATATATGTAATCTTGAACTTTTGTCTTCATATTTAGTATTTACAGTATTAAGAACTTTATTGAAATCAACACCAAACTATTACAAATCTTTCTCATCTTATTAAAACCAGTTGGTGCGAATGCGTCGAAATTGAAGATGATCTTCATCCTAAGAACACACCGACGTGGTCAGTCACAAGCAATACGAAGTAGTTCCCCCGTGTCGTCAGTCCAACAGGAGCAACCATTTCCCCACCAGTCTTGCTTATCTTTTTTAATATAGTGTATCTGCACATCTCACTAACATCGGGAAACTCGAAACTAAGATGGCATGTAATTATGGAGGGAGTAGTAGTATAGATAGGGTGTCAAGCGGGGCGGGTTCGCGGGCAACATAGTTTCATCCTGATTAGGGTTTCGACCCCTCGGAACTCGTTTAAAATGATCAAGCATCCTTAGGGTTTTAATTTCATTTGTGTATTTATTTGTGTATTTTTGTATGAATCATATGTATATTTGTGTATGAATCCAAGTCCACTTGAATGTTTACACTCTTACTCTAGATAATATTATTGTTTTAGAAACTATGGATCCACTTAGTAGAAACCTTGAAGAAGAAGAAATAATGGAGAACATTATTGATGAGGACACCTCACAATATCTGAACTTGGAGGAACATGATGACGACAGCTCAAGTACTAGTCATGGAGAAGATGAAGACTCCGGTGAACGCAATTTAATGGTTACAAAGTTCGGCGAGGTATATGCATTGATTAAGCCTCTGCTGACTTCCACCAACAATCTTCTTCTATATGTATTAATTAACGCTTCTTTCTTCTTTTAGCCCTCTGGATCGACCAGCCAGCAACCATCTTCTTCTACGAAAAAGAGAAAGCGAGGCGCGAGCTAGCGGTTGAAAGATCGTGCAAAGTTCACGATCGAAGCAGTCCGTGTTGATGGCAGGCCGATGGAGCCCAAGAAGGCCACAAACAAATTTGTACGTCAGGCTGGAGTTCTTGTTAGGGACCAAATCCCAATCATAATTGAAAATTCGAATAAGCCAAAGAAGGGCGACGGTACCTTTGTCGATGACAGATCCAAAGAAACGCTTTGGAATTCGTTGTTGGTAAATTTCACCCTTCCGCCAGAGGAGGATGAAAACAACCCGGTTATAAAGGAAAAGGTCAAAGAGTGGACTCTAAAGAAGATGGCTGACGCTTTCCGCAACTGGAAGAAAAAATTGAACAAATTTGTCAAATCTGGCGAGACTCCAAATTTCGAAGACGCATATTATGCGAAGATAAGACCTCACTGGCCCGAATTTGAGACATATAAAAAAAGTGCTATAGCTAAAAAGAGGTCAGAAACCAATACGCTTAATGCCCTGAAGAAGGAATATCACCAGAGGACGGGGTCAGGTGGCTACATATCTCAGAGGCCTAAGTGGGAGGAAGCTGAGAAGGCCCTGCGCGAGAGAGGGATCACACCCCAGACAGATGGGTGGGACCTACGTGCAAAGACTTGGTTCTACGGAATCGGGGCAAGGTTGGACCCAGAAACAGGATTGTGTATCTTCCCAACCCTCCTTGCCAAACCCGTCACTGAACTCATCACGGCATACGAGGAAACATCCGCCAGGATCTTCCATCCCGACAGAGAGAATGACCAGCTCACACGCGCCATCGGTAAAAAAGAACACCCTGGACATGCACGAGGCACAGGGGGTATGACGTGGAAGGATGGGTTTGCCGACTGGAGCGACTCTTACAGATGGCGCGGCAGAAAAGAAAAAGAGCGTACAGAGCGGATGACAGAGATAGAACATGCACTTGCGGCGCTGCAGGCGCAAGTGAATGCACAACAGAGCCATCAAGCTACCGGCCCATCTCAGCGGCACGAAGAGTCTGCATTGGAAGCTGCCGGCGGCCCAGACTCTGCGCGGAAAAGCAGTGTGGCTTCCACGGAGAACGTGCAGCCCACCCTTGAAATGGCGGGTCCTCGATACCCCGTGGATGAGATCACGGAGAGCGAACACGCTGAGCTGCATGTGAGATTAATGGGCTTATCCATTAAGGTGGCTGTCGGCTATGCCTTACCTCCTGTAGCTGGTGGAACTTACCACTGCCGACCGATTCCGGATGGCTATGCTATTGTCGGGGTGGATGAGGTTGTGAAGGAATATGAGGAAGCACAACTTGACCATGCTACAGGTGAAGGGGAAACTCAACTCAAATTTGCAGTGAAAACAACCATTCTTTGAAAGAAGGAACACATTGTGCTTCCAAATTGGAGGTCACTGGCACCCACGCCGTCTCCGCAGCGTCAGCAGTCTGAGCCGCTTCAGCTATCTCCTGCGCGGCAGCCATCTCCGGCGCTTCAGCCATCTCCTGCGCGGCAGCCATCTCCGGCCCGTCAGCCATCTCCGGTGCTTCAGCCATCTCCTCAGCGTAAGCGGAAGAGCACTGCCACGAAGAGCATCAGTAGCACTGCCACAAAGAAATCCGCAGGAAACCGTACGCCAAAGAGTTCAAAAAACTACGTCCCGCAGCCTTCCGCCAAGCCATTGCCGGTTTTACCGTGGAATCGCAGCGACGAGGAGACCAATAGGATCTCGGAAGAACAGGTCAAGAAATTCTTTGCACCTAGACGGGCCGAGCCAAAGGAGAAAATAGATCCGGCGGTGGTGGAGAAGTTTTACAAAAATCTTTTGAAACCTGAAACCCCACTTGTGCCGGACTACGAGCGCCAGATTTTGAAGGCGGATGCAAGGCGCCGTAGGGAGACTGAAAGTAGCAGTCGTGAGGCACCCCAGAAAACAGTTCACATGCTCGGAGAGCAGGAAAACCAATCATGCGCCCCGCTCCAAATGTTCGACACACGGGACGCTCCTCCCGTAAATGATTATGAGGCAGAGCTACAAAGAAAGGCCAATGAGATGGGGATGACTTACATTGCATACTTGAACGTCATGGGAGACAACTTGCCCAAATGCGATGCCAACCCCATACAGCCATGGAAGTATGGGAAGAATCTCGTCAAGAAAGAGGAGCTCAAGAATCTACCAACAAAGATGCGAAAATTGCACAAGTGGTACCTTGATTTCTGCAAGACGAGAAAGGTAGAATGGATCACGGCGCATATAAGAGATGAGATTTTCTTCTGCGGAGACGACGCGATCGACTTCAACATTCAAGACTTGCATTTTCTATTCAATCAGAAGGAACTCGACAAAGCTGCCATCAGCCTTTATTATGTGTAAGTACTATTTCTGTAATTTATATCTCATCTCATTCACTTCATTAATTGCATGTATATATATATGCTCACCATATATGCATATACTATTATGCAGGAAAAAGGTTATGGAATGCAGGAAAGGAGGCCCTTTTGACATTGGGTTCGTTGACCCAAATAGAGTTCATGAAGAAGTGGTAGAAACCAAACCCGGGCAAACAGAAGATTACTTGCTAACGTCTTTACTGAGACAACAAACCAAAAGGGAAATACTATTGCCATACAACTTCTCGTGAGTACTGTTACCCTCTCTCTTGTACACATTCTATTTCAGCTTACTCGATGTTAAGTGTAACTGATGATGAGTTATGCGTGCGTAGGTTCCACTTTATTCTGCTAGTCATTCAACCCGACTCAGAAAAAGTCCTTGCCATGGACTCGTTACGAAAAGAAAAAGAGATATGGGCAGACTTTAGAGAGATGCTCCAGAGGTAATTTCAATCATATTATCGCACTAGATCGGCAAATTTCGTGACAACAAGTAATTAATTACTCCTTTATCCATTTTCTTTGCCGGACAGGGTTTGGAAAAGGTTCACGGGCAGGGCCGTGGGTGAATGGTCAGAAGAACTAAAATTTGTAGACTAAAATGTAAGTAATACTAGCTAGCTTCCAATTCCATTATATCATGCTTTATTGATTATTATTTTGATTGAACTCTCTATTCTCGTAAAGTGCGCGCATCAGGGACACGGCAATAACTTATGTGGGTACTATGTTTGCGAGTTCATTCGCAACACGATATGTGCGACGGGCCAAGCCGCACTAGAACAACTTAAAGTAAGTAAACAAAGTCCACAATATTATTTTATTACCATCAATTGTGTTGAGTTTTATTCTTATATATATATATTGATGGCTCATTCTTTATATATATTCAGATCGAACAGATACGGGACCAACTCCTACCATTTGAACGCATACGAGCCATTCAAGAGGAATTGGCGGGGTTCATACTTGATGAGGTCGTCACGCCTGGCGGAGAACTCTTTAGATATCCACCAAAATGAACGATGACGATGTATGTGCCGATGACGATGTTTGTGTATAATAATAGTTGCTTAATTATTCATGTACTCGTATGTACCGATGACGATTTATGTGTATATCGCTCCCGATCGATTCTCCCTCGCTCCCCTCCCCTCCCGCAGAAATACGCCCAGAACGGGACAGAGGCAGAAGTCTACCGTGGCAGAGATTTAGGCCGTTTTCCTGCCGCGGCAGCAGGAAAACGGCCTAAATCTCTGCCGCGGCAGAAAACCTTTAACGCCGGTTTTAGCCCAAGGGAGGGCCTGAGGCCTGCGACAGACCCACGTGCGCCACCCTTTAACACCGGTTCGTATAAAAACCGGTGTTAAAGGGGCCCCCCCTCTAACACCGAACCCTCAACAGTGGTTGAGAAACCGCTGTTAGAGGACCCTTCCAATCGGAGTTAAAGAGGGGGCTCTGCACTAGTGTCTCGTCCACTGCCCGTGTCTTGTAAAATCAGCCATCGGGCTCCATACAAAACCACCCAAGCAGGGAACGAGAAACCGTACGTGGGTGGACGGGGACACATTTTGCTGATATTTTGCACGTACGTATGCACAGGTAGCTAGCTGATGCCAAACGATTTTGAATAGCATCATCTTTGGAGAAGGCAAGCCATTCACAAGGTGAAACTAATGCAGTCAACATCAGATAGTAGTATCTTAATTGTCTTGACTAATAGAATTTAAAAGTAACCACAACTGAAGGAATTTCACTACTAGGAAAACGGCTATAGGTAATTCCATGGCACACGTGTTAGTAGTGCTCCACGGATAAAACAGGCGTTGCGCACTGTCCACATATGCCCTACGGCTAACTGCCATAAACGTGACGTACATGCGGGTGGTACGCCACGACTATGTTTGGGCCAGGACACACGTGGCCACAAATCGCACACGTGGGCCAGAACACACATGTTAGTAGTGCGCTACGGTATGAAACTTAGCCGTAGGACACTCTCTTCTAGTGCGCTACGAATATGTGTGTTGCAACTCCACACACTCCTCTGGATCGGCTTTTTAGCCTTGTAAAAAATAAAATAAAATGAAATACTTTAAAAAATAAAATTCTTACATATTTAGGTAGATAATGTGGTCTAGTTTCTAGAAAAATTAACAAACAAGAATTTTGACTTTTTCTGAAAAAAAAAGTTATGCCATGGTAAAACGGCTATAACTTTTGCATACAATGTCGAAAAAATACGTTTAATATACCAAAATGACAAAAAACGAGATTTAGTATCCTGTCGTTTAGCGATTTTTTAGATTTTCTAAATTCAAAAATAGTAAAAAGTTACAGTCAAAAGATCTTTTTTCCTGCAAAAAAAATAGCGGGCAACTTAGCACACCACCCCTAGTGCGCCACGACTAAGTTGGGCGGGATTCGAAATTTGAATCACCACCCCGCCTTTTCCCTTCCCCTTCTCTCCTTTTTCTTTTCCTTCCTTCGCCTTTTCCTCCTCCTCCCTCCTCCTCCTCCTTTTCCTCCTCCTCCTCCTCCTCCTTTTCCTTTTCCTTTTCCTTCTCCTCCTCCTCCTCCTCCTCCTCCTTGCAGTGAAGATGGTGACGGCAGCCAACTCCTTCTCCTTCTCCTCCTTCTTGTTGTGACGACGGTGACGGCGGGCTCCTTCTTCTTCTTCTTCTCCTCCTCCTCCTCCTCCTCCGATAACGACGACGGTGACGGCGGACTCCTCCTCCTTGCAGTGACGATGACGGCGAAATATTCGACGAGGCAACGGCGACGGCGACGACCACTCCGATGAGGCGACGGCCGTGACGACTCCGACGAGGCAAAAGCGACGACCCGCACCGACGAGCGACGAAAGCGAGGGTGGCGAGATCCAAATCTCCCTCTTTTTTTGAATTTGAAAATTGTACCCGTGGCGCACAAGACCCATTGCGCCACAGCTAACTTTTCATATGCGTGGCGCATGCACAACACCTAGTGCGCCACGGATAACTTTTCATAAGCGTGGTGCACCACCTTTAGCCATAGCACGCGCCTTGTGGCGCACTCCTATTGCGCCACGCATGTGCTTTACAGGTTCGCCAGCTGTTTTCTAGTAGTGTTTCTTTTGCCTTTCCAGAAACCCAAATTGGTCTATTCAGCCATTTGACGGTGTTTCTGATGGCCCGGTCCCGCTAGCCAATGCACGTGGCAAACCAGTTGGGTTTTCTATGGTTTTTCAATGACCGAATTATCTATGAGTTTTTACAAACATCTACTACTCGGTTTTAAAATATAAAATATTTTAGCTTTGTGAAGCTAATGTATATATCTAAAACATCTTATAGATTCTGAGAGCTTTGGGGTGAACCTATACACTAAAAGGGATCTAGATTCGTTAGTTTCACAAACTAAAACATCTTATATATTTTGATAGATAATTAAGGCTCTGTCCAGATGGCTTGCGGCCTAATTAGTTGATAGTGACAGCGTATTATTAAAACAAACAGAACTGGTATACGTATTGTGCGACTATGTGGACTGTCGCTCCACGAAAAAAAATACAATACAACCGGCGTCGAGCCTCCTTGGCATCAGCTAAATTAAATCGGGCCAGCTGCTCACGTCAAATGAGCCTCCTTGGCATTCGTTCCATCGTCGGAGTCTGCTCCCATCACGCTGCACGCGACAGCCACAGAAAGTATGATTTGTTTGCTCGAATTATCTGCCGTCGGCGGCTGGATATATTGTTAGCCATATAAGCACTGCTCTCCATAATGGTCTAGAAAAACATCTGCTCGGTGCAAGGTGCCCGTCGCTCGGAAATACAATTATGTCCACCAAACAAATGGCTTACTTAATATGGCTTGGACTTGGACCTAGCTAAAAGCTTGTGGAGTTCCGTTAAAAAGTCCAGCTGGCAGAGCTTTTGTCCGGCCAGTATAAAAGCATCTTCACTCGTTGGGCGTACCTAGACCGAAATTATAGAATAACGTTTTTTTTTTTGTTATGAACAGTAATTTGATTGGAAAAAAAACTAAAATAGAATAACTATGAAATCTATGCGTAATGCTTTGTGAAAAATGATTTTGTCCGGCCAGTCTAACCTGCGTGAGCAAAAGCATTTATTTGAGTCCAACAAACATATTGTTGTTGCCGTATACCATTCGTTAGAAAAAAATATTAACGCCACGTTTTCTCATCTCACGGTGCCGCTAGCTACCGGCTAGTCACCCAACGTCTACTTGCTTCGTGATTCGTGCTGCGTCTTTTGTCACATTTGACCAATTACAAATTTGATCTGATATATATTTGAAATCTAGTTAATTTTTTTTTGTTATGAGCAGCAATTTGATTGGAAAAATAACTGAGATAGAATAACTATGAAATCTATGTGTTATGCTTAATTTCAGATTGATTTGCTCTCGCTCGAATTCTATCAACAGCCAAGTTTGTTTGCTCGGTGTAAAGTGTGGTGCACTTTTTACGAAGACAATCGTTATCCATCTACTAGTAATACTATCTCTATCTCTACTACTTAAAAAAGACGAGAGGTTGTGTTCTGCCTCCAGCGTTTCGCTCTACTTTCGTCGTGCTCACCGCACGCACCGCACATGGGCCATCAAATCTCCATCCGATCCTGTTGGGCCTGCTCCCAACGGACGCCCCCGCACTCTTCTCCCATCTCGCCATCGATCCAATCTACAGGCGCTCATGCCTCCACCCTTTGCGCTTCCACACCCACCGCATCTCTGCACCACCACCACACTCATGCCCTCCTCTCATCTCCTAGAACGCAACCCGGCTCCCCTGCTCACCCACTCCGTTACAGAGATCCGTCGTCGCTGGGCGTTCACCGTCGGTGCCGCCGCAGGGTGTGGTCGGTGGAATCCGCCTGGTATTCACCGCGGACGCCGCCGGCGCCGCAGCCTCCTCACGTAATGGCATTGGTGGACATCTCCATCGACCTCTGACGCTGGTGCCATTGACTATCTAGGTAGGTACCCATGCGTATATATTTGTGTTCAGGTTCATGTGATTGCAGCATGTGGTTTTTTCACAGGGAATTGAAGGAGGTGGTTTGGTTCCTCTGATTGCATTATCCTAATTTTACAGCAATGCTATAGCCACTGGAGCATGCTTATATTGGAAAACGATGAGGTAATTTTAAATTGATTTTCAATTTTAGTAATATGCTATTTTCTGTATATTATACCCTATTTGAAACCAATGAGCCAACATAAGATCCCTGTAGATACAATATTGGAAATCAATTTATTTCTACAACTTTACAGTATGTCAGCGATCTGTTCTTGACGTCCTTCTTCCAAAACATCTAAGAGCTGATTGGGTACAGATTTAACACACTCATATGTGTAAATGCTTACTTTAACAACCTTACTCTCTAGATAATCGATCACAGTATGAAACTTTTGCTCCTTACACTGTAGGCTTTAGAAAGACACGGAGCAAGAGAAAGGTGATTGCAGAAATCATCGGCTCTGGCTGTTATTATAGCTATAGTTGAAGGGAATATGCCTGAGAGGCAATAATAAAGTGGTTATTATCGTATTTCTTATTTATGATAAATGTTTATTTTGCATGCTATAATTGTATTAATACGGAAACGTTAATACATGTGTGTTTAATAAACAAAAAGGAAGTTCCTAGTTATGCCTCTCTTATAAACTAGCTCGTTGATTAACATGATGATCAAAGTTTCCTGATCATGGACATTGGATGTTGTTAATAACGAGGTCACAACATTAGTGTAATCATGTGATGAACATTCATCCGAAGTATAGCATTCATTCGAATAACAATTGGTTATTCCTCCATAACACCAAGGACAAAAGGGTTTGTCGCTTGAAACATGAAGTTTCTTGAAGAAGGAATTTTTCATTAAAGTTAAGTGGGAGAACAATAGAACTTTGATAAGGTTAACGAACCTTAGCTCTATGTGCTGAGTTGCGCAGCGCCGGAAATCGTTCTAAAGGCTGCCATAATGCTCATAGCTTATGTGCCTCAAAGTTTGTGGTCACGGAGATCTAAGTTCCTATTGAACCAAGTAGGTCGGTTAAACAATCAAATGCTAAGATTTGAGAGTAAATCATTATTGTTTGACAATGATGAACCGAATACATACAAAGAAGCGATGATGGGCCCTGACTCCGTCAAATGGCTTGAAGCCATAAAATCCATGATAAGTCCATACACGATAAATCAAGTTTTAAACTTGGAAGACCCTCCGGAAAGGTGTAAAAACCTATCGGTCGTATTTGGATCTATAAAGAAACAGACATGGATGTTTCAAATATATGAAATAGTCGACATGTCGTAAAGTATTTTATGACAATGTTCAAGGAGTTGACTATGACAATATTTGATCTTTTATAGCGATATTTAGTCTGGACGGATTAAGGTAGCAACCACTACATATAATTTGGTATATGGTAGATGAATAAACAAAACAAAGTTCTTCTAATACAATGGTTACCTAGGACGTATACATGACACGGTCCAAAGGGTTTTGTTAAATTCAAAGGATGCTAAAAAGGGCATGCAAACTTCAATGGTTGAAGTAAGCATCGCGGAGTTGGAATCTTCACCGTGATGAGAAGGAGTTTTCATCCGGAGACGATGAAGATGCTTGCATTTGCAAGAAATTAAGTGGGAGCGCTGAGACACATTTCTAATACATTATGTGGATGACATCTTGTTGATTAGAAATGATGTATCTTTTATTGACAATGGTTAAGAATTTCATTTCGATGAAATACTTAGGCAAAACCCGAATATTTAAGCATGAATGTCTATAGTGGATAGACTGTGACGCTAATATGGTTGTGCCAAACATACATATATGAGATATTGAAGGAGTTCAATATAGAAACAACAAGAAACGGTTCTTGTCGCATGGAAAAGAATTGAATCAGGATTCAAGTGTATCGACACTTGATAAGTGAAACAAGATTCAAGTGCTTTGACACTTGATGAGTGAAATCACGAGAATGTTTTGATCAATCATACCATGATATGTACACATCCAGATATGTCCTATGCTCTAAGTGTTATGAGCATATACCAGAATGAATCATAAAATGATTATTAGACGATAGTGAGGATATTCTTATGATCTCTTGGAAGAACTAAGAATATATTTGTGTAGAGGTGACTAACAATTACAAATAGTTCATTGTAAAGCGTTACATTGATACTAGTTTTGTCACAAGATACAAATTAAGTTTATCTCAATTTAAACTATGGGTGGCACAATGAAATGGAAAGAAAGTTTCCATGATGGATTTGGATGAAATCCAAAGCTAAGACATTGTGACAAATACTACAACAAAAAGGCTAAGTATATGACTGCTATAGTAGCAGCAAAGGAGGGAATTTGTGTCAAGTAGTTTGTTATCAAACTAAGGTGTGGTTCACAACGGGCTGACACTAAAGATATATTGTATGACAATAGTATCGACGTGGTTTAACCCCAAGGAACTAAAGGTCTCACCGAAAGACCAAATTTATACAATGCCATCTCATTGGAGAATGAGTGATGCGTGGAGACGCAAAGACATGCAAATACACACGGACCTGAAAGCATCAGATCCGTAGATTATGTTAACCACTTGAAGTTGCGTATATGGAACACCAGAAAGCCATAGGTGTTTAATACGCAAAGTTTTCAAACTAGATTATTGTCTCTAGTGCAAGTGGGAGACTGAAGGAAATATGCCCGAGAGGCAATAATAAAGTGGTTATTATCGTATTCCTTATTTATGATAAATGTTTATTTTGCATGCTATAATTGTATTAATACGGAAACGTTAATACATGTGTGTTTAATAAACAAAAAGGAAGTTCCTAGTTATGCCTCTCTTATAAACTAGCTCGTTGATTAACATGATGATCAAAGTTTCCTGATCATGGACATTGGATGTTGTTAATAACGAGGTCACAACATTAGTGTAATGATGTGATGAACATTAATCCGAAGTATAACATTACGATCAAAGTCATTGAGTTTATATTGCTATAACAACTTACGAAGTGATCCTAATCCTTAGACCATGAGATCATGTCAATCACTAACACCGGAAGAGTTTCTCGATGACATCAAACGTCACACCGGAACTGGGTGATTATAAAGATGGCTTCAGAACTACTAAAGTGTTATGTTGAGACCCATGGCTCGAGAGTGGAATTTGTTCATCCCGGTGACGGATAGATATGCTCTGGGCCCTCTCGGTGATATCACATTGATTAGCTTGCAAGCAAGTGATTTGATCACTAGAATGTTATATCACAGGAACGAGAAAAGAGTGCATGTAGGTAACGAGATCAAACTAGGTATGGAGATACCGATGATCGAATCTCGGACATGTAATATATCGTGAAACAAAGGGATTAATATACTAGCGTAAAAGGTTCACACGATCACAGAAGTCATCGTTGAATGTGTGGGAGTCAGTATGGATCTCCAGGTCCCGCTACTGATTATTGATCGGAGAAGGGTCTCGATCATGTCCGCATTATTCGCGAACCGTAGGGTGACACACTTAAGGGATACCGACACCATTCGGAGCAAATGATATGCCAGAAAAAGAAAAGGAAAGCGCGGGAAATTATTTCACTAGACACCGAAACTGTTTCGGTTGAAATTGCTGAAACTGGTTCTGCATGTGAAATTGAAATGTTGTAAGGGGTTTTATGTGAATGTTTGTTAATTAAAGTAATTAACAAAATTCTGAATAAATAAATAAAAGAGTTTTATTTAAATGGGAGCTTGCATTAAATTTGGTGGAAATTTAATGCATGTGAGTGGATTTTTGAGTGGAGGCTTTTTAATGGGAATGGAGGCTTTTCATTTTGAGTGGGAGCTCCACCCACATGAATGTGGAAGAGGCGGGGGCAGCCCCCATGGCTGGGCACCATGCCCCTTGGGTGCCCCCCTCTCCCCTATAAAAGGCCCCCCTCTCCTCCTCTCAAAGCACACCTCCTCGCGAAGGATCTCTCTTCCCCCTTTAAAATTTCCCCATGGTCTCGGATCAGCGAGATACATGTTCCCGGTGGCTTTTTCTGGAAGGATTTGTTGCTTCCGCTGCTTCGCTGGAGCGAGGGCACGGAGGTTGTCGGGGTACCCGTACATGTGTGCGATCACGGATGCACCACTGCTTTGAGGTGCTGGACTTGATCGTGCTGGACCGGCTGGACCAGATGGACTTCATCACGATCTTGAGATCGGCAAGCGTTCGTCTACATCATCCACGAGTACAACCTCGTTAACGCTATTCGGTCTTCAAGGGTATGTATTCTATGGATGTATATCCACCCGTTGCTTGTATCTAGTAGATAGATCTTGGTACATAGATGTTCCCATCGTAGGAAAAATTTTGTTTTCTATGTTGCGAACCCTACAGTGGTATCAGAGCCGGATCTGTGCGTAGATACTTTGCACGGGTAGTACACATATGAGTATGTGGGCGATGATGATCATTTTATTGCTTCTTAGTTGTACTTTGGATATTGGTGGCATAGTGGGATGAAGCGGCCCGGACAAACTTTACATGTCCTCGCACATGAGACCTGTTCCACGCTTGACATGCAACTAGTTTAGCATAAGTGGCTAGCGGGTGTCTGTCTCTTCTACTATAGTCAATATCTAATTTGCAACGAGTTGTCAACAATTTGGTTATCCTCGTTATGGTTCATGTTCGTAGGTAAGAACGGTTCTATCTTCGAAAGCCCTAAACCACGTAAAACTTGCAATGGATAAATTAGAGGCGTCTAGTTTAGATTGTTGTTGGGCTAGTGTTATGATATGGTGATGTTGTAAGTAGAAGTATGAGATGATACTCTTATAACATACATAACGTGTACACTCCATAGACCTTGGATTTACACATAAAGGTATGATAGTGATCATACCACGATACACATGATAGAGATCATATGCGGGAACCATATCATTCCACTAATAAACATGTGATGTTTGATTGCATCTTATATTACTATTTTTGCGTTTTATTAGCATAATAAGATGATCCCTCATTTAAATATCAAGATAAGAATGTGTTCTTCCTTAAGTATGCACCGACAATGTTTCGTCGCTTCAAGGCATCATGTGATGATCGGATGTACTTGAAACCACAAGCATATCTCGGGTGTAAGACAGTTACACACGCGAATACTAAGGTTCTTACTTTGTGAGCCTAGCATGTACAGACATGGCCTCGGAACACGGACCGAAAGGTTAAGCATGAGTCATATGTTTTGATATGATGACCATATGGATGCTCGCCTTTGAAGCTACGCCAACTCACGTGATGATCGGACTTGGTGTAGTGGATTTGGTTCATGTAATCACCAAAAAGACACGAGGGATGTCGTTTTTGAGTGGAGTTCATTTCTAATTTGGATTAGTAGAACTCAATTTATCATAAATTAAATCAAAGTGAATTTGCATAATTTGTTGTAGTCATTGGCATTTGTTCACCACCTTATGCATAGTTGTAATTGAGATAATAGAACTATAGAATTATGGATATATACTTTACGAACTGGTATCATATTGTGTTGAGTGTCAATATAAAGTTTAAAGTCCTATTGCAAACTTTCAGCAAAATTCTATTTACTCCGTAAAATTTAATAATTGGTATTAAATCGAGAGTAACAATTCCAGTGTTAGTATCTTAAGTATCATGTTTGCCTCCATGATTCTTGATTGTTTTAATATCAAGTTTATCTAGGAGCTGAAAGAATTGTTTCAGAAACCATCATGTGTGGCAGATATAACGATATCTGAAACAATGTTTTGGTTACAATATGATAGAGTATAATATATGTTCTCATATTGGATGAGAATTTACGAAGATTGGAGATGCTAGACATCCTAATCATCCAAAAGGGTTTTGGAAAGTAACGTTATACTCACGATTCATCTTTATAAGCTACAATAGCTTGATCATGAAAGTCGTCATGATAAGGATGAATAGAAGATGTATGTAAAGTGTTTACTACACTAAAAGATTACTAAAAATGGATTTTGAAAGAACGCCGATCATTTGATGATGGTGATCTACTTCAAAGTGCAAGTCCAAAGGTATTATTATTTGAATATACACGCTTTGGACTATGTGTCATGTATATGGCGCCACTTTTGATGTTGATAGATTCTTTTAAAAAGTAAAAAGGAAATGCTGAAAGAGAATCTATAAAATATATTTGGCAGAAAAGAAAAGATTGGAAATATCCAATTTAGGTATATGGATGATATACATGTTATGGTTATATTCTTTGCTTGTTAAACAATGTGGTTCTTGGGTATTGGATACCGAATTGGTTGGTATGAAATTTCATACGGAATGACGCAATTCATGAACCACAATGGCCTAAGTAACTAGCAAGATAATATGTGATGATGTTCATCGAAAACAAACAAACCGTTGTTTGTATTTCTCGTTGACATCAAAGCTTGACTTCAAGATTTGTTTTAATAATTGTTATTTGAATCAGGTATTATGAGAACAAAGGTTGTTCAAATAATTACCATATTCCATATTAGATGGATGATTTACAAATCTAGTTGGAGAGATCACATCCATAAAACCTAATGCTAAAATGTCGCAAGACAAATGATTGAAAGATCACTTACGAAGTGACATCGCCGTTTAAATTATATTGGAAAGAAAATATGAAGAATCTCCATATTCATGGATTTTTGGAGTCTTTGATTTGATCAAGTGACGCTTGTGAGACTTTCCTCGGGATAATTAAAACTTCGTTCAAAGGTCAAAGAAGAACGAACGACTAAGATATTGGAATTTATACATATCGATGTATGTATTCCATTATGTGTAGTCGTAAGCGATGTGTTTCAACTTCATATGCTTTCTCCGGAAATTTGAGTGAATGTTCACTTAATGAAAAAGAAGTGTGAAATATTTGAAAACGTTCAAAGACTTTCAAGATAAAGTGAAAATCATTGTAACAAGAAAATAAATGGTTTATGATTTTATCATAAGGGATTTATTTGAGTTACAAGTGTAACAATAAAAATAAATGAATTATGATTTTATCATAAAAGGGATTTATTTGAGTTACAAGTTTAGCAAAACACCTAGATTTACATATCCCGAAACACCATAGGAATATGGAGTGTTTGAGATTTGTAAGGAAACCTTGTTTGACATAGTTGGATCAAAGGTGTTATTTATTAAACTGCCATTATGTTTTAAAAGATTAAAGCTTTAGATACTACCGCTTTTACACTGAAAAGAGCTCCATCTTGATCCGTTGAAATGACACCATATGAGTTATGGTTTGGGGTAAAACCCAAGTTGTCATTTCTTAAATTTTGGTATGCTAAACATAAGTAAGATGTTTACAACCAAAGTCGGATGAGCATGTCTTTGTAGGTTATTTCGAATAACAATTGGTTATTCCTCCATAACACCAAGGACAAAAGGGTTTGTCGCTTGAAACATGAAGTTTCTTGAAGAAGGAATTTTTCATAAAAGTTAAGTGGGAGGACAATAGAACTTTGATAAGGTTAACGAACCTTAGCTATATGTGCTGAGTTGCGCAGCGCCGGAAATCGTTCTGAAGGCTGCCATAATGCTCATAGCTTATGTGCCTCAAAGGTTGTGGTCACGGAGATCTAAGTTCCTATTGAACCAAGTTGGTCGGTTAAACAATCAAATGCTAAGATTTGAGAGTAAATCATTATTGTTTGACAATGATGAACTGAATACATACAAAGAAGCGATGATGGGCCCTGACTCTGTCAAATGGCTTGAAGCCATAAAATCTGTCATGAGTCCATAAACGATAAATCAAGTTTTGAACTTGAAAGATCCTCCAGAAAGGTGTAAAAACCTATTGGTCATATTTGGATCTATAAAGAAACAGACATGGATGTTTCAAATATATGAAATAGTCGACATGTCTTAAAGTATTTTATGACAATGTTCAAGGAGTTGACTATGACAAGATTTGATCTTTCATAGCAATATTTAGTCTGGACGGATTAAAGTAGCAACCACTACATATAATTTGGTATATGGTAGATGAATAAACAAAACAAAGTTCTTCTAATAGAATGGTTACTTAGGACGTGTACATGACACGGTCCAAAGGGTTTCGTTAAATTCAAAGGATGCTAAAAAGGGCATGCAAACTTCAATGGTTGAAGTAAGCATCGCGGAGTTGGAATCTTCACCGTGATGAAAAGGAGTTTTCATCCGGAGACGATGAAGATGCTTGCATTTGCAAGAAATTAAGTGGGAGCGCTGAGACACATTTCTAATACATTATGTGGATGACATCTTGTTGATTAGAAATGATGTATCTTTTATTGACAATGGTTAAGAATTTCATTTCGATGAAATACTTAGGCAAAACCCGAATATTTAAGCATGAATGTCTATAGTGGATAGACTGTGACGCTAATATGGTTGTGCCAAACATACATATATGAGATATTGAAGGAGTTCAATATAGAAACAACAAGAAACGGTTCTTATCGCATGGAAAAGAATTGAATCAAGATTCAAGTGTATGGACACTTGATAAGTGAAACAAGATTCAAGTGCTTTGACACTTGATGAGTGAAATCACGAGAATGTTTTGATCAATCATACCATGATATGTACACATCCAGATATGTCCTATGCTCTAAGTGTTATGAGCATATACCAGAATGAATCATAAAATGATCATTGGACGATAGTGAGGATATTCTTATGATCTTTTGGAAGAACTAAGAATATATTTGTGTAGAGGTGACAAACAATTACAAATAGTTCATTGTAAAATGTTACATTGATACTAGTTTTGTCACAAGATACAAATTAAGTTTATCTCAATTTAAACTATGGGTGGCACAATGAAATGGAAAGAAAGTTTCCATGATGGATTTGGATGAAATCCAAAGTTAAGACATTGTGACGAATACTACAATAAAAAGGCTAAGTATATGACTGCTATAGTAGCAGCAAAGGAGGGAATTTGTGTCAAGTAGTTTGTTATCAAACTAAGGTGTGGTTCACAACGGTCTAACACTAAAGATATATTGTATGACAATAGTATTGACGTGGTTTAACCCCAAGGAACTAAAGGTCTCACCGAAAGACCAAATTTATACAATGCCATCTCATTGGAGAATGAGTGATGCGTGGAGACGCAAAGACATGCAAATACACACGGACCTGAAAGCATCAGATCCGTAGATTATGTTAACCACTTGAAGTTGCGTATATGGAACACCAGAAAGCCATAGGTGTTCAATACGCAAAGTTTTCAAACTAGATTATTGTCTCTAGTGCAAGTGGGAGACTGAAGGAAATATGCCCGAGAGGCAATAATAAAGTGGTTATTATCGTATTCCTTATTTATGATAAATGTTTATTTTGCATGCTATAATTGTATTAATATGGAAACGTTAATACATGTGTGTTTAATAAACAAAAAGGAAGTTCCTAGTTATGCCTCTCTTATAAACTAGCTCGTTGATTAACATGATGATCAAAGTTTCCTGATCATGGACATTGGATGTTGTTAATAACGAGGTCACAACATTAGTGTAATGATGTGATGAACATTCATCCGAAGTATAGCATTACGATCAAAGTCATTAATTTTATATTGCTATAACAACTTACGAAGTGATCCTAATCCTTAGACCATGAGATCATGTCAATCACTAACACCGGAAGAGTTTCTCGATGACATCAAACGTCACATCGCAACTAGGTGATTATAAAGATGGCTTCAGAACTACTAAAGTGTTATGTTGAGACCCATAGATCGATAGTGGAATTTGTTCATCCCGGTGACGGATAGATATGCTCTGGGCCCTCTCGGTGATATCACATTGATTAGCTTGCAAGCAAGTGATTTGATCACTAGAATGTTATATCACATGAACAAGAAAAGAGTGCATGTCGGTAACGAGATCAAACTAGGTATGGAGATACCGATGATCGAATCTCGGACATGTAATATATCGTGAAACAAAGGGATTAAGATACTAGCGTAAAAGGTTCACACGATCACAGAAGTCATCGTTGAATGTGTGGGAGTCAGTATGGATCTCCAGGTCCCGCTACTGATTATTGATCGGAGAAGGGTCTCGATCATGTCCGCATTATTCGCGAACCGTAGGGTGACACACTTAAGGGATACCGACACCATTCGGAGCAAATGATATGCCAGAAAAAGAAAAGGAAAGCGCAGGAATTTATTTCACTAGACACCGAAACTGTTTCGGTTGAAATTGCTGAAACTGGTTCTGCATGTGAAATTGAAATGTTGTAAGGGGTTTTATGTGAATGTTTGTTAATTAAAGTAATTAACAAAATTCTGAATAAATAAATAAAAGAGTTTTATTTAAATGAGAGCTTGCATTAAATTTGGTGGAAATTTAATGCATGTGAGTGGATTTTTGAGTGGAGGCTTTTTAATGGGAGTGGAGGCTTTTCATTTTGAGTGGGAGCTCCACCCACATGAATGTGGAAGAGGTGGGGGAATCCCCCATGGCTGGGCGCCATGCCCCTTGGGTGCCCCCCTCTCCCCTATAAAAGGCCCCCTCTCCTCCTCTCAAAGCACACCTCCTCGCGAAGGATCTCTCTTCCCCCTTTAGAATTTCCCCATGGTCTCGGATCAGCGAGATACATGTTCCCGGTGGCTTTTTCTGGAAGGATTTGTTGCTTCCGCTGCTTCGCTGGAGCGAGGGCGCGGAGGTTGTCGGGGTACCCGTACATGTGTGCGATCACGGATGCACCACTGCTTTGAGGTGCTGGACTTGATCGTGCTGGACCGGCTGGACCAGATGGACTTCATCACGATCTTGAGATCGGCAAGCGTTCGTCTACATCATCCACTAGTACAACCTCGTTAACGAGATTCGGTCTTCGAGGGTATGTATTCTATGGATGTATATCCACCCGTTGCTTGTATCTAGTAGATAGATCTTGGTACATAGATGTTCCCATCGTAGGAATTTTTTTGTTTTCTATGCTGCGAACCCTACAATAGTCACTCAAGCCTACATGTATTAGGAAAGCTTAGAAAAGTGGAATATGTTGTCAGCGTCGCCAGCTACACCGGTTCCTCGCAGGTTCTCCTGTGTGACTAAGGGATGCAGGATACGCCTCACTACATCCGGAGTGGCGCTACCGCCTGGCACAGGATCATGGCCCTCGAGTTCTTATTGGTGACAGACCCGTTGCTGACAGAGTTGTCTCCCCATGCCACATTTTGGGCTTCTGCCGACCGCAGTACTAACGCACTGGAGACCGGTGGGAGAGGAACTCAGGAGACCGTTGAGCAGGGACGTCTTCAGGATTTGCCAACCGGGTTATGAAATGGTATCTTTTGTTGTTGTCGCCAATGTATAGTGGACACGATGGTTGCAGTAGAAGAAGGCGTGTCTCTGCGGCTTCTTGGAGGTGGGAAATTTAAGGTCTTCTACTTAGATCTCGTGAATTCTATAGCTCCTATTCATCTCCAAGACATTGTCTCTATTTATCTCCATACTCTGCTATTTGCTAAAAACGTCTAGATTTCATGTTTTTGCAGGTGTTTGGAGATTAAGAAGATGACTGCCATATATGTTCGTCGTGGATGAATGGGATCGTAATCCCCGACCGCCCTGCTGCCCCCTCCCCGGTTCGTTTGGTTGAAGACTTATTGATATTTGGTCTTGTTTATTGTACTTATAGGGGATAGGTAGAACAACCTGATGGAGAAATGCAAGCAACTGGTGGCTAAGTGCACCAAGGTTTGATGGTTTGAAGAAGAAGCATATGACAGAGTGTGTGTAGAGTGGCTTCATTTGTACAATGAGCTCATTGAGCCAAGGGGAGACATCAGGGTATTATGCTGGTGTCGGTCTCTAAGTGTCGATTAGATCTCCCATGGTTGATCATCAGTGTTTGAGGTCATTCCGTCCTAGGAGACCAACCTTCAGTATGTTCCACATAGAAAGAGAGGAAGAGCTTTAAATTATCCTAAAGTGCTGAAGGTTGGACATAAAGTAAAGTGCCAACGTGATATGAGAGTTAAGTTGTACTTGACATAATAATGACGTTATTTCAGCATTGGAATAATGATACCTAGACTTCTGTTGTACTTGCAGCTTCATTCGGAGTTACTGTTACGAGTGCATTTGGTGACCGGAAAAAGGAGCATAAGCCAAATGTGGTTAGTTGACCTTGATGGAAGTGAGCACTTGGCTAAAACTGAAATAGAAGGAGTCAAAGTTCATCAACAAATCACTCTATGCACTAGGGGATGTTATAGCTGGCCGCCTTCGAAAATACCCGCATCTCATATAGGTCAGTCTTATTCATACTCACATGCTTTCAACTTAAAGAAGTATTTCCTAATTCCATTTAATTTTTGCTATCAAAGATGGAAATTCCAAGCCTACTCAACTTCTCCAAATATCATTAGGTAATGACATTATAGAGGAGTTATTTAAGAAGTTCACTGTACCTAAATGAGTGATTATAAATACCTAGCACTGGAATGTGGACACACTACAGAGCTAGAGGTACTTATGATCCTGTAGGGTTTCGTAGCATGGAAAACAAAAAATTTCTATCGCATACAAACAAACAAGCCAAGATCTATCTACTAGATTGTAGCAACGAGTTGATGGAATAACTTACCCTCGAAGATTCCAAAGTGTTTAATGAGAGCGGATTCTCGTGGGTGATGTAGTCGTACTCTTCCCGATCTCAAGATCGCGTAGACGATCCTTCCGGCGCTGCGTTCCGGCAGCGCTCCCGCAGTCGGTCACACGTTCGGTACTCGAAGAAGACCTTCCTATCCCTTGTTCCAGCAGGCAGCGGAGGTTGTAGTACTCTCCTCGCGATTCCGGCAGCACAACGGCGTGGTACCGAAAGTAGAGGGGAGATCTCGCAGGGCTTCGCCTTAAGCCGGAGCGAGTATGGTGGAGTATGAGAGAGCTCCTCGGCGATCTAGGGTTTAGACACACCAAGGAGGAGGTGCTAGAGCCGGCGGCTAGGGTTCCGGGGACCCCAAGTCGGCGGCTAGGGCAAAACCCTAAGGGGGCGGCGGCGGCTATGGTGGGCTGCAGCTTCTAGGGTTTGAGGTGAGGGACTTGTGTGCTCTAGGAGGGAGCCCTGCCCCTCCTTATATAGGTGGAGGGGCCGGCGGCCAAGGGGAGGGAGGGGAGTCCCTCCCCAACTCGGCTTGGAGGGGGCGCCGCCGGTTGGAGGAGGGATTCCCTCCCCAACTCGGTTTCCCACTTCCTCCTCTTTTCCTCTTTCCAAATTTAGCCGTTTGACTTTTCAATTTAGCCGTTTGACTTTTCAAACTAGGATTTGAATTAATCCTTTATTTGGAACAGCGATAACACTTAGTACATAATGCAATCATTCCAACTTGCAATGACACATTCATGTACCCCTTCCCCTCCGGAGTGCCGGACATTCCGGAACCTTCTAGAACATTCCCGATGAAAACACCGGAATCATTTCCGAACTCCAAAACGGGACTTTCCTTATATGAATCTTATTCTCCGGACCATTCCGGATCTCCTCGTGATATCCCGGATCCCATCCGAGACTCCGAACAACATTCGGTCTCTTTCTCATAATACCATAACTACTCAAACAACGTCGAATCCTTAAGTGTGTCTCCCTACGGTTCGTGAATTATGCGGACATGATCGAGACACTTCTCCGAACAATAACCAATAGAGGAATCTAGAAATTCATATGGCTCCCACATATTTCTACGATTACTTTGCGATCGAATGAACCACTTACATACGATACCAATTTCCCTTTGTCTCATGATAGTTTACTTATCCGAGGTTATGATTGTCGGTATCTCTTCATACCTAGTTTAACCTCGTTACCGATAAGTACTCTTTTCTCGTTCCCGTGATATGTGATCCCTTGTGAGCCAGTCACATGCTTGCAAGCTAATTGTATGACATTCCACCGAGAGGGGCCAGAGTATATCTATCCGTCATTTGGATGGACAAATCCCACTCTTGATCCATGTGTCTCAACCAATACTTTCCGAACACTCAATGCCACCTTTATAACCACCCAGTTACGGTGTGGTGTTTGATGTCATCAAAGCATCCATCCGGTAAAGGTGATATGCATGATCTCATGGTCGAAGGAATTAGGTTACTATGTATCAGAAAGCATATATCAATTGAACTATTGAAATGACATGATTTTTATGCTACGCTTATCTATAGGAGTATGTCCACCATATCATTCTCCTAACGATATGATCTTGTTGTTGATAACATCTAAATGTTCATGATAGGGAAACCACAATCATTTATCAACCAACAAGCTAGTGATGTATAGAGGCTATACTAGGGACTTCAAATTAAGTTTACAAATCACACAAGTATCAATGTTTCCTTGTTAATACTATTATAGCATGAATGTAAACATTTGTCATAAACACAAAGATATAATAATAACTATATTTATTATTGCCTCTAGGGCATATCTCCAACAGTCTCCCACTTGCACTAGAGTCATCTAATCTAGATTACATGGTAATATACCGAACACCCATGGCAGTTTGGTGCTGGTCATGTTTTGCCCTCGGGAGAGGTTTAGTCAACGGATCCGCCACATTCAAATCTGTGTGTACTTTGCAAATCTTTATATCCCCATCTTGGATATGTTCTCGAATAGCGTGAAAACGTAGGTTGATGTGCTTCAGCTTCTTGTGTGACCTTGGTTCTTGCGCATTGGATATGGCGCCCATGTTATCACAGTAGATAGACATTGAGTCCAGCGCACTAGGAACCACACCCAGCTCTGTAATGAACTCTTTCATCCATATCGCTTCTTGTGAAGCCTCCGAAGCAGCCATGTATTCCGATTCAGTTGAAGATCTCGCCACAACGCTTTGCTTTGCACTCCTCCAGCTAACTGCTGCACCATTCAAAATAAATACGTATCCAGATTGTGATTTAGAATCATCCGGATCGGTGTTCCAACTAGCATCGGTGTAACCATTAACAACGAGCTGTTCATCACCTCCATAAGAAAGAACCATATCCTTAGTTCTTCTCAAGTACTTAAGGATGTTTTTGACCGCTGTCCAATGATCCACTCCTGGATCACTTTGATATCTGCTAGTCAAACTAACAACATATGCAATGTCGGGTCTAGTACATAGCATGGCATACATTAGAGATCCTATGGCTGAGGCATAGGGAGTCTTACTCATCCTTTCTCTATCTTCTGCCGATGTCGGACTTTGAGTTTTACTCAAGGTCGTATTGGGCAACATGGGCAAGAACCCTTTCTTGCTATCTTCCATTCCAAATCTCTTTAGAACTTTGACCAAATATGTACTCTGTGACAATGATATTTGGCGTTTCGATCTATCTCTATAAATCTTTATGCCTAATATGTAAGCTGCTTCGCCAAGATCCTTCATTGAAAAACTATTATTCAAATATTCCTTGACACTATTAAGAAGGTCTACATCATTCCCAATCAACAATATGTCATCTACATATAGTATTAAGAATGCTACAGAGCTCCCACTCACTTTCTTGTAAATACAAGCTTCTGCATAAGTTTGTATAAAACCAAAACTTTTGATCACCTTATCAAAACGTTGATTCCAACTTCGGGATGCTTGCTTCAATCCATAGATGGACCGTTGAAGTTTGCATACCTTGTTAGCATCTTTAGGATCGACAAAACCTTTGGGTTGCATCATATACAACTCTTCATCAATATCTCCATTGAGGAATGCTGTTTTGACATCCATCTGCCATATGTCATAATCATAATATGCAGCGATTGCTAACATAATCCTCACAGACTTTAGCTTCGCTACTGGTGAGAAAGTCTCATCGTAGTCAACTCCTTGAATTTGTCGAAACCCTTTTGCGACAAGTCGAGCTTTATAGACAGTAACATTACCATCAGCATCTGTTTTCTTCTTGAAGATCCATTTGTTCTAGACAGCCTTCTGGCCATCTGGTAAGTCCACCAAAGTCCATACTTGGTTTTCGTACATGGATCCAATCTCGGATTTCATGGCTTCTTGCCATTTATTGGAATCTGGGCTCATCATCGCTTCCTCATATGTCTCAGGGTCATCGGTGTTGTCCACCAACATGACACTCATAACGGGATCATACCAATCTGGAGTGGTACGAGTTCTCGTTGATCTCCGAGGCTCTGTAGCAACTTCAACCGAAGTTTCATGATCATCATCATTAGCTTCCTCTCTAATTGGTGCAGGCACCACAGGAACTTCTTCCGGTGCTGCGCTACTCGCAATTTCGAGGGAAGGTTTGACAACCTCGTCGAGTTCTACTTTCCTTCCAGTCACTTCTTTCGAGAGAAATTCCTTCTCTAGAAAGGATCCATTCTTGGCAACGAAGATTTTGCCTTCGGATCTATGATAGAAGGTATACCCAATAGTTTCCTTCGGGTATCCTATGAAGACGCATTTTTTCGCTTTGGGTTCAAGCTTGTCCGGCTGTAACTTCTTTACATAGGCTTCGCATCCCCAAACTTTAAGGAACGACAATTTAGGTTTCTTCCCAACCATAATTCATACGGTGTCGTTTCAACGGATTTATATGGTGCCCTATTTAAAGTGAATGCGGCTGTTTCTAATGCATAACCCCAAAATGATAGCGGTAAATCTGTAAGTGACATCATAGAACGAACCATATCTAAGAGAGTTCGATTACGACGTACGGACACACCATTACGTTGTGGTGTTCCCGGCGGTGTCAACTGTGAAAGTATTCCGCATTTCTTCAAATGCTCGCCAAACTCGTAACTTAGATATTCACCTCCACGATCAGAACGTAGAAATTTAATCTTCTTGTTACGTTGATTCTCTACCTCACTTTGAAATTCCTTAAACTTCTAAAAAGTTTCGGACTTATGTTTCATGAAATAGATATACCCATATCTACTCAAGTCATCCGTGAAGGTAAGAACATAACGATAACCACCGCGCGATGCTACACTCATTGGACCACACACATCGGTATGTATGATTTCCAATAAGTCCGTAGCTCGCTCCATCGTACCAGAAAATGGAGTCTTAGTCATTTTACCCATCAGACATGCTTCGCATCTATCAAGTGATTCGAAATCAAGTGATTCAAGAAGTCCATCGGAATGGAGTTTCTTCATACGTTTCACTCCAATGTGACCAAGACGACAGTGCCACATATAGGTCGAATTATCGTTTGATTTCAAACGTTTAGCCTCAATGTTGTTGATATGTGTATTTCCACTATCGAGATTCAATAAGAATAGACCATCTATCAAAGGTGCATGTGCATAAAACATATTACTCATATAAATCGAACAACCATTATTCTCGGACTTAAACAAGTAACCGTCTCGCAATAAACAAGATCCCGATATAATGTTCATGCTCAACGCAGGCACCAAATAACAATTATTTAAGTATAAAACTAATCCCAATGGTAGATGAAGGGGTAGCGTGCCGACCGCGATCACATCAACCTTTGATCCGTTTCCTACGCGCATCGTCACCTCGTTCTTCGCTAGCTTCCGTTTATTCTGCAGCACCTGTTTCGAGTTACAAATATGAGCAACCGAACCAGTATCAAATACCCAGGCACTACTACGAGTACTAGTGAGATACACATCAATAACATATATATCAGATATACCTTTCTTCTTGATGTTGCCGTTCTTCAAATCCGCCAAGTACTTTGGGCAATTCCGCTTCCAGTTACCTTCTCCCTTGCAGTAAAAGCACTCAGTATCAGGCTTAGGTCCAGCCTTGGTCTTTTTCGCTGGCGTGGTAACTTTCTTACCACCCTTCTTGAAGTGTCCCTTCTGCTTAGACTTGCCTTTCTTGAATTTGGTGGTCTTATTGACCAACAACACTTGGTGCTCTTTCTTGATCTCCACTTCTGCAGACTTTAACATGGCAAACAGTTCTGGCAACTGCTTGTTCATGTTCTGCATGTTGTAGTTCATCACAAAGTTCTTGTAACTTGGTGCTAGTGATTGGAGGACACGGTAAATCCCCAAAGCATTTGGAATCACTATACCCAAGCTTTGAAGTTTGTTTGCGTGCCTAGACATCTTAAGCACATGCTCACTGACGGAGCTGCCCTCTTCCATCTTGCAGTTAAAGAACTTTTCAGAAGCCTCATAACTTTCAATTGCCGCATGAGTCTCAAAGATCAATTTGAGATCCTCGACAATATCATATGGGTCTGAATTGTCAAACCTTTTCTGAAGCTCCGATTCCAAACCATACAAGATAGCACACTGAATTATGGAGTACTGATTCTTCCGAGCGAGGTAAACATTCTTTACTTCATCAGAAGCATCATCTGCAGGTGGGTCACCCAGCGGTGCATCCAGCACATAGGTCAAATTACTAGCTGTGAGGACAATCCTCAAATTGCGGAACCAATCCGCGAAGTTGCTTCCATTGTTTTTCAACTTTTCTTTCTCTAGGAACGCATTAAAATTGATGGTAGGGGCTGCCATTGATCTACAACATATTTGCAATAGTCTAGACTAAGTTTATGACAAATTGAGTTCAAATTAATAATAAAGTTAATCTAGGTGAACTCCCACTCAAAAAACATCCCTCACATTGTTTTAGTGATCACACGAACCAAATCCACTACATCAACACCGATCATCACGAGAGTTGATATAGTTTCAATGGCGAACAATCGTCATGTTCATCATATCTACTATATGATTCATGCTTTACCTTTCGGTGATCCGTGTTCCGAGACCATGTCTGTACATGCTAGGCTCGTCAAGATCAAACCTTAGTTTCTGCATGAGCAAATCTGGCTTGCTCACGTTGTATACACTTGCGGAATCTAACACACCCGATCATCACGTGGTGCTTCGAAACAACAAGCTTTAGCAACGGTGCTAACTGAGGGTGAAAACTTTATGACTTGAAATTCATGTGCATGAGGGATCATCTTATAATGCTACCGTCGTCGACTAAGCAATACAAGATGCATAAAGGATTAACATCACATGCAATTCATAATATGTGATATGATATGGCCTTTCTTCTTTGTGCTTCCAATCTCCATCTTCTAGCACGAACATGATCTCCATCATCACCGGCATTGCATCAAGGTCAATGACGCCTCTCCATGGTTGTCGTCCACCGGCTTCAACTATTACAACTACTTTGAATAGACACGCGGGTCTTAACATAAATTAAAGACAACCATATGGCTCCTGCCGGTTGCCAACTTACAATAAGGAACATTGCATACATCAAATATAATCACAATCATGGCCATATCACATCACTGCACACCCCTGCAAAACAAAGTTAGACGCCTGTACTTTCTTTGCATGTTTTACGTGGTTTGGGGCTTTCAATAAGTGTCGTTCTAACTTACGAACATGAACCACAACATTGATACTAGTATTGTTAATCACCCGTTGTAAATTGGATCTTAACTATGCTAGGAGAAACAGGCACCTGCAAAGCCACTTATGCAATACAAGTTGCATGTCAAGCGTGGAGCAAGTCTCATGAACGATGTCATGTAAGGTTAGCCCGGGCCGCTTCATCCCAACATACCGCAAGATGCAAAGTACACAAGAAGCAATCGACAATAAAAGCATCAACGCCCACAATGACCATTGTGTTCTACTCGTGCAACAGATCTACATATAGACACGGCTCTGATACCACTGTAGGGTTTCGTAGCATGGAAAACAAAAAATTTCTATCGCATACAAACAAACAAGCCAAGATCTATCTACTAGATTGTAGCAACGAGTTGATGGAATAACTTACCCTCGAAGATTCCAAAGTGTTTAACGAGAGCGGATTCTCGTGGGTGATGTAGTCGTACTCTTCCCGATCTCAAGATCGCGTAGACGATCCTTCCGGCGCTGCGTTCCGGCAGCGCTCCCGCAGTCGGTCACACGTTTGGTACTCGACGAAGACCTTCCTCTCCCTTGTTCCAGCAGGCAGCGGAGGTTGTAGCACTCTCCTCGCGATTCCGGCAGCACAACAGCGTGGTACCGGAAGTAGAGGGGAGATCTCGCAGGGCTTCGCCTTAAGCCGGAGCAAGTATGGTGGAGTATGAGAGAGCTCCGCGGCGATCTAGGGTTTAGACACACCAAGGAGGAGGCGCTAGAGCCGGCGGCTAGGGTTCCGGGGACCCCAAGTCGGCGGCTAGGGCAAAACCCTAAGGGGGCGGCGGCGGCTATGGTGGGCTGCAGCTTCTAGGGTTTGAGGTGAGGAACTTGTGTGCTCTAGGAGGGAGCCCTGCCCCTCCTTATATAGGTGGAGGGGCCGGCGGCCAAGGGGAGGGAGGGGAGTCCCTCCCCAACTCGGCTTGGAGGGGGCGCCGCCGGTTGGAGGAGGGATTCCCTCCCCAACTCGGTTTCCCACTTCCTCCTCTTTTCCTCTTTCCAAATTTAGCCGTTTGACTTTTCAATTTAGCCGTTTGACTTTTCAATTTAGCCGTTTGACTTTTCAAACTAGGATTTGAATTAATCCTTTATTTGGAACAGCGATAACACTTAGTACATGATGCAATCATTCCAACTTGCAATGACACATTCATGTACCCCCCTAAGGGTGCGTCGGCTATGGTGGGCTGCAGCTTCTAGGGTTTGAGGTGAGGGACTTATGTGCTCTAGGAGGGAGCCCTACCCCTCCTTATATAGGTGGAGGGGCCGGCGGCCAAGGGGAGGGAGGGGAGTCCCTCCCCAACTCGGCTTGGAGGGGGCGCCGCCGGTTGGAGGAGGGATTCCCTCCCCAACTCGGTTTCCCACTTCCTCCTCTTTTCCTCTTTCCAAATTTAGCCGTTTGACTTTTCAATTTAGCCGTTTGACTTTTCAAACTAGGATTTGAATTAATCCTTTATTTGGAACAGCGATAACACTTAGTACATGATGCAATCATTCCAACTTGCAATGACACATTCATGTACCCCTTCCCCTCCGGAGTGCCGGACATTCCGGAACCTTCTAGAACATTCCCGATGAAAACACCGGAATCATTTCCGAACTCCGAAACGGGACTTTCCTTATATGAATCTTATTCTCCGGACCATTCCGGATCTCCTCGTGATATCCCGGATCCCATCCGAGACTCCGAACAACATTCGGTCTCTTTCTCATAATACCATAACTACTCAAACAACGTCGAATCCTTAAGTGTGTCTCCCTACGGTTCGTGAATTATGCGGACATGATCGAGACACTTCTCCGAACAATAACCAATAGAGGAATATGGAAATTCATATGGCTCCCACATATTTCTACGATTACTTTGCGATCGAATGAACCACTTACATACGATACCAATTTCCCTTTGTCTCACGATAGTTTACTTATCCGAGGTTATGATCGTCGGTATCTCTGCATAGCTAGTTCAACCTCGTTACCGATAAGTACTCTTTTCTCATTCCCGTGATATGTGATCCCTTGTGAGCCAGTCACATGCTTGCAAGCTAATTGGATGACATTCCACCGAGAGGGCCCAGAGTATATCTATCCGTCATATGGATGGACAAATCCCACTCTTGATCCATGTGTCTCAACCAATACTTTCCGAACACTCAATGCCACCTTTATAACCACCCAGTTACGGTGTGGTGTTTGATGTCATCAAAGCATCCATCCGGTAAAGGTGATATGCATGATCTCATGGTCGAAGGAATTAGGTTACTATGTATCAGAAAGCATATAGCAATTGAACTATTGAAATGACTTGATGTTTATGCTATGCTTATCTATAGGAGTATGTCCACCATATCATTCTCCTAACGATATGATCTTGTTGTTGATAACATCTCAATGTTCCTGATAGGGAAACCACAATCATTTATCAACCAACAAGCTAGTGATGTATAGAGGCTATACTAGGGACTTCAAATTAAGTTTACAAATCACACAAGTATCAATGTTTCCTTGTTAATACTATTATAGCATGAATGTAAACATTTGTCATAAACACAAAGATATAATAATAACTATATTTATTATTGCCTCTAGGGCATATCTCCAACAGTCTCCCACTTGCACTAGAGTCATCTAATCTAGATTACATGGTAATATACCGAACACCCATGGCAGTTTGGTGCTGGTCATGTTTTGCCCTCGGGAGAGGTTTAGTCAACGGATCCGCCACATTCAAATCTGTGTGTACTTTGCAAATCTTTATATCCCCATCTTGGATATGTTCTCGAATAGCGTGAAAACGTAGGTTGATGTGCTTCAGCTTCTTGTGTGACCTTGGTTCTTGCGCATTGGATATGGCGCCCATGTTATCACAGTAGATAGACATTGGGTCCAGCGCACTAGGAACCACACCCAGCTCTGTAATGAACTCTTTCATCCATATCGCTTCTTGTGAAGCCTCCGAAGCAGCCATGTATTCCGATTCAGTTGAAGATCTCGCCACAATGCTTTGCTTTGCACTCCTCCAGCTAACTGCTGCACCATTCAAAATAAATACGTATCCAGATTGTGATTTAGAATCATCCGGATCGGTGTTCCAACTAGCATCGGTGTAACCATTAACAACGAGCTGTTCATCACCTCCATAAGAAAGAACCATATCCTTAGTTCTTCTCAAGTACTTAAGGATGTTTTTGACCGCTGTCCAATGATCCACTCCTGGATCACTTTGATATCTGCTAGTCAAACTAACAACATATGCAATGTCGGGTCTAGTACATAGCATGGCATACATTAGAGATCCTATGGCTGAGGCATAGGGAGTCTTACTCATCCTTTCTCTATCTTCTGCCGATGTCGGACTTTGAGTTTTACTCAAGGTCGTATTGGGCAACATGGGCAAGAACCCTTTCTTGCTATCTTCCATTCCAAATCTCTTTAGAACTTTGACCAAATATGTACTCTGTGACAATGATATTTGGCGTTTCGATCTATCTCTGTAAATCTTTATGCCTAATATGTAAGCTGCTTCGCCAAGATCCTTCATTGAAAAACTATTATTCAAATATTCCTTGACACTATTAAGAAGGTCTACATCATTCCCAATCAACAATATGTCATCTACATATAGTATTAAGAATGCTACAGAGCTCCCACTCACTTTCTTGTAAATACAAGCTTCTGCATAAGTTTGTATAAAACCAAAACTTTTGATCACCTTATCAAAACGTTGATTCCAACTTCGGGATGCTTGCTTCAATCCATAGATGGACCGTTGAAGTTTGCATACCTTGTTAGCATCTTTAGGATCGACAAAACCTTTGGGTTGCATCATATACAACTCTTCATCAATATCTCCATTGAGGAATGCTGTTTTGACATCCATCTGCCATATGTCATAATCATAATATGCAGCGATTGCTAACATAATCCTCACAGACTTTAGCTTCGCTACTGGTGAGAAAGTCTCATCGTAGTCAACTCCTTGAATTTGTCGAAACCCTTTTGCGACAAGTCGAGCTTTATAGACAGTAACATTACCATCAGCATCTGTTTTCTTCTTGAAGATCCATTTGTTCTCGACAGCCTTCCGGCCATCTGGTAAGTCCACCAAAGTCCATACTTGGTTTTCGTACATGGATCCAATCTCGGATTTCATGGCTTCTTGCCATTTATTGGAATCTGGGCTCATCATCGCTTCCTCATATGTCTCAGGGTCATCGGTGTTGTCCACCAACATGACACTCATAACGGGATCATACCAATCTAGAGTGGTACGAGTTCTCGTTGACCTCCGAGGCTCTGTAGCAACTTCAACCGAAGTTTCATGATCATCATCATTAGCTTCCTCTCTAATTGGTGCAGGCACCACAGGAACTTCTTCCGGTGCTGCGCTACTCGCAATTTCGAGAGAAGGTTTGACAACCTCGTCGAGTTCTACTTTCCTTCCAGTCACTTCTTTCGAGAGAAATTCCTTCTCTAGAAAGGATCCATTCTTGGCAATGAAGATTTTGCCTTCGGATCTATGATAAAAGGTATACCCAATAGTTTCCTTCGGGTATCCTATGAAGACGCATTTTTCCGCTTTGGGTTCAAGCTTGTCCGGCTGTAACTTCTTTACATAGGCTTCGCATCCCCAAACTTTAAGGAACGACAATTTAGGTTTCTTCCCAACCATAATTCATACGGTGTCGTTTCAACGGATTTAGATGGTGCCCTATTTAAAGTGAATGCGGCTGTTTCTAATGCATAACCCCAAAATGATAGCGGTAAATCTGTAAGTGACATCATAGAACGAACCATATCTAAGAGAGTTCGATTACGACGTTCGGACACACCATTACGTTGTGGTGTTCCCGGCGGTGTCAACTGTGAAAGTATTCCGCATTTCTTCAAATGCTCGCCAAACTCGTAACTTAGATATTCACCTCCACGATCAGAACGTAGAAATTTAATCTTCTTGTTACGTTGGTTCTCTACCTCACTTTGAAATTCCTTAAACTTCTCGAAAGTTTCGGACTTATGTTTCATGAAATAGATATACCCATATCTACTCAAGTCATCCGTGAAGGTAAGAACATAACGATAACCACCGCGCGTTGCTACACTCATTGGACCACACACATCAGTATGTATGATTTCCAATAAGTCCGTAGCTCGCTCCATCATACCAGAAAATGGAGTCTTAGTCATTTTACCCATCAGACATGCTTCGCATCTATCAAGTGATTCGAAATCAAGTGATTCAAGAAGTCCATCGGAATGGAGTTTCTTCATACGTTTCACTCCAATGTGACCAAGACGACAGTGCCACATATAGGTCGAATTATCGTTTGATTTCAAACGTTTAGCCTCAATGTTGTTGATATGTGTATTTCCACTATCGAGATTCAATAAGAATAGACCATCTATCAAAGGTGCATGTGCATAAAACATATTACTCATATAAATCGAACAACCATTATTCTCGGACTTAAACAAGTAACCGTCTCGCAATAAACAAGATCCCGATATAATGTTCATGCTCAACGCAGGCACCAAATAACAATTATTTAAGTAGAAAACTAATCCCGATGGTAGATGAAGGGGTAGCGTGCCGACCGCGATCACATCAACCTTTGATCCGTTTCCTACGCGCATCGTCACCTCGTTCTTCGCTAGCTTCCGTTTATTCTGCAGCACCTGTTTCGAGTTACAAATATGAGCAACCGAACCAGTATCAAATACCCAGGCACTACTACGAGTACTAGTGAGATACACATCAATAACATATATATCAGATATACCTTTCTTCTTGATGTTGCCGTTCTTCAAATCCGCCAAGTACTTTGGGCAATTCCGCTTCCAGTGACCTTCTCCCTTGCAGTAAAAGCACTCAGTATCAGGCTTAGGTCCAGCCTTGGTCTTCTTCGCTGGCGTGGTAACTTTCTTACCACCCTTCTTGAAGTGTCCCTTCTGCTTAGACTTGCCTTTCTTGAATTTGGTGGTCTTATTGACCAACAACACTTGGTGCTCTTTCTTTATCTCCACTTCTGCAGACTTTAACATAGCAAACAGTTCTGGCAACTGCTTGTTCATGTTCTGCATGTTGTAGTTCATCACAAAGTTCTTGTAACTTGGTGCTAGTGATTGGAGGACACGGTAAATCCCCAAAGCATTAGGAATCACTATACCCAAGCTTTGAAGTTTGTTTGCGTGCCCAGACATCTTAAGCACATGCTCACTGACGGAGCTGCCCTCTTCCATCTTGCAGTTAAAGAACTTTTCAGAAGCCTCATAACTTTCAATTGCCGCATGAGTCTCAAAGATCAATTTGAGATCCTCGACAATATCATATGGGTCTGAATTGTCAAACCTTTTCTGAAGCTCCGATTCCAAACCATACAAGATAGCACATTGAACTATGGAGTACTGATTCTTCCGAGCGAGGTAAACATTCTTTACTTCATCAGAAGCATCATCTGCAGGTGGGTCACCCAGCGGTGCATCCAGCACATAGGTCAAATTACCAGCTGTGAGGACAATCCTCAAATTGCGGAACCAATCCGCGAAGTTGCTTCCATTGTTTTTCAACTTTTCTTTCTCTAGGAACGCATTAAAATTGATGGTAGGGGCTGCCATTGATCTACAACATATTTGCAATAGTTTAGACTAAGTTTATGACAAATTGAGTTCAAATTAATAATAAAGTTAATCTAGGTGAACTCCCACTCAAAACAACATCCCTCACATTGTTTTAGTGATCACACGAACCAAATCCACTACATCAACACCGATCATCACGAGAGTTGATATAGTTTCAATGGCGAACAATCGTCATGTTCATCATATCTACTATATGATTCATGCTTTACCTTTCGGTGATCCGTGTTCCGAGACCATGTCTGTACATGCTAGGCTCGTCAAGATCAAACCTTAGTTTCCGCATGAGCAAATCTGGCTTGCTCACGTTGTATACACTTGCGGAATCTAACACACCCGATCATCACGTGGTGCTTCGAAACAACAAGCTTTAGCAACGGTGCTAACTGAGGGTGAAAACTTTATGACTTGAAATTCATGTGCATGAGGGATCATCTTATAATGCTACCGTCGTCTACTAAGCAATACAAGATGCATAAAGGATTAACATCACATGCAATTCATAATATGTGATATGATATGGCCTTTCTTCTTTGTGCTTCCGATCTCCATCTTTTAGCACGAACATGATCTCCATCATCACCGGCATTGCATCAAGGTCAATGACGCCTCTCCATGGTTGTCGTCCACCGGCTTCAACTATTACAACTACTTTGAATAGACACGCGGGTCTTAGCATAAATTAAAGACAACCATATGGCTCCTGCCGGTTGCCAACTTACAATAAGGAACATTGCATACATCAAATATAATCACAATCATGGCCATATCACATCACTGCACACCCCTGCAAAACAAAGTTAGACGCCTCTACTTTCTTTGCATGTTTTACGTGGTTTGGGGCTTTCAATAAGTGTCGTTCTAACTTACGAACATGAACCACAACATTGATACTAGTATTGTTAATCACCCGTTGTAAATTGGATCTTAACTATGCTAGGAGAAACAGGCACCTGCAAAGCCACTTATGCAATACAAGTTGCATGTCAAGCGTGGAGCAAGTCTCATGAACGATGTCATGTAAGGTTAGCCCGGGCCGCTTCATCCCAACATACCGCAAGATGCAAAGTACACAAGAAGCAATCGACAATAAAAGCATCAACGCCCACAATGACCATTGTGTTCTACTCGTGCAACAGATCTACATATAGACACGGCTCTGATACCACTGTAGGGTTTCGTAGCATGGAAAACAAAAAATTTCTATCGCATACAAACAAACAAGCCAAGATCTATCTACTAGATTGTAGCAACGAGTTGATGGAATAACTTACCCTCGAAGATTCCAAAGTGTTTAACGAGAGCGGATTCTCGTGGGTGATGTAGTCGTACTCTTCCCGATCTCAAGATCGCGTAGACGATCCTTCCGGCGCTGCGTTCCGGCAGCGCTCCCGCAGTCGGTCACACGTTCGGTACTCGACGAAGACCTTCCTCTCCCTTGTTCCAGCAGGCAGCGGAGGTTGTAGCACTCTCCTCGCGATTCCAGCAGCACAACAGCATGGTACCGGAAGTAGAGGGGAGATCTCGCAGGGCTTCGCCTTAAGCCGGAGCGAGTATGGTGGAGTATGAGAGAGCTCCGCGGCGATCTAGGGTTTAGACACACCAAGGAGGAGGTGCTAGAGCCGGCGGCTAGGGTTCCGGGGACCCCAAGTCGGCGGCTAGGGAAAAACCCTAAGGGGGCGGCGGCGGCTATGGTGGGCTGCAGCTTCTAGGGTTTGAGGTGAGGGACTTGTGTGCTCTAGGAGGGAGCCCTGTCCCTCCTTATATAGGTGGAGGGGCCGGCGGCCAAGGGGAGGGAGGGGAGTCCCTCCCCAACTCGGCTTGGAGGGGGCGCCGCCGGTTGGAGGAGGGATTCCCTCCCCAACTCGGTTTCCCACTTCCTCCTCTTTTCCTCTTTCCAAATTTAGCCGTTTGACTTTTCAATTTAGCCGTTTGACTTTTCAAACTAGGATTTGAATTAATCCTTTATTTGGAACAGCGATAACACTTAGTACATGATGCAATCATTCCAACTTGCAATGACACATTCATGTACCCCCCTAAGGGGGCGGCGGCGGCTATGGTGGGCTGCAGCTTCTAGGGTTTGAGGTGAGGGACTTGTGTGCTCTAGGAGGGAGCCTTGCCCCTCCTTATATAGGTGGAGGGGCCGGCGGCCAAGGGGAGGGAGGGGAGTCCCTCCCCAACTCGGCTTGGAGGGGCGCCGCCGGTTGGAGGAGGGATTCCCTCCCCAACTCGGTTTCCCACTTCCTCCTCTTTTCCTCTTTCCAAATTTAGCCGTTTGACTTTTCAATTTAGCCGTTTGACTTTTCAAACTAGGATTTGAATTAATCCTTTATTTGGAACAGAGATAACACTTAGTACAGGATGCAATCATTCCAACTTGCAATGACACATTCATGTACCCCTTCCCCTCCGGAGTGCCGGACATTCCGGAACCTTCTAGAACATTCCCGATGAAAACACCGGAATCATTTCCGAACTCCGAAACGGGGCTTTCCTTATATAAATATTATTCTCCGGACCATTCAGGATCTCCTCGTGATATCCCGGATCCCATCCGAGACTCCGAACAACATTCGGTCTCTTTCTCATAATACCATAACTACTCAAACAACGTCGAATCCTTAAGTGTGTCTCCCTACGGTTCGTGAATTATGCGGACATGATCGAGACACTTCTCCGAACAATAACCAATAGAGGGATCTGGAAATTCATATGGCTCCCACATATTTCTACGATTACTTTGCGACCGAATGAACCACTTACATACGATACCAATTTCCCTTTGTCTCACGATAGTTTACTTATCCGAGGTTATGATCGTCGGTATCTCTGCATACCTAGTTCAACCTCGTTACCGATAAGTACTCTTTTCTCGTTCCCGTGATATGTGATCCCTTGTGAGCCAGTCACATGCTTGCAAGCTAATTGGATGACATTCCACCGAGAGGGCCCAGAGTATATCTATCTGTCATATGGATGGACAAATCCCACTCTTGATCCATGTGTCTCAACCAATACTTTCCGAACACTCAATGCCACCTTTATAACCACCCAGTTACGGTGTGGTGTTTGATGTCATCAAAGCATCCATCCGGTAAAGGTGATATGCATGATCTCATGGTCGAAGGAATTAGGTTACTATGTATCAGAAAGCATATAGCAATTGAACTATTGAAATGACTTGATGTTTATGCTACGCTTATCTATAGGAGTATGTCCACCATATCATTCTCCTAACGATATGATCTTGTTGTTGATAACATCTCAATGTTCATGATAGGGAAACCACAATCATTTATCAACCAACAAGCTAGTGATGTATAGAGGCTATACTAGGGACTTCAAATTAAGTTTACAAATCACACAAGTATCAATGTTTCCTTGTTAATACTATTATAGCATGAATGTAAACATTTATCATAAACACAAAGATATAATAATAACTATATTTATTATTGCCTCTAGGGCATATCTCCAACAGATCCCGCAGTGAATTAATTGTTGTAGGTGGAGATTGCAAGAAACTTGTGTTTGTGGAGATACAGATAAGCTATATGGATTCGGGAGAAAGTCTCTGCTCGCTTACCTCAAGGGGGATGCGGCAAGTAATCTGTAGCAAGTACATAAAACCATACATAAGTGTATTAGTTTTGGAGAAGGCTACTAGCGTTTGTAGCACATGTGTTTTCATTTGTTCTAGGATATGCAAAGTTATCTGGATTTCGTCTTGCAAAGTGAAATTTTCATTTCCTGGGGAAAACCGCTTGTTTTGCTTGCTATATTATTTTGAAATCAGCGGTGAATAATTTAGAGATGCAGTTTATAGCTAACAATGAATCTTTACTGGATCTAACTTGCCCGATGGTGCATATGTAGCCTTTTCTCATACACTAATTTAGAGATATAACTTAATTTCAGAAGGCCAGAATGTGTCCAGTAGTCACATACATGAATTTACATGTACTAATATTACCAGAGATACACGTGGCAGGACTCTAGCTTCCTCTGGCCAGCGAGGTGCATGCAAGTCAAGTTGTTGACCTGTTGTGTTACTCTCAGTGAGAAGTGATCATCCTCTTGACCTGCATGATGACCTAACAAACACTAGTGCAGAGAGGCCCATTGGTCCCGGTTGGTAAGGGGCTTTAGTCTCGGTTACCCAACCGGGACGGGGCAATCGGGACTAATGCCCCAACCTTTAGTCCCGGTTGCCCTAGCAACCGGGACAAATGGGGGTACACGTGGCGGCGTCAGAGCGCGAGGGGGGGGTGGAGCATTAGTCCCGGTTCGTAACACGAACCGGGACAAATAACCTTCTGCCGCGGCAGAGATTTGGCCCATTTCTCTGCCGCGGTAGAGAATTCATTTTGGCACATTTTGTTGCCGCGGCAGCATTTTCGCCACTTTTTGTGCCGCAGCAGAGAATTCATTTAGGTTGTTTTATTGTTTATTTAGTGTTTTGCACTTATCAATGAAGGAACCGTTATATTACACAAGATCATCATGACAATATTACATTCGATACACGGATCGAGTTCATGCACTACATACAAAAGTTGCTCTTTTTACAATCCCTATTGTCTATACACAGCTGAATAGTATTCCCCTTTTGGGTTTAGGACTTCTGCATCCAAGAATCCCGCCAATTCCTCCTGAATTGCTCGTACGCGATCCTTTGACAGAAGACTGTCCCGTAGACGTTCGATCTGATTTTAAAAAGGAGTCGGCCTATATGAATGAAGCTAAACACAATTTGATTGCAATTTAAAACTATAGAAATTGTTTACGTATGTGGAGTTGCTCTAAATTTCTGCCCTTCTCATCGCACGTCTGCCGGATGAACTCGCAAACATACTATCCACATAGATTGTTACCTGGTCCCTGCGTCGGGCACTTTACGAGAACAGAGTTCAATCAAAATAATAATCAAGCATGATAATAACTGTATCAAAACTAGAATCAAAGAGATGCGCGGATATAGCTAGTGGTGCTTACATCTAGTGGTTGAAATGTAAGCTTCTCTTTCCAAACACCCCTAGCCTTGTTGGTGAACCGTTTCCAAGCGCTGCCCGGCGAAGAAAACGAATAAAAGAAGTTATTAATTACTTGATATCATAAAATTCATGAACATTACCGATATAGTGTCGTAATGATTAGAATTACCGCTAGAGAAGCATCTGCATGTCCTTCCACGTCTCAAGGGGTTTATGTTTCGAGTCCATGACTAGTACACGCCCTTTATCAAGTTGAATGATTAACAGAATATAGTGAAAGCTGCGAATACATAACTAATCAATTATATACTTAACATCGAGTAAGCGAAATATAAAGTGTATAGAAGACAATAACACTCACTCGAAGTTGTAAGGAAAAAGTATTTCCCTTCTGGTTTCTTGAAACCTTAACGCGTGTACTATATTATCCTCTGTATCCTGGGGGCTTGTTTTGATATTAGCTTCATGAACCCAATATGGGTCAATGAAGCCAATGTCATAGATTTGTCCACTGCTGCATTCGAGAATCTTCATTCTGCATATTACAGTATGATTATATACATTCAATAAACAAGGTGAGATAGCTGGAGACTAAATTAATTACAGAATTAGTACTTAAAGACAATAGGCACTGATGATCGATTTGTCCAAGGCGTCTTGATTGAATAATTTAAATAGTTCATCAAATTCAATGGATATCATGTCATCCTTTTCTTTCCCATGATGCTTTTTTGTAACCCTCAGCACTATCCAGTTAGACCCGGCCTTTGTGGCATGCATGTACCAGTTATGCAATCTTCGCATTTTTGTTGGAAGATTGTTTACCTCCTCAGGTTTTACGAGTGGTTTGCCGTACTGGTATTTGTATGCTACTTCACTCACGGGGAAGTACTCTAACTGGGATAAGTACTGGGCAATACTCATACCTTGAGCAGCGGCAACTTCTCCGTATTGTGCAACTACCTCTGGATCATACTGCTCTTCGGCCCCATATTTGCTTGACCCCACATTGGTTTGGGAAATCACCTTGAGAGGGGCGCAAGACTTTTTTGCTTGTTCTCCGAGCTGGGCAACAGATTTCTCGCTTGCATCAGTACTGCTCTTCGAGGCTTTTTGTGCCGCATGTGACTTGAGAATAGAACGCTCATAGTCTGATGACAGCTTTGGCTCGGGTTGATGAAGAGACTTTAGCATTTTCAACACTTTGGCTTTTTCTTCTTTGGTACTGGGGAACTCTGGCTCTTTCGGCCGCCTCATCTTAGCGAAAAACGCTGTCGTTTCCGCATCAACGATCGCCGTGGTCTCCTCTTCAGTACAGTCATAAGCTCTCTTGGGAGGAACCTTTGGTACTTTTGGAAGAGGCTCTTGTTTACGTTTCGGCGATCGCTTACCACGACGCAGAGTAGCGGTACGCTTACGCTTTTTATCCTGAGGCGCCGACGATGGCTGCTCCGGAGATTGGTGAGGCGACGGAGCCGGGTGAGGTGACGGAGCCGGGTGAGGCGACGAAGACGGCTGCCGCGGCGGCGACGACCTCGCTGGAGACGGGTGAGGCGGCGGCGAAGATGGCCTTGGCGTGTGATTTCGAAGCACGATACATTCCTTTGGCCATAGAATGGTGACTTTTTTGCGTCTCCTAGTACAGTCACATCCCCTTCACCTGCAGGGTAGTCAAGATCCAAAACTTCAAAGGTGGGCATGATTTCATCCACCCCGACAACAACGTAGCCCTCTGGAACCGGACGACAGTGGTAAGTTGGTGTGGGTCCAATTGCTAAGGCATAGTCGACCGCCACCTTCATTGATATGTTCACAACTTTGACATGTAGCTCGCAGTGTGTCATCTCTGTGATATCATCCACTGGGTAGCCAACAGGAACCATTGTCGGTGCACCATCATCATCGCCATTGTCATCACCCGGGACCTCGGTGGAAGCCACACTGCTTTTTCGATTATTCGATAGGCCGATAGCATCGAATGCAGTGTGCTGCTGATATTGGCCGGTAGTACTTTGCTCTTTAAGTGCGTTAATTTCATCTTGTTGTTGCTTTATTCGTTCTTCAATTATACGCATTCGCTCTTTCTGACTATCTGCTTCAACTTCAGCCCAGTCCTTTCTCCTCTGTCGGCTTCTATCAGGATATTTCTTCATCTCTTCGGGAAACCCAGTCCTCCATGGTTGGGAGCCTCTTGTGCCTCGTGTTCGTCCATCATGTTCCTTATTTCCAAGGGTGAGTGTGAGCTCATCATTCACTCTATCGGGAATGAAGTCCCCATCTTTAACAACCTTTACAGCTTTTTTCATCCTCTCGATTGGCAACGGGTCTTCTTTATGTCGTATGTTATATATACACCTCCCTTCCGAGTCCAACGTGCCCCCATGCCCGTAAAACCAATTCCTTGCACGTTCTACCTAATCGTCTATCTCTGGGGTGATCTTTTTAGCACGCATTTCATTCTCAAGTTTCTCCCACTTAGGAATGCCAGCCCTGTAGCCACCTTGCCCCATAGTATGGTGATACTTCTTATTAGCAGCATTCAGCTTATTCATTGCAGACATTTTCTTAGCTTTTTCTGATGTCTTGTATTCCACAAACTCAGCCCAGAATGGTTTTATCTTCTCAAACTGAATATTCTTGAAATCGAGAGTCTTCTCTTTCACGACATAGTCAAGGTGCAATCTTTTCTTCCAGTTGTTGAAACACTGGGGCATCTTATTCAAAGCCCACTCCCTGACCTTAGCCTCCATGGATCTCCCATGTTCTAAGGCGTCCTCAACTGGATCCTCCGCATTTGGATCCAGCTCTATCTTCGGTAGTTTGAAATTAACCATGAGCCTCTTCCACAGTAAATCTTTGGCGTGGTTAGGGACAAATAAACATGTTCCCTCTTCATCCGCATTAGTAGGCCTATTCCAATTTCTAATTGTGATCGGGATTAAGTCCCTAACGATTACTCCACATTGTGCCACAAATTTGTTTGCGACAACTTCGGGAGCCGTGGGTTTGCCGTCTTCAGCGACATCTTCGATCCTGAACCTCTCATGGTCTTGCAACTTTTTGGTTGGGCCTCGTCTGCTCTTCTCAGTAGATTTGTTCGATCCGGAGGGCTAAAAGAAGAAAGATCGTCGTTACTATTTCTATATAGATAGCAGATGATTAATTAATGAATTAATTATATTACATGCACCTCGCCGGAGCGGTCGTCTTCTCGATTACACAAGGCATCGCCTTATCCCTCGCGGAAGGCAACACCTTCAACCTCAAACAAGTCGTCTATTTCGGTAAAAATAGGATCACCCTCACCGGAGTTGTTCAGAAACGTTGATACATCTAAATTTTCTTCCCCGCGGATCACACCTTAGATCAACTCTTCCTTTTCTTCGTCTCTGACGTGTGGGTCCATATTTTCTGCATAGGTGGAAAAACAAATAAGTCAAAGCGGCTAAGGGAGAAAGTTAGGTACGGTGTTGAGAGATATAAACCCTAATTAAGAGAAACCCTAATATATACATACACAATAATAAAAATGAAGAGAAACCCTAAACCCTAAACCTAGCTACAAAAAGGAAACTGTGTAGTAGATAGGTAACTCTAGCTAAAATCAACTAAAATCAATATTCCGGAGTTCCGAGGGGTGTAAAACCTAGTTCGGAGAAACCTCGGATGCATATGAGAGAGGAACATGAGTATAAGGCTACAAAAGGGAAACTATCCAGCAGATAGGTAACACTAGATACTAACAAAATACCATATTGGAATCGATTTAAGAGGGTTCGGAATGCCTTGGCGAAGGCACATCGTCGAAACCACATGCACCTAAGGGGTATTAATGATTCCTTATCTAAGATAGGGCTTTTAAGTTGCTTCACAATGTGAATCGGGTCTGTGGCTACCCACAGTGACTAACCAGTGGGGCCGAAGACCAATAATACCAAACTAATTAATAAACCTAATAATACCTAACTAATAATAAACCTAATAATCCAAACACCGAAAAGAAAGGGAAACAATCAACACATGGCATCGATGCAATGCTCAAGCAAGTATGATGATATGAAAAGTTAATTTGCATTGGAATGTAACCCTAAGACATGCTCGACGATTTAATCGGGGTTCTGAGGGGTGAAAACCCTAACTCGGGGAAACTCCGGAACATATGAGAGGGGTGCATTTGTTCTTCTAATTATACTTGTCATTTAAGTTGTTGAACAATGCATGATTATAGGTTAAATAGATAGGTTTCATTTTTCTGAACAATTTGATATATTATTTGTATTTTTCTGACTTATAAACAATAAGTTATTGATTTTACAATATTAAATCATTTTCTGGAATTAAAAAACAGGCAAATAGTTTTTACACCGGGGCGACCCCTAGCCAGTGAGACTGACAGAAGGGCCCCAGTGCCAACTCAGCCTCCACGCATACAGATCATTTTTATACCACAGAGGAGCCTACCCACTGAGGCTGACTGATGGGCCCTAGGCCACATCAGCTGCCACGCGAGCAAGGTGACGCACGAGTGACGTCAGCATGGCGTCACGCTGACGGTGAGCTCCCAGGAAGCGGCACCAACAGCGATAGCGGGCACGCCTGGACGCGCGGATGGGCGCGTTAGAGAGAGGGTGATGCAGGGAGAAAGAGAGTGGCGGCGCCGCTCCTTGTTGGTCACCGGAGCGTCGCCTCCGTCGAGCTCGAGCGGCGGCGTCGTCGGGCACACGCGGGGAGAATAGTACAGGAGGAGAGGGAGAGAAAGAAGAGCAACATGAGGATCAGCAGCTCACCAGGAACACGACAGAGGTGGTGACGAGGCCGGGCGATCTCGGGAGACGCCGGAATCGACGGAGACAGACGGGGGACGGAGCTTCCAATCCAAGCGATTGAGGTCACGTGCGAGGGGGAAAAGTAGCCGGGACGCGCGCGGACGGAGGAGGCGGTGGTGGCGGATGGAACGCGCGTGTGGCGGCGAGCTCGGGCAGCCTGCCGGCGTCGGGGGCGGTTCCTGTGCGCGCGTCGGTGAGAAGCAGTGAAGTGAGATGGGGTAGAAGAAGAGGAGGCGCGTCAGTTATAAACGAAGGGACTTTTTTCCCGGTTGGTGGCTCTAACCGGGACTAAAGGGTCATACGTCTCCCGGTTGGAGCCACCAACCGGGACGTATACTCCAATTTTTTCAGCAGACCAAGGGTTAGCGCGCGCAGGGGTCTTTAGTCCCGGTTGGGGGCTCCAACCGGGACATATGACCCTGTTTTCAAATTTTTTCAGGAATTTTCTCTCTGTTCCCGCCTTATTTTTTACTTTGAGGTTTAAATTTGTAATGTTTTTTAAATGATAATTACTTTGGAATTTAGAAAAACTTTAAACATAAAAAGTGTTTGAATTTGAATAACTAATTTGAAACCATTTTCTGTTTTTAAAAATAATTAATGTAACCATTTAACATATGAACCATTTAAAATTAAAAATGAATTAACTTATATTTTTTGAATATTAATTTGGAATGTAGAAAAACTTTAAACATAAAAAGTGTTTGGATTTGAATAACTAATTCAAAACCATTTTATATTTTTAAAAAATAATTAATGTAACCATTTAAAATATGAACCATTAAAAATTAAAAATTAATTAACTTATATTTTTTGAATATTAATTTCGAATTTAGAAAAACTTTAAACATAAAAAGTGTTTGAATTTGAATAATAATTCAAAACCATTTTCTGTTTTTAAAAATAATTAATGTAACCATTTAAACTATGAACCATTTAAAATTAAAAATGAATTAACTTATAGTTTTTGAATATTAATTTTGAATTTAGAGAAACTTTAAATATAAAAAGTGTTTGGATTTGAATAAATAATTCAAAACCATTTTCTGTTTTAAAAAATAATTAATGTAACCATTTAAAATATGAACCATTTATAATTAAAAATGACTTATATTTTTTTAATATTAATTTGGAATTTAGAAAAACTTTAAACATAAAAAGTGTTTGGATTTGAATAAGTAATTCAAAACCATTTTTTGTTTTTAATTTGGATTTTAATTAACTTATATTTTTTATATATTAATGGGCGGAAAAAAAGGACGAAAAATAATGGGCGGAAAGAAAATTTGATTAGGATAGAACTGGAATTAAAGTACATAACGCAACTAACACAAAGTTACATAGAAGAACTGAAAATTAAGATACATGGCCAGATTAAGCCACAATCCGCCGAACTTGTTTTGCAATGTTGGAATGATTCAGTCATGCTCCTGCCTACACCTGTAATACTCGCCACTGTAGTCGTCGTACTCGCCGCGGACGTCGTCGCTGTCGTCGTCGGGGTCACCGTAGTTGAACCTTGAAGGCTGAGTACGAGTGGGCTGGACTTGAGGGTAGCGCAGGCGGGGGCTAGAGTCGGCGGCCGTGTCGTAGGCCATGACGCTCTGGAGAGTCCGGCCGCGCCACCACAGCCGACGGACGACCTCGTTGAAGTTCGGAGGAGGTGGGCCGTCCTCCTCGTGCCTGGCAAGCGCCCTCTCACGCTGATCCACGAAGAAGGCTTCCCAAGTCGGGAAATAGCCGGGATGCCATCTCGGATTCCTCCGCTGCTCCGGCGTGAGCTCGAAGTAGTAGTGGTTCATGATGGCCATCCGACGCGCCACACCTAGAGGGACAGGAGGAACCGGCACGCCTCCGGCGCTCAGCATCCAGCCGACAGGGACACAGTAGCCCGGCGGGCAGGGGTAGTTCGAGGCGCAAAGCGCCTCCGCCTCCCTGGGAGTTAGTGCTACGGTGGAAGTCATGGGAAAGAGTGATGAGGTTGCAGATATCATAAATTCATTCCCGACCGTTCATCTGCATCATATAAGTAAGTTTATCAAAAAACAGGACATCATAAATAGTGATAACCAATTCACATCGACACATGCATTGTATCAATGGCAGAGAAAAGATAAGATTGCTAACCTCGATCGAGGGAAATAAAGAGGAGAAAGCTCAAGTGCGTCTCAGACACCTTCTATATTTTTGTTCTATGAGAAATTGAACGGGATTATTCACTCAAACATTTCATCAAACACCTTGAATGCATGCATAGGGGAGAAAAAACTAGCACACCCCTCACACCTTCCACCAAGAGAAAAAACAGAGTGGAGGCAGAGGGGGCTGGGGCGTTGCATTTATAGAGGGCGGGAACATACGTCCCGGTTGGAGCCACCAACCGGGACTAAAGGTGTGTGCCACGCCACGTGGCTGTGGCCAAACCTTTAGTCCCGGTTGCTAGCTCCAACCGGGACGTATGCCCCGGTACCAACCGGGACGCATGCCTCCGGCCCCGTGCCCGCTCGAACCGGGACGCGTGCCAGCATTAGTCCTTGTTGGTGGCGCAACCGGTACTAATGCTCTGAGGGGGCGCGAACGGATGGCCTGTTTTTTACTAGTAAAAGTGATTAATCAGATGCTTAGGACTAAACTAAAATTCTAATACAGTTCTTTTCTACGACATCCGTTCATGTCCTCAAAATGATTGGCAGTTCCATAGGGCTTTACTTACAAGACACCAACTGATGTAGGTAGCCTCACCAGCCCAAAGGTTTGGACCTCAACAATGCTAGCTAGACGTAATTGACTATTTTTGTCCTCGATAGACTTATTGCCTTCGAGTTAACCTAGGTATTTCTATCCCAGCGGTTTATTTGTTTTCACTTAACATTATTGAGAATAGAAAATGGAATATATAGGTAGATCTGGACAGGGGAGCTATGCTAAGCTGAAACAGAGGATTACAAGTTCAGATCTGGAGTCAAACTTGGAGTTAGAGGATGCAACATAATTTTCAACAATCATATTGTTCATTTCTATTTTGAAGCTTCATTATTTCTATCTCATCTGTAAGATTTTTGGAGAATTTCAAAGACAATGTTGACCTATCAAAGGTTTTCAAGGCTCACACATTGGCAGTTGTAAGAAGTGCTCTTGAGAAGCACATCCGTTGAAAACCTTCTTTTGGCAATAGTCAAGTGCTATGGCCGTTCTTTGCTTTTTGGAAATAGGCACATTTGTAATATGCACCAATCACAATGACCATAAGTTCAATATTTTCGTGCTGCTATAAAGGATCGTCGCTACAAAGGATCCATGGAGACACTTAGGCCATAGCTCATTCTCTTGTTTTCCTATTTGTCAGTTTGTTCACTTGGTGTACTCCATTTTATGGTTAGATAGACTTCATAATATTCTCTTATCTCGAAATTAAATCGGATGAGATCTAATTTTCACTCTTAAGAATTAGTATAGCGTAGGATAGGAGGGATAGGCCTCCAAGAACTTATCCAAATTCGGTCCGTAGTAAATCCTCTTTTCTTACTTCCTATCTCACCCTGCGAATTTACTCATTCAAGTCTAATACTTTTCACTGGAAACCCAATCCTAACTTTCTATATCGCTTCTTCTATGGTTTGTCGGGAAGGATACGCTGACAAGCATGATATAATATAGATGCTTGTTGATTCGACACACTTTTATATATCTCACTCTTAAAGTGCAAGCACTATTAGATTAGTTTATGCATCTCAACACAATCAGCGATCCAAAGTTTTTAGAAAGTGACACTTGTAGCTTGAGAATGGGTGGATGGACGACACGGGTAGTGTAGCAGAGGTGAGGTAGTGGATCGATAGCTCTTCTAGGAGGAAAGGAACTAGAAGAGGAAGACAACAAACATGCATGTTACGAGTAATGGCTTCCGTTAGCGAACATGAAAACATTTCAAACAAATGTCATGTAATTTTTTTTCACCTGTGGCAATGCTTGGGCAGTCAACTAGTAGAAAACAAACAAATTAAAGACGGGTGGTGTGGTGGTTGACCTTTTTAGCATGGAACTAGGAATAATACTCGATCCAGTTGTCTTTTGAACCGTCAACCCTCCACCTAGGGATGGGCAAAAACTGAAACCGTACAACCCGTCTAAACCGGCTGACGTGGTGCTAGCTTATTTTTCTTCACAAACTAAATCCCAACTCCCAATTTAGTTAAAAAAAAATGAATTGATCCAAACCGATGAAACCACTCAAACCGGTTTTGCCGACCCCTACCTCCACCCAATCATTACACGCCTTTCGCTGTTGCTAAACTTTTGCCTTTTTTTTGGTCGCTTTCGATGACCGGTCGATCGGGTCGGGTCTCGCCTCTGCATCCAGAATGGAGTATTCGGCCAAACGCAGAGATTCTAGAATCAGGTGCAACGGTGTACGGCTACGGCCATGGCCAAAAAACCGGCGACGTTTGGTCCTGGGCTACGATTTTCCGCACATTGTTGCTGCTGTGCCGTGTTCGCGTGCCGCACGCCGAGTTTCTTCTCGTCATGACGGCACCCGGGGGCTAGCTTGATTGATCACGAGGGGTAGCCCATGGCATGTACGTACATGTGTCCCTGCTCCTGCCAATTGCATGCTGTGCTCAGTTTTCGGGTGCGGTCACTCCGCCACATCCTCGTCAGTCGTCATTCTCAGGGAGAAGCCATATGTCTTGCAACCATTCAAATTTCGCTTAGTGAGGTTATCCTTTATGATATTGACTTTTTCATAAAGGAAACATATGAAGAACTTTATATATGGTGAACTTTTAATTTCCAAATATATTTTCGAATGAATATTGTGTGACCATTCATCATATCCGCGTGCATTGACTCTCATAGTGAAATAAATAGAAGTGTTTAATTTCCACACAAAAACATCAGCGCTCTCTATTAAACTAACCATCATTAGACATTATACTAAGTGAAGCCAACTATTCCACTTATTCCTGGTTAAGTAGAGGAGTTGCCAAAAGCATATCTGCAACCAAAACGTGTTTTCGTCCCACAGTACTATAAAGAGATGGATATTTTTGTGTTAAAAGTGTCTTGCTCAACCATGTGTCCTCTCAAAAGCACGTTTTTGCACATTAGCTATGGTGAAGGATCCTCTACCAAAAACATATTTTGACTTCAATTAAGCCTTTTCAAAATGGTGAATCGGTACATATGATTGTCACTTCTGATAGGGTTTTGTTTTGGAGGTATTTATTATGCAGCAACTCTTGCCACATACCTCCCCCAACTCCATCAAGAGTTTTAAAAGCTATTTGCTAAGAAAAACATGTGATTTTTTTAATTCTATAACCTCCACCCATAAACCACCATGATCTTTGGGACAGAAAATAATATTCCACTTTGTCAAATGGTACTTACGTTTGAGCTTACCAGGTCCATTCCATGGGTAGGTTGTTCCCAATCATTCCTTCAACTTAGTAGTATGAATGGTGAGATCAACATTTTTGTGAACTTCCACCACAACAATTGCTTCACTTTTTCACTTGCCACAATTTCATTTGCATGATCTTACACAAAATATCCTAGACCTAGACCCCAAAACATCCTAGACCTGGGGTAAGGAGACCTCTGATTCCCCCAAAAATTTCATGGTATTCCTTTTAGTATGTCTGGTTCCTTTGGTAGTTCTGATAATTGTTCCCCATGTAATATCCGTCATCGGCCTCTTGTCTTCTCTGAAGTTTGCACTGCCTCTCCCACTCCCAAAACGATCACCCATGTTTCTAATAATCATGTTTTTTCTCCCATTTCCTTAGAACCCTACATGCCCTGTTATCTAGAACTCTAGCTGCCTCCTTGGCTCTATTATTAGCAACCATAGCGGCCCTGTTACTATATTTATCATGAGCTAGATGAGAAGTTAATTTTATCATGCTTCTTTATAGCTCCTACTGTTTCCACATCAGAGTTCACACTCGTATAACCCATATCCTGTAGAAGCACCAAATGGGAAATTATTCGTATTTTCTACATATATAAATAATTTTCCCATGCATTTGCACTAAGCAACTTACTTTTTACACCAAACTTTTATATTTTTTTAACTACTTTTACATTGTACATCTTAAAGATGTAATATTTAACCAGATAACAACATGATACACATTATCATAGTGTTCTTTTAAACGATAAAGGTGTAATCTATATCACCAAAAAAATATGCTTTGCGCTAATTTCAAATTGTGTGGTGTAAAAGTTTCTTCCAGAATTATTTTTGAAAATTGTATAAATTATATAGTGTACACATATGTATTTGTTTGTGTATGTGTTGTTGTGATATCTTAATGCATTTAATTATTATAATAGAGATATCTAAAAAAACAATACAACTAATATTCTTTTAGTGGTTTCTAGTGTATTTTCACGTAAGAATAGAAACATGTAGAGTATAATTTGAACCATTGTCGAATGTGTATTGCAAGTTTATTAGCTTTTTTAACAAAGGAAGGGTCCCGAAAGACCTAGGCTACATCAGATAAGATCATAGTACATTTTACAGCCCACCAAAGGACATAAAGAAAATAAAATTGCAACATAGTCCCTTGATTTTACACGGAGGACCCCAACAACAAAAGGTAAAACACGGCCAGGTTCTTCTTGGTGCTGCACCAGAGAACCAGTGGCGGAGCCAGGATTAGAGAAAGCCCGGGACCAAAAAATAAGTGTAAAAAAACCTACAAATCTTATGTAAGTGGCACAATATTTTGCTATGATTGGAAAGATATAATTTCAACTCAATTGTTAATGATCCAAAAAATTATAATATAGATGCCAACAAAACATGAAGTCGATAGAAAACAATTGTATCATCCATGTTTGATATAAAAACATGAAACCAATAAGATTTCGATATAACATGAAATCAATAGCAATAATTTGCAGTATTCATGTTTATCACTTTCATGTTCTAAATCTCTACATCTTATATCACGTTAGCTTTTGCATAACCCACTACTAGAAATCCCCTTATTTCCGACAGTGAAATGTAATACCCGACGGTCCATCGGCTATTGAAGTAATACATGACGGTACCACAAATGACCGACGGTTATCGACAACCTCTCGGATATTACTACTAATAACCGACGGTATTAGCAATTTACCGACGGGGGTAAAATACCCTCTCGATTACCTAGTAGAATGGTTGACGGTTCTTTCTAATATCTAACGGTTTTACTTTCACCGTCGGATATTAGCTTTTGTAGCCGATGGTCCAAACTTAACTCTCAGGTATGTCCTTAAATGGTCGACGGTCAACATTTGACTGTCAGATATAACTGCAAATAACAACTGGACATATTAAGAACTGATGGTGATGTTGACACTCGATGATGAGTTCAAGTGGCCGACTCGGCTAAGCAAAGGGTTTGTCCGGTGGCTGCATCCAAAATAATTGATGAATGGTATCGGTTGTAATGAAGTGGCCGACCATTAGATTTTAATGACACATGGCTATCGGTTGTAATGACTGAAAGGTTAAACCTTGAGCTAATGTGTCTGAGCACGTAGTTTTCAGATTCGAAAAAAAGAGTAATTTCCTACGAACTATAGAAGCGCATTTGAACATTTGGATAATCTAAACTGACATAACAAGAAGACCAAACTAGGCCAGTTGGTGATAGATTAAAAGAGCAACCTTGATCAGTATAGTTGCGGTGGTTAAATTCTAATTCTAATTACCATGTGATTTCTGGCAATTTCGGTCTGCATCAAGTATGAGCTGGAGTTTTATTGTGAAAAATTCTATAATTCTAATTACCAAGTGATTTCTGGCAATTTACTTTTTATTGTAGCCACCGTGTATACTTTGAAGCTCGGATCGAGTTGGACATTTCCTAACTGCATAACACGAACCCGCAATCGTGGACTTCTGGTTTAGTTGGGCCACTTATTTCGGGCGATTTTGGCGCGCCTACCAAAATAATCCGGTGCGCGGGCGCATCCGTGCTCCCCTTAAATCGTGAACTGCCACAGTATCCTCATGTCATTCCAAAAAAACTCGCTTTTCTCTCCCGTACAAACAAAGGTCCTCCTTTTGCGGATCCGATCTAGGGCCTTCCTCTCCTGCCTACTCTATGATGGATGTCTAGGAGGCCAGGTGTTCCTCGACGATTGCAGACCAATCGGCACGCAGGGAACACGGTGGGGGCGTCAAGGTATCCCTCTCTTCTCCCCTGTCCTGTTTCTCCGAGTTCCCGTCTCTCTCACATAGACCCTTGCCGAATTATGACTATGTACATCTGTGGTTGTACACTGTTTTCTTGATTGCAATTCGTTTTGTGCGGCACTAGATAAATAGTTCGATGAATTTTTAGTTTGGGACGTTTCTTGTTGTGTGAGTAATCTTGTTTCTTTACCAGAATTACAGCAACTGGAAGAACAAGAAGAGATAGATGAGGCTGAAGATGCGGATGACACCGTTCACAGTTGAGGATCACTTTGAATATGACGACGATGATTCAGTGTTTCGATTGTTCCAGTTCTTGTTGGAACCATATTCATATGCTAACTTTGTTTAATTTGTCTTCATAACAGCCTATGGGAAAAGCAACAACATAGTGTGAATTGTCAACAACGAAATTTGGGTAAGTATATCCATTTGTATGTATGCATTTTATAGATTCTCTGAGAATTTTCAAACAGATCGATGGGCACTAGTAGCTACAATTATTATTTTTTGTTCACAGCCTTGCACAAAGTGACTTAGTTCTGTTGCGTGAGGTTGAAGTGCCCCTCCCTCTGTTCCTTGTTGCTCTGCTCTGAATGTTCTATAAATGATTGCATGATTGTTCGTGGCTGAAGCTAAAGGCTCTTGAAATTTACTATTATATGTGTGAATCTTGAATTTGGTGCTTCATGAAGTATTACGTATTCATCTTTATATATAATTTGTCACATCATGCTCACAATACCAATACCTCTCAATCTTACCGATGTTTGTTTACTGCCATTTGACTATCTTCTTTACCAAAATATAATCAAGTAATGATTCTTTTTCAATTTTTCCATGTAAAGGTTTCAGAAAAACATCATGACATATCCAGATTAATAATAATGAAAAAAGGCAGATATAATTGAAAGATGCTTGTTTGTTGTTTGAATTGGACCATCTACTTTATACTATTACATTGGTTTCGCTACAACATATTTGAAATGTGTATTATCATCTTGTTGTAGTAGGATGCATGTAATTATGAATGTATTTTTAGCTGCTGCAGTTTTAGATTGGAAGACATAGTTATTGCTAAACTTTGCCTGCATATAGAGTAGGAAATTAGTCTACCTAACAGTACACACCTACTTTGCTTTCATTCAATTGAAGTAATATTTGATAGTTACTGAATCACGTTTAATTTTATGGTCCATTTCACAATTGCACAATCTAATATTTTGGCTTGTCCTTTGGCAGTTTCATTTCAGCATCATGATCAAGATGGCTACTCCAGTAATGCATTATGATCAACATGGAGATGGGCATGATGATTATTATGTCGATGACGGTGAAAATTAATGATGAATCTAATGACTTTTATGTCATGCAAGAAAGCGAAGTTCTGAAGTCTTTAATAGATTTAGCTTATGAAAATGTCTGGACCATTATATGTCAGCTTCTTGCATTCGACATTTCCCAGATGAATCTTATATTTTGTGAGGTTACACTGAATAAAATATATGTTATTCAATCAGGTGTAGTTGTGTAAGTCTGGGATGTTTTTGAAATGCCAAGTCACATTCCACTGTTGTACAGCACCCTACTGAATGCAATACACGAGGGGTTGCAGACATGTCATGTGTACCATATGCCAATGACCATAGAAAATTTTATAACCGATGGTGTTGGCTGTCCTCTCAAGTATATACCTTCGACAATTACACTAACTGACAGTCGGTTAAATCCATCCCCGAGGGGACAATGTACTGTCAACTATCATGAAAACCAACGGGATGTAGCACCAGTCGGAAGCTAAATCCCCAAGAGGGCACCGTCGGCTATAAGTATCATCGACGGGTGGTAGGGCGACTGGTGGCAAGAACATGATCGACGGTTCCCCGTCAGGTTATCCCCGTGGGCAAAGTTAGTACTCGACAGTACCGTCGGGTATTCAAGTAATGGCTGACCGAGCAAGACCGACGGGGCATAACCGACGGTACATCGTCGGATTTAAATTGGCCTACGGTGAAAATAAATAGCTGACGGTAATGTCACCCTCGGCTAAAAGGTGATATCCAGTAGTGACCAAAAATAGAGTATAGAGAGGCAGAGGCACATAGCCGCAACACCCCATAACAGGGAATAGAGAGGTAAACGGAGATGAATGGGTTCTAGGCTTCCGGTACGTCGTTCGGGGAGCGTGCGGCCAGGGGCAGCAAGCTGGCCCGTGGCGACGATGGAGTGGCATGGGCGCATGGCGGCGTGCTCGTGGTTCGTACCTTCGTCGTCCGATCGATGTAATTGTGCAGTTGCTCGTTTCCACCTGGTTTCCATCGTGTTGGATATAGTGGGCAGAAAATACAGGCGATTACTAGGCTGTACCCGGGGCCAAATCAAAAATCCACATAGATAACTGACCGGAATATCTGGCACGCCCCGGGCCGTGGCCCTTGGTGCCTAGAGCGTAGATCCGCCTGAGAGAACCACTATCGCCACCACCAGGAACATGGCCACTTGGGGTTGCGACGCTACCACACCTTGTGGAAAGAGACGACATGCATAAAGAAAATAAAATTGCAACATAGTCCCTTGATTTTACACGGAGGACCCCAACAACAAAAGGTAAAACACGGCCAGGTTCTTCTTGGTGCTGCACCAGAGAACCAGTGGCGGAGCCAGGATTAGAGAAAGCCCGGGACCAAAAAATAAGTGTAAAAAAACCTACAAATCTTATGTAAGTGGCATAATATTTTGCTATGATTGGAAAGATATAATTTCAACTCAATTGTTAATGATCCAAAAAATTATAATATAGATGCCAACAAAACATGAAGTCGATAGAAAACAATTGTATCATCCATGTTTGATATAAAAACATGAAACCAATAAGATTTCGATATAACATGAAATCAATAGCAATAATTTGCAGTATTCATGTTTATCACTTTCATGTTCTAAATCTCTACATCTTATATCACGTTAGCTTTTGCATAACCCACTACTAGAAATCCCCTTATTTCCGACAGTGAAATGTAATACCCGACGGTCCATCGGCTATTGAAGTAATACATGACGGTACCACAAATGACCGACGGTTATCGACAACCTCTCGGATATTACTACTAATAACCGACGGTATTAGCAATTTACCGACGGGGGTAAAATACCCTCTCGATTACCTAGTAGAATGGTTGACGGTTCTTTCTAATATCTAACGGTTTTACTTTCACCGTCGGATATTAGCTTTTGTAGCCGATGGTCCAAACTTAACTCTCAGGTATGTCCTTAAATGGTCGACGGTCAACATTTGACTGTCAGATATAACTGCAAATAACAACTGGACATATTAAGAACTGATGGTGATGTTGACACTCGATGATGAGTTCAAGTGGCCGACTCGGCTAAGCAAAGGGTTTGTCCGGTGGCTGCATCCAAAATAATTGATGAATGGTATCGGTTGTAATGAAGTGGCCGACCATTAGATTTTAATGACACATGGCTATCGGTTGTAATGACTGAAAGGTTAAACCTTGAGCTAATGTGTCTGAGCACGTAGTTTTCAGATTCGAAAAAAAGAGTAATTTCCTACGAACTATAGAAGCGCATTTGAACATTTGGATAATGTAAACTGACATAACAAGAAGACCAAACTAGGCCAGTTGGTGATAGATTAAAAGAGCAACCTTGATCAGTATAGTTGCGGTGGTTAAATTCTAATTCTAATTACCATGTGATTTCTGGCAATTTCGGTCTGCATCAAGTATGAGCTGGAGTTTTATTGTGAAAAATTCTATAATTCTAATTACCAAGTGATTTCTGGCAATTTACTTTTTATTGTAGCCACCGTGTATACTTTGAAGCTCGGATCGAGTTGGACATTTCCTAACTGCATAACACGAACCCGCAATCGTGGACTTCTGGTTTAGTTGGGCCACTTATTTCGGGCGATTTTGGCGCGCCTACCAAAATAATCCGGTGCGCGGGCGCATCCGTGCTCCCCTTAAATCGTGAACTGCCACAGTATCCTCATGTCATTCCAAAAAAACTCGCTTTTCTCTCCCGTACAAACAAAGGTCCTCCTTTTGCGGATCCGATCTAGGGCCTTCCTCTCCTGCCTACTCTATGATGGATGTCTAGGAGGCCAGGTGTTCCTCGACGATTGCAGACCAATCGGCACGCAGGGAACACGGTGGGGGCGTCAAGGTATCCCTCTCTTCTCCCCTGTCCTGTTTCTCCGAGTTCCCGTCTCTCTCACATAGACCCTTGCCGAATTATGACTATGTACATCTGTGGTTGTACACTGTTTTCTTGATTGCAATTCGTTTTGTGCGGCACTAGATAAATAGTTCGATGAATTTTTAGTTTGGGACGTTTCTTGTTGTGTGAGTAATCTTGTTTCTTTACCAGAATTACAGCAACTGGAAGAACAAGAAGAGATAGATGAGGCTGAAGATGCGGATGACACCGTTCACAGTTGAGGATCACTTTGAATATGACGACGATGATTCAGTGTTTCGATTGTTCCAGTTCTTGTTGGAACCATATTCATATGCTAACTTTGTTTAATCTGTCTTCATAACAGCCTATGGGAAAAGCAACAACATAGTGTGAATTGTCAACAACGAAATTTGGGTAAGTATATCCATTTGTATGTATGCATTTTATAGATTCTCTGAGAATTTTCAAACAGATCGATGGGCACTAGTAGCTACAATTATTATTTTTTGTTCACAGCCTTGCACAAAGTGACTTAGTTCTGTTGCGTGAGGTTGAAGTGCCCCTCCCTCTGTTCCTTGTTGCTCTGCTCTGAATGTTCTATAAATGATTGCATGATTGTTCGTGGCTGAAGCTAAAGGCTCTTGAAATTTACTATTATATGTGTGAATCTTGAATTTGGTGCTTCATGAAGTATTACGTATTCATCTTTATATATAATTTGTCACATCATGCTCACAATACCAGTACCTCTCAATCTTACCGATGTTTGTTTACTGCCATTTGACTATCTTCTTTACCAAAATATAATCAAGTAATGATTCTTTTTCAATTTTTCCATGTAAAGGTTTCAGAAAAACATCATGACATATCCAGATTAATAATAATGAAAAAAGGCAGATATAATTGAAAGATGCTTGTTTGTTGTTTGAATTGGACCATCTACTTTATACTATTACATTGGTTTCGCTACAACATATTTGAAATGTGTATTATCATCTTGTTGTAGTAGGATGCATGTAATTATGAATGTATTTTTAGCTGCTGCAGTTTTAGATTGGAAGACATAGTTATTGCTAAACTTTGCGTGCATATAGAGTAGGAAATTAGTCTACCTAACAGTACACACCTACTTTGCTTTCATTCAATTGAAGTAATATTTGATAGTTACTGAATCACGTTTAATTTTATGGTCCATTTCACAATTGCACAATCTAATATTTTGGCTTGTCCTTTGGCAGTTTCATTTCAGCATCATGATCAAGATGGCTACTCCAGTAATGCATTATGATCAACATGGAGATGGGCATGATGATTATTATGTCGATGACGGTGAAAATTAATGATGAATCTAATGACTTTTATGTCATGCAAGAAAGCGAAGTTCTGAAGTCTTTAATAGATTTAGCTTATGAAAATGTCTGGACCATTATATGTCAGCTTCTTGCATTCGACATTTCCCAGATGAATCTTATATTTTGTGAGGTTACACTGAATAAAATATATGTTATTCAATCAGGTGTAGTTGTGTAAGTCTGGGATGTTTTTGAAATGCCAAGTCACATTCCACTGTTGTACAGCACCCTACTGAATGCAATACACGAGGGGTTGCAGACATGTCATGTGTACCATATGCCAATGACCATAGAAAATTTTATAACCGATGGTGTTGGCTGTCCTCTCAAGTATATACCTTCGACAATTACACTAACTGACAGTCGGTTAAATCCATCCCCGAGGGGACAATGTACTGTCAACTATCATGAAAACCAACGGGATGTAGCACCAGTCGGAAGCTAAATCCCCAAGAGGGCACCGTCGGCTATAAGTATCATCGACGGGTGGTAGGGCGACTGGTGGCAAGAACATGATCGACGGTTCCCCGTCAGGTTATCCCCGTGGGCAAAGTTAGTACTCGACAGTACCGTCGGGTATTCAAGTAATGGCTGACCGAGCAAGACCGACGGGGCATAACCGACGGTACATCGTCGGATTTAAATTGGCCTACGGTGAAAATAAATAGCTGACGGTAATGTCACCCTCGGCTAAAAGGTGATATCCAGTAGTGACCAAAAATAGAGTATAGAGAGGCAGAGGCACATAGCCGCAACACCCCATAACAGGGAATAGAGAGGTAAACGGAGATGAATGGGTTCTAGGCTTCCGGTACGTCGTTCGGGGAGCGTGCGGCCAGGGGCAGCAAGCTGGCCCGTGGCGACGATGGAGTGGCATGGGCGCATGGCGGCGTGCTCGTGGTTCGTACCTTCGTCGTCCGATCGATGTAATTGTGCAGTTGCTCGTTTCCACCTGGTTTCCATCGTGTTGGATATAGTGGGCAGAAAATACAGGCGATTACTAGGCTGTACCCGGGGCCAAATCAAAAATCCACATAGATAACTGACCGGAATATCTGGCACGCCCCGGGCCGTGGCCCTTGGTGCCTAGAGCGTAGATCCGCCTGAGAGAACCACTATCGCCACCACCAGGAACATGGCCACTTGGGGTTGCGACGCTACCACACCTTGTGGAAAGAGACGACATGGATGTTGGAATGAAACATCCCCATCTTCGTTTGTACATACCATATTTAGGCCGGGAGGAAATGATTTTTCAATCACCCTTCAATCACAAGATCCAGCAGCTGGGAGGCCAGAATACAGGCGCCTTCGCCAACGCATCAAGGACAGAGGAGAAGGTCCGGTTTACCAGAATGCAGTCGCCTTCTTTCTTAAAAAATATTCACATCCACCTGACTCAGCTCTCTCGGTCGCTCAAAGAAGCACATACGCTTAAAAGGGGAATCCATAGAAAAAAAAATATATTTTATTTGCTAGACTAGTCGTGCCGTCTGTAAGTCCAAAGTCATAAGTCAAGTCGTGAATATTCACGCGAGCACACGAGCTATGAGTGTAGAGTATAGTGCCACTAGCTGGGATCGGCGCGGCGGCGCCGTGCCCGTGGTTGTGTACCGTGGCACGATGTTGGGTTGCGAGGTTCCTTTAAATTATGAGTATATGTTATAGGTTAATAGTAGGGATTTTGATGAGTTTAATCCCGTTCTTTATGTTGTGAGTTGTTATCTCAATTTCAGCCATTTTTTTTTTCTGCACTCACACATATGGAGTGCGTATGTACATTGTGTAATGCCAATCAGATGTATCTCACAATGGAGTAGATGGTGTTTTTTAGAGATGTTGTATTTAATGATTTTGTACTCATGTGTGTGATCAGACTAGCCAAGTTTTTTACCTATGATAGCGTGCAAGTAAGATACATCCTATTGTGATAGTTGTTTCTTAAGTTTTAATAGCTCGTATGAAAACGCGGTAAGATACACCCCATTGAAAAAAGCCTTAGTCTCAACGGCCTGACCACCACCATTTCCGCCTCCCCGCCGCCGCTGCCGTCTCCTCCCACTGGCCGTGCACCGCATACCCAAGGTATTTGGGTCGCGATTACCTGCGTCGATTCCGGTTGGTCTCGCATCTGAGGAGGGGAAAAACCAGCACCGAAGATCTATCGAGCCGGAGTTGCGGGCAGCTCCGAGATGGAAGAGATGGGGCAGAAGAGGCGGCCGCTACTCGTGAAGGCTTCCTCGTCAACCGCGCGGTGGCGCAGTCGGCTGGCCGGAGTGGGGCCAATCCACTGACCGACCTTTCAGGTCGCTGGAGACCAGTACGCGCGTGGAGACCGCGGTCACCACATCGTTTGGGGGCGTGCAGACAGGCGCGCTCGCCAGGCTGGGCACATTCACACGCCGGAAGAAGTGTGCTCCCCGTGCAGCGAACTCTGTATTCCCCTGGCCTCCTTCAAGCAAGCTCAGGTCTCCTTCTTCCTCCTGTATAGTTCCCCTCTTGTTTCTAATTTAACGGAGACCATCCATTCTGATTATTTTCCTATATAGGATATTTTAATTTACAGTGTAAAGCAATCGATACCTCTTTCCTTTGGCAAATCAATCGATCTTCCTCTTATTTAGTGCAGCTAACTTTGTAATGCTCAAATCTAATTCCAATTGTAGCAGAAAAATCTGATAAGATTTTTGTGAGATAGAGTATGCCTATTCAATTTGTCATGGAAATCACTGGGATTGAGCTGGTTTCGATTAAACTGTTAAGGAAAGAGTCATACGACTCGCCAACTGTTTTTTTCAAGCCCCAGCCGCTCGTTGTTCCAGGATCGTGCGGGAAAAAAAAGTTAAACGCCCGTCGCCTGTTGTTCTGTCGATCTTGCAAAAAACTCGAGATCGGTCTGAAATTGACCGATACGGCCAGAAAATATCAGCTAGTGTCTGCTCTAAATGCCCTCGTTGTACATGGCCCTTACCCTCGACGCTCCCTTCCTCTCCGTCGCCGCCACCCTCCATGGCCGGCATCGTCGCTATACCAACCTTTCCTGCTTAGAATTCATGTGTTTTTCTGGTTTCGCTCTCAGGATTCACACGATCTGTTAGTAGTCCCGCTCTCTGCCCCGTGTATAGAGACTTGTAAGGCAGCTGTACAATTATCTACTACTCCGGTCAACAGGGTAATGGTAGTTTGGTCGTCTCATCTGCTTGTGCCATAAAAATAACACTCCCGGGATACTGCACTATATACATATGCACATATTCCCTTTTTAATCAACTATGGTGAATAAGAAGCTAGCTAGCTTGCACACTCGATTCCCTGTATGAGTCTGCAGCATATACGTCTTGCTTTAGTTGTTCTTGCTAGTTCTTTCCAATTCTGCATTTAGTTATTCTACATTTGGAGTAGTTGCTTTGTTTTCTGAGTGGGAGTAGGAGTATATACTTTAAGCTGAGTTGCTGTCGGAGTAGGAGTATATATACTCCTGTGCTCCATTCGGGTGATGGAGTAGGAGTATATACTTTAAGCTACACTAACATTACAGTCTGAATAAAATTCACTTTTAAATTCAGTGTAATTTTACAACCTGTTGAGAAGGTAATTTTACTTTCATATAGTGTGACAATTACAGAATGAGGAAGGACTATTTAAGCCTGTGGACTACAACATGTAGTAATCATGTGATACAAAGCTCCCTCTGATTTCTTACCATAAAAAGAAACCTGAAAATTATCCATGTGAGCAGAGTTGTTGCTGACTTACTATGACTTGAAAAGATCATTTTATTTAGTGATCTGTCCATGCAACTTGTAATATATCTATTGTCCTTCATAAGATTTTGTATGGTATGTAATGTTTTTTACTTCTTGATAACCATGTTGCAAGCAAAGGGTCGCACCATGTATGGATTCAAGGGAGGCCCGGGGTCATGAAGGGCAAGTATGTCGAGCTCAGTGTTGATTTTGTCTAGCCTTACATTAACCAGGTATGGCAATACATAACCTTTACTGAACACATGCTCATTGAAACTTCCAAGTTTGATCACTCTTGTGTAAACTCCATGAAGAAAGAACTTTTAATCATAACATCCCTTAATTACTATCTGCTGATGAGCATAATCATAACGTTCATTAATTACTCTCTGTTGATGAGCTGCATCGTGCACGCGCTGCCCCTCCCCTCCGTCCTCCACTCCCACTTCACGCTCGCGGATGGGCCAGCCAGCTCCGCCACAGGGATCCCTGGTTCAAACACCAAAAAACTTGATTTGTATGGACATGTTGTCATTGGTGGTGATGATTCAAACACCATCGTATGCCTCCTTGGTGAGTACTTTAGATTTACTGCTTAAATCATAACGGGTTCTTTTGCTGCACCTAGAGGATTTTATCTGGTTGCTGTCAGTGCCTAAAGCTTTATATTGTTAAACCCTTTTATTTCATTCTATCTACAAGGTTGTAACGTCTAATCTGGACTATCTATCTTTTGTCTTGAATTATTGGGTCAGAAAAACTTTAAATGGTAAATATAGATTATAGTCGGTACACTCTATACACCATTTTGCTTTCTCCGCTCCAAATTATCTCATATTCTGCGTGGGAACAACTTGTGGTTCTAATTTTAGTGGTTAGAAGATTCTTTTGCTTGATTTTACTGAATGTTCCTCTTCTTTGGTTGACAGATGGTTTTGACATCAATTACTATACTATATCTGCCAGGAGGATGATCTGAAATGTGTGGTTATTATTGTATATGCAAATAAACAGGTGAAGAATTGAACCCATGTTCAATTTCATCAACTGTTTTGAAATTGGTATAATAACTTACTGCTCTCAGATTATAAATACAAAGTTCTAATAATTTATGATTTGCACCATACTTACTGTTCCGACCAATTTGATGTATGTTTGGTCTAGTATATATTGCAATTTGACATGCATGTTTGGCTCAAGAGTTATACTAAATACCTGATGGATGAGTAGGTATTTTTCCTGTGAATTGAGAACCGAAAGTGACCACTGAAGACTTAAAAAGGTAGCATGAGATGTATCTTGTTTTGATTGTTTTATTTGCTCCCTCATCAAGGTTAGGTTGAATGATATGCAAAGTATTCACCTCCAGATAGGGGAATCCTTTGGAGTGACATCCACTCATTATCATTTTGGAGTGAAGTCGACCGGGATGCTTCACTGGAGACATTCCTGGATACCTACGGTGATCAATTTGGCACGTCAGAGGCAATGAACCAATATTCACAAGATACAGAAAAGCAGGATGGGGTGACTCGTCGTAGCTGCTTGCTCACCTTCGTTGGCGAGGCGAAAACGTGCAGCACAACCTAGCCGATGACCCGGAAAGGATGGAGGAGGGTGAGTCCTAGGCGGTGGCGGCTCTTCTCCTCGGCGGTGGTGCCCGCTAGGGCCAGTCGGCGGCCACGGTGGCCGGTGTAGCTGCGTTGGCCGGCAAAGCGGTGGCTGGCGACCGGGTCAGATTTGGGCCTAGATGGGATTGGTCGGGCCACGGTTCGCACGAGATGACCTATACGCCCCGTCAGCGTCCATCGCCTTCTTCTTGCCTCTCCTCCCCTGCTGGTATATGGAGATCGACAATGCGGTCCTGGCTATATAAGGAATTCTAGAGAGAGGAGAAGACAAGGAGAAGACACGAGAGAAGTAGCACGTGTCAGGCCCGGCCAAAAAACACAGACACGTAGAAAAATGAGTCTACATAATTCTAACACGGGACAATTTTGTTGGTAGAGTCCAGCCAGGCAATCATGTATCGGCAAAAAAAATCAAGGAGATGCACACGTGTAGGAAATCATAACCAGACGCATGCATGCATAGGATGACTCATACATTGAGAGAGGAGGAGAAGATTAGAGAAGGCTACGTGTCATAGTGACAAAATACGTGGCCATAATAAATTGACTACCACTTGAGTAGAGGATGGGCAATCACATACAAGACAAAAAGACAATGATCACATACAGACAAAAAAGATAAGCATGATGAGCATGAAGTGAATAAAATGAACGACGGACAAAGAGGAAACAAAACATAATGATACATAAAGACAAACGACAACCATACAAAAAATTTAAAAATCAATGTTACATGCATAGATATGACTGTCGATCAGCCATGTAAAATACTGAGACACACGGTAGAGTTAAGCGCACACAAAAGGTGAGGATGTTTTTTCCCCATGTCAATGACATGTGGACCAGCCAGGACATGTAGCACCATGAAAAATTGTTACACTCACATAGGAACGCACACAAATGGACCAAGAGGACATGTGTCATCACCAAACAAATCCACCGGCCTGAGAAAAAAGAGATGTTAGTTGGTTTAGGATATGTATATATGTGTGTTTCTTGCATTTTACAAGACAACAAGAAGTCCACCTTATAAGTTGCTCTCCACCTCCTTGGCTTAGCCATATGGAACTAAACCTTTGCACTAGCTCTATAGGCAAGATCAATTGCATGAAACATTCTACTATGGCGCATGTTACTAGGCCCTCCAAGTTAAAAACGTTGACCCTCGGGGAATGATCCCTCGCGGGCTATACGTTGTTAGGTAGATGGAACTAAACCTTTGCACTAGCTCTATAGGAATGATCCCTCGCGGGCTATACGTTGTTAGCCATATGGAACTAAACCTTTGCACTAGCTCTATAGGCAAGATCAATTGCATGAAACATTCTACTATGGCGCATGTTACTAGGCCCTCCAAGTTAAAAACGTTGACCCTCGGGGAATGATCCCTCGCGGGCTATACGTTGTTAGGTAGATGAGACCTCTCCAGCAGCGAATTATACGCGCTCGGATAAAACCCCGTTTAATTCCGTCCCCATGGGGACTTGAACCCGGGTGGGCTGGTTGCGCACTCGCTAGCCTTGCCACCAAGTCAGCGCTTGGTTCTCGCCCCTCTCCAAGTTCATTGTGCTAATAATCTACAGGGCCTAGTTATCCGTTTCCACCAGTACGCCTTTAAGGCCTACCATGTTACTTTTTTTTATAATGATGTTACTGAGATATCTATGCGCCGATAAGAATTAACGAAGAAAATTGTTGGGCTAGTCTCTCTAACATCTGTACTTACAAAATATCTTCAGATCAATATGCAGCATAACATGCTCCATTTATTTATTTGTTTTTGAAAAAGGGAAACTTAGCCCCGGTCTTTGCATCGATTGATGCACACAGTTTTTTATTGCATAGTTTTAGAGAAAGAAAATCAAGAGTTTATATATCCGATGGGTCGTACAAGGTGTACATAAAAATCAACCATCCGAACAAAAGGTAGATAAAACGCATATGCATCGTGAAGTCTCTTAATATGTTGCCAGCCACCCTCGTTGTAGATAGCCCGAGCAACCGTCTCGAGAAGGCTACGTCCAGAATCCATATGTTCCCGTTGCGCCTCTGGGAGAAGATAGGACAAACCGTGGATCCAATGGATCCAATGAGTAACCATACAAATAACCTACTAAAGAATGAGCATTTCCACCTACGTTTTAAAAAGATGTCGTTTCGATGGTTCCAAATGGCCCAAGTCAAAGCACAAATGCCGATGATGAATACGTGTGTTTTCTTGTTTATCTATCATGTTTAACCAATTTCTGAACGTACGGTAACATTGGCCAGGAGGAGGTATGTTAAAAATATAGTGCAGTACCTCCAAACAAGACGAGAAAAAGGACAAGCGAGAAAAAGATGGTTGATAGATTCATCAGAATCAGAGAACACATATGTCTTACAACCATTCAATTTCGCTTAGTGGGGTTATCTTTTGTGATAATGACTTTTTCATAAAGGAAACACAAGAAGAACTTTATATTGGTGAAATTTTAATTTACAAATATATTTTTGAATGAATATTGTGTGACCATTCATCATATCCGTGTACATTGACTCTCATAGTGAAATAACTAGAAGTGTTTAGTTTCCACACAAAAACATCGACGCTCTCTCTGTTAAACTAACCATCATTTAGACATTGTACCAAGTGAAGCCAACTATTCCACTTATTCTCAGTTAAGGCTCACCTAAATTCTATATTTAGAGGAGTTGCCAAAAGCGTATCTGCAACCAACACGTGTTTTCATCCATGTGAATTTTTTTTTGTTAAAAGTGTCTTGCTCAACCATGTGTCCTCTCAAAAGCGCGTTTTTTGCACATTAGCTATGGTGAAGGATCCTCTACCAAAAACACATTAGACTTCCATTAGGCCTTTTCAAAATAGTTAATCAGTACGTATGGTTGTCACTTCTGATAGGGTTTTGTTTTGGAGGTAATTATTATGCAGCAACTCTTGCCACATAACTCCCCCAACTCCATCAAGAGTTCTAAAAGCTATTTACTAAGTAAACATTTGATTCTTTTATTGTACAACCTCCACCCATAAACCACCGCGATCTTTGGGACGCAAAATAATATTCCACTTTGTCAAACGGTACTTATGTTTGACCTTACCAGGTCCATTTCCATCGGTAGGTTGTTCTCAATCATTCCTTCAACACGGTAGTAAGAATGGCGATATCAACATTTTTGTGAACTTTCACCACAACCATAGCTTTCCATTTTTCACTTGCCACAATTTCATTTGCATTATATGCCACCAAACATCCAGACCCAAAACATCCTAGACCTAGGGAAAGGAGGCCTCTGATTCCCCTAAATTTTTCCTGGTATTTCCTGCAGTATATCTGATTCCTTTGGTTCGTATTTTCTAAATATATAAATAATTTGTCCATGCATTTGTACTAAGCAACCTACTTTTTACACCAAACTTTTATATTTTCATAACTAGTTTTACATTGTACATCTTAAAGATGTAATCTTTAACCAGATAACAACATGATAAACATTGTCATAGTGTTCTTCTAAATGATAAAGGTGTAGTCTATATCACCAAAAATTGCTTTGTGCTAATTTCAAATTGTGTGGTGAAAAGTGTCTTCCAGATTGTTTTTTGAAAATTGTATAAATTATATAGTGTATACATCTATATTACTAAAAAGATTGAGACCGTTCGATGGCAAGCAAAATTTTCCGTCTGCCTGAAATTTGACAGTTTTGCCCCTAGCTATTTGGTGAAATAACATACACTGCCACCGCCAAGTGATGTTATATATGTACCTTTTATCTCTTTCTATCCCACTGAAGCCGCCACCTACCACGCGTTGCCGAGGCTACCGCACCGGACCGCTTCTTTGGTGCCCGACCCGAGGCCGCCTGCGCTTTCTACCCCTCGTCCACGGAGCCCACCCGAGGAGGTCGTCACCTAGAGAGAGGATCTGAGAAAGCAACCGTCATTCTGGACCGGGAGGAGTGTGGAGGAGCTTCGAACGGGGAGGCAGTGCTTGCATGGACGGGAACCGTGGGGAGCAAAGTCGTAGAGGCGGGGGGGGGGCATGGTGCAACGCTTCGCCGCGCCGCCGTGACCTCCACCCTCCGACCGAGTGCTCACCCGACGCCGCCAACTTCTGCCTCGAAGTAGTCCTGCTCGGGATAAGGTTGAGGACACCCCCAGTATGCGCCATCGATGAGCTCGACAGTCCAAGGGAGTGATGGTGCCCAGTACTATCGTGGGACGCTTCGTTGGAAACCCCAAGAGCAAGGTGTGATGAGCACAGCAGCAAGTGTTCCCTCAGTAAGAAACCGAGGTTATCGAACCAGCAGGAGAAAGGAAATGTCTCAAAGGTGTTGCAAGCAACGTGGAAACCGGCACAACAGAAACTCAAGACTTTGTCCCAACGAATCAGTGAGGTTGTCAAGCTCACCGGTTTGTTGTAACAAAGGATTAACTGTATGGTGTGAAAGGTGATGAATTGTTTTCAGTAAGTAAACAGTTGAAGGTGTATCAATGGTAAAGATTGGACCAGGGTCCATAGTTCACTAGAGGTGCTCTCCTTAAAAACAACATGGCGTGAAGGGTAATTACAGCAGGGCAATTGACAGGAACTGAGCAAGGCATAACAATGCAATACCAGACAAAAAGATCCTGTGAGATTCTATTGGGAAATACAACAATATACATAGACCGCTATCCAACTGCATCTATGACTAGTAGTCCACCTTTGGGTTATCATCTGAACCCCCTCCAGTATTAAGTTGCAAGCAACAGACAACTGTTTTAAGCAAAGTGTGTAAGGTAAACAATCCACTTGTTCCATGAACAAGAGACCTCTGTTTTCTCCCTAGTGGCAACAACACATCTACAACTGAAGATATTTCTGTCACTTCCCTTGGAAACTAGAGGCATGAACCCACTATCGAGCATAAATACCCCCTCTTGGAGTCACTAGCAACTACTCGGCCAAGATAGCTACTAACAACGGAGAGCATGCAAGATCACAAACAACATAGACATGATAGTATCAAATAGACAAAACCATTAATCAATCTGACATAGTAATCTCAATATCCATCGGATCCCCGCAATCACAACATGCATGATTACAAATAGATTAGACTTGATCATGAACGGAGCTTACAAGATCTATACATGAAAGCACAAGGAGGATATACAACCATCTAGCTACTACATGGACCCGTAGTCCATGGTGGAACTACTCACACATCATACCGGAGAAGAAGGCCTCCGGGATGATCTCCCCTCCGGCAGGGTGCCGGGAAGAACTTCAGACCCCCCCCCGATCTAGGGATGATGGTGGCGGCGTCTATAGACGGTTTCGTGGAGTTTTGATCGGGTGCCTAGGGTTTCTACATCAGGGGCTTCTTAAGGCGAAGAGGCGAGGCAGGGGGTGCCCAGGGGGCCCACACCCTCCCCAGGCGCGGGCCAGGCTTGGCCACGCCCAGGGGGTATGGTCGCCCTGTGGCGCTTCTCCGTCTCGTCTTCTGGATTCGTGTCGCCCACGGTAAAATATTGACTTTGGCTTTTGTCCCGTCCAATTATGAGAATATTGATTTTCTGCCTTTCTGGAACCAAAAACAGAAGAAAACAGGCAACTGGCACTGTGGCAACTTGTTAATAGGTTAGTTTCAGGAAAGATATAAAAACACCTCAAAGTGAAGACAAAACAAAGCAAAGTAGATACTAAATAAGCATGGAACATAAAAAATTATAGACACGTTTCCAACGTATCAGGGAGCAGCTATGGCTCGTCATCCGCCTCGCCCCGGCCGCCTTAGCGACGTTGTGGACTTGACTAGGATGTACCGGAGCATCTACATCTTGGCCTCAATGCTCCACTCCGGCTACTGACCCAGGTCTCCAGGAGATGCCCGACGGGGAGGGATAGGGTCCTGCTGACACCGAGGTCAAATCGAGAAGGACGGAGTTGATTTGGGTATGGAGAAGTTCCTCTCCCGTCTCCGGTAGGAAATCTGACCGCAATGTCCCTCTATTGGAAAAAGTGGGTGACACCATGCTGATGCGGCCGTCCGTCGGTTGTACATGGCGTGGGTGGAGAGGAGGGAAACAGACAGGCACGATAGCCTGCGGGTCAGAGGGGGCAGGCGCCAGTTCCACGATGCCAAGGAGCTCTTCCGCTCTGACAACCTGGACATGCAGAGCGCCGGCACCATCGAGGGAAAGTGGAGTACACCAAGCTCAACAACGTCCCGCCGAGGACTTCTGCAGCCGCTTTGACTACAATTCCGCCGTTAGCCCCAACCGTGTGGCCGTGTATGGACAGGCTTTGACCACCGGTCATTATCGGCACTGGTTGCTTCCCCTCGGTTGGTATTTTCCCAGGTGCGAAGGAAAATCCATAAAATCATTTTAATCACTTAAAAATATCATATTATAGCATATTATGACAAATATAATTGATATGTTCATATAGGACTTAATGATTCGGGATACTGTTGAAATAAAGAAAAAAAGGTGTGTGTAGACGCAGTAAAATATAAAGATCTCTGCTCTATTTATGCAAACCAAAAGGTAAATATGCTTTAATTTTGGACTCATCAGAGCACCGTCGCCGTGTGCGCTTCGACGGTGCATGGAAGCGCGCCTCCCTCCACTATATCTACCACGGGGCTTCGGTGCCTCGCAAGCTTCGCCACCGCGAAGTGGAGGTGGCCAAACGCCGGTCGGGCGTGGGGAGCTCGTCTGGAGCCGTGGTCGCTCGTGTGCCGCCGCCGCCGCCGCAGCCAGAGGAACAGGAGCGCCGCCGAGGAAGCCGACGAGCGCATGCGGCAGCAGCGAGACACAGAGATCAACGAGGCCTTCCTCGAGCAGGGGCCCGCTAGCGAAAGGGAGCTCCGCCTAAAGCATCTGGAGTGGGAGCTCGAGCACGTAGCCCACGTGGCCAAGTTCGTCGACCTCTGCGACGACGAGTGAAGCCCTGCCGGGGAGCTCGTCGACGCAGCATCCAAAGGCTCCGGTGAACCAAATTTTGCGTTTAGGGTTAGAACGGCGATGGTGGCAGATCCCCTAATATATATTGTGTGCATTGTATATGTATAATCGAATGATAAACTCTATGAAATCTTCCTGGAAATTTTAAATTTCATTCTTTTATGATTTGCTTTGTGGTTTCTGTCCAATGCCTGGGCCAGTTTAGGCAAAAAGTAGCAAAAACACGCCGCTTATTCACCTCAGCGGATAAGAGTATGCTAGAGAATAGAGATATGCTCCTCGAGTCTTGGCATCAAGTAAATTAAATCGGGCCAGCTGCTCACGTCATGTAGCATGCGGGCGTGGGGACGTAAGTGCAGAAGCAAACGTTCCGTCGTCGGATGATTCTGCTTCCATCACGCTGCACGCGACAGCCACAGGAAGGATGATTTGTTTGCTCGAATTATCTGCCGGCGGCGGCTGGATATATTGATAGCCATATAAGCACCTGCTCTCCATAATGGTCTAGAAAAACATCTGCTCGGTGCAAGGTGTCCATGGCTCGGAAATAATGTACTCCCTCCGATTCTAAATAAGTGTCACGGTTTTGAACTAACTCTGGTTCAAAATAGCGACACTTATTTAAGATCAGAGGTAACAGTAATTATATCCACCAAACAAATGACTTAATATGGCTTGGACTTGGACCTAGCTAAAAGCTTGTGGAGTTCCGTTAAAAAGTCTAGCTGATGATAGAGCTTTTGTCCGGCCAGTATAACCTGCGTCGAGCAAAGCATTTGTTTGAGTCCAACAAACATACTGTATTGTTGTTGTTGCCCTAAACCATTCGGCTAGTCATCCAACCGTCCACTTGCTTCGTGATTCGTGCTGTGTCTTTTGACACACATTTGACCAATTTCAAATTGATTTGATATATCTAATCGAAGCCGCGATGATACATCATAAATTTTTGTTATGAACAGTATTTTTGTTTTTGTTATGAACAGTAATTTGGTTGGAAAAATAACTGAGATAGAATAACAATGAAATCTATGCGTTATGCTTTGTGAAAAATGATTTCAGATTGATCTGCTCTCGCTCGAATTCTATCGGCAGCCAAGTTTGTTTGCTCGGCGCAAAGTGTGGTGCACTTAGGAGTAGAAAACAAAGAAATTAAAGACGTCGACGACAGGGTGGTGGCGGTGGACCGTTTTACTAGCATGCAACTAGTAGGAATAATACTAGTCCAGGTGTCTTTTGAACCGTCAACCCACCGAATCATGTGCGCGCACAGATCATTACACCTTTTGCAGTTGCTAAACTTTTTGGCTTTTGCGTCGCTGTCGATGACCGGTCGGGTCTCGCCTCTGCATCCAGAATGGGAGTATCCGGCCAGACGCAGGTGCAACGGTGTGCGGCCCAAGGAGAATATTCCTGTGGTGCGCTTGCGGCTTGCGACCGCACGACCTAGGCCAAGTCGTCGCTACGTACTACGGTTTCCTTTCGAAAAGAAGTAGTAGCCGTGTGGTGCGGTGATCCCGGCCGGCGCGCCGAAGTCGCCGTCGCCGGCTTCGATCGGAAGTCCAGAACCGGATGCGGAATTCCAGATGCCGCACGAAAGGTCTCTCCAAATGGGCGGGCGGGCTAGCGACGTACGGATGAACTACGTACGGCTACGGCCAAAAAACCGGCGACGTTTGGTCGTCCTGCGGGCTACGATTTTCCGCACGTTGTTGCCGCTGCGCCGTGTTCGCGTGCCGCACGCCAAGTTTCTTCAACAAGCTAGCCCATGCGCAGTTTTCGGGTGCGGCCACTCCGCGACATCCTCGTCAGCCGTCACTCTCAGGGCTCAGGCCAAGTTGCTTTGCACACGGCCAACACAACCCCACTGACTGACCTCCGTCCCATGTTTGCCTCTGCCCTCACACTATCTTAATCGTAAAAACCTTTCGTGTTGCCAATTTCTCATTCTCTTTTCGCCCTCACAAATTCTCTTTTTGGTATTCTCTCTTTTTTGCGAAATTTTACCGATCTATTAATAATCATCAATAATAGTACAAAGATTTTTAAAAGTAATAAAAATTATAAATAGGTCAATAATGGACCACCTAGCGACAACTACAAACACATGCACATCAGCCAAAACCAACACATACACTACGTTGTCAGTCTAATTAGTAATAAGTAAGTAACAACCGAAGAAACGACGAGAACCCCGTGTACCGAACAGATCTTTATCACATATATCAAACATTTTTATACACACAGTTTCGTCTCAACCGTTATAAATGGCGGGCGGTAGGCACAGGTTCGTCGGTTGCGTGAAATGGGTCCCTTCGAAAGGAAAGGAAAAAACATGAAATGGTTACCTTGCTTTCGTTCGCTAAAACTTAGCGCACGTGTTTAGCTTGTCTGCGTATCATCAAACATTTCATCGTCACCTAAAAATGGGCCAATGTGTGCAATTTCATACCAAACGTTGCAAAATGAGAAAGAGTGTAATCTCGGAAGGTCATCATTTATGCCATGAGATTCGGGCTCACTTGATGGAAAGCATGCATGGCTTCCATATCTTTTATTAGGACTAGATTTCCTAGTAAGAATATTCCATTAATCGACTACTCCACCCTAAACCCTGGAGTAGTAATTAGTATACCTCCAGTCTATATTTAGCGTCGGACGGATATAACTTTCGGTCTAAAACTACACAGTTTCTCACTTACGTTCTCAAGCAGATTTCCCAGTTTTAGCTAAATTTTGAACAAACACGTCGATTTTTTGATCAATATAGGCGATTTTATTAACATTTGAGCGAGTTTGTACATATTACGTCAAATACAGACAAACACCCGAAGTTTGAATATATTAGGCTAAAGAAAAATAAAAACTTAGAAAATACTACTAGTCGACGATGCTGATGCCGATGCCGTCGGACGCCGCTCACATGCCGAAATTGCGGTAGAAGGCGGTGTAGTCCGTGTCCCGCTTGTCATTGTCGTCCCCGTCATCGTCACTCGGCGGCTGCCATGGCCGGCATCACCGAAGTGCCACGACTCCGATGAGGGCCCGGCCTCGTCGTCGTCGTCGAGGACGATGAGCGGCACCCCAGATGGCGAGCGAAGCAAGAGGCCTCGCGCTCGGCCTGCTCCTGATGGCGCCGAATGTGGTTGGCCTCCTCCTGCTCCTAGTCGGGCGGTCTCCTGCGGTGATGTGCTTGAGGATGGTGACAAGCGTCCTTCCTAGAGCGCTCCACCACCAACGGGCACGCTGCCGGCGGTCAGCTTCCATGTCGGCGGGCACCGTAAGTCCGGCAGCGCCATGTAACCGGCGTCGTGCAGCATCCGTGCCTCCCAGGCTGCAGAGAACTCCAGCCGAAGCCATTCGCCGCTATGGGGTTGCCGTGTACATCTCCGCCATTGATGTCGCCGAGATCTTCTTCTCATCGGGGAGTGTGTGGCTAAGGACGACTCGACTTCTCTCGCTGACAGGTCGGGGCCACGGGAAGGGGTTGTTTTTCGCCGATTCCGCTCCGTCCCGTGTTCCCAAATGGTTCCGAGCGCCCCGGGTTCGGCCTAGGAACGCCGGATGAAAGTTGGACAAAACCGTGGGTGGGCGGGGACACATTTTGTTGATATTTTACACGTACACACAGGTAGCTGATGCCAAACGATTTTGAGAAGCATCATCTTTGGAGAAGGCAAGTCATTCATAAGCTGGAATTAATGCACTCCTTTGAAGAAAAATATTAGATGCTATATTAATTGTCTTGACTAGTAATAAAATTTAAAAGTAGAGAGAATTTCGGAAAACCACAATTAATGGGCCAAGTGTCTCACTAAACCACAACTGAAGGAATTTTCTTTATGAAGGCAAAAAAAATTAGGGTTAAATTGTTTCAAAAAAACCCAAATTAGTCTATTTAGTCCATTTGGTGTTCCATACGGCCCGGTCTCGCTAGAAGATGCACGTTGCAAACAGTTGGATTTTCTATGGTCTTTCAAGGACCGAGTTTTTACAAACATCTACTACTATTTTTTTCCTACAAACTTAATTGTCAATTGCATGATGTACTATTTTTTTCCTCCTAACCTTTTTTTACAATCAATACCACAATATATTTATACTAGTGAATAGTACATAGTAGAGATACATGAACTGTGTCTAATGATTATAAAATATAGTCTAAAAGAAAAGCAAAATTTGAAGGTCTTCAAACTCTTCTTCTTCTTTTATGATACAATCTTGTACTTGTTTGAAAACAACCCAATTAACATGACATAGATGCTAAACCATATACATGTAAATACCAATTAGGATTCTTCTACTCCCTCCGATCCATATTACTTGTCGCTAAAATGGATGTATCTAGCACTAAAACATGTCTAGATATATCTATTTTCACGACAAATAATATGGATCGGAGGGAGTATAATTTTTTATACTGCAATGCCAAAGCGTATATGTGTGCATCCATTAGAATAGTCAATCAACAACGGCAAAACTACTACCATCAGTATTTAAAAAAAAAACCAAACAACCTAATTGTCAACACATTGCTCGTCCAATGAGCGCAACACGAGTGCTGCACATACAGCTCTCTCTCTCTTTCTTTCATGACGTACTCGTGCACCCGATCATCGGGATGAAAGAAATAATATACATTTGGTAGTAGGTAATTAACGATCCAAAATCCATCTTGGATTGCATATAAAACGCATGGCAGAGGCTCAGATGATCACTCCCCTGCTCGTGCACTGTCCAGATGGCTCGCGCCCAATTTTTATTTTTTTGAAACATTCGGGCCTATAATTGGTTGATCGTGACAGGGCATTAAAACAAACTGAACTGGTATACTTCATCCGGTCCATATTATTGTTCACAACTTTGTCTAGATACGAATGCATCTACTCTAAATACTTAACTAGGTACATACAAATCTAGACAAAGTTGAGAATATTAATATGGACCGAAAGAAGTACGTATTGCGCGACCATATAGTGTAGACTGCGTAGTCGCTCCAGCAAAAAATTACAGTATAACCGGCGTCAAGCTTTTGCATCTACAATGCCTAAATTAAATGCGGCTAGCTGCTCACGTCATGCAGCATGCGGGCGTTGGTATCGGCCGGCGGAGTCTGCTCCCATCACGCGCGCGCGACAGCAACACGATTTGCTCGAATTATCGGCCGGCCGCTGGATATATTGTTAGGGCATGTACAATACTAGAGAAGACATGCCTTCTCTTAGCTCTCCACATTATAGAAGACACAATATATAACTTGTATAATGCATTATCTCTTATTGCTATCTATAGCAATTAATAGAATTAACTATTTTTAGTAAACAATTGGTTGACTAAGAGAAGACATATGATACAATGGAGAAAAATAGTCTTCTTTTATTGCTAAGAGATCATCCCTTAGCTAAGGGAAGACAACCCTCTCTCTCTTGTTTCTCTCTCCTCCAACTAAGCAAAAATCCAACGTGGCGAGCATAAGGGAAGGCTGACGTCACCGCATTGTACGTGCCCTTAGAGCATCTTCATCGGGCGCGCTATAATAGCACAGCGTTAAAATAACTGTTTTTTTGCAATGTGCGTGTTGTAAACCTCAGCAGGAGCTCTAAAATAGAGCGCGCCCCCAAAATGTAGCGCGGCGCTGGACTTTGCGCTATCCCGAGCCTCAAATTTGCAGCTCCGGCTACAGCGCACGCTATCCGCTGCGACGCGCGGGAAGAGCACCAACAACTCATTTCACTCCCGCGCTCCTCACTCTCTCCTCTTCCCCAGCTCGCGCTCACCAACCCCCCCGCCGCCGCCGCCGCCAACTCCGAGCACGCGCTCCGCTCGCCTCCCAGCGCCGCCCCCTCGCTTGCCCGCTCTCCACCTACCCCTTCCCCGCCGAGCAGCGCTGCGGCCGCGGCGCGGAGCGGCCGGATTTCCGCGGCGCTCAAGCTCGTCGGCGCCCATGTCTTCCTCGAGCCGGGAGGCTACTTGGCGCACGCGCAAGGTTCGTTCCGCCGCGCCCGCGCTCAAATTTTTGTGAATTTTAGTTGGTAGTTGCTTCAATTATTTTGCATATGTGTAGATGAGTTCATCCTATGATGACTCCGATGATGAGGAGTTCGATATGGATGAAGATGAGGCCATTTCCATGGTATTGGCTTGGCGAGCCACCAAGAAGCCGAAGATAGGTGGCTCGGTTTTTGGTAGGCAGAAATTATGGAGAGAACGGATTGAAGGCCACAACAAATTGATGCGGATGTATTTCAATGACGATGCAAGATTTCCCGAGAGCTATTTTCGTCGTCGTTTCCGAATGAGCAGGGATTTGTTCAAGAAAATCGCCGAGGAGGTGGCCAAGTATGATACATACTTTGTGCAGAGGAGGAATGCCGCTGGAGAGCTCGCGCATAGCACCTATCAGAAGGTGACCGCCGCTTTGAGGATGTTGGCATATGGTATACCGGCGGATCTTGTTGATGAACACTTGGCCATGGGTGAGAGCACCGCTATAATGTGCGTCAAGCGGTTTTTTGTGGCCATTGTGCAAGTGTATGACGCCAAATATTTGAGAGCCCCCAATGCCCAGGACACGGCTAGGCTCTTGGAGGCGAATGCGGCTCGAGGATTTCCCGGAATGCTTGGGTCCATTGATTGCATGCATTGGAGTTGGAAGAATTGTCCTGCGGCATGGCATGGACAATTCAAAGGGCACAAAAAGGATGCCACTATAATCCTTGAAGCGCTGGCTGACCAGGAGACTTGGATTTGGCATGCATTTTTTGGTATGCCTGGCTCTTGCAATGACATCAATGTCATCCAACGGTCTCCTCTCATGACAAGGATCGCGTTGCGTGAAGGTCCACAAGTGGAGTTTGAAGCAAATGGCCGTAAGTACAACTATGGCTACTATCTTGCCGATGGCATATACCCAAGGTGGCAAACATTTGTGAAGCCGGTCCACAAGCCCAAAGGTAAGAAAGAAACCAACTTTCACGCAGCGCAAGCGGCAGCTAGGAAAGATGTGGAGACAGCATTTGGGATTTTGCAAGCCCAATTTGCTATTGTGAGAGGACCGGCTAGATTTTGGGACCAAGAGTGCCTTTGGTATATCATGAATGCTTGTGTCATCATGCATAACATGATTATAGAGGATGACCGTGGGAAAGATGTAGAACAAACCGCCAACTATGACTTGATGGGTGTGTCTGTACAAGTTCAACGATCACAATATAGGATTGCACGGTTCATGGCCTCTTATCATGCAATCCGGTCCAATGACGCACACGATGAACTCCAAAATGATCTCATGGAGGAGTGGTGGAAATGGTATGGAGACTAGTGCCATTGTTGTATTTGTCTACATTGTTGTATTGTTGTAAAACTATGTCTTGATGTAGTGTGTTGTCCTATCAAACTTTATATCTATCAAAACTGTTGTAATAAATTATGTAGACATTTTATTGTTCATTTTTTGGTGTTTGTTTTATCTTGTTGAATATGTGCAAGTGTTGGATTTGTGTTTGCGCGCGCTAAAATGCAGCGTCTGGTGGGGGCGCGGACGAGCGGCGCGCTGCATTTTAGAGCCTCTGGCGGAGGTCGCGCTAAAATGCAGCGCGCAAACAGGATATAGCGCGCGCTATCCCACTTTTCCAGCGCTCTAAAATAGCGCACCTGCTGGAGATGCTCTTAGCCGCAATCGCAGCGCTCCGTAAGAGTCTCTATGAGCATCTATACTTGTTGGCCGTTTTCTAACCGAAATACGGACTTAAATTTGGCTGGACGAAATACGTTTCGGCTTGGTAACACTGAGTTTCCCACTCGCATTTGTAGGCCGAATTCCTATGACGGATTTTTCACCAAAATTTGGCTCAAATTCGACCAATTTTGGCATAGTTTGGCATAATATGAATACAGAGCAATGTTCGGCCAAATTTGGCATAAATTTAAACATGGCCTCTTCGTGCAGCGGCTCATTAGCGAAATAGTTAGCGTACAACAATGCATTAGCCCACCATCCTCTGCCTTACCGTGCACTTTCGGCGACCCTTCATCGAACCTCCACGCTTCGTCGTTGCCTTCTGCATGTATAGCCGAGCGAGGGAGACGAGGATCTGCATGTGTTGTGCATCTTCGGCGGCAGCAACGTTCTCCTCCTCCAGCAACACGGCGAACATATCCTCGTTGATGGAGTCCATGGCCGAACCAGCAAAACGCCAAACACTTGGCGGGCAAGGTAGTGGGAGCTCGCGGCGAAGCCGAGCTACGAAGAAGCTTGGGCGGCGAAAGATGGCCTAGGCCGAGGGGAAAGGGGCGGTGATACGTCCATTTTGCATCACTATTCTATATCATACTTTGCTACTATTCATTAATGTATTTCATATTAAGGGGTGTTACTTATGTCATTTCAATCTATTTTTGCATGTTGGATGATTCTTGGAGGATGAACTCCCGAAGTCAGGATTCTGATGGAAAAAGTGGTGTTTGGATGTAATTTTCACGAAGATTAGAAAATATCAGAAAATACATGGAAAATCCTATTTTTCCAGAAGACGAAGGAAGCTAGAAGGGGAGGCGGAGTTGGGCCACAGGGGGCCCGCACACCCCAGGCGCGGGCCATCCTAGGCCGCGCCACCAGGGGGTGTGGCCACCCTAGCCCACCTCCTGTACTGCCCCTTCGCCTATAACTTCCTCCAAAAACCCTAAAGCTCGGGGGCGGACACAGAAAGATTTTGCCACCTCTGCGGAGCGGAAACTACAGAGAGAAAGAGCTCTCCGACAGACAGATTTCTGCTGGGGAAATTTCTTCCCTGAGAGGGGAGATCGTCGCCATCAACACCGTCATCAAGCTAGACTTTATCGGGATCATCATTATCATCCAGACCATCATCTCCACCAGCACCCTCATCACCACTCCATACCGCTGTAACAATTGTGTTGAATCTTGCACAGTTCTTAGGGGAAACTTTCTCGGTGTTGATTATTCTTGTAGTTGATGCTTATGAGTGGAACCATTGAATTATTGATTATGTTCAGATTGTTATTAACAAAAGTATCCTCCTAGACATCCATGAGGGTATCTGCGGCCATCACGCAGGCAGCCACGCCCTGGTCGCCAAATATCTATGAGCTGGGTTCTACTGGCCAACCGCAATAAACGACGCCAAGGAGATAGTCCAGAGGTGCAACGCCTGTCAGAGGTACGCGAACAAACCACACGCGCCAGGATCAGAGTGAGGCCTATCCCAGTGGCCTGGCCCTTCGCCTAGTGGGCCCTCGACATGATTGGCAAACTGCCAAAGTCCTTGCCAGGAGACCACGTCTTCCTCTTGGTCGCAGTCGATAAATTCTCTAAGTGGATCGAGGCCATGCCCGTCACCAACCAAAGCGGCAAAACTACCGTCAAGTTTTTCGAGTCCATTGTCTACAGGTTCGGAGTGCCCCATAGCATCATAATGGACAATGGCTCGAACTTCATCTCGAAGGAGTTCTGAGACTTCTGCGGGAACCTCGGCATCAACCTGTCATACGCCCTAGTAGCGCATCCGCAGACTAACAGAGAGATCGAAAAGGCCAACGGCCTAATCGGCAACAGCATCAAGAAGCGCCTGGTGCGCCCACTCGAAAGGCTTGCCTAAATGGTCGATTTCTGTCTGCTTGGGTCGAGTCGTGGTCTTTTTAGGTCGGAGTTCGACCTGTTTGGCCGATCGCGCCCAGCGATGCGACTCATCTATCCGCGCTAGGCCATCGCCAATGTCGTCGTATTTTCAGTGTCTTCCCGTCGCCACGCTGTCTTCCGTCTTTCTTTCTCCGCCGCTTGTCGTCAGTTCTGGATATTTTCTGCCGCGTCCAGGCGCATCCATAAAAATGGGAGGTCGTCGAGATATCTTCGATCAGACCCCCACCACCCCTAGCACAAAACTACCATGCCTAGCCGCCGACGTCGACCCGACGAGCTACGTGGCAACCCCAACGCCGACAAAGAAGAGGTGCCTGAGCGCCCGCTGTCGTCGTGGTGGCTGAACCCGCCGGTGGCACCGGACGTGTTGTCGCTTCCGATTTCGGGGCGCCCGCAAATTTACACGATGCGCCTCGGGGCCGCAGCGCCCTTTCTACAACCGTCATAGGACCACCGGCGAGACTTTCACGATGGTGGTGGCAGAACACGTCTTTCTGCCGGAGCACCGGCGATGGGACGAGCTCGCATTGGTAGGTGGCGACCTCCGGGAATTGGTGCGGGCCAATCCCTACGACGCTTACCTGTGTGCCCGCCTCGACCGAGCTGAAGAGGAGACGCAGACACAGGAGGCGATCATCCGGTCTCTCAATGACGAATGGTGCATCTGACACGCCACAGCCATCACCCCCAACATCGTCGGTTGCGCGTAGTTTTAGGTGTGTGATGTGTTTGTAACATCTGTTCTAGGACTTGCATAAAGGCTTCCATTGCAGATGGTCGGTAGCGGAGGACGCCCTCCCATCGATCCATTGCCGCCGGCCATGGCTAGCTATCGGTAGTGGAGGGAGAAGGAGGAGAGCATGGTGTGGTGTGGGAGAAGATGGTTGTAGGCGGCCAGTTAAAAAGGACCAGCACCGGATGCCAGCGCAGAGGCTGAAGAGAGGGCATTGATGGAGAGTAGTTGTGGAGAGCGTGGCCTCCAGTCAGCCAGTGCGCTGTCTCGTCGTCATTGATAAGGCAGACTGCCACTGGTCAGTATTCCGCCAGCGCCTCTGAATCGCTGCTGCCGTTGCATCTGAATCGGTGTCGTTGCGCGTGTTTGAATCAACGCCACGCTGGCTGATGGGTGGGTAACGACAACAGCGGTCAGGACACGTCCTCCGTTCGCGCATGTACGGACCAACGCAACCGTTGTCTAGATTTGGTGCATGAGCCGGACACGTTTGTTCGGATAGGTCGTATCAGTGTCCGCGTGGACGTGTTGGATCGACTTGGTGGAGATTTCACTGAGGTGTCCATCACCGAGGAAGACAATTGTAATCCATTCAGAAAATAAGCAAATTAAAATGTCGACAGAGTGGTGGTGGACCATTTTAGCATCCACCTAGGAATAATACTACTCCAGTTGTCTTTTCATCTGTCAAAACTGTTGGCCCAGCCCCAAACGCCGAGTACAGTCCGGCGTGACGACAACGAAGTATTCCGGCGAGTTGCGCGCACGTATAAGAACCAGCTAACAACGATCAGCAAGATAGCTATCTAGCCTGATCAAAAGAACTAGCTCTCTCAACTCACACGAGTACGTACCAGGAAAAACAATGTTGACGGCTACAGGGCCCTCTCGGTCCTGTTGTTTGTATTGAATCTCACGGTTGTCTTACAAGGCAACCATATGGGTGTATATATACCCGGCAAGACGTAGCGTAAATACGAATAGGTGTTGGACTACTAGTCCTACTCGGAACACACACACGTACACGACACCGTTCCGTGTCCTATCGGGATTATTATTCCTAACAATCACCCCCCTAAGCACGATATGCCTAACTTCACAGCTTGGACGCCGATCCTTCCTCGCATCTCCGCAAACTTCACTCGTCCCAAAGATTTAGTTAGGATATCCGCAAGCTGATCTTTGGTGCAAACATAGTTGACTTCAATCTTGCTCTCCTCTACACACTGCCGTATGTAGTGATACTTCGTATCAATGTGCTTACTCCTGTCATGATGCACCGGATTCTTGCACAGTAAAATTGCAGACTTGTTGTCAATATTGAGCACCACTTGTTCCGCCTCCCGATTGGTGAGATCACCAAGTAGACTCCTTAGTCACACACCTTGACACGCCGCAGTTGCAGCCGCAATATAATCAGCTTCACAGGATGACTGTGCCACCACTTTTTGCTTTTGTGATAGCCAACTTACTATGCTTCTTCCAAAGAAATATGCCACGCCCGAGGTACTCTTACGGTCGTGAATATCTCCTGCCATGTCGCTATCACTGTAGCCAAGTAGCTTCACCTCCTCCTTCTCTTTCGAGTAGACAATACCAAAGTTTGTTGTCGTTTTGATATACCTGAGTATATGCTTCACGGCTGTGCAATGCTCCATTGTGGGTGCTTCCATGAAGCGACTCACATAGCCAACGGAATAGGCCAAGTCCGGTCTTGTGTTAATGAGATACCTCAAACTTCCGACCACCCTCCTATACTCCGTTGCATCAACCGCAGGTGCTTCACTCCTTTTGCTCAGTTTAAGACGAGGTTCCATCGGAACATGAGTTGGATTTCATTCGTCCATGCCACACTTCTCGAGTATCTTCTTTGCATATGCCTCTTGGCATAGCGTGATCTCACCCAGCTTTTGATGTACCTCGATCCCAAGGTAGTAGCTCAACAAGCCTAGATCACTCATCTTGAATAACTCCTTCATCTGTAGCTTGAACTTTGCAATCTCCTTCTCATCCGCTCCAGTTATCAATAGATCATCAACATAGATGCCAACTAGTAGATGATCCCTTCCTTTACCTCGCTTATACATCGCATGCTCCAGTGGGCTCTTCTCGAATCCGAGAGAGATCAATGTACGATCAAGCTTGATGTTCCACGCCCGAGGGGCTTGCCGTAGCCCGTACAACGCCTTGTGTAGCTTCAAAACCTTGTGTTCTTCTCCCTCTTTGATGTATCCCGGTGGTTGCTTCACATAAACTTCTTCTTCTAACTCCCCATTCAAAAACGCGGATTTCACATCCATGTGATGCAATTTCCAAGATTCTTGAGCTGCGAGAGCGATAAGTAATCTCATCGATTCCATCCTTGCAACGGGAGCGAACACTTCTTCGAAATCCACACCTTGCTCTTGCACATACCCCTTGGCAACTAGCCGAGCTTTGTGTTTTACCAACTTCCCTTCGGCATCCTTCTTGATCTTGTACACCCACTTGAGCCCTATGGCCTTGTGATTGTTGGGTAGATCGACAAGCTCCCATGTATCGTTGTCGCGGATCGACCCCAACTCCTCATCCATAGCCCGACGCCAACACTCCTCCGTATTAGCATCCTCGAATTTCGTCGGCTCCTCGGTGAGTAAACACCGACCTTGTCCTCTCCCTCGTGCACGCGCTGTACGAAGGGTCTCCGGCGGATACAACTCCAGTATACTTCGGAATTTTTCTGGAGTAGGTGGTCGTCTCCTTTCTTCCCGTGCACTTGGAGGAGACGAGGAAGCTGACGTAGTACTTGTTTCAGCGTCTACTGAATTTCCTGCAGTTTTTGTCGGTGTACTGCATGTTGGCGACCTGACATCGTCGCCCGCGTCCACTTCTGGACTGCCGCTAGTCCCTCCTGGACGGGAGTGTGCAGCTGATGGGCCACTTGCGTCAGGGCTCTCATCCGCGCGTGGACTGGATGGCGACGTCGAGCCCCCAGGTGCAGCGCGTGATCTGCTGCTCGTGCCGGGACTCCCACGCGGAGATACCTCTCCAGGCGTAGCGCTGCTTCTGCTCACTTTCGGACTTCCATCTTCTGAACCAGCGCCTAAATCCGTAACGCCACGGGACGCCGTTTCTTGATCATCTGCATGCGAATCACTGTAGACTACAGTAAATATTTCATCAGAAATTGATTGTACCGGTTCCGCAGAGCCCCAATTCCATGATTTCTCCTCCTCGAAGACGACGTCACGTGTCACCACCAACTTTTTGTTCACCGGATTGTACGCGCGATACGCCTTCGAACCGTATTCATAGCCGATCATGACCATTGGAGTACTTTGATCCGCCAACTTCCTAGTATGCCCGGTCACCGTCTTCACATGCGCCACGCACCCGAAAGTGCGAAGATGATCAACCGAGGGCTTGCGCCCGTACCATGCTTCGTACGGCGTCATACCAACTACACTCTTAGTTGGCGCCCTGTTCAGCAAATAGACCCCAAAACCTGCCTGGCATGCTTTTGCTCTTCATCATGCTGCGTGCCATGGCCACCACGGTTTGGTTCCTTCTTTCCACAACACCGTTTTGCTGCGGTGAATATGGTGCGGTGAGATACCGCCGGATCCCATGAGCTTCGCAAAAGTCCTTAAATTCATTGGAGATGAACTCACCACCCCGATCGGTACGGAGGGCCTTCAACTTTGCCTCGGACTCCACCTTGGCTGCCATCTTCGCAATCCCGAACGCTTGCAAAGCTTGATCCTTACTCTTCAGCAGCACAACCCACATGTATCTACTGAAATCGTCGACGATGAGCAAAAAGTACTTGTTCCCGGCGGGGGTCGCCGGCGTGATGCCTTATCGCTCCTCTCCTTGGCGACCATTGCCTGCCACTAGGCACGTGTAAGCATGAGGTGCTCATCTTGATTCGCGTCGCCATAGGTGATCTTCATCCGTTCGTCATGCGCCTTGAACCGTCCAACCAGGTCATCCATCGTAAGGGTGGTGAGATCAACGCATTGCTCGATTGCCGACACCACAGATATGTACCGCGTCGGCGCCGCGCGAAGGAAACGCATTACGACTGAGATATCTTCCAGCTTCTCACCTTGCGCGCGAATCCCGTTGACATTTGTGGCTACCCTCGAGGCAAAAGCGTCCAGCGTCTCATCTCCTTCCATCTCCAGGTTCTCGTACTTTTTCTGCAAGGTTTGTAGGGTCGCCCTGCGGACGCGCTCGTGCCCAAGATTCAACGTCTTGAGTGTCTCCCACGCCGCCTTTGCAGAATCCTTCGAGATCAGGTGCTGCATCACGTCCGCCGGCACCACGGAGCCGATGGCCGTGAGTGCCTGTCGGTCCTTGCGGTACTTCGACGCGCCCTTCTTGAACTCGTCGCCGCCGGGATCGACAGCCTCCCAGATGTCGTTGCCCTCCATGGCCCACTCCATCTGTTTCGCCCATGTCGTGTAGTTGCCGCGATCATACCGCGGGTACTGCGACGACACCGATGCACCCGCAGTCGCACCGGAGTACTCGCCTTGCTCCTTGCCCGTCATGACCTCCCGTTACTAGGAGATCCTCCTCGAGGCTCTGATACCAGTTGTTGGCCCAGCCCAAACGCCGAGTACAGTCCGGCGTGACGACAACGAAGTATTCCGACGAGTTGCGCGCACGTATAAGAATCAGCTAACAACGATCAACAAGATAACTATCTAGCCTGATCAAAAGAACTAGCTCTCTCAACTCACACGAGTACGTACCAGGAAAAACAATGTTGATGGCTACAAGGCCCTCTCGGTCCTGTTGTTTGTATTGAATCTCACGGTTGTCTTACAAGGCTACTATATGGATGTATATATATCCGACAAGACGTAGCGTAAATACGAATAGGTGTTGGACTACTAGTCCTACTCGGAACACACACACGCACACGACACCGTTCCGTGTCTTATTGGGATTATTATTCCCAACAAAGACCCCACCCAGCTGAGCTGAGGGCCATCGGAAAAGAACCCACGGTGCTTCAAAGGCATACTAGTCCAACGCGGAATTCCATTTCCATCGGCCACTTACTTTGCTGCCAAGAAAGCATGCATCTAGTACCAGATAATCATGTGCACTCACAGATCGTTTGCACCTTTGGCTGTTGCTAAACTTTGGCTTTTCTGTCGCTATCGATGACCGGTCGGGTCTGACTCTGCAGTATCCGCCGGCTGGACGCAGAGATTCCAGAATCAGGTAGGAGTACAATGTTGTGCGTCCCAAAGAGAATATGCCTGCGCGACCGACCGAGGCAAGTCGTCGCACGGTTCCGAGCCGTGTGGTACTGTGATCCCGGCGCCGGCTTCGGCAAACCAGAACCGGATCCAGAACTCCAGATGCCGCACGCACGGAAGGTCTCTCCAAATGGGCGGGCTAGCTAGCGACGGCGCGCACACGTGTGGCGCGGTCAGAACCAAAAACCGGCGACGTCACCTCCTCACCTCTCCTGGGCTAACGATTTCGGCAGAATGGACGAAAATAACCCTAAAAAATAACACCACGAAATAAACTCTGGCCAGAAGAAATTCACGGAACTAATCTTTTTTGCAACGCCATACAGAATAGCACCGCACCTTGAAGAGCGGCGCCATTACGCCTGGCGCCACGCACCTGCCAGCGTGGAGCCCCGCGGGCCCGGTCCCGCTAGTGCGGCGCCTTGTAGCGTGGTGCCGCACTGTGTAGTGCGGCGCCGTTGCGCCTGGCGCCGCACTTTAGGTCTTGTACCAGCGCGGCGCCAGCCCTCCCCAGACCCTTCTCATTCCTCTCCCAGGACCGAACACACATGGCGGCGGCGGCGCTCTCCACCTAATCTCCCCCCCCCCCAAACAGGCCAGATTGGTGAATTTCTTCCAAGATTTGTGCTCCCAATCCCCTCCCCCAGGTATTCTCTCTAATCCCTATCAATTCCATCCACAAATTTCTCCTTTTTTTCTCCCTTATTTGCAATTTTCGGTCTAACCCTAGATTGTATGGTGAAACCATAGATTGTATGAACCATTGCCATGTTTACTTGATCTTTAGGTTTAGGAATGCTTGTAAGTTGGATCTTGAAACCCTAGATTGCAATATTAGGAATGCATGTAAAACCCTAGTTATTTTGGGATAGTGAAACCCTAGAATTATAGGTAGAGTAGGAGGAAATTTTTGTTCGTGTTAGAATTATAGGTATAGTAGGGTAGAACTAGATGCTAGATGCTAGAACTATATGTGTCAACTATAGTTGGAATAAGATGGACATTTTGTAATTGTTCTTATTCTCTCTATTATTTTGAATATGTAGGATGACTCTAAACCCCCTTCTAAACAATGCTCACTATGATGTTCAACACCGTGCCTACAAGATGTCGGAGAAGAGACAGGTACTAAAAACTTCAATGCAAGTCGAACAAGATGCCATGTTTGTTTAGATGGAAATCTAACATTTTGCCATTGTATGTTTGCAGGAGCTTCAACCCCTTCGACTTAGGTACCACGAGGTCTCGTCCGGCAAGATGCGTTATGATGCGCGGTACACTCCGTACATCCAGCAGCTAGGACTCCTCCCCTTTATCCACATGGTCACTCGGTCCACACCGGCCTTCAACCCTGCTGCGATCACCGCGCTTGTGGACCGATGGAGGCCGGAGACGCACACATTTCACCTTAGGACCGGTGAGACTACGATCACCTTGCAGGACATGAGCATGATCATGGCACTCCCAATCGAGGGAAACCCTGTGTGCATGTCCTCGGATTCAGACGGGTGGCGTGAGGAGATGGTATCCCTTATAGGGAAGGATCCACCCGAGGCTATAAACAAGAAGGGGGAAAAACTGAGGGTCGCTGCTGGGGCTACTTTTACTTGGATCATCCAGAATTTCAAGATTTGCCCCGAGGATGCCGATGAGGAGACGATCAAGACATACACTTGTGTGTATGTCTGATACATTATCACGAGGACTCTGTTTCCTGACAGCAGTGGGGATCGTGCTCAGTGGAATTGGCTCAAGTTGCTGGTTTTTTTCGACTCTACCTTCAGTTGGGGTTCTGCGGCGTTGGCCTGGTTGTACCGTCAGGTAATGAGTTATTTACAAATGTTGTTGTATATTTCTGCACTATCTCAAAAAAAAATTGTTCTTACCAAATGGTTGTTCACTTCATCTGCAGCTGGATGACGCTTGCCTTAGGAGCTCCGCCGATTCAGGGATTGGTGGTTGTTTGCTCCTTCTTTCGGTGTGGAGCTAGGAACGCTTCTCCATTGGACGGCCGAGATTGTTGTCATTCAATCCTTACATTGATAACGGCAACAACTACCTTCTCCCCACGTGGGCTTACAAGTGGGATGTGGTCTCCAAACCGCCAACGGACCCACTGGAGGCGTACAAGAGGTACACCAACGAGTTTGACACGATCACCATGGATCAGGTAATTTCAGCGACGGCGGTCAATTATATGTCTTGAACTTGTAATCTTTGACCCTGACATGAGTGTGGTATGATGCAGGTGACGTGGGATCCATACGGTCGAGGGGACCGCTTTGGTGTTCCGGAGGACTATCGCCTTAACCCTATTTGCCTCAGAGAATCTCATCTGTGGCTAATGCGTTGCCCCATGGTGTGCATGTGGGCTGTTGAGTATCACCAGCCTCACCGTGTCATGACCCAGTTTGGGTTATTTCAGATTGTACCGCCTGAGTGGAAGGACGCGGACATAGGGCTCCATAGGTAAGCTATTAACTGCCTTACCATGTGATGTGCTTATCATTCGCCAAATAACGCTTTTTGACTTGTTGTTGTTGTGTGCAGCTTGGACAGGAAGAAGCAGAGGAAGGAGAAGGATTGACCCAAGCTTCATAGGAAGCACCTTGAGAAATTCAGGAGGTGTGTGACCGAGGCTAGGAAAGCAAAAGGAGCACAGGATAGGCCCTTCAATCGGGATGCTTTCAACAACTACATCGCATGGTTCGTTGACAACGCGCGGGTGGAGATATACCCACGGGCATTTCGGGATTCAATCTTGGAGGAGCCATTGGTGTTTGATGAGCTTTCAACCGAACAATACAACATCATGGTCAGAGAAGGGCGACAAACCGAGTTTGCTCCCTTGGTCAACTTTGTGGTAAAGTGTGCCGAATAATATTTTTCCCGTCCTTCTCACACCTTGCATGGATAACTTACTAGTTTCTTGTCTATGACAGCGCGATCATGTAAGGAAGTCCGCCGATGCATGCGAGGACGCTTTGGACACATACCCTCGCGGAGAGAAGGGAGAGGGTCTGTTTCGTGAGTTCGTTAAGAAGCAGGGCCAACGGTTAAGGAGGCTGTCGAACTTGCTAGGTTGCCGTGACCCTGAGGTGGCAACACCGTCCGCGTCACGGTCCAACACGCCCGAAGGTGACAATTCTGGCGATCATCACTCCACATCCGAGGACGAGGCGAACACACCCGAGGTAGTACAACCATTGCATCCCCCACCCTCCCTTGCATTTCTCCTGAATTTGTCCTTACCAATCTTCTTTTGTTGACAGCCGCAAGATGAGGAAACCGTCCCCGACGAGATGACATTGGGCAACTACACTCGCTACAAGGTACACGAGCGGTCCGACTACATGTTCAAGCCAAGGCAACCCAAGAAGCCTTACACACCCAACCCTTCCACGACCAAGACAAAGAAGCCCAAGAATCCATATCGCTTAGAGGTGGAGGATGAAGAGGAACCGAGGAGGAGGAAGATGCCCACGAGAAGGGGCCGAGGGGCGAAGACCACCCGTGGGAAGTAGAGTAGATGTTGCACTTTGTATTGAATGATTGTAGTCGTGAACTCGGTACTTATGGTTGTTGTCGTGAACTTCGATGTTGTCGTGAATGGTTGTCATGAACTTGGATGTTGTTGTCGAGAACTTGAATGGTTGTTGTCTTTTTGGAACAAACATGCTCGAACAACATCGAACAAACCTGCTCGAAAACCAACTCAAACAGAACAACAGGAACAGACAGACACTAGTCAGGAAGGTGCGGCGCCATGACCTGTGGCGCCGCACATGGTGCAAGACAGCCCAGGAATGTGCGGCGCCGTCAGGTGTGGCGCCGCACATGCACTAGAAAATAGACAGAAAAGGTTTTGTCTATTTTCTAGCGCATGTGCGGCGCCACACCTGACGGCGCCGCACTTTGCAGATGCTGCCACAGCCAGATTTCATGGTTTTTATTTCGAGGGAAAATACAAGTTTGTTGACACATACAAAATAACACGAGTTCTTGCCCTTAAAGTCTAGAACATACAAGTTCATGAAATAACACGAGTGCATGAAATAACAAGGTTCTCGAGCAAATCTTGACACATACAAGTCCATGACTCCCGGTTACATACTCAAAGTCTAGAACATAGGCCCTTTGCCCTTCCTCTTCTTCTCTTCCTCTTCCTCCATGGAATGCCATGCCGCTTGACGCAGCCTTTCCCTCTCGGCATCCCGAGACTCCTTAGCGCGGCGATTCTCTTCCTCCTCTATCTTGCGGCGAGCAAGTTGAACTACCTCTTCGAATGCCTTCCTCCGCTTCTCTTCCTCAGCTTCCTTCCTCTTCCTCTCTTCCTCGGCCTCCTTCCTCTTCCTCTCTTCCTCAGCCTCCTTCCTCTTCGCCACCACCTCCATAGCATCCGCCCAGATCTTCGAGTAGTTCACACCTTCCCCATCATTGGCCTTGTTGGGTTGAGTCGCCATACCTATTATAAGAATAAAAGGGGCAAGTTAGTAAAGGATGCATTTAACCCAATAAACATGAATGATAGTAAAATATGCATAAATGTGAACATACCTACGAGCATACGGGTTTGGTCCGGCTAAGTAACCTATCATACTAGCGGGATTAAATCCACCACGCCCTCTTCCTCTTCGTAGCCCAAGTTGTCGACCTCTTTGTTGTCTAGGAGCATGTTGGCTAGTCCTTGGTTGGCTACCACTTGGTTGGCTAGTCCTTGGTTGGCTTGGAGCTTGTTGGCTACCACTTGGTTGACTTGGAGCTTGTTGGCTACCACTTGGTTGACTTGGAGCTTGTTGGCTACTACTTGGTTGACTTGGAGCTTGTTGGCTACTACTTGGTTGGCTACTACTTCCTTGATTTCCTTTTGCTCTTTTCCTTTGAAAACACTTTCTTGCATTGTGCCCTTCACCATTGCATGTTCCACACCGGGCTCTCTCACGAGGCTCTTGGAATTGGTCGTTGCCCGTTTCCCGACCACCACCACGTCCCCATCCGTCCATGTCGCTCCTAAAACGCTTTGTCTTGTGTCTTCCACGTCCAACAACCTTCCATTTCGGATCGGGCCATAGTTGAATTCCATGGTACTCCGGCCATTGTGATTGGTCCAGGTATGGATGAAATCTAGGAGCCTATGTCTTCTTAGTAGTCTCAATAGAGAACTCAGCCTCTCACACCGTGAGCGGATTATTGTAATCCAAATGTCGTCTGCGAGACGCCACGAGCAAGTGCGAGCACGCAAGATGAAGCAATGATGGCCTTCCACATGTGCACTCACAGGTCTTGAGCGAGACCTTGAAAGCTCGGCCTCCGTGTTGGACACCATCAGCCGTTGTACCTCCGGGCTCCGTAACTTGGTAAATTAGCTCATCATTGTCATATTCCGTGACAACTTGGGAATCCGCTTTCCTTGTCTGAAATTGCATCCAATCGTCAACCTTCGGAGGGAACTTGTATTTGTACTTGTTCTTTTTGTCCCCCGCAATATGTCGGTCCGTTTCATGTGAGTATTTCAGAAAATACTCATTCATCATGTCGAATGTATATCGGACTATTGCCGTGACGGGCAATGCACGGACACCTTTTAGCAACTTGTTAAATGCCTCTGCCATGTTGCTTGTCATTTGGCCATACCTCCGGCCACCGTCATCAAAAGCTCGTGCCCACTTTCCCATATGTTCAATGTTCCTATTGAGCCACTCGCGACCACCGGCATTGAGTTCTTTGTTGACTAGCAATTTGTTGTACAAGTTAGAGAAACGACGTTCCGTGAAAGTGAGGCAACAATCCTGTAGATCATCGGACAAATCCTTGCTCTTGCATGCCCTATAGAAGTTTGAACAAAAGTGTCTCATGCACCAACGATGGTGCAATGGAGCATGGCCGGGAATATCAATCATCACAGCATTGAGAATTCCTTGATGACGGTCAGAGATGACACATATCTCCCTTTGAGGGGTTAATATCTTGGTTCTCAAAAGATAGAAGAACCACTCCCAATTATCATTGCTTTCTGCCTCCACCAAAGCAAACGCCAAAGGAATCAACCGGTTGTTCGCGTCATTGGCTATTGCAATCAAGATAGTGCCTTTGAATTGTCCGGTCATAAAGGTGCCATCAACAGAGATGACCGGTCTACAATGTTCAAAAGCCCGGACACATTGCTCAAAACCCCAAAATGCACGGCCAAATACTCGCACGGTTTTCCCGTTTACAACCCTTGTCTTGTTCCCATAAGGTTCAACCACATGAACCATGCCGGGGTTAGCATTGACCATCGCTAACAACAACCTTGGGATTCGGTTATAAGATTCCTCCCAATCACCGTACAACATCTTGAATGCGGCTTGCTTAGCCTTCCATGCCTTCCCGTACTTCACCTCGTAGTGAAAGAGGGCTTGATGGTCATTATTGGAAACGACGCGATGTCATTGGAAAGCCTATAAGCGAGGGACTCGGAGGTGAGTTGCCGGTGCTCGTTCTTCGCATCCTTCCCATCCAACACCGGGCCTCGGCACATGTGAGTTGATACGCAACTAGATATGTGCCAATCAGGACCTCCCTTGAATGGTCTTGCACGCACTATCCAAGGACATCCTTTCTCCTCGCACTTCACCGTGTAACGCTTCTTGATGTCCGAGTGCACGGACGTGTAAGGACGATGATGCTTCACCGAGAAGTCCTTTATCCATTGCTTAAATTCCAACAAGGTCCTGAACCTTGATCCTTTGCAAAAGCCACTATTCACCTCATTGCCATCCCGCTAAGAACTTGTCCTTGGTCCGAGCACATTACCTTTGCCACCATCAACCGTGGCTTCATCCGCGAGACTGAGATCACGAAACAAAGGCACCCGATGGTCTCGACCCAATACGGTATGGTGGATTTCGGCCTCTCTAGCCGTGAACCCCTCCTCGTCAACTTCTTCTTCGGGACCATCATCATCCGAGTCCGATGCATAGCCTCGAGAATACGGGAGGTCATGGTCCATGTCATCTTGTGTGATATATTTCTCTAAATCTCCAATATTGTTGTCGTGGAGTTCAACATCATCATTGTCCTCTTCATCTTCACCCCCACAATCATCATCTTGGTGTCTTGAAATCGGGCTCAATGTTTGGGTCAAGGGAGGTTCACGCCTTAGCCCTTGGTCTACGGGTAGAGGACTCATAGTACGCAATGGGGATGCCATACGGTTTAAGTCCAAAGACAATGAACTACCAACTTTCTTGGTGGCAAATAGCTCAAGAGCCTTGTCTAGTGATTCGGCCACCACCTCCTTGTATGCACGCCAACGGGCCTCGGAGAAGATACGCATGGTCTTCCAACGGACATGCATTCCCAAGCCAACATTATGTCTTCCCTCCAACTCAATATCATCCTTTGGATCCATCCATTTCAATTCAATCCTCAATTGCTCCAAGACCTCGGCATATGTTGGAGTACGCTCAAACACCAAATCGAGCTCGTCCGGGTCCGGTTCTATGTTACCTCTCAAAAAAGCATCCTTGTCTACATGGTGAACATGAACAATTCTTGCAATGCCTAACATAATCACAACAACAATACCATGGTCAACACACTTAATAGATACCCATGCTAACATTAACACAATACCAACACATATGCCAATACAAGAACATTCTACCATGCATCTTACAAAACAAACTAGGGTTTACAAGATATGGACCAAAAACAAGAAATTAATGGGTCAAATCAAAGATGAAGGGGAAGAATACCTCAAGGCACTTGGGGGGATCGAACTCCACGGAGAGAGGCTTCCGATTTGGACACTAGGAGGGAGAAGGTGGAGGGGGGAGAAGAGCCGCCGCCGCCGCCGCTGCAGCTCCTGTGCGTCTGAGAGGAAATGGGCTGGGTCTGGGGAGGGCTGGCGTCGCGCTGGTACAAGACCTAAAGTGCAGCGCCAGGCGCAACGGCGCCGTACTACACAGTGCGACGCCGCGCTACAAGGCGCCGCACTATCGGGACCGGGCCCGCGGGGCTCCACGCTGGCAGGTTCGCGGCGCCAGGCATAATGGCGCCGCTCTTCAAGGTGCGGCGCCACGCCGTATGGTGTTGCAAAAAGGGTTAGTTCCGTGAATTTCTTCTGGCCGAAGTTTATTTCGTGGAATTGTTATTTTTTAGGGTTATTTTCGTCCATTCTGCCAACGATTTCCGCAGGATTGTTGCCGCTCGCGTGCTGCACGCTGAATTTCTGGTCGTGAGTCGTGACGGCACCCGCTCGCTTCAGCTCAGCTGGCGCCTGGACAAATCCCGCCCTTGTACGTGCGTGGTATGCTACGTACTAGCAGCTTGTGCACGTGCACCATCGAGGTCTGGCCGGCCCGTGAATTCCTGCCCAAGCCTCCTCAGTCCGCAAAAGAGTATATTCCTGACATTTCTAGAGAGTCAAACTATTTTAGACTTTGACTAAGTTTGTATAACAATGTAGTAACAATATTTGTGAACCCAAATGCCAGGATAAGAAATATATAATTCAGATTTTATGGTATAAATGTGTGTCCTCTCTTGTATAAATACGCACGGGGCTAGTAGTGCGTGTGTCCACCACATGGACGTACGTTTTGTTTGATTGATCACGAGCCTGCCTTGGGGTAGCCAACTAGGAGCTGAATGTATAGGGTCACTCCATCCGTTCAGAAATATAAGACATTTTAGCTTTATAAGTTAAATCTCTTATATTTTTAAACGAATGGAGGGAATCTATACAAATAACATATAGATATATTTAGTTTATAAAGATAAAATGTCTTATATTTCTGAATAGAGAGAGTAAATGTGTGTCTGTGTTTTTGCCAATTGCATGCCAAACACAGTTTTTAGGTGTAGCCACCTGGCACGCTCCGCGACATCCTCCGCAGTCGCCACTCCTACTTTCAGGGCATCTCCACCGTTCGTGCGCGGACACGGGGGGGGCCCGAGAGCGTGTTCTCACGCGCATGTCATGTTATGCATATATCCTTCTCTTGGCCAATCGCAGATAGATGTGTCATGCCACTAGGTCGGACAGGCCAAACCATGACTCAAATCTCCACGATCTGATCCAAACGAACATAAATGGACGATTTGGGTCGCCGCTTTCGGTCCGCCAGTTAAATATGGGGCAGTACTACGCGTCCCCCGGGGGATTTGAGTTTTTTATCCCCCGGGTCCCCAGCCAACCACGTGCCCTTTTTTTTGGTCAAAATCCCGCTTTTGCTACAAACATACTCGTTTTTGCTACAAATAGTCCCGTTTTTGCTACAACGTAGCAAAAAACGGTTTGACCCAGAAAATAAAAAATAGACTGGACCTCGCCGAAGAGTTCGCCGGAGACATCGCCGGCGACCGTGTAGCAAAAAAGTTGTGCTAATGTAGCAAACCCGACCTTGCCGGAGATCTCACCGGAGACTTTCGCCGGAGACCGCGTAGCAAAAATTTTATGCTACTGTAGCAAGAGTACAAAATATATATAGCAAAAAAATGTCATATTGTAGCAACGGTGAGCCTCGCGTGTAGCATCGACAGAGCAACCGTCTCCCTTGTCGTCTCCCTTGTAGCAGAGCGTCGCCGCTATTGTAGCAGGGCGTCGCCGCCCTTGTAGCAGATGCCTCCGCCACTAGTAGCGGAGCATCGTCTCCCTTGTAGTAGAGTGTCGCCGTCGTTGTAGCAAACGCCATGGCCGCTCGTAGCAAACACCTTTTACTATTGTAGCAGATACACAAAATGGTTGTAGCAAAAATATTATGCCATTGTAGCATTGTTGACATTTTTTGCGGCACTTGAGACATAGCGACGTGAGCTGTAGGCGGCGGGGAGAAGCAGCGATGCGGCGGCGCGGAGGAGCGAAGGCGCGGCGGCATAGAGGAGCATAGGCATGGCGGGGCGGAGGAGCAGCGACGCGGCGGCGCACGGAGGATCAGTGACGCGAGTTGTAGACGTGGCTGCAGCGAGGAGGAGCAGTGACGCACGGAGGAGCAGAGGCGTGGCCGCGCGGAGGAGCGGCGACACGGAGGAGCAGAGGCGTGGCCGCGCGGAGGAGCGGCGGCGCGGAGGAGCAGAGGCGCGGCGGCGCGGAGGAGCAGAGGCGCGTGGATGAGGAAAGACGCGGCGGCGCGCAGAGGTGCTTGCGACGGGGAGAACCAGCGATGGAGAAGACATGATAAGCAGATAAGGAGGAGGTGAGCTGGTGGAAAGTCAGATCGTGTTCATCCAACGGCCTAGCACCCGGGGGATAGATCGCGTGAAATCCGCAGGGGAGTAGTATTATTTTTCTTAAATATGCCCTTAGGCAGGACAAGTTGCATGCATACGGCCAACACAATCCCAGTTTTTTTTTGCGGGTAACACAACCCCAGTTACAATGTTAGTCCCATGTTTGCATTTGCCTTCGCACTATCTTAACCTTAAAATCTTCCATTGGCAATTTGGCATCTAAGATATAACAAAAAACCAATGGGCCAAAACCAACATGTCCACTACGTTGTCCCATCTATAATTAAGTAATTAACCAGCTCTGGCAATGCATAGTGGTGGCTATATTAATATAGCGGGGCGAAAGGCTATTTTGAGGAGGCAATGCATAGTGACGGCGGTGTAGGAAGACAACAGAAGAAACGAGAGAACATATTTTTAAATAGAGAGAATACATGTGTGTCTATGTTTTTGCCAATTGCATGCCAAACACAGTTTTTAGGTGTAGCCACCTGGCATGCTCCGCGACATCCTTCGCAGTCGCCGCTCCTACTCTTTGGGCATCTCCACCGGTCGGGCGCGAACACAGGCGGTCCGAGAGCGTTTTCTCCCGCCCATGTCATGTTATTCACATATTGTTCTCTTCGCCAACCGCAGACAAATGTGTCATGCCGCTATGTCGGACAGACCGGACCACGACTCAAATCTCCATGGTCTGATCCAAACGAACATAAATGGACGTTTTGGATCGCCGCTTTCGGTCCGCCAGTTAGATATGCCCTTAGGCAGGACAAGTTGCATGCATACGGCCAACACAATCTCTGTTTTTTTTTTGCGGGTAACACAACAGTTACAATGTTAGTCCCATGTTTGCATTTGCCTTCGCACTATCTTAACCTTAAAATCTTCCATTGGCAATTTGGCATCTAAGATACTATAACAAAAACCAATGGGCCAAAACCAACACGTCCACTACGTTGTCCCATCTAATTAAGTAATTAACCACCCCTGGCATGCATAGTGGCGGCGGTGTAGGAAGACAACAAAAGAAACGACGAGAACATATTTTATATCAACATATTTTTATTTGTTTGAACTATTGTAAAAGTGTGGTTGCTATATTAATATTATGTGTACCTTTTTTTCTTCAATTAAATAAATTTAGGTCCATATCTTCCTTTTCTACATTATCTTACATCATTGAGACATTCCATTGGCACCTAAAAATGGGTCAATATGTCCAATTTGATGTGAGTACGGAGTAGTAAAATGAGAAATCATTTGGGAAGGCCATCATTCATGCCATGAAATTCGGTCTGGCTTTGATTGAATGCATGCATGACATGCATATCTTGGCTCAAACTTAGAATTGGATTTCCTAGTTAATACTGTACTAGAATATTCCAATTGTTTGACTAACTAATATATTGATGTGCTGTTAGTAGCTATTTTTAGCTATGGGAATAACTCATAGGAGTAGTAACACTGTCATTTATACGGCTTAACTAAGCATGCAAATTGGGAAAAAAAAAGTCTCTAGAGAGGGGATTCCATGCTAAACTAGCAGCCAAAACAGGCAGAGTAGAATATTCGCTTTTCGCCTCTCTGGCTCTCGCCCATTTATAAACCGCTCTCGCCATCCGGGGAACCAGAGCCAGACCACCCCCAAGCAGAGACCCCAACAACAGAGACCGGCATGAGCAGCACCGGCGGAGAGGAGGCGCTTCGGCAGCAGTACGTCCTGGGCGAGGAGATCGGCCGCGGCCGCTTCGGCGTGGTCCGACGCTGCTACTCCGCCGCCACGGGGCAGGCCCTCGCCGTCAAGTCCACGCCCAAGGCGCCGCTCCGCGACAAGGCGGACCCGCTCGACCTGGCCCTGGCCGAGCAGGAGCCGAAGGTGCACCTCCTCGCCTCGTCCCCGCCCTGCAGCCCGCACGTGGTCGCGCTCCACGCCGCCTTCGAGGACGCCCACGCCGTCCACCTCGTCCTCGACCTCTGCGACGGCGGGGACCTCTTCTCCCTCCTCAACGCCCGCGGACGCCTCCCCGAGAACGAGGCCGCGGGGATCGGTGCGCAGATGGCGGCCGCGCTCGCCGCATGCCACCGCCGCGGGGTCGCGCACCGGGACGTGAAGCCCGACAACCTCCTCTTCGACGCCGCCACGGGCGCGCTCAGGCTCGGCGACTTCGGCTCCGCGGAGTGGTTCGGGGACGGGAGGGCGATGTCGGGTCTGGTCGGCACGCCCTACTACGTGGCGCCCGAGGTGGTCGCCGGGAGGGAGTACGGCGAGAAGGTGGACGTGTGGAGCGCCGGGGTGGTGCTCTACCTGATGCTCTCCGGGACCGTGCCGTTCTACGGCGCCACCGCGCCGGAGATCTTCGAGGCCGTGCTCCGCGGCACCCTGCGCTTCCCGCCGCGCGCCTTCGCGTCAGTCTCGCCCGAGGCCAAGGACCTACTGCGCCGCATGCTCTGCAGGGACGTCTCCCGGCGGATCTCCGCCGAACAAGTCCTGAGGCATCCGTGGATCGTGAGCCGCGGAGGGAATGCGGTGGCGGACTGAAACCGATGGACATGCTTCGCCATGCGCTCCATCTGTAGATAGATCTTCTTAGGGGACGAGGATTCGCCTGCTGCCAATTTCTGCAGTTCTTCCGTGATCCTTTAGGTCCGATCTCTCGTGAAGCTGGACTAATTGCAGAAGCTTTCACCTGATCCAGTTCGTCGTGTGTGTTTGTTCTCAATCTCTGTAGTCCATGTACAGTCTTGTTCAGTTCTAGCCGAAGAAGTTAGTAGGAGTAGGTGTTAGTAGACAGACTTTGTTCAGACGAAAACCCGTTCCTTGTACAAATCCACTGTGTGTTGTTTCCATTTTACCTCTCGTTAAGTTTCCAAGCGAAAACACTCTGGAGTTGTTACCAGGTGAACACTGGTTCAGAAAAGCTCTTCTTCTATGCGTGTATGCCTTCACTTTGATGAATAAAACTGAACTATAAAACTGACCCACAAACGACGTTCGAGATTTTTTTTTTTTAAAGTATATATTAATCTCACATGATACCAATTATATCCAGTCTCTGCAATAATGCATACCCTAGCGGCCCTACGGATGTACACAGCTTAAAAAAATAAAAAATAAAAGTCCCACTACAGAGAACCAATCCTCAAAGCAACAACACTGACACCATCAGAACAATATCAGTAGTCTACCACTCCAATAACAACGCCTTTAAGAAGGAAACAATGCCCAAGCGCCGTTGTTACCCGATCAAAGATCGTAGGTTTTCGCCCTGGAGAAAGTCCTTGCTCATAAAACAATTCCTTCAACAAGGTTATTGTCAGGCACAACCAGTTAAGGACAGACCTTGGATTTTCACCCTGAAAGATAAGACTGCAAACTCCCCAGTGTTGTCTTCCCGTACCAACAGTCGATGCAATGAGTCTAATATCATGCAGCCAGATCTCCGTCGCCACAAAAACAAAAATCACCATCGCTACCCTCATATTTCCGCTTTTCTGACATTCTCTGCATCTGACTTCACCATGGCTCTAATGGCACTTGGTGGAAACAAACAACAAAGCTTCGCAATGCTCCTGCTAAAACCAGGCCAGAAATACAAGGTGCGCATGATCGAATACCTTCCGATCCAGCAATCTCCAGGCATGATACGTCCATGAGAGTTTGCCGGCGGAGCCTTCCGGAACCCGCCTCCCAGACCAGATCAACGAGGGCAGACATCAAGCAGATCTTCGTCTTCGTGCGAAAGAAACCAAAGGACCACCACCATTATTAGATCCGACACAGCGATCTCCACACCGCCGACCGGTTCCGGAGAACGGATCGAGCATGCAATTAGGGAAAGAGATACGATCTAGGTCTTGAAACCCATCGCCGGACCTCCTCCACCAGATCGCCCCACTCTGCCGTCCTGGAGGAACGAACAAGCAGCAGGGGAGATGGGCAACCGCTGCGTGCCAGCACCTGCAGGCGCGCTGTCGTGCCACCTCTCCGCATCGCCGCTGCCATCCCCGCCAGGGCTCGCCCGCCACTCCACGCCGACGCCACGCGCCACCACCCTCACAACTCCTGAGACGATCCGCCTCCGCGCGAAGGGGCCCGTCGGGGAAGCGCCTCCCTCGCCCGCCGCCTTCGACGGCCAGGCGCATCTGCCACCGCCGGCGCCGGCGGCAGCAACGGCCGAGGAAGAGGAGAGCGCGGCCGCTTTTTCCTAGGGATCGGCGCCTCCGGAGCCGCCCGCGCGAGGCGACCCGGGAGTCAGATCCGTCTCTTACATAAGTGATGTGTCTGACATAGGTGTTCGGCGCCATGAACTATAAAACTAATCTGCAAATAAAGTTCGACATTATTACAACATGTGACCTAGGGGTTCGGTAGAATTCCACGATAGTGTTCGCAACAAGCCAACTCAAAAAAAGACGACCAATGGCATATGCAAGTGAGTTGTTGATTGCTATAGCTTCTCTCTCTACTTGGTATACCTAGTTTTTAGCAATTCATTATAGAGAGGTTATTGGAGATGCTCTTACAACCTGATACCTTTATTTATTAGGCACCCGTAGCAATATTGAGTTTCACTTATCCTTGCATTGATTAGTGGTAAGCTTTTGATCAGACATATACTACTACTTATTAGCTCCGTTCTACGTATTGAATACGTATATTCTTAAGAAACCGCCTATCCAATGAGCGCGACACGAGTGTTGCATACACAGCCCTCTCCCTCACTTGCATGTCGTACTCGTGCACTGGATCACTGGATCATCGGGATTCAAGAGGATCAATGGATCATCGCGATTCAAGAAATATATATTTGGTAGGTAGAAAATTAACAATCCAAAATCCATCTTGGATTGCATATCAAACGCAGGGCAGAGACGCAGATGGTCACTGCCCCGCTCCTGCCCTGTCCCAGATGGCTCGCGGCCTAACTAATTGATCTTGACAGCCTATTAAAACAAACAGAACCCGTATACGTATTGCGCGACTATGTAGTGTAGACTGCGTAGTCACCCTATGAAAAAATACACTATAACCGGCGTCGAGCCTAGGCATCCATTAAATTAAATCCGGCCAGCTCCTCACATCATGCAGCACGCGGGCGTTGGCAAGCCATCTAATAACTTGGTAAAATCGATGAGTGGTCCGGAATTGATCTTATCTTTTTTTTGGTCCGGAATTTTTGTAAAATCGATGAGTGGGTCCAAATTCACTATGTATCGAGAATTTTTTGTTTCATCTAGACAAACTTTTTTGAAACCTACTCCCTCCGTTTCAAAATATAAGATGTTTTAGGTTTGTAAAGAGAATGTATCTATACTTGTTTTAGTGTGTAGATTCACTCTAAACATGAGTGGACCTACATACTAAAAGAAGTCTAGATACATTGCTTTACAAAACTAAAACATCTTATATTTTGAAACAGAGGGAGTATTTGACAAATTTTCCAATCTATGAACAAGTACAACAGATAAAAGTTTTAGTGGAACGAGCTCTTCCTTTTGTGGATATGATAAGGTTGTACGCGAAATGGCCTTAGAATTAGAGGTGGCACGAAAGCCTGTTTCAAGAGTAGAGGTGGCACGACAACCATAAATTGTTTATGTGTTTTTCTTTGTGACAAAAATACTATGTGCCTGATTTCAGTAATGGTCTTTTTTATTTCATACAGTGGTTGTGTAGCTCAGTGCTTCCGCTATTGATTCAAGTGCAAAAAAAAGTGAAGACATGTACTCCCTTCGTTCCGTAATATAAGACGCTGGGAAATTTTTCCGACCAGGTGAAATCGAGTAAAAGTACAATATTGCCCTCATCTTTCTAATTTGAAAAACATCGGGATCGGTTCCCGTCCCCTTCTTCCCCAGGTCGTCGCCCACCTTCCCAGCGTCGCCTAGGACCGGACCAGCCTACCCTAGGCCCCGCGTCACCCAGGACCTTCTCGCCCAGGCCAGCTCCGCCCAGGACCAGCTTCTCCCAAGATCTGCTCGCCCAGGCCAGCGCCGCCCAGGACCAGCCTCTCCTAAGATCTGCTCGCCCAGGCCAGCACCGCCCAAGACCAGTGCTGCCCTAACTTGCCAGCTCCGCCCAGGACAAGCCTCTCCCAAGACCTGCTCGCCCAGGCCAGCGCCGCCCAGGACCAGCGCTGCCCCAACTTGCCAGCACCGCCCACGACAAGCCTCACCCTGGCCAGATCCCACCATCCACGATCCCGCCCTGGCCAGGGAAGAAGGCGAGGGATAGCACCTCCAGGCTCGTTGCTCCTCGTCATCTCCTTCTCCAACAACTTCTCGTCAGGTCCCAGCAGCATCAGATCATGAAGCCATGGTTCTACCGGACCTAAATTTTAGTCCACCTGAAGAAGGCATCATACCTGAAGTTCAAAATGCAGGTACTCTAAATCTTCATTTTTTGTTTCCAATCCAATGCAAAGGCGAAATTCAGGAAATTGGATCACTATACCTGCATTTGCTAGTCTAGTCCCTTTGCATCAATGCCATTGTTGTGTGGAAGGCCTGCATCGGACATTTGGATGGGTGAGAGTTGCTAAAATTAGACCATAAAACAGGGCAGTATTTGAGTAGCTTCTGCTGACACCAGTGACCGAGGCATCACCATTCCTAGGATCTAAAATCATAAACCAATGAATCAAAAAAAATCATAAACCAAATTAGTAACTTGATTTCAGTTAGAAGATGCTGGGAAATTTTTGTCCTCACCACAAGAGCAAGTAAGAGCCATCCACCTAGTTTTATGATGATTCTATTTCTAATAGTATGCAATGGATGATCACATAGCCTAGCAAGTAGAATTCAAATGCAGCATTGTATACTCATGAATGATTTTGAACTGGAGACAAAGTTTGGTTTAAAAAATAATTAGAAAGACCCTGGAATTTAATCTAATTGTTTGGTTGCTAAAGAAACAAGCATGAACATAGGTACCACCCAGATCCATTTTTGGCTCTTCGAGAACATTGTCATGTTTGGCTCAAAAATAAAGGAGGTGGAATCATACAGGCTATACTTCTCAAAAAAGGAATCAGACAAGCCATCATTTCTTAAAAATTCTGCCAATGGGCTGGCACACTACAACATAGTACCTACAGGCTTAGGCCAACATAGTACCTACAGGCTTAGGCCAACAGCACAAAACCATGAAAACCATTATCATCTCTTACTATACTATATATCAAAAACAGAGGCCATCCACCCACCTAAATAGTTGCAGGCTTAGGCCAACAACACAAAACCATGAAGACTCACAAGCTTGAATTGCATTAAATTCATGAATGAAATTTGATTGGCATGACAAGATTAAATTCAGAAGCTAGAATATTCCCATATACGTTAAAGGAAGAAAACAATGGCTAGCAGCTTCAGAAACCAACACAAAACAAATATTCATCAAATGAATTGAGCGAGACCAAAAAATTCAAGGCAAGGCAGGTAAAAAATCACCTTTTATCTGACTGCAAGAACTGGTCAATGCACACAAACTGGAATACATGAGATCTTGGCTTCCAGCTGCTTCCACGCCCACCATAGCCTCAAATATACAAGATAGTCGTCATATCTGCAGAGGAGTGAGCACGAGATGTCAACATATGGTGGGGCCATGAGATCAAGTAGATGAGAAGATCGCTGCCCAAACACTTCCTAAAAGGATTCCCATGCTACAGGTTGCGTATACAGACCAGCTTGATGATTTTAATCTTTCACGGCTCATGAGTGACATTTTGATGCTCGATATTACACTGTCTCCTGAATGCCCTACACACAGGGTTTATTTTGATTGTTAGTAACTTCATTTTGAATGTTAATGCCAGTACCTTCACAGTATGTCTCATATCAGTAACACTATTTTTCCTAGATTTCGTGGGAAGTGTCAGAACCAAAACACATGGGAGATGTGACAACTGAACAGATCTGTTTCAGTCATCGATATTACCCAATAAACTGATTTTCTATGGTAGCAAGTTTCACATCAGACTTGTAGGACTGTATGAGTAGTTATCCATATTTCTACGCGTAATAACCACTTATTAAACCTGCCATTATTACTAATTTTATCATGGGATTCTCAGCTCCCAATTACAGAATATGATCTCTGTGAAGCAAAGTCTAGGAGAGTGATTTCTGTGCAACATACCTCTCTTTTTCAGCCTTGCAAAAGTTGATTCTCCAACGCTGGAACTCAGCATTTTCGATGGCGGATAATTAACCGAGCTACAAAATAAGAAGTTATTGTCAGGAATAAGGGGCCAAACCAGTTTTGGCAATCAGAACTTATAAACTTCATTTTAACACTACTTAAGATTAGCACCTTGATTTCTGTTTACTAGACACTTGCAAGTCCATTCTTTTTGCGTCCTTTATTCATTATACTGCCAGAAATAAAAGAGTTTTAGAAAATGCTCCAATAAAGGCACAAGCATGCAGTTTAATTCTTTACTCTACTTTGATAAGAAAGTTTAATTGTAATCTACTTTGATACTCTACTCTACTTTGATGCAGAAGGGCATGTACAAGAAGAACAAGATATACAAATGGATGACCAAGATGTACAAATGGGTGTCAAAGAAGAACCAGTTGGTCAGCGAGCAGTTAGGCATAGAAAATCACTAAGTGACAGGGACAGATTTGCTGCTTATATAGCAATGCATTTCCAGTGTATGAAAAATGGTGGCAAGTTTGACAGAAATGACAAGAAGGATATAGCATCATTTTTCAAGGTGGATGTCCAAATAATACAAAGGATATGGAAGACTGCTATGAGACAGCTAGCAAATGGTTTGGAGGTGGATGTTTCTTGTAAGAGAAAAGGAAGATGTGGAAGAAAATCGACAAATATTGACCTATCCATTGTCCGCACCACCCCACTAAACCAAAGATCAACAATCAGATCTCTTGCTTGGCAATTGGCAGTAAGCCCTACTACATTGTTTAGAAGATTCACCATGGATCTTTTAAAGAGGCAATCTAATTCTTTGAAGCCAGCGTTGAAAGAAAATAACAAAAAAGAGAGGCTGGAATTTTGTATGTCAATGATTGATGAAAGAACTAGAGGAGACTCGACTCCAAAATTCACCTATATGCACAATATGGTGCACATCGATGAGAAATGGTTCTACATGACTAAGAAAGACAGAAACTACTACCTTCTCCCAGAGGAAGATGTACCTATAAGATCTATTCAGAACAAAAATTGCATAGGAAAAGTAATGTTCCTAACTGCCGTTGCTAGACCCAGATTCAATAATGCCGGTAATGCCATATTTTCAGGAAAAATTGGTATATGGCCATTCGTGAAGGAAATACCAGCAGCAAGAAGAAGTGACAATAGGCCAAAAGGGACATTGGAGATAAAGTCAATCAAAGTGAATAGGGCTGTCATGAGAGAGTTCATCATTGAAAAAGTATTGCCTGCTATAGTAGCAGCTTGGCCTACGGATGATGTTGGACAGACAATTCTAATACAACAGGAAAATGCAACGCCTCATATTCTCCCAAATGATCAAGCATTCAAAGAGGCTGTGATAGAAGTTGCGGCTAAAACTGGACTGACCATGAAGCTGATTCAACAGCCAGCGAACAACCCAGATTTGAATGTTCTTGATCTTGGGTATTTTAGGTCCCTTCAGTCTCTAACTGATAGAAAAAGCCCTAAAACTCTACATGATTTCATTCAAGGTGTGGAGAAAGAGTTTGATGAATACGAGATTTATAAACTAAATAAGATATTCCTAAGTCTACAGGCATGTATGATCCAAGTCATGAATCATGGAGGAGGAAATGGGTACGATCCCCCCATGTGGGCAAGGATAGATTGGAGAAGCTAGGACAGCTACCTAAAAGTCTCAAAATTCTAGCACAAGTTTATGTGAATGCCAAATTAATTGTGCAAGCAGCAATCGAGAAAGAAACAAGTGAACAAGTAGCAAGGGAACAAGAGGCAAGCAAAAAAGATGCAAGCAAAGAAATGGAAAATGACACGAAGCAAGTGAAGAGGAGACAAAGGAAAAATAAGCAAGTGGAAGATGCAAGCGAAGAAGCGGCAAGCAAAAAAGATGAAAGCAAAGAAACGAAAAGTGACACGAAGCAAGTGAAGAAGAGGCAAAGGAAAAATAAGCAAGTGGAAGATGCAAACGGAGAAGCAGCAAGCGAAAAAGATGCAACCAAAGAAACGGAAAGTGACACAAAGCAAGTGAGGAAGAGGCAAAGGAAAAATAAGCAAGTGGAAGATGCAAACGGAGAAGCAGCAAGCGAAAAAGATGCAAACAAAGAAATGGAAAGTGATATGAAGCAAGTGAAGAAGAGGCAAAGGAAAAATAAGAAAGTGGAAGATGCAAGCGGCGAAGCGGCTAGCGAAAAAGATGCAGGCAAAGAAATAGAAAGTGACACAAAGCAAGTGAAGAAGAGGCAAAGGAAAAATAAGCAAGTGGAAGATGCAAGCGGCGAAGCGGCAACTGAAAAAGATGCAAGCAAAGAAACAGAAAGTGACACAAAGCAAGTGAAGAAGATGCAAAGGAAAAATAAGAAAGTGAACGATGCAAGCGGCGAAGCGGCAAGCGAAAAAGATACAAGCAAAGAAACAGAAACTGACACGAAGCAAGTGAAGAAGAGGCAAAGGAAAAAGAAGCAAATACAAGATACAAGCAAAGAAGCGACAAGCCAAAAAGATGCAAGCAAAGAAATGGAAACTGAGACAAAGCAAAGAAACGACAACCATACCCCTGCTTCTTTAACAGTACTACTGTCACAACTTGAATGAGATTGTAAAACTTGTTCTACCAGTACTGTGTTTGAGATTGTAAAACTTATTCCAGCAATACTGTGATTGTAAAACTTGTTCTAACATACTAGTCTAATGCTCAGCATTTCCATCATGAATGAAATTGATTGCATGCCAATGATTGATGACAGGAATAACTACAGAGATCAGCTGGTGCATACCATGCTGGTGTTCTCCTCTTTTTATTTGATGTTGCAGTCTTACCAGCATAAGCATCCGAGTTATAGGAGTACTTGTATGTGGGGGCAAAATATATCTTCCCCTTGTTTCACCCCTTAAACACTTGACCAGCATCCCGTTCAATTTTAAGCTGAAGAACAAATATGATGTAAACATTAGGGAAGGAAAAAATTGCAAAAGAGGAGAATATTTGGGTGAAAATAAGGAAGCCTTTTGAAAAATTTATGCCACCTTTTATGAAAAATTGCAGAAGAGGAGAGTATTTAGTAGCACTGACTTCTTAACAACAAGAAACTGTTTCAACCAATAAGATGTTACCTGGTCCTTTTCGAAAAGGGCATCCCAATTATTTTCTGTGGAAAGCTTTTTTTACTCCCCAAACCAATAAGAGTATCTGCGTAGCTCAGTGCAATACGGTAGTTCAAATCCCCAAACCATATCACCTTACTGAGACCAAGAATGAATTAATTAGTTTCAGAATACTAAACTGACATCTACCAGATGTACGAGCATAAATATCACTGCATTCTTACTCATGCTCAAGAATTTTCCACGAAATTCTTCGCCCGGCTCTCCTACAAAGCCTTGAAAACAGTGTGAGTCGCAGTTTCTCCAGAACATCAGAGTTTCTTTTGAATTCATCGCCTTCTTTCTGGCCTGAAGCCAAATGGCTGCAGATGAAACAAAAGCTTATCTGGTGCACTGTCATGCTTACTGATATAGTAGAAGTGTATTCAGGATACAGATAATTAGTTACAGGAGAAGTGTACTGTACATCCCTGCAGTAAAAGTGTATTCAGGATACAGATAATTAGTTACAGGAGTACTTCCATCTGATTCAGTCCTGACCTTGTTTCCAAGACATCCCAGAAATGCCATTAGAGCGCGCTGGTCAAGCTCCTAATACTCCGCTGTGAGTAGAAGATTAATTGAGAAACAAGTACCCAGGCGCATGAGGCGAGTGACAGAGCTGCCGTTGATGTACTCGGACAAGTTAGTCCAAGAGATCCGGCGCTCTAGACGGAGGGGCCGTCCTCCTGCTGCTCCGGCGCTCCAGATGTAGGCGCAGCTTGTGGAAGAGGAGCCTAGGGAAGTCGACGGCGGCTAGAGTGGTCGCGGGCGTCGCACGACTAGCGTAGAGCGGCACCACACGGTCCATCGTCGGGGATTAGGATGAGCAGCCCGAAGACCACCTCGCGGCGCCGGAGGCCAGGACGAGTGGCCGGCTCCCTCCAGGGATGGGACATTCCCCGCAGATCCGGTGAGTAAAAAGGTGACCTTTGACGAAAGGAGGGGATTTTGCGGTGGGGAGCGAGATGGATTTCCTGCGGCGAGAAAAAAGACGGTGGAGAGAGGGAAGGTAGGGATGGCGGCAGCGCGGGCCATGGAAGGGTGGCGCGGAGAGGAAGGGCGGGCCATGGAAGGGCGGCGACGGAGAGGAAGGGCGGGCCATGGAAGGGAGCTGTGCGATGCGACGAAAGAGATGAGCAGAGTGAGAGTGCTAGACACATAGGAAACGTACCGGACACAGAGCGAAACGTGAGGGCAAAAAAGGAAACTCAGAAAATTTTTGTTCACAAGAAAATTTGTATGTGAAATGCCCAACGTCTTATATTTCGGTACGGAGGGAGTAGCTGATATAACTCACACACGCGCGCACACACACACATTACAACCTGATACCTTTATTTATTGGGCACCAGTGGCAATATTGAGTTTTATTTATCCTTGTACTCCGTATTGATTAGTGGAAAGCTTTTGATCGGACATATAGCTTGGTTTTATTGTCTATATTCTGAAGGCACCGCTTATCCAATGAGTGCGACACTTGTTCTGCATACACAGCCCTCTTACTGACTTGCATGACGTGCTCGTGCACTTGATCATCGGGATGCAAGAAATATATATTTGGCATGTATAATTAGCAATCCAAAATCCATCTTGGATTGCATATAAAACGCAGGGCATAGACGCAGATGGCCACTGTCCAGATGGCTCGCGGCCTAATAATTAATTGGTCGTGACAGCGTATTAAAACAAACAGAACCCGTATACGTATTGCGTGACAATGTAGTGTAGACTGCGTAGTCGTCCTAAGGAAAAATACACTATAACCGGCGTCGAGCCTTGGCTGGCGGCAAACGTGATGCAGCATGCGGGCGTTGGTAACCTATCTATCTTGGTAACACGTTGTCACTCTGTTCCGAAATGTAAGATATTTTAGTTTTATAAAATAAATATATTTAGAATTTTTTTAGTATATATATTTATTTTGAACCTCTACGAATATATACGTTAAAAGACATGTATATACATTTAAGGATGGCAGTGGACCTTTATCCTACTTAGTGCAAAAAAAACTAAGTTTTGGCAAAACCATACTTTTTTTAGAAAACTAGTTCATTTGTTTAAACTAGTCTAAACTAGAGGGTATCCTGAAGGTTCCAAAGTTCTATCTCCATATAGTAGTACTTATATCGGAGAGCTAAAACGACTTATATTTATAAGGACAACACTAGCATTCCCGGGGGATAATTCCCCAAAATCCCCCGGGTCCTCCTGCTGACACATGTCCCTTAAAAAATACTAAAATTTCTCTTTTGCTATAAATGTATCCGCTTTTGCTATAAATAGTCCCGTTTTTGCTACATATAGCAGAAAACGGTTTGACCCAGAAATAGAAAAAAATACTAGACCTCGCCGGAGATTTCGCCGGAGATCTCGTCGGCGAACGTGTAGCAAAAAAGTTGTGCTAATGTAGCAAACCCGATCTCACCGGAGACTCGCCGGAAATTTCACCAGAGACTTTCGCCGGAAACCTTGTAGCAAAAATTTTGCGCTATTGTAGCAAAATCATAAAAATATTGGAGCAATTTTTTTTGCAAAATGTAGCAAGAATCCATTTCGCCGGAGACATCGCCGGGACTTTGTAGCAAATTGTTTTGCTACCATAGCAAAATCTACTTCGCCGGACATCTTGTAGCAAATTTTTTATAACATTGTAGCAAACACGTAGAACAGTTCTAGCAAAAGAAATACATGTATATAGCAAAATCCCCACCACATCAAAAAGTTTCCTAGAATGCAACCCTCGTCGTCGGTAGCACCTCCAGGCACCATTAGTAGCAAATCAGGTCGCCTTAAGTAGCAACTCTGCCAGTCGTCTGTAGTGCTGCCGGTGACCATTGAACACGTACCGCACGTACCACGGGAGAGGACGCTAGCGTAGGCCTCGACCGCCATGGCGGCAGGCCACCTTGACCTCGCTCCCCCTTGGCAGCAGCAGCAGCAACGCCTCGTGGGCGTGGAGGCGGGCAGGATGGGGTGGAGGAAGGCGCGCGGCGACGCCCTGCCCAAGAGCACCATCCGAGCGCGGCGGAGGAGGGCATGTCGGAGGAGGGCCTCGCGGAGGAGCTCGACGGAGGATGGCATCGCGAAGAAACTCAGCGGAGGAGGGCACGTCGGAGTAGGGCGTCGTACGTGGAGGAGCTTGGCGGAGGAGGGCCCTGCTGCACGACTGCAGCAGATGTGGATGTGGCGGAGGTGAACGGCAGGGAGAGTCCCTTGGAGGGAGCAAGGCCGGCGGTGGCTCGTATATCCAGCGACGGCTGGCGCCCGGGAGCTAGGGGACGGCGGCGAGCAGGGAGCTTGGATGGCAGCGGCGGATCTGAAGAAAGAAATTGGGGAAGATGCAAATTAGGCGTTGACGTACGTACGATGACGGGTTTACTCACGAAACACGGTTGGTTGGATCCGGAGGATGCTATTTCCTGGGGAGGCATATCATTTTTCTATTTATAAACGGAAGAAGTATATATATCTGTGGGACGCAAATCGTTCCTCGTCGGAGTCTGCTCCCATCACGCGCACACATAACAGCGACACGAACAATTTGTTTGCTCGAATCATCGGCCGGCGGCTGGATATATTGTTAGCCGTAAGCTCTCTATATAATAATGGTATCTGGGTTTGGCTACGGTACCCTCTTAGTTTAGGGTTTTCTGCTCCGGCGCCATTGGCATCACCGTGAGATTGGTCCGGTTTCCGGCCTACGTACAGTTTGATTCGTATACAACTCTCTCGTAGATTAAGTCTCTTGCTTGTATCGTCCTACACACTCGTTTTCCCTATTGGCCACAATCCCCAGCGTGGCTTCTAGGTCTTGGAGTTTGGTCATGGCGGAGGAGTCAGGAGCAGATTCGTTTGGGTCGGCTGGAGCAAAAGATGACGGGATTGATGATATGTTTAGCCATCTGGAGCTGAACGACGACGAACTAGATGACGTCGTGATCGGAACAGAAGCAGCGAAGGAGTACCAGAAGGCGGCAAGATGGCTGGCGATCGGGAAGGTGCAAACCACCCGATCTTTCAGTGCAGAAGCGCTGTTCGAAAAGATGAAGAGCATCTGGAATCTCGCTCGTGAGCCGGGATGTCGTGAAGCCGGTGAAAATCTATTCATCTTCCAGATGCACTGTCTGGCAGATTGGAAAAAGGTTGTTCATCAGGGGCCATGGACTTTTCGAGGCTGGGGGCTGCTCGTCGAGGATTATGATGGCCTCAGCGAGCCAGAGGAATTTGTATTTGGAGGTATGCACGTATGGGCTCAAATTCATGGTATACCGGAGCTTTATCGGAAGGTAGAGGTGGTTGACGATCTTTCACGGCGAGTGGGAAAGGTTAAGGAGGTACAAATGACTCCAAAGTTGTTCTTTGAAGGCAACTATGTCCGAATCAGGGTCATGATCGATGTCAAAAAGCCATTACCTCGATTTGTATCTCTCTCTTTACCGGAGGGGAGGAAGAGACTAGCTGTTAAATACGAGAAGGTTCCGTTCTTCTGTAAACACTGTGGATTGTTCGGCCATGACCATGAGGAATGTGGCGATGGGGTCTGGGAGGATAAACAGTTGCAGTATGGAACCTGGATGTTGGCTATACGTCGGACAAATCAGCCTACACCAATGGCGCGTCGGGTAGTGCCTCGTACGCCGACACGCGGTGGATGGTCTGGTAAGGGTGCAGCACATGATCTGATACCAAGGAAGCGTTCTTCAGAAGATGCATCCCTTGATGATGAGGGTGAGCTGAAGGACACAACAATGAGTCCGTTAAAAGCTGATGGGGTTAAGGAGGTTACAAATCAGGATGTGGACAGCGTGACAAAGAAATCTTTGGATTTTTCTAACTCTGAAACTGGTAACGAGTCAGATGGAATGGAAATAAAGGAGAAGGGTTGTGAGCCTCTTGTGCCACCACCTCCTCCGGAATATGTGAAGACAAAGGATAAGAATAAACATCGGAGAGTTAACGCGACAAATAATGACTTGGCAACATCGGCGGCCTCCTTCGAGGGGGACCGCCGGGCCCAATGAGTATTGTCGGCTGGAACTGTCGTGGTACAGGGCAACCGGCGACTGTTCGAGAGCTAGATTGCCTTGTGCAAACATATAAACCCTGTATTTTGTTCCTATGTGAAACTAGACAAAGTGAAGAAAGAGTGAAAAACCTTCGGTTCCGCCTGGGTTTTGATGGATGCTATCAAGTGAAGGGTGATGGAAAAGGAGGGGGTTTGGCCATTTATTGGACTGAAGGTATCTCGATTGATCTATTATCTTTCAGTAAGAGACATATTGATGTACACATAAGTGGGGGACCTTATGAGTCATAGTGGAGAGGAACCTTTGTATACAGGGAACCGAAAGCGTGTGATCGCCATCATATGTGGACAAATCTGCGCCGTATTAAGGCTCGATCTAATGAGCCTTGGCTCATGCTTGGTGATTTTAATGAAGCGATGTGGCAAGAGGAGCATTTTTCTAGGACTAAACGCTCAGAGCGACTGATGATGGATTTTAGGGAAGTTCTGTCACATTGTGATCTACATGATATTGGTTTCAGCGGTACACCGTGGACTTTTGATAATAAGCAAAAAGGAGATCACAACGTCAAGGTGCGGCTTGACCGCGCTGTTGCATCTCCGGCATGGTCCGCATGTTTCCCAGATTTTCGGTTACGACATCTTGTTTCGTCTCGGTCAGACCACTCGCCTTTGCTCTTGTCCGCTGAACAGCCGGTGAATATACGGCCGGAGAGACCTCTGCGTCGCTATGAGGTTTCATGGGAACGAGAGCCTTCCCTCGCCGCAGCGGTTGAAGAGGCTTGGTCCAGGCGTATCCCCAGCTCTGATCTCGGTGACATAAATGTAGCCCTCAAGGATGTGATGTCAAATTTATATAGCTGGAAGTCTACTCATTTTAAGTCGTTGCCAAAGGAGATTGAAAAGAGGCGTTCTTTGCTAGAAGAGCTACACTTACGTTTGGATGACAATAGTGAGGCTGAGAAGCGCAGGCTATTAAGGGAGATGGATGAACTCTTGTATCGAGAAGAGATTGCTTGGATGCAACGTTCACGGGTTTCATGGTTAAAGGAAGGAGACCGTAATACTAAATTCTTCCACCGTCAGGCCTCTAAACGGCATAGAAAGAACCGCATCCGTAAGCTGAAGCGGGCTGATGGTTCAGTGACAATTGATACAAGAGAAATGGAATCAATGGCCAAGGATTTCTTTCAAAATCTTTACACACGTGATGAGGACCTGCAGCCCAACATCATTTCGGACCTTGTCCAGCAGCGGGTGGATGACCATATGAACGAGGGCATGTGCACTCCTTTTTCCAAGAAAGAGATCAGTGATGCTCTCTTCCAAATTGGTCCTCTAAAAGCGCCGGGACCGGATGGATTTCCAGCACATTTTCTGCAGCGTAAATGGGGCCTGTTTCGTGATGAGGTAGTGTTGGCAGTTAAACATTTTTTCGAGACAGGAATTATGCCTGAGGGGGTGAATGAGACAACGATTGTAATGATCCCAAAGAAGAAGGATCCGGAGGAACTGAAGGATTTTAGACCTATTAGCCTTTGTAATGTGATATATAAGGTGGTCTCAAAATGTTTGGCCAACCGCCTCCGGCCTCTGCTACAGGACATTATTTCTCCAACGCAGAGTGCGTTCATTCCTGGAAGGTTGATCACTGATAATGCATTAGTTGCCTTTGAATGCATTCATGCAATACAGACTGGGTTATCGACAAGATCAAAGTTTTGTGCGTATAAGCTGGATATGGCCAAAGCGTATGATCGCGTGGATTGGAGATTTTTGGAAGGGGTTTTAGCGAAGATGGGCTTTCATAGTCAATGGATACAGTGGGTGATGGCATGTGTAACCACTGTACGCTACTCTATTCGCTTTAACTGAAATATGTTGGACTCCTTCATTCCTTCCCGCGGGCTTCGCCAAGGTGACCCACTATCGCCTTACTTGTTTTTATTTGTGGCTGATGGTCTATCTTGTTTGATTCAAAGGCAAATTGAGATAGGGGCGCTTCATGATCTCCATATATGTCGGCGGGCTCCTGGTATATCTCATTTACTTTTCGCGGATGACAGCTTGCTCTTTTTTGAGGGCTCCACTGACCAAGCTCTCGTGGTTAAAGAAATTCTTGATAACTATGAGAAAAGCACGGGACAATTGGTTAGCATGGGAAAATGTTCTATTTTGTATGGAATCCAGTGTCCCCTGGACGTGCAAACTGAGATAAAGGAGGTTCTAAAGTATGAAACTGTAACTTTTGACGAGAAGTACTTAGGTCTCCCTGTTCCGGAAGGAAGAATGAAGGGAGAAAATTTTCAACCTGTAAAAGGGAGATTTTTGAAACGGGCAGGTGATTGGAGTGAGAAGTATATGTCCAGTGGGGCCAAAGAGACATTCATTAAATCTGTACTCCAAGCCTTAACAACTTATACCATGGGAGTGTTCAAATTCCCGGTTAGTTTAGTAGACGATCTGTCTCATATTACTCGGAATTTTTGGTGGGGAGATGAAGAGGACAGGAGACGTATGCACTGGATGTCGTGGGAGAAGATGGTACGACCAAAATCTCATGGTGGAATTGGGTTTCGTGATCTGAGAGTGTTCAACCAAGCTTTATTGGCAAGGCAAGCTTGGCGATTAATCCAATATCCGGACAGTTTATGTGCACAACTATTGAAGGCAAAGTATTACCCTTCGGCTCATTTGATTGACACGGCCTTCATTCAGAATGCTTCCCCTACATGGCAGGGGATTGAATATGGCTTGGAGCTGTTGAAAAAGGGTGCAATCTGGCGAATTGGTTCGGGCTCCAGTGTGAAGATCTTTCGTGATAATTGGTTGCCTCGTTCGGATGCACCAAAACTCCATGGAAGGAAAGGTAATTCACGACGACGATGGGTTTCAGAGTTAATTGACCCGGTTACAAGAACATGGAATGAAGGAGTGGTGCGTCAGTGTTGTCTACCTATTGATGTTGACGCAGTTCTATCGATCAAGCTTCCGTCAAGACCATGTGATGACTTTGTTTCTTGGCTGCCGGAGAGTAATGGCATCTTTACGGTAAGGTCGGCATATCGTCTAGGCCTAAAGCCTTCGCTGGATACGTTAAGCAATGGTGAAAGCAGCTCAGCTCCGAGTGGTGACCGCAAAATCTGGAATATGATATGGCAAGCTAAGGTGCCACAAAAACTTCGTATCTTCGCATGGAGAGCAGCAACATCAACTCTGGCTGTTCGGTGAGGTCTTCACAGACGTATTTCTACTGTTGACCCAACGTGTATAATATGTGGAGTTGCAGTTGAAGATGGTCACCATGCTCTTGTAAGGTGTACTATGGCACGTACACTACGGGAAGGAATGAGACAGGTATGGGATCTACCGCCTGATGAAGTGTTCCAATTTAATGGAGAGGAGTGGCTTTTAAACCTCCTTGTTAAAGTGCCTGAGAGTATGCGAACGAAAATTATATTCCTGCTTTGGCGCACTTGGCATCATCGGAATAATATAATTCATGGCGATGGTAAGGCATCGATTACAGCATCTGTTCCCTATTTGGCTAACTACCTGGAGTCCTTCTCGGCAGCCAGGGGAATTTGTAGTGACCCAAAGGGCAAATCGCCTGTTATGCCTGAGCGTGGCACTAGTTCTGAGGGTCCATCGACGGTCTCCCGATGGACAGCTCCTCCGGACGGCGCACTTAAGGCCAACGTCGACGCTGGCTGGGATGTGGCGAGTAAAAGGGCTGGGATCGGCATTGTGGTAAGGAATCATGCTTGCCAGGTTATTCTATCTGAGTGGAAGTTTATACCCAGATGCTCTAGCGCGGAAGAAGCTGAGGTGATTGCATGTATCGAAGGTCTGAAGCGTCTGGTTAGTTTGCAATGTCTGTCGGCCACCCTTGAATCTGACTGTTTACGCACGGTGAAGACACTGGTGAGGAATGATATTGATAGATCATCTTGCTGGAGCTTATATTCTGAAGGACAGGAATTGCTGAAAATTTATCAGTTTATTGGTGTTAGTAAAGTGGATCGCGTGAGTAATAGTGTGGCGCATGCATTAGCGCAATTAGGCAAAAAGGGTGTTAGTGGTTCTCTACGTGACTCAATGCCTGCTTCGGCATTAGTTGCAAATGATTGTAATATTTTGTTGCCTAATCAATAAAAAGTTCCTTCAAAAAAAAAATATAATAATGGTATCTGCTCGGTGTAAAGTGTCGTGCGCCCAGGAAGACGATTATAATCCATTCAGACAAAATAAACAAATTAAAATGTCGACTTTAGCATGCAACTAGGAATAATACTACTCCAGTGGTCTTGTCATCAGGTGTCAACCCAGCCAGCTGAGCTGGGCCCCATCGGAAGAGAACCCACGGTACTCTAAAGGCAATACTCTACTGGTCAAACGCGGAATTTCATTTCCATCGGCTACATATACTTTGCTGCCAAGAAACCAATGCATCACCCCTACTGCAAGTAGTAATCATGTGCACGCGTCCAAAGCCTCTGCATCCAATCAGACGCAGAGATTCCAGAATCAGTTTCAGCGGTGTGTGCGCCGCAAGGAAAATATCCCCACGCGACCGACCGAGGCAAGTCGTCTCGACGTAGTATACCTGTACGGTTCCGAAAAAAGGTGGAGCCGTGTGATGCGGTCATCCCGGTGCGCAGAAGTCGCCGTCGCCGGCGGCCTCGGCAAGCAGCACGAAAGGTCTTTCCAAATGGGCGGGCTAGCGACGTACAGATGATCTACGGCTACCGACGGCGCACAGCCGTGCGGCGCGGTCAGAACCCCCAAAAAGGCGGCGTTTCCTCCTGGACCACGATTTCCGCACGTTGTTGCCGCTGCGCTGCCCGAGGGCTAGCTTCAGCTGGCGCGCGCACCTAGTGTGATGTGTCCGTGTTCCAGCCCATTGCATGCCATGCACAGTTTACAGGTGCGGCCACCCGGCACGCTCCGCGACATCCTCGTCAGTCGTCACTCTCAGGCAGGCCAAGTTGCTTGCATACACGGCCAACACAACCCCGGTTACAGATGTTCGTCCCATGTTTGCATCTGCCTTCCCACTATTTTAATCTCAAAATCTTCCATTGGCAATTTGGCATCTAAGGGCATATACAATGCTATGCTAGAGAAGGCATGCATTCTCTTAGCTTTTCAAATCATTTAGAGAAGACACAATACATAACTTGTACAATGCATTATTTCTTATTGCTATCTCTAGCAATTAATAGAATTAACTATTTTTAGTAAAAAATTGGTTGACTAAGAGAAGAGATATGGTACAATGGAGAAAAATAGTCTTCTCTTATTGCTAAGAGATCATCCCTTAGCTAAGGGAAGACAACCCCCTCTCTCTTGTTTCTCTCTCCTCCAACTAAGCAAAAAAACAACGTGGCGAGCATAAGGGAAGGCCGTTCCTAATAAACTACTCCCTCAGTCCTAAAATAGATGTCTTAGATTTGTCAAATCTATATTCTAAATAGTGTCTAGATTCATCTAAATTGTAACAAATCTAATACATCTATTTTAGGACGGAGGGAGTACTATTTTCTCTCATCCATATTAATTGATTTGGATTTATCAAAATTTAGATGAACCTATATATTAAATAGTGTTTAGATTCATCTAAATCTATACAAATGTAAGGCAATTAATATGGGTCGGAGAGAGTAATAAAAACCCATGGGCCAAAACCAACACATCCACCACACATCCACCACTACGATGTCTAATTAAGTAGACACCCCTGTCATCATGCATAGTGGCGGCGGCCTAGGAAAATAACAGAAGAAACCAAATAGTGTTTAGATTCATTTAAATTTAGACAAATATGAGACAATTATTATGGGTCGGAGGAAGTAACCTTAGCCTTAGCCAAGATTTTCATATTGACAATTTTTCATATACATACATATTCATGTCAGCCATTTCCAAAAAAAAAAATGTCGACCAGAACTACCATTGGGATGAGGCTGAGGTTCGTCGAAAGGAACACATGAAAATAGGCAATGTGTCCAGTTTGATGACAAACATTGTAAAATGAGAAATCATCTGAAAACGTCATCATTCATGCCATGAAATTCGGCCTAGCTTTTACTATTGAAGGCATGGCATGCATATCTTGGCTCAAAACATGGGATTGGATTTCCTAGTTATTAGAATATTCCGTTGATTTCCTACTGTTGTGCCGTGTAGCTGTTTTTTGCAATGGAAATAAGAATAGTAATGCTCTCCGAATATCTACTGATGTCATTTATACGGCTTAGAGCAATTCTAGCGCCCGTACTCATGGTCCGGCTCGTAAACTGTTTAAGGTGGCTCGTAACAAGACCCACACGAGCACTAAATTTCTGGTTGCATGGCTGAAACCGTATCCCCTCCGCTGTAAACCCTAAACCTCTCCGCCGCATCGTTGCCAAATCCGTCGCCGCCGACCACCCCCTCCAGCCACCGAATCCAAACGTTCTCCCGTCTAATCTTTCCCTCCACCACCGCAATTTCTGCCGTCGCAACGTGATGCAGCTCGGCAACCCCCCTCGCCCCCGCGTTATGGCTCCTGTGGACAACGCTCCTCTCTAGCGCCGAGCTATGTCGGAGCCGCTCGGAGGGGCTAAGAAGCGCGCGGCGAGGAAGTTCATCAAGTGGGGCAAGCCTGTGCCACCCTCGCTCGCCAGGTACGGGGAGCAGCCGCCGCCCTCCCTATACGCCCTTGGCAGGCTCCGAGAGCGATTCCTCGGGCTACCGCGACTACGCGACACCCGGGGATTCGGACATCTTCGATGAGAGCTTCGCCAACAAGCTCGTCGAGAGGGACCTCGTGACTGTTGGAATTATGCCCTAGAAGCAATAATAAGATGTTATTATTATAATTATTGTTCATGATAAAGTTTATATTCCATGCTAGAATTGTATTAAGCGGAAACTTTGATACTTGTCTGGTTTATGAACATCACCGTGTCCCTAGTACGCCTCTATGGACTAGCTCATTGATTAATGATGATTAAGGTTTCCCAACCATAGATATGAGTTGTCGATTAATAATGAGATCATGTTATTGGGAGAATGATGTGATGGACATACCCAAATTAAGCAGAGCAATTAGATCGTGTCATCGTGTTTATCTTTGCGAAGCTTTTTCTTATGTCAAATATTGTGTTCCTTAGACCATGAGATAATGCAACTCCCTGGTATCGGAAGAAAGCTTTGAGGTCATCAAACGCCATCCTATGAGAGGATGATTATAAAGGTGTCTCTCAGGTGATCGGAAAGTACTTGTTGGGTTGTATGTATCGAGATGAGATTTGTCCCTCACAAGTCGGAGAGATATACTTCGGGCCCACTCGGTAATCGATATCAACACCGCTTGCAAGCACGTGGTTAAGGAGTTAATCACAAAGTGATATCAGATTACGGAACGAATAAAGTACTTGCTATGAACGAGATTGAACTAGGTATGTCGATACCAATGATCGAATCTCGGACAAGTAAAATATCGCGTGACGAAGGGAATATATATATGGGATTAATTGAATCCTGGCATCGTGGTTCATCCGATATGATCATCGATGAATATGTGGGAGTCAATATGGGTTTCTAGATCCCGCTGTTGATTATTGATAGAAGATCATGTCTGCATATTCTCGAACCCGTAGGGTCACACACTTAACGTGTCTCGACGCTAGGATAGAATGGATAATTGGTTTATGAGTTTTTGTTCGGAGTCTCGGATGAGATCCAGGACATCACGAGAGGTTCCGGTTCGGTCTGGAGAATAAGATTCATATAAAGGAAAGCAGTTTTTGGATTTCGGAATTGTTTCGGAATGTTCGGTATTGTACCGGAAGGTTCTAGAAGCTTCCGGGGTGGGACCAACGTGGCCCCACTTGTCGGAGGGGGGCGTGGGCCTACGAGGGAGTGCCCTGGCCGCATTGGTCCAGGGCACAAGACCCCATAGGCCCAGCCGACCAAACCCTAGGGGATCTTCTAGAAGGGGGGAGACTTGCCTCCCACTCCACCCTTGTGGCCGCCGGCCCTAGGGCTTGGATGAGGGGCAAGGGCAGCCGGGCAGCCCTCTATATAAAGAGGGCAGGTGCGCACCCTCCTCCCACACCCCAAAACCCTAGCTGCCATACTGCTGCCCTCCTCTCTCTCTCTCTCTCTCTCCCGACTGCGCGTAGGCGAAGCCCTGCCGCAGAAACTCTCCACCTTTGCACCACGCCGTCGTGTTGTAGATCCAACCTATCTCTCCACCCCACTTGCTGGACCGAGTAAGGAGGAGACGTCGCGGTGCCGTACGTGTGCATCTCTCAGAGGCGTCGCCACTTGCGGCGTTGGATCGAATCGGATCGCGAGGAGGGGAAGGTTAGTACGATTACATCAACCACGTTCTGTTGAACGTTCCGCTGTGCGATTTCTTCAAGGGTATGAAGATCTCATCTATCCCTCTCGTTGATTGCATCTCCTAGATTAGATCTTGGCTTTCCCGTTCGCATCCGTAGAATTTTTTTGATTTACTATGCTGCGAAACCCTTAAGTGGTATCAGAGTTAGATCTATGCGTAGATGTGTTTCACGAGTAGAACGCAACATGCTTGTTCCGGGCGTTGATGTTTTCTGTTGCCACTACTAGGAAAACAGCTATAGGTAATTAGCACATCCGTGGCTCACATGGTTGAAGTGCCCCACGGCTAAAACAGGCGTGGCTCACCTGTGGGCAGTGCCCTACTAGTAACTAGAACAACCGTGGCGCACATGACTATAGTGCGCCACAGATGTGTGTGGGCCAGGGCCCTGTTGGCCGCACGCCAAACATCTGTAGCGCACTATAGTCATGTGCGCCACGGTTGTTAGTGTCATCTGTGGCGCACATGGGGGGGTGCGCTACGCCTAAGCGCACGCCCCTCTCTGATGTGAACCATCCGCAAGCATCTGTGGCGCACATGGCATAGTGCGCCACAGAAGTTTGTACTCTCTGTGGCGCACTATGGCATGTGCGCCACAGATGTAGTGGCATGCACCAACTCCAACCCCCCCCCCCCGTGGATCGCCTTTTTAGGGTTTGCAAAAAATAAAAGAAAATGATAAACACTTCAAAAAAATTAAATCCTTTCATATTTAGGTAGGTAATGTGGTATAGCTTCTAGTAAAATTAACAAAAATGAGTTTCGACTTTATTTGCAAAAAAAGTTATGCCACGGTAAAAAGGCCGTAACTTTTGCATATGATATCGAAAAAAATCGTATAATATACCAAAATGACGAGAACGAGATTTCGCATCTGCTCGCAACCACCTCTGGTCGTTTAGAAATTTTTTAGATTTTCAAAATTCGAAAAGAGTAAAAAGTTACGGTCAAAAAACCGTTTTTTTCCTGCAGAAAAAAAAATACAGGGCGACTTATCCGTAGCGCACCTACACCTAGTGCGCCACGGATAAGCTTGGGCGGGATTCAAATTTGAATCCCCACCCCGCCCTCCTCCTCCCTTTCCCCTTTTCCCTCTTCCTCTCCCTTTCCCTTTCCACTTTTCCCTTCCCCTTTTCCCTCTTCCTCTCCCTTTCCCTTTCCCTTCTCCTTCTTCCTTCTTCCTTCTTCCTTCTTCCTTCTCCCTTCTCCTCCTTCCCCTTCTCCTCTTCTTGCAGTGATGGCACGACGTCGACCTCCTTCTCCTCCTCCTCGCAGTGACAACGGGCGACGGCGGTGCAACGGCGGCCTCCTTCTCCTCCTCCTCGCGACGGCGGTGCAACGGCGGCCTCCTTCTCCTCCTCTTCCTCCTCTGCCTCCTGTTCTTCTCCTCCTCTTCCTCCTCTGCCTCCTCTTCTTCTTCTCCTCCTCTTCCTCCTCTTCTCCTCCTCCTCCTCTTCTTCTCCTCCTCTGCCTCATCTTCTTCTTCTCCTCCTCTTCCTCCCATTCTCCTCTTCCTCCTTGCAGTTCCGACGACGACACCGACGCGCGACCGCACTGACGGCGATGGCGACCTGCACCGACGCGCGGCCGCACTGACGATGAGATCCAGATCTGCTGCTTTTTTTTGAATTTTGAAATTTACATCCGTGGCGCACAGCACCTAGTGCGCCACGGTTATCGCTTCATACGCGTGGCGCACCTGCCCAAACTTCTGTGGCGCACTGGCATGTGCGCCACGCCTGTCTCTAAACTTCTGTGGCGCACTAGGCAGTGCGCCACAGAAGTTTAAACTTCTGTAGCGCAAGGCACGTGGCGCACTGCTAGTGCGCCACAGATGATGTTTCATGGTGCGCCACTAAAGGCCATTTTCCTAGTAGTGTGCAAGCCTCTTGTTGTGTACTTCTTATGACGCGGGATAGTGAGATCGAAGCGGTCCAGGCCAATTTTACGCGACCTCGTTCGCGAGACCGGCTCCGCACTTGACGTGTGGCTTGTTCCACACATGCGGCTGGTGGATGCCAGTTTCTCTCACTATAGTTGTCATGGGATTTACATCGGATGTTGGCAACCATAATATCACCGTTGTGGCTTTCCGTAGGTAAGAATCGTTCTTAGCTTGTTACTCCCATAAGCCACGTAAAATATGCAACAACAAAGTAGAGGCGTCTAACTTGTTTTTGCAGGGAGTGTTTTTGTGATATGGTATGGCCCAAGATATGATGTGTATATTGTATGCAATGATCATGGTTTGTAATACTTCACGACTTGCATGTCGATGAGTACACAACCGGCAGGAGCCATATGGTTGTCTTTATAATTGTGTATGATATGTGTGTCAACTTCTTATACGCCATGTAATAGCTTTACTTTATCGCTAAGTAGTTAGCAATAGTTGTAGTTGTTATTCATGGTGGAGGCAATCATGGTGGAGTGATAGAGATCATGCTGGCACGCACAAGATGGAGATCATTGCGCGGAGATTGGCTATACCATGTCACATAAAATTATATGCATGTGATGTTTACCCTTTTATGTATCTTATTATGCTTAGATCGCGACGGTGGCATTATAAGATGATTCCTCACTTAAAGATAAAGATAAAACTGTGTTCTCCCCATGTATGCACTGTTGCGAAAGTTCATCGTGTTCAAGCATCACGTGATGATCGGGTGCTATAAACTCTACGTTCACATACAACGGGTGCAAGCCAGTTTTGCACACGCGGAAACACTTGGGTTTGACTTGACGAGCCTAGCATGTATAGACATAGCCTCGGAACACATGAACCGAAAGGTTAAGCATGAGTCATATGAATGATATGATCGACACTTTGTTGTCCACAATTGAAACCACATCTATTCTCGTGAAGATCGGATTAGGTGTGGTGAATTTGGATCATGTTCACTAAACAACTTGAGGGATGTTGAATTTAGTGGGAGTTCATCTAGTAATTTGATTAAGTTGAACTAGTTATCATGAACATAGTCTAAATTGTACTTGCAAATTTTGTAGATCAAATGGCTAAGTCCAACTTCAACTTCAACGTTTTTGCTGAGAAAGAAAAGCTTAAAAACAATGGGTCTAACTTCACCAACTGGTTCCGTAATCTAAGAATCATTCTCGCTGGCGGACAAAAGGACTATGTCCTTGAGAAAGCGCTAGGTGAAGCCCCTGCTATAGATGCGCCGGCTGATGAAAAAGCTGTTTATCAGTCGCGCAAAGATGATTATGGTGTGATTAAGAGAACCATGTTGTTTGCTATGGAATCGGACCTTCAAAATCGTTTTGAGGAGTTCGCCGGGCCCTTTGAGATCCTTGAGGAACTGAAAACCATGTTTCATACTCAGGCCCGTTCTGAGAGATATGAGATCTCTGAGAAATTCTTTAACTGCAAGATGGAGGAAGGGAGTTCCGTTAGTGAGCATGCCATTAAGATGTCGGGCTACACTCAACGTCTTGAGAAACTGGACTGCAAGATTCCAGAAGAGCTCAAGATTGACAGAGTTCTGCAATCACTCCCTCCTAGCTACAAAGGTTTTCTAGTTACTCACAATCAGATTGGTTCCACTGATACGATCACTGATCTCTTCGCTAAGCTGAAAGCTGCAGAGGTGGATATCAAGAAAGATAATCATGTGTTGATGGTCAACAAGCCCCCTAGCTTTAAGAAAGGTAAGGGTGCAAAGAAGTCCTTCAAGAAAGGCAGCGGCAAGCGCGTTGCCCCTGCTGAGAAGAAGCTCAAGTCTGGACCTAAGCCGGACACTGAGTGCTTCTATTGCAAGGACAAGGGTCACTGGAAGCGCAACTGTCCCAAGTACTTAGCGGACAAGAAGGCTGGCACCATTAAAGGTATATTTGATATACATGTTATTGATGTTTATCTTACTAGCGCTCGTTGTAGTGCCTCGGCATTTGATACTTGTTTAGTTGCTAATATTTGTAACTCGAAACAGGAGCTACGGAACAGACGGCGGCTAGCAAGGGATGAGATGACGATGCGCGTTGGCAATGGATCAAGAGTTGATGTGATGGCCGTCGGCACGCTCTCCTTAGTTTTACCTTCGGGATTAGTTTTAAACCTTAATAAGTGTTATTATGTGCCTGCGTTGAGCATGAACATTATATCTGGATCGTGTTTATTGCAAGACGGTTATTCATTTAAATCGGAGAATAATGGTTGTTCTATTTATATGAGTAACATCTTTTATGGTCATGCACCTGCTATGAATGGTTTATTTCTTCTGAATCTCGAAAGCAATGAAACACACATCCATAACATCGAGGCTAAGTGATGCAAAGTAGATAGTGATAATTCAACTTATTTGTGGCACTGCCGTCTAGGTCATATTGATGTAAAACGCATGAAGAAACTCTATTCTGATGGACTTTTGGAGTCTCTTGATTTTGAATCATTTGACACGTGCGAGTCGTGCCTCATGGGCAAGATGATCAAAACCCCGTTCTCCAGAATAATGGAGCGAGCAACGGACTTGTTGGAAATCATATATACCGATGTATGCGGACCAATGAGTATTTCGACGCGCGGTGGATATCGGTATTTTCTCACTTTTACTGATGACTTAAGTAGATATGGGTATATCTATTTAATGAAACATAAATGTCAAACGTTTGAAAAGTTCAAAGAATTTCAGAACGAAGTGGAAAACCATCGTAACAGGAAAATTAAATTTCTACGATCTGATCATGGAGGTGAATATTTGAGTTATGATTTTCTCACGCATCTTAAAGCAAGCGGAATCATTTCGCAACTCACACCACCCAGAACACCACATCGCAATGGTGTGTCTGAACGCCGGAATCGAACTTTATTAGATATGGTGCGATCGATGATGTCTCTTACAGATTTGCCGTTATCATTTTGGGGTTATGCATTAGAAACCGCTGCATTCACTTTAAATAGGGCACCATCTAAATCCATTGAGACGACACCGTATGAACTGTGGTTTGGTGCTAAACCTAAGTTGTCGTTTCTTAAAGTTTGGGGATGCGAGGCTTACGTCAAGAAGTTGATGCCGGACAAGCTCGAACCCAAAGCGGATAAATGCGTCTTCATAGGATACCCTAAGGAAACTATTGGGTATACCTTCTATCACAAATCCGAAGGCAAAGTGTTTGTTGCAAAGAACGGATCCTTTCTTGAGAAGGAGTTTCTCTCGAAAGAAGTGAGTGGGAGGAAAGTAGAGCTAGTCGAGGTTATTGAACCTTCTCTTGAGTTGGAGAGTAGCACAACACCTGAAATTGTTCCAGTGCCGTCTGCACCAACAATGGAGGAAGCTAATGACGAGGATCATGAAGCTTCGGACGATGCTACTACTGAACGTCGCAGGTCGACAAGGTCACGTTCCCCTCCTGAGTGGTATGGCAACCCTGTCTTAACTGTCTTGTTAGTAGACAACAGCGAACCTGCGAACTATGAGGAAGCAATGATGAGCCCAGACTCTGAGAAATGGCTAGAGGCCATGAAATCCGAATTGGGATCCATGAGCGAAAAGCAAGTGTGGACTTTGGTGGACCCTCCTAGCGACCGAAAGGCCGTTGAGTGCAAATGGATTTTCAAGAAGAAAACGGACGCGGATGGTAATGTTACTATCTATAAAGCACGGCTTGTTGCGAAAGGTTTTCGACAAGTTCAAGGTGTTGACTACGATGAGCTTTCTCTCCCGTAGCGATGTTTAAGTCCATTCGGATTTTATTAGCAATTGTTGTGTTTCATGATTATGAAATATGGCAGATGGATGTCAAGACTGCGTTCCTCAATGGCAACATTGATGAAGAGTTGTATATGATGCAAACCGAAGGTTTTGTCGATCCTAAGGATGCTGATAAGGTGTGCAAACTTCAGCGTTCCATTTATGGTCTGAAGCAAGCATCTCGGAGTTGGAACCTTCGTTTTGATCAAGTGATCAAGAGCTTTGAATTTGTTCCAAATTGCTACGAAGCTTGTATCTACAAGAAAGTGAGTTGGAGATCAGTGAAATTTTTAGTACTATATGTGGATGACAATATTGATTATTGGAAATGACATTGATATGCTTAACGATGTGAAGAGTTATTTGAACAAATGTTTTTCAATGAAAGACCTAGGAGAAGCTGCTTATACATTGGGCATCAAAATCTATAGAGATAGACAAAGACGCCTAATAGCTTTAAGCCAAAGTACATACCTAGACAAAGTTCTGAAAAGGTTCAGAATGGATAAGGCAAAGAAAGGTTCAGTGCCTATGTTGTAAGGTAAGATATTGAGCAAGGCTCAGTGTCCAGCTACGGTAAATGATAGAGAAGCTATGAGCAATGTGCCTTATGCCTCGACCATAGGTTCTATCATGTATGCCATGTTGTGTACTAGACCGGATGTGACCAATGCTCTTAGTTTGACGAGCAGATACCAAAGTGATCTAGGAGTGGAGCACTGGACAGCCGTGAAGAACATCCTAAAATATCTAAATAGGACTAAAGAAATGTTCTTGGTCTATGGAGGTGATGAGCAGCTCGTCGTAAAAGGTTACGTCGATGCTAGTTTCGACACCGACAATAATGATTCTAAATCTCAGACAGGATACGTTTATATTTTGAATGGAGGAGCTGTGAGCTGGAGAAGCTGCAAGAAAAGCGTGATCGCGGGATCTACAGTAGAAGCGTCAAGTGAAGGAGTTTGGATCAGGAACTTCATCACTGAGCTTGGTGTGGTTCCAAGTGCCTTGGACCCACTGGAGATATTGTGTGATAACACTGGCGCCATAGCACTGGCTAAGGAACCAATATATCATCCAAAGACCAAGCACATCAACCGCAAGTTTCATATAATTCGAGATTATATAACAGATGGAGATCTGAAGATTAGCAAAGTACATACAGATATGAATGTCGCAGATCCGTTGACTAAACCTCTTCCACGTGCAAAACATGATCAGCACCTTAGTGCCATGGGTGTTAGATTGTTGCCAGATGTAAACTAGATTATTGACTCTAGTGCAAGTGGGAGACTGTTGGAATTATGCCCTAGAGGCAATAATAAAGATGTTATTATTATAATTCTTGTTCATGATAAAGTTTATATTCCATGCTAGAATTTTATTAAGCGGAAACTTTGATACTTGTGTGGTTTATGAACATCACCGTGTCCCTAGTACGCCTCTATGGACTAGCTCATTGATTAATGATGGTTAAGGTTTCCTAACCATAGACATGAGTTGTCGATTAATAATGAGATCATTTCATTGTGAGAATGATGTGATGGACATACCCAAATTAAGCAGAGCAATTAGATCATGCCATCGTGTTCATCTTTGCAAAGCTTTTTCTTATGTCAAATATTGTGTTCCTTAGACCATGAGATAATGCAACTCCCTGGTATCAGAAGAAAGCTTTGAGGTCATCAAACGTCATCCTATGAGAGGGTGATTATAAAGGTGTCTCTCAGGTGATCGTAAAGTACTTGTTGGGTTGTATGTATCGAGATGGGATTTGTCCCTCACAAGTCGGAGAGATATACTTCGGGCCCACTCGGTAATCGATATCAACACCGCTTGCAAGAACGTGGTTAAGGAGTTAATCACAAAGTGATATCGGATTACGGAACGAGTAAAGTACTTGCTGTGAACGAGATTGAACTAGGTATGCCGATACCAACGATCGAATCTCGAGCAAGTAAAATATCGCGTGACGATGGGAATATATATATGGGATTAATTGAATCCTGGCATCATGGTTCATCCGATATGATCATCGATGAATATGTGGGAGTCAATATGGGTT